>JACWNB010000019.1:335000-935000 GCA_016165855.1 Pseudocercospora ulei | reverse complement strand
TCTATATAGATCTTTCCGTAGCGCCGTTTTTCTTCTTCTTTTTCTCTTCTACCAAAGCCCTTACCTACTGCAGGGTCGGCGGCGCTGGTACGCTACGGCGTCGGCGAGCTTCCTGCCGCACTGCCGGTAGGTAGTAGCTGCATCGAAGACCTCCCTAAGGCGACCGTTACGATCGTCTTTATCGGCTTCCGCGCCGGTAGAGCGGACGCGGCTTTCTTCTTTCTGAACTATCAACTTCGGAGCCACTTAGGCTTTGGCTTCTTCGGGTTCCGAATTTAGAATTCTTCCAGCAGCTCTACCGAATTCCGTAGGTTCTCGATCGGATACTATTCGTAGTCTTCCGGCCACCCCTTCTACAAGATCTTCGCTTTGATAGACCCCCTTATCTTCTTTACGTCTATTACATCTTCTACCTCCTACTCTTCTTCCTTACTGTCCATCTCGATTGGCGGGGGTTCGGCGAACCCCTGTTCCGGAAGGCCGTCCTTAGGGTCCAGGCTTAACAGATCCGAATAAAAGACATCGTAGATCTGGAACGATTTCAGTAGCTAGAGCCGATAAGTCACCGGCGACCTCTTTTCCACTATCGTAAACGGACCTACGTAGCGCGGATTAAGCTTGGCGTTGCCTTTTAGCCTTAGGTTTCGCGTGTTAAGCTATACCTTTTGGCCTTGCTTAAATTCTATTAGTAACCGCTTCTTATTAGCTCGAGTTACTATCTTCTTCTAAGTCGATTCTATCGCCTTCCTCGCTACCTTAATGGCTTCTTCTATTTAAGCCTTAAGTGCTTTAGCCGCGGCGGCGGCGACTCTCTTTAACGACGTAGCGGTAGATAGTTCCGCAGAGCTAGGTTCGTTTAGCGGCTGAAAACTTATTCTCGGAAGGTAGCTATAAGTTATCTTAAACGGCGCCAGCGAGGTAGCCTTAGATGGTGCCGAGTTGGCGCAGAACTCGGCTATTAGCAACACCTTAACCCAATCTTCTTAATAATAGCTGCAGAAGGTTCGCAGGTATCGCTCTATCTCGCAGTTAGCCACTTTAGACTAACTGTCAGTTTAAAGGTAAGCGGCAGTGCTGAGCTTTTTACGAATTCCGACAGCTTAGTTGATAGCTTTCTATATATCGGCAGTAAATTGAGGACCCCTATCCGTAGTAATAGTGTCCGGCAGGCTATAGTGCTTCTATACGTGTTAAATCAACATCCGCACTGTCTCTGTTGCAGCGGTAGAAAGAGGTGGGACAGATTGATGGGGTGGACCCTGGATTTCGGCTCGGCCCGTCCGGGCCGAGCCGGCCTTGGCACACCACCCTCCATCAAAGCCCACCGCCACCACTACATAGGTTCTTTTCCCTCCTTAGTTCGAGATATAGTTATTAAAAAGGCTGTATTGAATTATATCTGCGTGCCCGGATTATTATATCTCGAACTCACTCTCCACACTACACCCTGCGCTGCGCGAAAGGGCCCGTTAAACTATCCGGAAACCCGAATAACGCACGCGCACCCACCAACACACCAACAACAACCCCCCCCTAAGGCACCGTAAGAAGATAGAAGGCTTCTCGACGGTAGAGAGCGGCGTAACAGGCCGCCGCGGAAAGAGAAAGACTAACAGAGCGAGCAGACGCTCTAGTGTAGTTAACAATAAGGTCGTTATTAGAGGTTTTACAGCGGAAGAGACCGCAGAGATTAAGGAAAGAATAAGGGAATACAAGAAGATCCACGACTGCACGATCGAGGAACTAGAGAACCACGTAAACGAGAACGGAATAGGGAAGGTCTACGACAGTATAGACCTTATTAAGACGCTGTTCTACAGGACACTGGAAGAAAACAGACAGCTAAGAGAGGAAGTAGAGACAGTGAGGGCCGAGAAGGAATCGGCAGAGACTATCGTCGACGTGTTGGAACACTAAGCGGCGAATCGAATAGCGCAGCTAAAGGCGCTAAAGGATCAACTGGCTGATATAGAAGCAGCGAAGTCGTCGCTGCTACTGCGGCGAGAAACCTACGCGGAGACTGCCTTACTAGCAGCCTATAGTTAAGGTAGCACTACGATAACGCCACTGCCGGACCTACCTGTTTTCGGTAGCAGAGACCCTAAAGCGTAGGAGGCATTTAAGAAGAAGATCAAGAACAAGATAAGCCGTGATTACGCATCGAGCAGCGAAGAGGATAGATTGGCGTACCTAGAGTCGCGATTAGAAGGTAAAGCTTTTTCGCTAGTGGCGGACCTAGAAGAAGTGACGGCCGACGAAGCTATCAAAGCGCTGGACCAGCGTTTCGGAGACCCCTTCTGGAAGAAGACGGCCTGCGAGCAGCTAGATAAGATTAACTAGAACCGTCAGATATTCGAAGAGTTCTACGGACTGTTTAGGAAATACGCTATTAGAGCGAGAGTGGCAGAAGATAAGCAGCTGCACCTACTAAGGCAGAAACTGAGCCCTGAGCTCGCTGCGGCTATAGCGTTAGTAGAAGACGAAGACCTTTAGAGCTTCGTGCATTAAGCGAGAGTTACCGCTAGAAACTTGAACGCGTACGGAAAACCGACGACACGCGAACTGATTCAGAAGCCGTCAGCGCAGCCGACGAGAGCCCCCGCGCCCTTTCGACGAACCCCCCAGCAGTCGCTATATTTACTACGATCGTCGTTCGCCCCTACCTGTTTCGCGTGTGGAAAACCCGGCTATATCGCTACGAGATGCCAAGCAACGGCTCAGCAGAAGCAGGAGTATCGCGTTATAAAGCAGCCGCAGCTGCAGCCGCAGCCACTGAGAAAGACTATACAAGCTATGGAGCCGGCTCTAAACGACACCGACAGCGTAGACGGCGGCGTGCAGCTAAGAATTATGGGAAAAGACCAGCTAGACGGATAGGCCCCCTATCCAGCATTAACAATAGGGCACCGAATTAGAGCGAATCGCTACGAGGAGAAAGCATCAACAGCTGTAGCGAACCGCTCTCGGCAACCGTAGAAGTGAATGCGGAAACGGCGATCATCCTTCCTATTACGATCTACCCTATTGAGAAGCAACGCCCACCGATCCAGCTAAAAGCTTTCATCGATACTGGAGCTCTTATCGGTGCAGCGATCTACCACCGGGTGGTTCAGAAGCTGATAAATAGATACAGCTATCTAGTGGAACTGGCGTCGCCGACACGGATTTCGGCATACAACGGACAAGACACGGAAAGCGTCATGCACTATGTGCCATTAAGGACCACCCTGGCTGGTCGCACTACGGAAGCGACGTTCCGAATTATAGATATCGGAAGGTTTGACATTATTATAGGGCAGAAATGGATGAAGAACCAGAAAGCTATCGTCGACGTAGACGAAGGAACGATCAGATTCAAAACCCTAGGTAGCAGAGCAGGGACTATCGGAAAGGTCGCCGCCGCCGCCGAGCCGAAAGCTACGGAGTCCGCGAAAGAGCCACCGTCCGATCGTTCCGAGCATGCGCCTACGATCGGAATAACGAGCTCGGAAGCTTTATCGACCCTCGCGAAGTTACTAGACAACGAGATTTACGCTATCTTAATGAAAGACATCGAAGACCACTAGAAGATAATGGCGGAAGAAGAAGTGGATCCGCTGGAGGTGCTACTGAAAGAACTCTATAGTTACGCTAACGTGTTCTTAAAAGCCGATTCCAACCTGTTGCCGCTCTATCGACCGGAATATAACAACAAGATCCGACTGAAAGAAGGAGCCGCGCTGCCGAGAACTGAGCCCCTAAGACGACTGTCGCCGGCCGAATTGGACTAAGTAGAGGTGTTTGTTCGCGAAAACCTGGCGAAGAAGTTCATTACGCCGAGTTCTGCCGAATATGCGTTACCGATTCTTTTCGTAAGGAAACTAGGGGGTAGTCTGCGACTCTGCGTAGACTATCGAGGCCTTAACGAGGTTACCAAGAGAGACGTATACCCGCTGCCGCTAATCGACGAGACTATACAACGAGTGGCTAAAGCTAAATAGTTCAGCAAACTGGACATTCGACAAGCGTTCTACCGACTAAGGAACGAAGAAGGGCAGACGGAAGATCTTACGACGTTTGCTACGCGTATGGGCAATTTTAAGTAGCTGGTGATGCCGTTCGGACTCACTAACGCGCCGGCAGTGTAGCAACGCTTTATAAACCACACCTTTATAGATATGCTGGAACGGTTCGTATCTATCTACTTGGACGACATCCTTATCTACACCGATAGAACGAGGGAGCAACACACGGACTACATCGAGAGAGTGTTGAAGAGGCTCCGCGAGGTCGGATTAAACGCGGACACGAAGAAGAGCAAGTTCTATTAAACGGAGGTTAAGTATCTCAGTCTTATAGTCAGAAGAAACGGAATTCGTATAGACCCCTCGAAGATCGCCGCCGTCGCGAAATGGAAGCAGCCGAAATCCGGAAACACTACGCAAATTAGAGCGTTTCTCGGATTCTGCAGCTATTATCGACGGTTTATTAAGGACTTCAGCAAGATCGCGAGACCCCTGAACGAAGCGTTAAAGAAAGAGGCCGCTGGCCTATAGAATAAGAAGTGCACGGAAGCTTTCGTACGGCTAAAAGAAGCAGTAGCCTCGGCGCCGGTCCTAGCACACTTCCGACCGGAAAAGACGATCTACGTAGAAACGGACGCTTCTGACACAGTAACTGCCGGAGTCCTTTCTTAATATAGCGACGACGAAACCCTCTATCCAGTCGCTTTCTTTAGCAAGTCCATAACGGAAGCTAAGCGGAACTACGCTATCTACGATAAGGAGCTGCTAGCGATTATTCAGGCTTTCGAGGAGTGGAAACCGGAGCTTATAGCTAGAAAGAGCACGGTCCAGGTCCTTACGGACCATCAGTCGCTGACCTACTTTATAAAGACGCAGAAACTCTTACAGCGTTAAGCTTGGTGGGCCGCCTACTTATCAGGGTTCGATTTCAAGATTACCTATCGACTAGGGGCTCAAAATGGAAAGGCTAATGCGCTGACGCAAAGAGAAGGGAAGACGAGCCGCGCGAAGGAAGATCCGAACATGTTTTAGAAGGTGTTAACCGAGCGGATAGTAGACGTAGAGGTGTTGAAAGAGGTAGGGGTCTGCGTAGTGGAACCGGCCGCTAAGGAAGAGACTCTCTACGAGAAGGTCAAGCAGCTTAATCAGAAGCAGAAGCTCGGCAAAACCGGTTTAGGGAAGCTGATAGTGCCAGAAGAACTAATTACAGAAGTTATCCAGCTGGTCCACGGCTCCGTAGACGTTGGTTACGCAGGATCAAAGAAAACGATAGAAGCTATAAGGACGACATACTGGTTTCCGCGGATCTACGAACGGATCCACCGATTTATCGCCAACTGCTACATATGCCGATTGGCGAAGCCGCGTTACAGCCTTCCAGCAGGCTTATTGAAGCCACTGCCAATCCCTGAGAAACTGTAGCAACACATTACAATGGACTTCGTAACCGGCCTACCGGAATCAGATAGATATAACGCTACGCTAAACGTAGTGGATCGACTGAGCAAAGAGCGCTATTTTATCCCCTGCTAAGCTAAGGATAAAGGAACTACCGCGGAAGAGACCGCGCAGATGCTGATTAGACACGTGTAGAAGCACTATAGACTGCCGGACACTATTACTACAGATAGGGGTCCTCAATTTACCGCCGACGTATAGAAAGCTATTAACCAAGCTCTCGGAATTTATAGAAAGCTTAGCACCGCCGCTTACCCTCAAACTAACAGTCAGTCTAAAGTGGCTAATCGCAAGATAGAGCGATATCTGCGAACCTTCTGCGGCTACTATTAGGAAGAATGGGTTAAGGTGTTGCCGATGGCCGAGTTCTGCGCTAACTCGGCACCGTCTAAGGCTACCTTACTGGCGCTGTTCGAGATAACATACGGCTGTCTTCCGAGAATAAGCTTTCAGCCGCTAAGCGAACCCAGCTCTGCGGAACCATCTACCGCCACGTCGTCGAAGAGAGTCGCCGCCGCAGCGGCAGAAGCGATACGATCTCAGATAGAAGAAGCGATCAAAGTAGCGAAAGAAGCGATGGAATCAGCTCAGAAGAAGATAGTGACTCGAGCTAATAGAAAAAGGTCCCCAATGGAATTCGAGGAAGGCTAAAAGGTATAGCTTAACACGCGAAACCTGAGGCTAAAAGGAAACGCGAAGCTTAACCTACGCTACGTAGGTCCGTTTAAGATAATAGAAAAGAGGTCGCCGGTAACCTATCGACTCGAGCTGCCGAAGGCGTTCCGGATCTACGATATTTTCCATTTAGATCTGCTAAGCCTGGACCCTAAGGACGGCCTTCCGGAACAGGGGTTCGCCGAACCCCTACTAGTTAAGATAGACAGTAATAAACAAGAATAGGAGGTAGAAGACGTAATGGACGTAAAGAAGATAAGGGGGTCCATTAAGGCGAGGATCTCGTAGAAGGGGTAGCCGGAAGACTATAAATGGTACCCGGTCGAGAACCTGCAGAATTCGGCAGAGCTGCTAAGAGACTTTTACGCGAGGAACCCGAAGAAGCCAAAGCCGGAATGGCTCTGAAGCCGATCCTTCTGGAAGGAAACGAAGAAAGCCACGTCCGCTCCACCGGCAAGGAAGCCGATAAAAACGATCGTGTTGTTTCGGGAAGTAATTGCTTTACGCCACCCTGTAGTAGGTAAAGGCTTTGGTAGAAGAAAAGAAGAAGAAGAAACGACGCTGCGGACGGATCTATATAGACCTCTGCGCCGGAGCACAGACTAACTACGCCGCAGCTTAGATAACCTACGACTCCGATCAGATAGCACGGATCAGGCGAACGGATCACATAAACGTAAAGTGAAGGACTTCAGATGCCGACGATATGAAAAATGGAAAAAGCGACGAAAAGGACGCCGGTTGTAATGGAAGATAGAAGATGGAAGACGCGACGTCGGCGTCGGAGGGGATTTTCGAGAAGGAAACGAAAAAAAAAAAAAAGTGGAGATTTCCAGATGGATGGAGTGACTAAGCGGTCGAGGGCGACCGCTGGTAAGGGAGGGGGGTAGTGTTGCGGCGGTGGAAAGAGGTGGGACAGATTGATAGGGTAGACCCTGGATTTCGGCTCGGCCCGTCTGGGCCGAGCCGGGCCTTGGCACACCACCCTCTATCAAAGCCCACCGCTACCACTACATAGGTTCTTTTCCCTCCTTAGTTCGAGATATAGTTATCAAAAAGGCCGTATTGAATCATATCTGCGTGCCTGGATCAGTCTCTTCTGCAGTAGTTCCTTCGTCTCTCGCTCGGCAGGGGATAAAGTAGCGCTCTTTGCTTAGCCTATCTACTACGTTAAGGGTAGCATCGTATCTATCGGAATCCGGCAGGCCGGTTACGAAATCTATCGTAATGTGCTGCTATAGTTTCTCGGGGATCGGCAGTAGCTTTAATAAGCCTGCCGGAAAGTCGTAACGTAGCTTCGCCGTTCGGCACACGTAGCAGTTGGCGATAAATCCGTGGATTCGCTCGAATATTCGCGGAAACTAGTAGATCGTCCTTACTGCCTGCATCGTCTTCTTCGCTCCTGCATAGCTAACATCTACGGAGCTATAGACTAGCTAGACGACCTTTGTAATTAGTTCTTCCGGAACTATTAGCTTTCCTGAACCGGTTTTGCCTAGCTTCTGCTGCTGATTAAGCTGCTCCACCTTCTCGTAGAGAGTCTCTTCCTTAGGGGCCGGTTCCACTGCGCAGACCCCTACCTCTTTCAACACCTCTGCGTCTACTATCCGCTTGGTTAACACCTTCTAGAACATATTCGGATCTTCTTTCGCGCGGCTGGTTTTTCCTTCCCTTCTCGTTAGCGTATTAGCCTTCCCGTTTTAAGCTCCGGGTCGATAGGTAATCTTAAAGTCGAACCCGGATAAGTAGGCGGCCTACCGTGCTTAGCGTCGTAAGAGCTTCTGTGTCTTTATAAAGTAGGTTAGCGACTGGTGGTCCGTAAGGACCTAGACCGTGCTCTTTCTAGCTATAAGCTCTGGCTTCCACTCCTCGAACATCTGTATAATAGCTAGCACTTCTTTATTATAGATAGCGTAGTTCCGCTTAGCTTCCGTTATAGATTTGCTAAAGAAGGCTACTAGGTGGAGGGTCTCGCCATCGTTAGCGTACTAAGAAAGGACCCCTGCCGTTACTGTATCGGAAGCGTCCGTTTCTACGTAGATCGTCTTTTCCGGCCGGAAGTGTGCCAGAACTGGCGCAGAGGCCACCGCTTCTTTTAGCTAGTTAAAGGCTTCCGTGCACTTCTCGTTCTATAGGCTAGCGGCCTCCTTTTTCAATGCCTTATTCAGGGGTCTTGCTATCTTGCTGAAGTCCTTAATAAACCGTCGATAGTAGCTGTAGAATCTGAGAAACGCTCTGATTTGGGTAGTGTTTCCGGATTTCGGCTGCTTCTATTCTGCGACGGCGGCGACCTTTAAGGGGTCTATATAAATTCTATCTCTTCTAACGATAAGACCGAGATACTTGACCTCGGTCTAATAGAACTCGCTCTTCTTCGTGTCCGCGTTCAATCCGACCTCGCGGAGCCTAGTTAGTACCTTCTTAATGTGTGTAAGGGGCCCAAGAATCTTGGTTTAGAAACTTGAGGTTGGGTATCTACATAAAGGAACTGATAGGCAGTTCCTTCGTCGTCTGCTGCCGTACGATTTGTACCTACGAAGCTAAGCTAGCAATTCCCCCTTTATGCAGGGGTGCAAAGTTTACCCTCTATATAGAGGCTTAGGAGTTACCTCCTCTGTACAGTAGTGCAGAGTTTTCCCCCCTATTTAGAGGGGCGGTAGCTCCCCTTTATGCAGGACCGTAGTGTTCTCCCTCCGTATAGGAGTGGGATCCTGTCGGTAGTTCCGTATAGAGGGTGGAGTTATGCTAGCACTGCTAAGTCGCAGTCCTTAGGGCGACGGTTGGCTTAGGTCGGGTCTAGGACCTAGGCTAGGCAGCGCCCCCTAACAATACCCCCCCCTTCCCTTCTCGTAGTGCCTCTTCTGTACGGCGGCGTATTGAAATTACCTAGCTCCTGCTGTCCCTTTAGCAGGTCGCGGCTTCCTATTTCGTCCAGTTGTCCGAGTTGTCGTCCCTTGTCGCCCCCCCCCTAGGTCGCGGTTGCCTCTTGCTATTTTACCTGTTTGTAGCAGCTGCCCTGCTTGCTATTCCCCTTATAGTAGGCAGTTACCTTAAGCCTTCTCCCTTCTCTTTCCTTCCCCTTTCTCTCCTTCCCCTATATAGTCTACCGTCTACTACTATCTACTACTGTCTACTATCTACTATGTCGTCCGCCCCGTCCGGTGGCTCCCTTGTAGTTGCTAGCCCTACCTCCTCCCCTCGTCTAGCTAGGGTCCCCCCCTATTTCTACCTCTAGTAGTAGGGCCCTTAATTTAACTAGCAGCTACGCTTCCGGTTTGTACAGATTCTTATCTTCTATACAGTCTAAGCTAACGTCTTAGGTGCTATACCTGCGAGCAACAGGAAGCGGCTAGGCTCCCCTTCTACGCCTTCTAGTATAACCCTGCCTGGGTTACACTCTAGCGGCTAGCTATAGCCTGGGCGTCGTACGTTAACGCCCTTCTTATCGCTACCTAGGGCTAGCCCTGTGCCCCCTGCCCTAACTCCCCCTAGCCCTTACTTAGCCTATACTACCTCCTAGGCTTCTAGGCTAGGGTGTATGCCTCGTGCAAGTAGAAGGATAGCTCCTTCTACTGCCCCTACCGCTGTCTGGGGGAGGTACGTAGGGGTAGGGGGGTGCCTCTGCTTCCTAGGGCTAGCCCTAGTAGGGGTGGGGGTCCGGCTAGGCAGGAGGTAGTGGAGATCTCAGATAATAAGTCGGTTGCTCTAGTCTCCTAGGGTAGTGGCTAGTGAGCTACTCCCCCCCCCCCCCCCCCCCCCCCCCCCTAGATAGTGTAAGAAATTTCGGACGGTTTTCTCTTAACTTATCTTATTTCCACTCCCTCTCCTATTTGTCCCTTAGCTGTTCCTTTCTTCTAGCCCTTATCTCGTACAGTGTCGTACGATGTCGTATTAGCAGGACCCCGTAGTGTCCTACGTCGTAATTCTCGATCCTTTAACAACCTAGGTCTGCCTATAGCTACCCTGTCCTTAGGGTAGATCGTGCCTCCTTCCGCCGTATAGCGTAGTGTTACTGTAACTGGGCAGGGGGGTGGTTCTCCTCCTATCTGTCTAGTGCAGTTGTGTCTTGTAGAGCCTCGTATAGTTCCTACGTAGGCTCTGCCTATCCTCTCTATTTTACTAAATACTCTGCCTTCCCCTGCTTCCTCTAACTCTTAAGGATCCCCTCTACTTTATACTCTTCCTAGCCCTCGGTTATAATTGCAGGTAGGCGCGCGTCGTTAGTCGTCTAGTGCAGCAGGGGGTCCGTATTCGCCAGCTGTACAAGGTCTATATAGAAGACTAGATAAATCCCTAGGGGGGTGTTTAGTTATACAGTGTGTGTCCCTACTAGCCGGACTACCGTAAACTTCCTGTTCCTCTAATCTAGCTTCTTGCTTAGCCGGTCTGTACAGATGTTTCGCTAGTTTAGCTAGACCTTATCCCCTGTCTCGTACCTTGGTACAGCTTGTCGTCCCTTGTTGGCCTGCTCTTCCGCGTTCTGTTAAGCTATAGCTAGGCTCGCCTTTGCCTATTGGTAGGCGTTCGTAATCGTCCGTACGATGGCCTCTCCTTGCTAAATTAGGGATTGTACAGGGCGCGGGGTGTTACTACTTAGGGTCGGTAGGAGCAGGGAATAGTCGTATCTATAGGTCGTAAAGAAGGGGGACAGTCCTATAGCATCGGCCGTATAGCTGTTAATAGCTAGCTCCGCTATAGGGAGAAGTCGGTTCCAGTTCGTCTGGTTATAGTCGACGTACGCTTAGAGGTACGCTTCTAAAGTTGAATTGACCCTCTCTGTCGCCCCGTCTGTCTGTAGGTGCTATGCGGTTAACAGGCGACGTTCTACCTTTAGCAACTGGCAGACCCTTGCCTAGAGCTAGCTCGTAAACTGTGTCCCCTAGTCTAATATAATTGACCTAGGGAAACTGTGCTTACTAAACGTCGTCCGTATAAAGGCCTAGGCAGTGTCTTTAGCCGCAATAGAGTCTATTCCCTCTAGTATTACCCCCTTCGTTAACTTGTCTATAACTACTATAATGTTTCGCCGTCTGTCGCTCTTAGGGAGGTCCGTAATAAAGTCTACTGTTAGATCTTGCTAGGGCCGGTCCGGTATCGGCAGGGGCTTTAGCAGCCTATGCTTTAGCTTATACTAGGGCTTCGTCCGTCTGTATATATCGCAGTTCTATACGAACCTGCGAATGTCCTTCGCTATCGCCGGCTAGTAGTAGTCCTAGGCGATAATGCTGTACGTCTCCTCGCGCCCTAGGTGCCCGGTAGCTATAGAGTTATGCACCCGTTGTATTAAGCTCGTACAGAGCTTCTCGTCTGCCAGGACCTATATCCGATTTCTGAACTTTAGGTTGTTCTCCTCGTCTACTAAGCACTCGGCTGCCGACACCTTAAGATAGAGCTCGGCTAGGAGCTTCCGTTGCCCTCCCTAGATCGCTGTATAGGCCCCTCGGTATACCTCGTCCTTTTCTACTGCCTCCTTCTATGCTTGCAGTTAGGGTTCCTATAGGTGTATCGCCGCTAGGCGGATAGTCTCCTCGCCTAGCTCCCCCTTAAACATCTGGAATGTTCGTAACTTTAGCCGGTCGTCCTCGTACGTCGTTAGCATGTCCTGGTCCTGTCTAGACAGTGCATCGGCCCTGCTGTTGTCCTTACCCTTACGATACTAGAGTCTTATATTAAACCGGCTTAGATACATTGCCTATCGTACGTGCCTCTCGGACAGCTTCTAGGGTTAAGTAAAGTATTCCAGATTCTTGTAGTCCGTTAGGGCGAGGAACTCGGGCACTAAGCAGAGTTCTCTATCCTAGGCTTCGCAACACTGTACGACTGCTAGCAACTCTTTGTCGTAGATAGGGTAGTTGCACTTAGCTAGGGAGTTCTTCTTAGAGAAATACGCGCATAGGTATAGGAGTCCGTCCGAGCCTACCTATAACAGGATACCTCTAATGCAGTACCCCGAGGAGTTAGTTTCTAGTATTGTCGTATGCTCCGGGTCGAAGGCAGCGAGCGTTAGTCCTGTAGTAAAGAGCTCCTTTAGCTTGTCGAAGCTCCTATCGCATTCGTCCGTCTATTTGAACTGCTTGTCCTTATGCGTTAGCTTAACTAGGGGGTGTACGATCTCCGAGTAGTTCTGTATAAACTAGCGGTAGAAGTTGGCAAACCTAAGAAATTCCTATACGCCCTTAACGTTTGTAGGCGGCTTCTATTGCTTAATAGCATTAATCTTCTTCCTATCTATACTAATGGCTTTCCCTGCCTCGATAATAAAACCTAGGTATTTCGTACGTTGGACACCAAATTCGCATTTGTCGATGTCGAGGTACAAGCCAGCCTGCAGCAGTCGGTCTAGTACCTTCTTAACATCTCGTACGTAATCTGCGTAGGTGCCGTCTGTAAAAACCAGGGTGTCGTTAAGGTATGCCGAGCAGATGTCGTCTAGTAACCCTTATAGGGACTTGTTAATGTACCTTTAGAAGGTTGCTAGGGCATTAGCAAGGCCGAAGGGGGTAACAGGCTACTCAAAAAGACCGTATCTCGTACAGAAGGCAGTTATCTATTTACAGCCTTCCTTAATCTATATCTTGTAGAAGGCTAAGACTACGTTAAGCTTAGTAAACTACTTCGCCTTGCTAATCCGTCTAAGAGTCTCCTTAATAAGGGGTAGGGGGTACCAGTCCTTCTTAGTAATCGCATTAATACCTCTGTAGTCTACGCAGAAACGCAATCCGGCCTTCCCCTCCTTATAGACAAACAGCACTAGGGCCCCTGCAGACGACGTACTGGCCTAAATAAACCCTTTGGCAAGCAGGTCGTCCAGTGTCTTGCGCAATACTAGGAGTTCTCTAGAGGACATTCTATACAGCGGTCCGTACAGTACCTCCGGCAGGCCCCTATCTGGACAGGGTTCTAGCTAGATGTTATAGTCAATTCCTTCCCCTCGGTGTAGCGGCAGTTTCGAGGCCGACTTCGGCTCGAAGAGGTCTAGGTATCTAGTATACTCCCTTAGGAGCTTCGTACAGGGGTTCGTTACTTCCTTAGGTGCTAATGCCTTCTCGATGTCTGCCGTTGCTGTGTTGATTTCGGCCTTAGCATTGCTACCTTATAGGATCTTCCCCTAGTCCCGGATTCTCCGCTTTATTACTGCCAGGTACAGCCGTCCTCGTCCGACGTCTAGCTTGCCCCTCTAGCGCTCTATCTAAGGCTTCCCTAGTATTAGGTTATACCCTAACTTGTCCTGTACGACATAGAGGTATAAGTCCTGCTTATAGTGTCCCTGTACCTCTATCGTTACCTTTACTATATAGGTAATGTCCGGTCCTCGCCTAGTAATGCCTAGTATGCGTACAGGTACTATAGGGGTCGTCTTAATCCGATGTCTCTGTACGAAGTCTTCGCTAATTACTCTATACACTAAACATCCTGTATTAATTAACGTCCGCGCTGTTGCGGACCTGTTTACCGTCGGCCGTACGATAAACGGCGTCGTCGTTATGTAATTGCTCTTAAAAGATAGCTAAGTAATGCTTTAATTTAGCAGTCTATCTCGCACCCGCCTCTAGTAGAGTCTTCGCTTAGAGGCTACTCTTTTCCCGACTCGTCGTCGTCCGAGTAGGACTCCTAATCTTCTCGTTAAGGCGCTGTAGTTGCTACCCTTGCAGTGGTCGGCCGTCCCCTAGGTCTCTCTGCTAGTAGAAGCCTGCAATTCCGTACAGTGTAGCCTATCTTGCTACACCGGTAGCAGCTCCGTTCTGCTCGTCTTTTGTTAAGGGTGGCCGTATCTACCTATTGCGCCTTTTTGGTAGCAGCCCTTAGCCGTACGGTAGCTGCTGCCGCTACCCTCGTCGTCGTCGGTTCCTAGTCTATAGCGTCTGTCTGTCGCTAGGGGGGTTGTCTTATCTCCTAAGCGCAGCCTATCCGTCTAAGCCTGCGCTGCTAGTTGTCGACTATCCTAAGGAGGTCGCAGAATTCCTCGTACGTAGCTGGTCGCATTACGCCTACTAGCCCTGTTATAATCTCCTTAGAGAGGCCTACCTCTAAAGAGGTAATTTTTATCCTGTCCTCCTATTGGAGACCTCCTGCTTCTACTAGAGTCTGGTCAAATTCCGCAAGGAATTCTTATACGGTCTTGCGTCCTTATTTTATTGTATTGACCTGTAGGAGTGCTCAGCTCTTGCAGTCCGGGTCCTTGTAGCTCTTGTCTAGAGCTGCCTAGAGCATCGTCGTCGTAGCTATTGCTAGGTTAGCAATAGCCGTCTCGTAGTACGGCAGAATTCGTGCTGCTGCCCTGCCCTTTAACTTCCTAAAGAGGTAAACTACCTTGTCTAGCTCGGTCGGGTATACTCCTAAGTCGACTAGGAGCTTAGAGCGTATCTAAGCAGCCTAGGAGGGGTACTCGGCCGGAGCCTTACTATCGTATATAGAGACGTCGGGGAGTTTGCTCTTAGGGGTCGGAGTGTAGGTTAGTGTGTTCGTCGTCGTCGTAGGGGTCAGATCGCGATCGGACGCCCTAAGCTGTCGTAGCTCCTGTTCCTGTTAGGAAATTATCGCAGCCTAGTAGCTTACTTATTGTTCGAGCTGCCTCTTGCTTTCCAGCAGCTCCTCGTATACGCAGTATATATGTCCCTCTATAGCCGTAGTTTCTATAGGGATGTCGCTGTCTATCTTTGTTTTTATTACTGCAGCTACCGACAGTAAGATTAGTTCCTAATGTAAGGGGCCTAAGAATCTTAGTTTAGAAACTTAAGGTTAGGTATCTATATAAAGGAACTAATAGGCAGTTCCTTTGTCGTCTGCTGCCGTACGATTTGTACCTACGAAGCTAAGCTAGCAATTCCCCCTTTGTGTAGGGGTGCAAAGTTTACTCTCTGTACGGAGGCTCGGGAATTACCTCCTCTGTACAGTAGTGCAGAGTTTTCCCCCCTATTTAGAGGGGCGGTAGCTCCCCTTTGTGCAGGACTGTAGTGTTCTCCCTCTGTACGGGAGTGGGGTCCTGTCGGTAGTTCCGTATAGAGGGTAGGGTTATGCTGGCGCCGCTAAGTCGCAGTCCTTAGGGCGACGGTTGGCTCAGGTCGGGTCCAGGACCTGGGCCGGGCGGCGCCCCCTAACAATGTGGTTCGTGTGCTGTTCTCTCGTCCTATCGGTGTAGATAAGGATGTCGTCCAAGTAGACGGACACGAACCGTTCTAGCATGTCTATAAAGGTGTAGTTTATAAAGCGTTGCTACACCGCCAGCGCGTTAGTAAGTCCGAAGGGCATTACCAGCTACTTAAAATTGCCTATACGCATAGCGAATGTCGTAAGGTCTTCTGTTTGCCCTTCCTCGTTTCTTAGTCGATAGAACGCTTAACAGATGTCCAGCTTGCTAAACTACTTAGCCTTTGCTACGCGCTATATAGTCTTATCTATCAGCGGCAGTAGATATACGTCTCTCTTAGTAACCTTATTAAGGCCTCGATAGTCTACGCAGAGTCGCAGACTACCCCCTAGTTTCCTTACAAAAAGAATCGGTAACGCATATTTGGCAGAACTCGGCGTAATAAACTTCTTCGCCAGATTTTTGCGAACGAACACCTCTACCTGGTCCAGTTCCGCCGGCGACAGTCGTCTTAGGGGCTCGGTTCTTGGCAGCGTAGCTCCCTCTTTTAGTCGGATCTTGTTGTCGTATTCCGGCTGGTAGAGCGGCAGGAGGTTGGAGTCGGCTCTTAAGAACACGTTAGCGTAACCGTAGAGCTCGTTTGGCAACACCTCTAGTGGGTCTACTTCTTCTTCCGCCATTATCTTCCTGTAGTCTTCGATGTCCTTTATAGAGATAGTGTAGATCTTATTGTCCGGCGACTTCGCGAGGGTCGTTATAGCTTCTAAACTTATTATTCCGACGGTAACTAGGGGTTCGGAACGATCGGACGGAGCCTCTTTCGCGGACTCCGTAGCTTTCGGCTCGTCGGCGGCGGTTGCGGTAGCGGCCGTTCCAATGGTCCCTGCTCCGCTACCTAGGGTTTTGAATCCTATCGTGCCTTTATCTACGTCAATAATAGTCTTCTGGTTCTTTATCCATTTCTGCCCTATAATGATGTCGAACCTTCCGAGATCCATAATCCGGAACGTTGCTTCCGTAGTGCGACCAGCTAGTGTAGTCCTTAATGGCACGTAGTGCGTTACGTTTTCTGTGTCTTGTCCGTTATACGCTGAAATCCGCGTCGGCGACGCTATTTCCACTAGATAGCCGTATCCCTTTATCAGCTTTTAAACTAATCGATAGTGGATAGCCGCTCCAATAAGGGCCCCTGTATCGATAAAAGCTCTTAGCTAAAGTGGTTTGCTCGATCCGTTAAGGGGGTAGACAGTAATTAGAAGGATAATAGCTGTTTCCGTGTTTACTTCCACTGCTGCTAAGAGCGGATCGCTGCAGCTGTTAATGCTCTCGTCTCTCTGTAACGTAGCTCTTATTAGTGCCCTGTCTTCTACGCTGGATAGGGGGCCTATCCTTCTAGCTAGTCTTTTCCTAGGATTCGCAGTAGCACTCTACCGTCTACGCTGTTAGTATCGTTCGGAGCCGGCTCTATAGCTTGTATAGTCTTTCTTAGTAGCTGCGGCTGCTGCTGCTTTATAACACGATACTCCTGCTTCTGCTAGGCCGTTGCTTGGCATCTCGTAGCGATATAGCCGGGCTTTCCGTACGCGTAGCAGGTAGGGACGAACGACGAACGCTGTGACTGATAGGGTAGCTGCTGTAGTGCTCTCTGGAAAGGCGCAGGGGGTCGTGTAGTCTGCGTTATTAACGGCTTCTGGTTCGATTCGCGTAATTTCGCGTAAGCGCTTAAGTTTCTCGCGGTAACTCTCGCTCTGTGCACGAAGCTCTTAAGGTCTTCGTCTTCTACAGACGCTATAGCGGCGGCCAGTTCAGGGTTCAGCTTCTGCCTTAGTAGGTAGAGCTGCTTATCTTCCGCTACTCGGGTCCTAATCGCATATTTTCTGAACAAACTGTAGAACTCCTCGAACGTCTGCCAGTTCTAGTTAATCTTGTCCAACTGCTTATAGGCCGTCTTCTTCCGGAATGGGTCTCCGAAGCGTTAATCTAGCGCTTTGATCGCTTCCTTAGCGGTTACCTCTTCTAGGTCCGCTACTAGCGAAAAAGCTTCACCTTCCAATCGCAATTCTAGGTACGCTAATCTATCTCTAGCACTGTTTCCGGCATAGTCTCGATCTATCTTGTTCTTTATCTTTTTCTTAAACGCTTCCTAATCCTTAGGATCTCCGCCTCTAAACGCTAGTAGATCCGGTAGTAACGTTATTAACGTGCCGCCTTAACTGTAGGCCGCTAGTAAGGCGGTCTCTGCTTGTTCTTCTCGATGCGGTGGCGGCGCCGACGACATCGCTGCTTCTATCTTATCTAGCTGAGCCTTTATTGTTGCGGCGGTGGAAAGAGGTAGGACGGATTGATAGGGTGGACCCTGGATTTCGGCTCGGCCCTTCCGGACCGAGCCGGGCCTTGGCACCACCCTCCATTAAAGCCTACTACCGCCACCACATAGATTCCTTTCCCTCCTCAGTTCGAGATATAGTTATCAAAAAGGCCGTATTGAATTATATCTGCGTGCCCGGATTATTATATCTCGAACTCACTCTCTACACCACACCCCGCGCTGCGCGAAAGGGCCCGTTAAACTATCCGGAAACCCGAATAACGCACGCGCACTTACCAACACACCAACAACAACCCCTACGGCACCGTAAGAAGATAGAAGGCTTCTTAGCGGTAGAGAGCGGCGTAACAGGCCGCCGCGGAAAGAGAAAGACTGACAGAGCGAGCAGACGCTCCAGTGTAGTTAACGATAAGATTGTTATTAGAGGTTTTACAGCGGAAGAGACCGCAGAGATTAAGGAACGAATAAGTAAATATAAGAAGATCTACGACTGCACGATCGAGGAACTGGAGAACTACGTAAATAAGAATAGGATAGGAAAGGTCTACGACAGTATAGACCTTATTAAGACGCTGTTCTACAGAACACTAGAAGAAAACAGACAGCTAAGAGAGGAAGTAGAGACAGTAAGGGCCGAGAAGGAATCGGCAGAGACTATCGTCGACGTATTGGAACACTAAGCGTCGAATCGACTGGCGCAGCTAAAGGCGCTGAAGAATCAGATAGCTGATATAGAAGCAGCGAAGTCGTCGCCGCTACTGCGGTGATCCGGGCACGCAGATATGATTCAATACAGCCTTTTTGATAACTATATCTCGAACTGAGGAGGGAAAGGAACCTATGTGGTGGTGGTGGTGGGCTTTGATAGTGGTGGTGCCAAGGCCCGGCTCGGCCCAACCGGGCCGAGCCGAAATCCAGGGTCCACCCTATCAATCCGTCCTACCTCTTTCCACCGCCGCAACACTACCCCCCTCCCTTACCAGCGGTCGCCCTCGACCGCTTAGTCATCTTATCCATTCGAAAATATCCATTCTTCTCTCTTTTTTTTTTTTTTTTTTTTTTTGAAAAATCTCCTCCAACGCCGACGTCGCGTCTTCCTTCCTTACAACCGGCGTTCTTTTCGTCGCTTTTCGCGTTCTTTACATCGTCGGCATCTGAAGTCCTTCACTTGGCGTTCATGTGATCGACGCTATCTGATCTGATCCGCGGTCTTCTGAGCTGTGGCGTGGCTGGTCTGTGCGTCGTCTCGGAGGTCTATATAGATCCGTCCGCGGCGTCGTTTCTTCTTCTTCTTTTTTTTTTTTTTTTTTTTTTTTTTTCACCAAAGCCTTCACCCACCATGGGGTCGGCGGCGCTGGCACGCTACGGCGTCGGCGAGCTGCCTGCCGATCCGCTGGTAGGTGGTGGCCGCGTCGAAGGCCTCCCCGAAGGCGACCGACACGATCGTCTTCATCGGCTTCCGCGCCGGTAGAGCGGACGTGGCTTTCTTCTTTCTTCCGGCATCGTCAACATCAGAGCTACGCCGGTTTCGGCTTTTCCGGGTTCCGCACGTAGAACTCTCTTAGTAGCTCCGCTGAATTCCGCAGGTTTTCGACTGGATACCATTTATAGTCTTCCGGCCAGCCCTTCTACAAGATCCTCGCTTTGATGGACCCCCTCGTCTCCTTTACGTCTATCACGTCTTCTACCTCCTATTCTTCCTTATCGTCTATCTCGATTGGCGGGGGTTCGGCGAACCCCTGTTCCGGAAGGCCGTCCTTAGGGTCCAGGCTTAGTAGATCCAAATAGAAGACATCGTGGATCCGGAACGATTTCGGCAGCTGGAGCCGATAGGTCACCGGCGACCTCTTTTCTATTATCTTGAACGGGCCTACGTAGCGCGGATTGAGCTTGGCGTTCCCTTTTAGCCTTAGGTTCCGCGTGTTGAGCCAGACTTTTTAACCTTCTTCGAATTCTATTAGCGACCGGCTTTTATTAGATCGAGTTACTATCTTCTTCTGAGCCGATTCCATCGCGTCTTTCGCTACCTTGATGGCTTCTTCTATCTGAGATCGTAGCGCTTCTGCCGTTGCGGCGGCGACTCTCTTCGACGACGTAGCAGTAGATGGTTCCGCGGAGCTGGGCTCGTTTGGCGGCTGAAAGCTCATCCTCGGAAGATAGCCGTGCGTTAACTCGAACGGCGCCAGCGAGGTGGCCTTAGACGGTGCCGAGTTAGCGCAGAACTCGGCTATCGGCAACACCTTAACCTATTCTTCTTGATAGTAGCTGCAGAAGGTTCGCAGATATCGCTCTATCTCGCGATTAGCTACTTCAGACTGACTGTCAGTTTAAGGATAAGCGGCGGTGCTGAGCTTTCCACGAATTCCGAGAGCTTAGTTAATGGCTTTCTATACGTCGGCGGTGAATTAAGGACCCCTATCCGTGGTGATAGTGTCCGGCAGCCTATAGTGCTTCTATACGTGTTGGATCAACATCCGTGCGGTTTCTTCCGCAGTAGTTCCTTCGTCTTTAGCTCGGCAGGGGATGAAGTGCCGCTCTTTACTCAGCCGATCCACTACGTTGAGCGTAGCGTTATATCCATCGGATTCCGGCAGGCCGGTTACGAAGTCCATCGTAATGTGTTGCTACAGTTTCTCGGGGATCGGCAGTAGCTTCAATAAGCCTGCTGGAAGGCCGTAACGCGGCTTCGCCGATCGGCACGCGTAGCAGTTGGCGATAAATCGGTGGATCCTCTCGTAGATTCGTGGAAACCAGTAGATCGTTCTTACTGCCTACATCGTTTTCTTCGCTCCGGCGTAGCCAACATCTATAGAGTTATGGACCAGTTAGATGACCTTAGTAATTAGTTCTTCCGGAACTATCAGCTTCCCTGAACCGGTTTTGCCGAGCTTCTGCTTCTGATTGAGCTGCTTGACCTTCTCGCAGAGAGTCTCTTCCTTAGGGGCCGGTTCCACTGCGCAGACCCCTACCTCTTTCAACACCTCTGCGTCTACCATCCGCTCGGTCAACACCTTCTGGAACATATTCAGATCTTCTTTCGCGCGGCTCGTCTTCCCTTCTCTTCTCGTCAGCGCGTCAGCCTTTCCGTTTTAAGCCCCTAGTCGATAGGTAATCTTGAAGTCGAACCCTGATAAGTAGGCGGCCTACCGAGCCTGGCGGTGTAAGAGCTTCTGCGTCTTTATAAAATAGGTCAGCGACTGGTGGTCCGTAAGAACCTGGACCGTGCTCTTTCTAGCTATAAGCTCCGGCTTCCACTCCTCGAAAGCCTGAATAATCGCCAACAGCTCCTTATTGTAGATCGCGTAGTTCCGCTTAGCTTCCGTTATGGACTTGCTGAAGAAAGCCACTAGATGGAGGGTTTCGTTATTACTATATTAAGAAAGGACCCCTGCCGTAACTGTGTCGGAAGCGTCCGTTTCTACGTAGATCGTCTTTTCCGGCCGGAAGTGTGCCAGAACCGGCGCAGAGGCCACTGCTTCTTTTAGCCGGTTAAAGGCTTCCGTGCACTTCTCGTTCTATAGGCCGGCGGCCTCTTTCTTCAACGCCTCGTTCAGGGGTCTCGCTATCTTGCTAAAGTCCTTAATAAACCGTCGATAGTAGCTGCAGAAGCCGAGAAACGCTCTGATCTGCGTCGTGTTTCCGGATTTCGGCTGCTTCTATTCGGCGACGGCGGCGACCTTTAAGGGGTCTATACGAATTCTATCTCTTCCGACGATAAGACCGAGATATTTGACTTCGGTCTGATAGAACTCGCTCTTCTTCGTGTCCGCGTTCAATCCGACCTCGCGGAGCCTGGTCAGCACCTTCTTGATGTGGTCCGTGTGCTGATCTCTCGTCCCGTCCGTGTAGATAAGAATATCGTCTAAATAGATAGATACGAACCGTTCTAGCATGTCCATAAAGGTGTGGTTCATGAAGCGTTGCCACACTGCCGGCGCGTTGGTAAGTCCGAAAGGCATCACCAACCACTTGAAATTGCCTATACGCGTCGCGAACGTCGTCAGGTCTTCTGTCTGCCCTTCTTTATTCCTCAGTCGATAGAACGCTTAGCGGATGTCCAGCTTGCTGAACCATTTAGCTTTAGCCACTCGTTGTATGGTCTCGTCGATCAGCGGCAGCGGGTATACGTCTCTCTTAGTGACCTCGTTAAGGCCGCGATAGTCTACGCAGAGTCGCAGACTACCCCCTGGTTTTCTTACGAAAAGAATCGGTAACGCGTATTCGGCCGAGCTCGGTGTAATAAACTTCTTCGCCAGGTTCTCGCGAACAAACACCTCTACCTGGTCCAGTTCCGCCGGCGACAGTCGTCTGAGGGGCTCGGTTCTTAGCAGCGTAGCCCCCTCTTTCAATCGGATCTTGTTGTTATATTCCGGCTGATAGAGCGGCAGGAGGTTGGAGTCGGCTTTTGAGAACACGTCAGCGTAATCGTGGAGCTCGTTTGGCAACATCTTCAGTGGGTCCACTTCTTCTTCCGCCATTATCTTCCTGTAGTCTTCGATGT
This sequence comes from Pseudocercospora ulei, assembly GCA_016165855.1. Taxonomy (NCBI): domain Eukaryota; kingdom Fungi; phylum Ascomycota; class Dothideomycetes; order Mycosphaerellales; family Mycosphaerellaceae; genus Pseudocercospora; species Pseudocercospora ulei. The sequence continues at coordinate 912,945 of JACWNB010000019.1, read as the reverse complement.
CCTTTATAGAGATAGCGTAGATCTTATTGTCCGGCGACTTCGCGAGGGTCGTTATGGCTTCTGAGCTCATCATTCCGACGGTGACCAGGGGTTCGGAACGATCGGACGGAGTTACATTGGCAGCCGCGGCTCTCGATTCGGTAGTAACGGCGCCGTTACCTCGGGTTTTGAATCTGATCGTTCCTTTATCTACGTCGACGACGGCTTTCTGATTCTTTATCTATTTCTGCCCTATAATAATGTCAAATCTTCCGATATCCATGATTCGGAACGTCGCTTCCGTAGTGCGACCAGCCAGCGTGGTCCTCAATGGCACGTAGTGCGTGACGCTTTCCGTGTCTTGCCCGTTATATGCCGAAATCTTCGTCGGCGACGCTAGTTCCACTGGATAACCGTATCCATTCGTCAGCTTCCGGACCAGTCGATGGTGGATCGCCGCTCTAATGAGAGCTCCTGTATCGATGAAAGCTCTTAGCTAAAGTGGTTTGCTCGATCCGTTAAGGGGGTGGACAGTGATTAGAAGGATAATAGCTGTTTCCGCGTTCACTTCCACCGCCGCCGAGAGCGGATCGCTGCAGCTATTGATGCTCTCTTTCGCCGACGTAGTTCGCGTTAATGCCCTGTTGTCCATGCTGGATAGGGGGCCTATCCGTCCAGCTGGTCTTTTCCCATAATCCTTAACTGCACCCTACCGTCACTGTCAGTATCGTTCGGAGCCGGCTCCATAGCTTGTATGGTCTTTCTCGGTGGCTGCTGCTGCTGCGGCTGCCTTATAACACGATAGTCCTGCTTCTGCTTATCCAATGCTTGGCATCTCGTGGCGATGTGGCCAGGTTTGCCACATGCGAAACAGGTGGGGACGAACGACGAGCGCTGCGACTGATAAGGTGGCTGCTGTGTCGCTCTCCGGAAAGGCGCAAGGGGTCGCGTAGTCTGCGTTATCAACGGCGACGGCTTCTGAACCGATTCGCGTGATTTCGCGTAAGCGCTCAAGTTTCTCGCGGTGACCCTCGTTTGATGCACGAAGCCCTTAAGGTCTTCGTCTTCTACAGACGCCATAGCGGCGGCCAGCTTAGGGCTCAGCTTCTGCCTCAGTAGGTGGAGCTGCTTATCTTCTGCCACTCGGGCCCTAATCGCATATTTTCTGAACAAACCGTAGAACTCCTCAAACGTCTGCCGGTTCTGGTTGATCTTATCCAGCTGCTTACGGGCTGTCTTCTTTCGGAATAGGTCTCCGAAACGTTGATCTAACGCTTTGATCGCTTCTTTAGCGGTTACCTCTTCCAGGTCCGCCACTAGCGAGAACGCTTCGCCTTCCAGTCGCGCCTCTAAATAGGCCAGTCTGTCTTCTTCGCTGCTCGATGCGTAATCGCGGCTTATCTTGTTCTTGATTTTCTTCTTAAATGCCTCCTACGCTTTAGGGTCTCCGCTACCGAAAACCGGTAGGTCTAGCAGTGGCGTCATCGTAGTGCTACCCTGACTGTAGGCCGCCGGCGAGGTGGTTTCCGCGTGGGTTTCTTGCCGCGGTGGCAGTAACGACTTCGCTGCTTCTATATCAGCAAGCTGATCCTTCAGCTCCTTCAGTTGCGCCAGTCGATTCGCCGTCTGGTGTTCTAACACGTCGACGATAGTCTCCGCCGATTCCTTCTCGGCCCTTACCGTCTCTACTTCCTCTCTTAGCTGTCTGTTCTCTTCCAGCGTTCTATAAAACAGCATCTCGATAAGGTCTATACCGTCGTAGACCTTTCCTAACCTATTCTCGTTTACGTAATCTTCCAGTTCCTCGATCGTGCAGTCGTGGATCTTCTTGTATTCCCTTATTCGTTCCTTAATCTCTGCGGTCTCTTCCGCCGTAAAACCTCTGATAACGATCTTATCGTCAACTACACTGGAGCGCCTGCTCGCTCTGTCAGTCTTTCTCTTTCCGCGACGGCCTGTTACGCCGCTCTCTACTGCTAAGAAGCCTTCCATCTTCTTACAGTGCCTTGGGGGGTTGTTGTTGGTGTGTTGGTGGGTGCGCGTGCGTTATTCGGGTTTCCGGATAGTTTAACGGGCCCTTTCGCGCAGCGCGGGGTGTAGTATAGAGAGTGAGTTCGAGATATAATAATCCGGGCACGCAGATATGATTCAATACGGCCTTTTTGATAACTATATCTCGAACTAAGGAGGGAAAGGAACCTATGTGGTGGTGGTGGTGGGCTTTGATGGTGGTGGTGCCAAGGCCCGGCTCGGCCCGACCGGGCCGAGCCGAAATCCAGGGTCCACCCCATCAATCCGTCCCACCTCTTTCCACTGCCGCAACATGCGGCGAGAAACCTACGCGGAGACTGCCTTACTAGCAGCCTATAGTCAAGGTGGCACTACGATAACGCCACTGCCGGACCTACCTGTTTTCGGTAGCAGAGACCCTAAAGCGTAGGAGGCATTTAAGAAGAAGATCAAGAACAAGATAAGCCGCGATTATGCATCGAGCAGCGAAGAGGATAGATTGGCGTACCTAGAGTCGCGATTGGAAGGTAAAGCTTTTTCGCTAGTAGCAGACCTGGAAGAAGTAACGGCCGACGAAGCTATCAAAGCGCTAGACCAGCGTTTCGGAGACCCCTTCCAGAAGAAGACGGCCCGCGAGCAGCTGGATAAGATTAACCAGAACCGTCAGACATTCGAAGAGTTCTACGGACTGTTCAGGAAATACGCTATTAGAGCGAGAGTAGCAGAAGATAAGCAGCTGCACCTACTAAGGCAGAAACTAAGCCCTAAGCTCGCTGCGGCTATAGCGTCAGTAGAAGACGAAGACCTTCAGAGCTTCGTGCATTAAGCGAGAGTTACCGCTAGAAACTTGAACGCGTACAGAAAACCGACGACACGCGAACTGATTCAGAAGCCGTCAGCGCAGCCGACGAGAGCCCCCGCGCCCTTCCGACGCGGCCCCCAGCTGCCTTACGTGCCGCGACCGTCGTTCGTCCCTACCTGTTTCGCGTGCGGAAAGCCTGGCCACATCGCTACGAGCTGCCAAGCATCGGATAAGCAGAAGCAGGAGTATCGTGTTATAAAGCAGCCTTAGCCGCAGCCGCCGAGAAAGACAATTTAAGTCATCGAGCCGGCTCCGAACGATGCTGACAGCGTAGACGGCGGCGTACAGCTAAGAATTATAGGAAAAGACCAGCTAGACGGATAGGCCCCCTATCCAGTATGGACAACAGGGCATTAACGCGAACTACGTCGACGAAAGAAAGCATCAACAGCTGCAGCGATCCGCTCTCGGCGGCGGTAGAAGTGAACACGGAAACAGCTATTATCCTTCTAATTACTGTCCACTCCCTTGACGGATCGAGCAAACCACTTTAACTGAAAGCCTTTATCGACACCGGAGCTCTTATTGGCGCAGCGATCTACCACCGACTGGTCCGGAAGCTAATGAATAGATACGGCTATCCAGTGGAACTGGCGTCGCCGACGCGGATTTCGGCGTACAACGGACAAGACACGGAAAGCGTTACGTACTACGTGCCGCTAAGGACCACACTGGCTGGTCGCACTATAGAAGCGACGTTCCGAATTATGGATATCGGAAGGTTTGACATTATTATAGGGCAGAAATGGATAAAGAACCAGAAAGCTATCGTTGACGTAGATAAAGGAACTATCAGGTTCAAAACCCCGGGTAGCGGAGCAGGGACTATCGGAAAGGTCGCCACCGTCGCCGCCAAGCCGAAAGCTACAGAGTCCGCAAAAGAGGCTCCGTCCGATCGTTCCGAACCCCCGGTTACCGTCGGAATAATAAGTTTAGAAGCTATAACGACCCTCGCGAAGTCGCTGGACAATGAGATTTACGCTATCTCGATGAAAGACATCGAAGACTACAGGAAGATAATAGCGGAAGAAGAAGTGGATCCGCTGGAGGTGCTACCGAAAGAACTCTATAGTTACGCTGACGTTTTCTCGAAGGCCGACTCCAACCTCCTGCCGCTCTATCGACCAGAATATAACAACAAGATCCGGCTAAAAGAAGGAGCTACGCTGCTAAGAACCGAGCCCCTAAGACGACTGTCGCCGGCGGAACTGGACCAAGTAGAGGTGTTTGTTCGCGAAAACCTAGCGAAGAAGTTTATTACGCCGAGTTCTGCCGAATATGCGTTACCGATTCTTTTCGTAAGAAAACCAGGGGGTAGTCTGCGACTCTACGTAGACTATCGAGGCCTTAACGAGGTCACTAAGAGAGACGTCTATCTACTGCCGCTGATAGATAAGACTATACAGCGCGTAGCGAAGGCTAAGTAGTTTAGCAAGCTGGACATCCGCCAAGCGTTCTATCGATTAAGGAACGAGGAAGGGCAAACGGAAGATCTTACGACGTTCGCGACGCGTATAGGCAATTTCAAGTAGTTGGTGATGCCGTTCGGACTTACTAACGCGCCGGCAGTGTAGCAACGCTTTATAAACCACACCTTTATAGACATGCTGGAACGGTTCGTGTCTATTTACTTAGACGACATCCTTATCTACACCGAAGGAACGAGAGAACAGCACACGGACCACATTAAGAAGGTGCTAACCAGGCTCTGCGAGGTCGGATTGAACGCGGACACGAAGAAGAGCGAGTTCTATTAAACGGAGGTCAAGTATCTCGGTCTTATCGTCGGAAGAAACGGAATTCGTATAGACCCCTCGAAGGTCGCCGCCGTCGCGGAATAGAAGCAGCCGAAATCCGGAAACACTACGCAGATCAGAGCGTTTCTCGGATTCTGCAGCTACTACCAACGGTTTATTAAGGACTTTAGCAAGATAGCGAGACCCCTAAACGAGGCGCTAAAGAAAGAGGCCGCGGGCCTATAGAATAAGAAGTGCACAGAAGCTTTCGTACGGCTGAAAGAGGCAGTGGCCTCGGCGCCGGTTCTGGCGCACTTCCGACCGGAAAAGACGATCTATGTGGAAACGGACGCTTCCGACACAGTAACGGCAGGGGTCCTTTCTCAATACGCTGACGATAGCGAGACCCTTTACCTAGTGGCCTTCTTCAGCAAATCTATAACGGAAGCTAAACGGAACTACGCTATCTACGATAAGGAGCTGCTAGCGATTATTTAGGCTTTCGAGGAGTGGAAACCGGAGCTTATAGCTGGAAAGAGCACGGTCCAGGTCCTTACGGACCACCAGTCGCTGACCTACTTTATAAAGACGCAGAAGCTCTTACGACGTTAAGCACGGTAGGCCGCCTACCTATTAGGGTTCGATTTTAAGATTACCTATCGACTAGGGGCTCAAAACGGAAAGGCCGACGCGCTGACGAGAAGAAATGGAAAGACCAGCTGCGCGAAAGAAGATCCGAACATGTTCCAGAAGGTGTTGACCGAGCGGATAGTAGACGCAGAGGTGTTGAAAGAGGTAGGGGTCTGCGCAGTGGAACCGGCCCCTAAGGAAGAGACGCTCTACGAGAAGGTAGAACGGCTCAATTAACAACAGAAGCTTGGCAGAACAGGCTCCGGAAAGCTGATAGTTCCGGAAGAACTAATTACTAAGGTCGTCCAACTGGTCCATAACTCTATAGATGTTGGCTACGCCGGCTTAAAGAAGACGATGGAAGCCATAAGGACGATCTACTAGTTCCCGCAGATCTACGAACGGATCCACCGATTTATCGCCAATTGCTACGTGTACAGAGCCGCAAAACTACGTTACGGTCTTCCGGCCGGTCTGCTAAAGCCACTTCCGATCCCCGAGAAGCCGTAGCAGCACATTACGATGGATTTCGTAACCGGACTGCCGGACTCGAACGGCTACGACGCTACGCTCAATGTGGTGGATCGGCTAAGCAAAGAACGCTACTTCATCCCCTGTCGAGCTAAAGACAAAGGAACTACTACAGAAGAAACGGCGAGAATGTTGATCCAATACGTATAGAAGCACTATAGCCTGCCGGACACTATCACTACGGATAGGGGTCCTTAATTCACCGCCGACGTATAGAAAGCCATCAACTACGTTCTCGGAATTCGTAGAAAGCTCAGCACAGCCGCTTACCCTTAAACCGACGGTCAGTCTAAAGTCGCTAACTGTAAGATAGAGCGATACCTACGAACCTTCTGCAGTTATTATTAAGAAGATTGGGTTAAGGTGTTGCCGATAGCCAAATTCTGCGCGAACTCAGCACGGTCAGAAGCAACGTTACTGGCGCCGTTCGAGATAACGTACAGTTGTCTTCCGAGAATAAGCTTTTAACCGCCAAAAGAACCCAGCTCTGCGGAACTATCCACCGCTACGTCGTCGAAGAGAGTCGCCGCCGCAGCAGCAGAAGCGCTACGATCTCAGATAGAAGAAGCAATCAAAGTGGCGAAAGAAGCGATGGAATCGGCTTAGAAGAAGATAGTAACTCGAACTAATAGAAGCCGGTCGCCAATAGAATTCGAAGAAGGTCAAAACGTATAGCTTAACACGCGAAACCTAAGGCTAAAAGGAAACGCGAAGCTTAACCTGCGCTACGTGGGTCCGTTCAAGATAATAGAAAAGAGGTCGCTAGTGACCTATCGGCTCCAGCTGCCGAAATCGTTCCGGATCTACGATGTCTTCCATTCCGATCTGCTAAGCCTGGACCCTGAGGACGGCCTTCCGGAACAGGGGTTCGCCGAACCCCTACTAGTTAAGATAGACGGTGAAGAAGAAGAATAGGAGGTAGAAGACGTAATAGACGTAAAGAAGACGAGGGGGTCCATCAAAGCGAGGATCTCGTAGAAGGGGTAGCCGGAAGACTATAAATAGTATCCGGTCGAGAACCTGCGGAATTCGGCAGAGCTACTAAGAGAATTCTACGTGCGGAACCCGAAGAAGCCAAAACCGGCGTGGCTCTAATGTCGAAAATTCCGGAAGAGAGAAGAAAGCCACGTCCGCTCCACCGGCACGGAAGCCAATAAAGGCGATCGTAATGGAATTTATAGCTCCAGGCGGCCGGTCGGCGACGGCGTAGAGGATCTGGTGGAAAAGAAGAAGAAGAAGAAAAACGACGCCGCGGAAAGATCTATATAGACCTCCGCGCCGGAGCACAGACCAACTACGCCGCAGCTCAGATAACCTACGACTCAGATCAGATAGCACAGATCAGGCGCACCGATTACATAAACGACTAAGTGAAGGACTTCAGATGTTAATAACGTAAGAGATTCAAGAAGCGATAGAAGAAGGAAGAGGTAACATTACCGTCGGAGGGGATTTTCGAGGAAGAGACGACGAATCAAAAAAAAAAAAAAAAAAAAAAGGGGGAATGGAGAAAGGTTTTCGGATGGATGGGGTGACTAAGCGGTCGAGGGCGACCGCTGGTGAGGGAGGGAGGTAGTGTTGCGGCGGTGGAAAGAGGTGGGACGGATTAATAGGGTGGACCCTGGATTTCGGCTCGGCCCTTCCGGACCGAGCCGGGCCTTGGCACCACCCTCTATCAAAGCCTACCACCGCCACTACATAGATTCCTTTCCCTCCTTAGTTCGAGATATAGTCATCAAAAAGGCCGTATTGAATCATATCTGCGTGCCCGGATCATTTATCGCTTTTAATTGTGCTAGTCGGTTCGCCGCTTGGTTTTCCAGCACATCTATAATGGTCTCGGCCGATTCCTTCTCGGCTCTTACCGTCTCTACTTCCTCTCTTAACTGTCTGTTTTCTTCTATGTTCCTATAGAACTTCTTTTCTACGAAGGTAATAATGTTAAACACCTTCTCGGCTCTGTGTTCCGTAAGATATTCTCCTATCTTATCCGGCGTACGTAAGTACAGTTCGGCATAGCCCTCTATGCCCTTTCTCGCTTCGTCGACCTCTTCTTCTATAAGGCCTTTATTAGTCGTTCCGTCGTCGAGGATGCTGGTACGCCTATCTCTCGGTCTGTCAGTCTTTCTCTTTCCGCTGCGGCCTGTAACGCCGCCCTTTACCGTTAAGAAGCCCTCTATCGCTTCCTTACGGTGCTAATGTTTGGTTTGGTTGTGTAGGTGCGCGTGCATTATTCGGGTTTCCGGATAGTTCGACGGGCCCTTTCGCGCAGCGCGGGGTTGGTGTGTTGAGTGAGTTCGAGATATAATGATCCGGGCACGCAGATATGGTTCAATACGGCCTTTTTGATAACTATATCGCAAACTGAAGAAAGGAAGGAATCTATGTAGTGGTGGTGGTGGGCTTTTGTAGGGATGGTGCGCCAAGGCCCGGCTCGGTCCGGAAGGGCCGAGCCGAAATTCTAGGGTCTACCCTATTAGTCCGTCCTACGCCTTTCCACCGCCGCAACAGGACGGAATGATAGGGTGGACCCTAGATTTTGGCTCGGCCCCTTCCAGGATTTAGGTTCCGGAAAGGACCGAGCCGGGCCTTGGCGCACCACCACCACGAAAGCCCACTACCACCACTACATAGATTCCTTCCTCTCCTCAGTTCGCGATATAGTCATCAAATGAGCCGTATCGAATGATATCTGCGTGAGCCCAGATCAACTAGCTTATAGGAGATTTCTACTGCCAAGACTATTCCATTATGCCGATGTCTATATCATCACAAGGCAAGGTTGGCGTCCGCTATCTATCGCTATATCGGGTCCTCACTGTAGCCGCAACTCCGTGCTCTTTTCCTCCTGTGCGCCAGTCGCTGTGCTCCGCTGCCCTACCTCAATGCAGGGATGTATGTCGGAAAGAACGAAATATCGGGTACACGAGGTGCTGTCATCCTGCACAAATCCTCTGGATCTTTTGACTCGGTCAAGTTGAGAGCCGTGTCCAAATTCACCTCGTTTCGTGCTCAAAGCTTCGCCTTCAATCCGTTCGCACCGTTTGCAGCAGTCGCGCTGGCCTCCTTATTCAGCTCGACACTGCCATTGCCTGGTCCTTCGCCGAAGAAAATGACCTGAACGGTCAAGTCGTCTCGATATCTTCGGCTGAATGGACTCGGCAGCGTCAACAGTGCGCTCAGCATATCTTTGTCCTTGCCTCCGAGGGCATTTCGTACGAGATGAGTCGCTGCATTCTTATCTTCCGTCACGAATCTCTCGTCCTGACCCGAAGGCACTCCCCACTGCTGCTGCCTGATTGGAGCCCTTTGACCGGATTCGTCGCCTTGTTCGTGGTGTTCGATGGGTAGAGAAGAAGCCTTTTGACTGCCGTGAAACCATGATGAGAGCCTGCCTGATGTAGTGGCTTTGGAGTCGTTGGCTTGAGTTTCGAGCCAATGGCCTACCAGACCGACGACTTCTTCGTTAGTGAGCATTTCCCATAGGCCATCAGTAGCCATGACTACGAAGTCGCCATTTGCGGGCTCGATTTTTGTTCGTGTCACGACTGGCTCGGCGGTGACGTAGGGTGGTGTCTTGAGATATTTGCTCGGACTCCGGCCAAAGAAGTTTTTCTTCATTTTCTCTTGCGTTGCTGTACTCCACTTGTAGATTGCGTCTCCAAAAGCTCGGCTTGGTTCGAGACCACCAAGGATGCGGCCGTTCATTGTCACATGTGGTTCGCCGGGGTGCTCAGCTCGCAATCGTGCGTCTTCTGAGGGGGTACCTCCAGTCTGGTCAGTGGAGAGCGGCGTGGCAGTCCATTTGCCGCTGGTCCCTCTTCGGCCCAGTACGGCACGACTGTCTCCCGTGCATGCCACTCGAAGCTCTTTTGATCTGGAGTCGTAGAAGGAGAGGAGAGCGCATGAGCCAGAAAGAGCAGGTGCAAGTATTTCTGCCGCGACCACCTTCGACTGGGCCTTCAGCACCTTTGTCACTGATTCGTGCACAATCTCGTCATCAAGCTTGGTGAATCCCTTCTTGATGGCGGCATCAACAGCATCCGCAGACGGAACGGTGAGCTGCGGATCTTGCGACGCTGACTTATAGGTTGAGTTTAACTCGCGTGCGACATACGATACCAGCGTTTGGCGCAGCTTGGCGGAAGTTGTCCATCCAGAGTGGCCATCAAATACACCCCAGAACATCCAGTCCGAGCTTGGTTTGCCATCTGCGGCTGCTGCAGTCGTGCTCGGTACTTCGACAATCTTCTCGACGTGGTCGTCTTCTATCGGGTCATTGCTCGGAATCTGTACCACATCGTACCTCACCACACCCTCGCCTCTGCCAACCAAATAGCTCTCCTCATTCGTCCGCAACTTCGCAGAAGCCTGCTCTGGAGTAAGCATCTCCAGAACTTTCCGGCCCGAATAGTCAGTTTCCTTGCTGATGGGCTGATCCGCCGGAATGTGTGCAGTGAAGAGCTGGCCTTGCTCTACAATCAGAGCCTTCCTGACAGCCTCGGGCACAGCCTCGGGAACAGCAAGACGAGCAGAAGGCACGTCAGTCGGCGAGAATGGAGTGGCCGCAGTGGAGTAGCTTCGATCCTGGCTCTGGCTCTGGCTGCCACTCAAAGCTTGTGAGACGGGCGAAACATGTGGTGCAAAAGAGGAAGGTGCTGGTTGAGCTCTGCGCTGTTCGTAGCCATAGTACAGTGCTGCAGCGCCTACACCCAGCGCGATTGGCACCGTCACTCTTCGGGACAAGCGCATAGAGGACTGTAGGGGCTGCAGACTCCGCGACGTGGTCGTGGTCGCACTGTGAAGGCCGTTGATCCGGAGCTTCTTGGGCCCTTGACGAGGCGACGGATGTCCGAAGGCGCGCAGATTCTGGATCACGGCACGACGCATATCTGCCGCGATGGCTGGCGCATGGGAGAGGAGGATGTGAGTGGCGATGGTAGCGGGTTGCATTTGTTCCGCGCTCGCGGACCGGCCGGCTTAGTCACCTGCGCAGACTTGGCACGCACAATCCGCCCTCGATTGGACTTTGCGGGAGCAGAACGTCCTCCACCACCACCCAACGACCGCTCCTCCCTCCCTCCGCCGTCACCATGTCCACCAAGACCAAGGGCAGCAGCAAGCCGGCCGGCAAGACCGGTGGGCGTTCCGCCATCGAGGATGTCGTCGCCCGAGAATACACCATCCACCTGCACAAGAGAGTACGTTCAGTTTGATGAAGTCCACGGAGGGTGCAGTGCTTGAGATATGGCGCTGCGCATCGGGCGGAAGACTGAGACGAGAGCATCTGTGTTAACGATGGGATAAGGTCCACGGCGTTACCTTCAAGAAGCGTGCTCCCCGCGCCATCAAGGAGATCCGTGACTTTGCGACCAAGGCAATGGTATGTGATGCTCGTCCACAATATGCCACTGCTGCCGCGCATCCTTCCCTCTGTTTTTCGATATGCTAACTCCGCCTCCAGGGCACATCTGACGTCCGACTCGACCCACAGTTGAACAAGAAGGTGTGGGAGTCTGGCATCAAGGGCGTCCCATTCCGCCTCCGGGTGCGCATCAGCCGTAAGCGTAACGACGAAGAGGGCGCTAAGGAGAAGCTCTACTCCTACGTGCAGGCCGTCAACGTCAAGAACCCCAAGGGTCTGCACACGACTGTTGTCGAGGACCAAAACTAGACGTGCACTCAGCATGGGAGGTTCAATCATGATAGCAGCGAACTTTTTGGCGCCATCACCAAACAGCCTGGCGTCGGGCGTTTGGAATGTCATGAACGGTTTGACAAGCGCTACAGGTGCGCACAACATAGGCTACCTATGGATGAAAAGTACGTCTTGATACCCATCGAGTTCGCTGTTCTCTCCCTGTTGTCATCTCTGCAAGCCCCTCGTCCCCAACTGCAGTGACCACTCACCTCATCTGCCACGCGGGTGGCTTGCCGGTGTTCTGTGCCCTGCACTTGGAAATGGTTGTACATTCCCGGTTGTTCTGCCCACGCGCCTTCACATGTGTCTTTCGGCCTCGACCGAGCTTGCACCAACACCATCCGTGACCGTTTCTTGTCGCCGAAGCCCCGACTTCCGACTCTGCTGCGCTCTCTGTACCCGACGGCAACAACGCGAGCAGCAGCTTTGGTACGACAAAACACGGGACCACTGTCATCACATCGCATCCCCCCCTCCTCGGCCGCCATCTCGCGCGTTGGTGTTCCGCCCGGCGAGCGTCTGCCGCTTCCTTCTTTCGGCAGTTTTCTCTTCCTTCAACCACTGCGCGATCGATCGCCGCGGCGAAACATCCAGTCGCGCGGTTCGCGCAATACAGCCACTGCCCGGACACCGCAACGCAGCCCGTCTACCTCGAGGCTCTACAAGCTGTGCCGGCCGACGCCCTGGCGCGGATCATGGCAAAAGTTGGGCGGGGTCCGGGCTCGCTGTCAGGGGTGGAACGAAGAGGGCGGGAACAAGGGAGGAGGCCAGCCCGCGATGTGCGCGTTGGTGCAGGGCGATTCTCTGTTGCGGATGATTGCCGAGACGGCCAGACGTCAAGCGGGGCGAAGAAATATGAAGAGTAACTTAATCGAATGTATACTTCCGCTGCGCCCTGTCAGGCGTCAAGACAGTCTGATTCATGCACGGGTTCGGAGCAGCGCGGGAACGTGGCGTGCTTCTTCACGCCCAAGCATGTCATCGACCATATCGGTCCAGACCTGTTTGATGACACTGGCTTGCTGCTCAACAGGCACCGCCATCTGTCGCAGGTTCCACGCAACGCGATCGGCCAGGGCGTAGAAGTCAATGTTCTGGGCGTGGCCGTCAGCAGAGTCGGAGAAGGGCATGTAGACGGCGTCCGCAGACATGGGGTTGATCTGAGGCTTCATGACCGCGGCCTCGAGGTCCGGGTCGCGTGCAGCGTGCCTGGGAGCGCGAGCGTCGAGGGTCGAAATGATCGGGACGCGGATGTGGGAATGAACATGGATATTCTCGGGCGAGGTAAGGTGTGGAAGGTATGCGAAGTCGATGGTGGAGGAATCCTTGTTGGCTTTCAATGCACGGGAGGTGTTGAGGTGGCGGACAGTTGGCTTGGAGGCGGACTCGTGCTCAGCAGTAGGGCGGTCCGTGTTGCTAATTGCAGGGCTGAAAGCGCCCCTCGTGCACTCAGCACCCAGGCCAGTGAGGGCACGAGGAAGGTTGAGCACTGGACGGTCCTTGTGGAGAATAGGCGAGGCACAGGGTGCTGGTCCGGTCATGTGTAGACGGCGAACTTGCGGGCTGCCCCGAAGCCAGTTGCGTAGGGCGATGGTCTGAGTAGCTCTTGGTGCTGGCATTGTAGGTATCGAGCTGGGAAAGCGTTGGTTGCCGCCAGTCTTGGGTTGGAGGCAGCGATGGTGGTACAGTTGGGCACAGTCTTGCGGGAGAGGGCGGAAGATTGTTGGACGGAAGGGGGGGGGTTGCGGGTGTACTTAAAACATCCCGATGCGAAGCTACACCAAAAGGAAGGATCGTGATGGGCGGGCTGCAGGCTGACGGGGCTGTTGTTGTAACCAGGCACAAGACAGCCACGGGCGCTGTCAGCCGCGCCTGCCGCGCCGGATCCTTCCTCGCCGAAAATTGGGTGAGAGATTATCGTCTCACAGTGATTCCGACCTTCATCGTCGCCGCCTTGAATTTGCTGCCCTCACCGCCTCCGCTTTGGACTCCGCCGAGTGGTTGACTTCCGCCCAGATTGACGATGCCCATTGCTGGAGACATGGCCGCCGATCCGGAATCGATGCCGCCCGATGACAGCAATATGGTCGACATGTCGATCGATGGACTGTGACACAAGTCAAGGGGGGTTTCTCGGGGCCTGTTTGGATAAAGGTCGATAAGCCTACGATGACGGGCTGCTGTGTGCTTGCTTGAGACTTGCAGCGACAACTATCCTGCACCCGTCAATCGTTGACCATGTGGCTCAGCTTTTGCATCTTACAAAAGCTGAAAATACGCGTTAATTACTTTAGGGTTCTCTTAAAGCATTCTCTAATAGTCTTTTGCTTGACTAAAGGCTATCTGAAGTTGATCTAAATGCGTTACAGATCGTCTTACCTAGATTTTGCTAACAAGCTGCCTATCCCGGATGCCGCCTATCCCGGATGCCTAGCGATTTGTCTGCTATATTAGCTACTTTATAAAGCCGTAGTGCAAAACCTCGCGAGTCGAGGTCGAGAATATATCGAATAATCGTCTCTTAAGAAGCGATTGGGCCAAGATTTAGTTCTGTAGTATCGTTTCCGAGCTGAAATTTTGCCGGTGCAGTAGGGAGATCGAGGAAGAACGATTCTGCCCTCTTAATCCGACAATTGACTGCCTCGTTGTTCAAGACATGGTATGTTGATTGACAGGTGAATCATGCTAAAAAAAAAAGTTGTGTCATGCTCATGCTGCTGGCAAGCTAATGGTTTTATACGCTACCCGGATGCCAAGCTTGCACCAGGATTGTGGTGGGACGAGTAAAGTTTCCCGTGGATGCAGTGTGCGCGCGTGCGCGACGGGTGTGCCCGCGAGCGCGGCCGCGGCCGGGGCGGGTCACCCGACCACCATGACAACGGGCTGATGCAGAGGGAACACGAGAGTCACAGGACGCGAGGCGATAATCTATAGCCGCCTCGCGATGGCAGGACGGCTGCCTCTGAGGAGGGGAAGGTGGTGGCAAGCGCGCCGGCTAAGGCTGTATGTAGCCTGGAGGCACCGGCGGGACGGCGAACCGTTCCGACCAACGTTCCGGGACGGGACTTCGTCTTGCGGAAGATCAGGTCCGGGCGCCCCCCCCCCTTTCCGAGGGACGCGAGGCTGGCCAGATATCAGCAACGGGGAGCGACGGAGAAGGTGGGGCACTGGTCAGTTCAACTCTAATCTTTAGTGATTGATTGGGGGTGTCCTAAACGCTGCTACACAACCGACGATTACATATGTACTGAGCAGTTTGTCGGTGATATCTGCTAATCAATTACGGCCGGGGGGGGGGGGGGGGGTGGCGCAAAATCTCCCCAATTGAGGTCAAGAGTATATCGAACGATGGTCTGCTCTTCGGTCTGAGTGAGTTTTGTCTGATATAGAGTAACTGCCAGGACGAGGTGGTATCGGGAAGCCAGTGTTGGATAAGGCACATAATGTACTTCGGCAGCGCGTCTCAGGCTTCAAAATTTGCCTTGCTGGTAGGAAGATGGAGGAAGAAGGATTCTGCCAAGGGGGATTAGACGAGTGGATGCGGTGTTGTTGAGAGCATTGAATGTGGATGTGCAAGTTGGCTGTGCCAAGAAATTTGGAAAGGTTAATGGTCACATGCGTTATGAGAAGATAGTGAACTCGTCAAAAGGTCAAATGCGCACCAAGCTGCTCAAGGTGGCGACGGAAAGCTTTCCCTTGCCGCCGGCGGCGGCGGTGCGGGCGGCCTTCATCTCCGCGTACAAGCTGGGGTTGATGCCCTTCTTGCGCAACCGGGCCATCTCCTTGTCACTCAGATGGCTGGTGTCGAACGCGCTGGCGTGCCATTTTCCGCGCTGGTCGTAGTAGGCACCACCCACGCCGTCTTCGTGCCCGTGGTGAGAGGTGGTACGGTGGGAAGATAAGGAAGATTGATCTGCGTCGCCGCTCGAGCGCACGGAGAGTTCGTCGGAGCTGACGTGGGCGGAGGGTTGCTTCAAGATGCTTTTCAAAGGCGTGGACTTGCGGTGATGAGGAAGCCCGTGAACGCTGTTGGACCTGGAGGAGGCGGTGGTGGCGTCCGAGCCGGTGGTGGATTCGGAGGCGGTGGTTGCGTCTGAGCCGGTGCTTGGTCTGTTGGTTGTATCGGACGAGGCCGTGCTGTCGATGGATTTGCGGTGGTTCCTCTTGCTTGCTGGGAGGCCGAGAAACCGCTGATCTTCTGTTCGGGGGAGGAATGAGCCTCTGCGGGTCAGGAATGCTTCGGTTCGCGATATTATGCCCGCCTTGTTGCTTTCGGAAGGGTCGAGATTGAAGGTCTCGACTGACAGGCGAGCTGGGGTTGAGAGATGTTGGTAAGGGGCGAAGCGTGGTTCTCGAGGCAGAGGAGGTTCTTCTTCATTGCCACCGCTGCCCGAGGAGGAAGTGGCGTGGATCCTTGGCCGGGAGAAATTGATGTGCGGAGATGGTGTTCGCTTGCTGATCATCGACGCGGGAGATTCGGAGGCCACGCAGCCGGGAGTAGGCGAGTCCGACGAAGCAGCGGGCAAAACAGAAGCGGCCGCCGTGGTGGTTAGAAGACTGCTCCCCCTGTACATGGATGAGACGATGGCGGGAGGAGAGGAAAAGAACGATGAAGGACGAGGAAGATTGCGTTGCGCTGTTTCCTTTCAGGCGGCGACTTGATCTACTCAGCCTCAAGCCACCCGCGCGCCGGGGGAGCTTAAGCGAACGCGTTCTGTCGGATCGGCGACGCCACCGCCCGCCGCGTTCTCAACACGATCAGATCTGCAAAGGCACATGCTGCGGGGCCCCAGGGGAGGGTTGGGCCGGAGGATCTAGGAAGGTCCCCGGTTGCGGATCCTGGTCAATGGAAGAGCCGGAGGCCAAGGAGGGCGGGAGGACATGATCCAAGCCTTGAGGGCAAGCGACGCGACACTTGCCGACGGCTTCGGCAACCGTCTCTCAGCCGATGCTGGTCGGACGACGTCGCACATTCGCCGTACATACCCTTTCGGGGGCCTCACTCCCCGAGAGGGTTTGACTCGAGTGGAAGTTGGTGAGGAATGATCGAAGCTGCACTTTTTTCGTGCACGATGTAGCACACACGATTCGATGCTTCAGCATATTTACATGTACACACGGCTCGAATGTTAAGAGTGGGGGCTGAAAAATTGCAGAGCGTTTTTGCTCGTCGTCAACTTGGTTCCGTTCCTGATGTCGGCGCGTGACCCTGCCATGGGCATGCGTGGCCAGATACAAAAACGTCAAATGCCGTCCCGTCGTGATTTACGTCAAAAAGAGTTCCTTCTCCCCCTGACCCGCTCGCTCCAACTCCTTCGAATCGAGATCATGTCTGCCATCTGATCGTGGCCACGGACCAGAACGCTAGGTCCATGTTCGTCCGAATCACAGGAATCGTGTCATGTGGGGAGGCGCTCAGGTCACGCCCAGACAAGATGCCGCGGCTCCCCGCTGGAATCGGCCACTGGAATGCCGATATGTTGCGCGCCGAAAGTGCTTCCTCGGCCGGATTCCAAACGGCGTGGGAAGCTCAGTTCACGCGATTTGTATCGCTCAAAGGTGATGGTGCGTATTCGACTTCGGTCGTGCGTGAGAAAGGTGACTTCGCTGTCCGGAACACGTCTCGATCAAGACGAAATCGGTGCGCTTCGGTCTTTGAGTCGTCCGTGACTCTTTTTCCCTCCGACCTTCATCCCGCTCAGGCGCCCCAGCCTCTTCCACATGCCGGAGTCACGCTTATGGCTGGAAGCATCGCTCACGGGCGGGCTGGTGGGAGGAGTCATGGGGCCGTCGTTTGTGGGGCTGCTGGTGCTGGTGCTGGCGCTGTCGTCCGTCATGCCCGGTCCGCTGGCGGATGCGGACGGGGGGGTGTCCGAGCCTTCGGCAATGGTCGACGGGGAAAAAGGCGTAGCCGGTGAAGATGTGGTCGGCGTCGGCTTGATGGACAATCGCGCCCGGTGCGATGGAGCGGTCAGCGGGAGAGGTGCTAATTGTCGGAAGCGAGGCGAGGGCGAGTGGAGGTGTGCGTGTGGCTCCATCGAGCGGTGCATGGGTGGTGAGCCGCGGCCATGTCGTGATGACCGAGAATACAAGGATTGGTCGTCGTACGTCCTCGATGAAGTGGAGACGCTGTCATCGGATGTGTCGTATGGGCAGGAAACCGCCGTCGGGGGGGCAGTCTGTGGGTAGACGCTGTTCAGGAATGGCACCAGGACGGACTCGTCCATCAGCTCGTAAATCTTAGCAACGGCCGGGGCCAATTTTTCGGGCGGTGGAGGCATCGAGGCGGGCTGAAGGGTCAAAATGGGATCGCGAACGTCTGACGGGAGATTGACTTCACGCGAACCGTTGGGCTGGATGTATGCTTCCACCAGGCGCTGCCACAATGCCTGCACATATTCGCGATCCTGTGCGGAGGGACGTCCGTCGGCGTGCGTTCTTGACATCATTTTCGCGTAGTGTTGGTTATATCTCCCGGCGTCCATGGTGAACTCGACGGTTTCCAAGCAATGATTGTTGGACAGATAGGCCATGAAGGCAGCCAGCGACCATGGCGGCGGTGATTCGTTGGCCAAGATTTCTCTCAGGTTGGGTCGTCGCCGGCAGTACGGTCCTTGTGCGCGCGCGGTGGCGGGAATCGCGAGTGATAGGGGCCGCGAAGACGGAGCGCAGTGCTCCTCGGACATGGCGTCCTCGTCGTCGGCGTCACAGTCCGAGGTGAAGGCCGACGGCGCGCGGAGGGAGGAGGTGCTGGCCGAAGAGGTGATGGAAGAGTCCGAGCGGAACCGGGGGGCCGACTTTTTCCGCACGACCACCATCCCGCCAGGTATGCCGCTTCGTCTGCTGCCTCCGGACGATGGAGACGATAGACACAAGCCCTGCGGCAGGGGCGAGGGCATGGAAGGCAGTTGGACGTTCACGTGAGACACGAGTCTCACGGGCTCTGCTGCTGCGTGCCAGCCGCGGGCAAGCAGAGTCCTGTGCCGGGCACGTTCGTGCAGCGTGTCACCACCGGCGCAGATGGAGGCCAAGAGCCGCAATGTGCGTCGCCGTGGCCCGTGTGATGACGGAGAACCGACCGCGGGCCAGAGAGGCTGGATCGGTCTCGGACGAAGGCAGCCGCAGAGCTTTATGCGGGCAGCGGCCAGCGGCCAGCGGGGAGTGGTCCGTCGTGGGGTGTGGGTGTGGGTCGGTGGGTGCGCTGCGAGGTGCTGTGTTTGTGTGCGGAATGTGACCAAACCCTTTTTCAAAGCCCCGCGAGGGACCGTGAGGGACCGCGAGGGACAGCCGGGGGGGGAGGATTGCGTGCGGCCGGCGGACGTGGACGTGGACAGGCTCCTGCCGTCGTTCGCGGCGCGTGGTGGTGTGAGGCAGGAGGCAGGCAGGCAGCAGGCAGCAGGCAGCAGGCAGCAGGCAGCAGGCAGGCAGGTGGCAGGCAGGCAGGCAGGAGACAGGCAGAGGGGTGGCGGTGCCCCTGTCGGCGACCAGACGAAGCCCGGTGACAAGGAAGCTGCGCAAGCCACCGCCGTGACGGAATCTCCGCCCGACTCAGGCGGGCGCGGCTTCCAACATTCTAGCGCCCTTCCACGCCAATCAAACCACCCGCACGCACCCGCACGACCACGACACGGGCGACAAGCGTCTGATTCGCCGCGCCGCCCCACGCCACGACGGGCCTTCCATTCCTTCTCGAAGGCCGCGCACACCCACTGTCCCGCGCCCTGCCCAGCGCCCCCCGTCCGCTCTCCCCTTCCTGCTCCCACCTGCGCCGGCCCCGGCAGAGCAGCCCGTCGCCACCGCACCAGCAGCCTTCTTTGTGCACCGACGGCCGTTTCCAGTGCCCGGGACTGTGCTGCATCGTCGATGGGGAAGAAAGCGGGGGGGCCATCTCAGCAGCAGGCGCCGCAGACGCCGCAGAGAGGGGGGCCGGTACATAGTAGCGCATAGAGCTTCTTCCCGTCCTCGCACAGCCGCCGGACACGGCACGAACCCACCCGCCCCCCCTCCATCTCCGACACGCCGTGCAACCCGCCTCAGACGCCGGCGTCCCTGTGCTGTGCTGTGCAACCCGCCAAGAAGGTGGACAAAGAGGGGTGGGTTGGTTCCTGTGAGGTAAGCGAAGCCCGGGTGGCAAAACACCCGAGACACCCAAGCGCGAGCCACGCCGACGCCGAAGAAAGAAAACTGGTTTCCTGTGCGTTGCTGTCCTGCCCGAGCCAAGCTTGCCCCGTTCGGGTGCGTGGTGTGGCGTGGGCGGAATGGTTCCTTCCGCAAGGCAGAAGAAGAGCCGCCTCGCTCCTTTGTGCCTGGCTCCCCGCCCCTCCGAGACGAGACGGCAAAGGCAGCCAAAGCCGAAGCGCCTCGCGACACGCCGCGGCCCCCCCCCTTTTTTGTCTTGCCCTACAAGGGTTGTTTGCCTGCCTGCGAATCGTGAACACCCCCGAAAATGAGGCCGGGCGCACGAAAAAAAAACCACACACGCAAGGGGTGGATCCCACCAGCAGCACGTCGTCACGTAACAGAGAGGGCATGCGCAACGGAGCCCGAGGGGATGGATGGGTCAGGCATGCAACGGCTGCAAGGGGGTACGTCATTCGACTTGCCAAGGGGGGAAAGAAAAGTCTGCCCCCCCCCGTTCCTAGCAGCAGCGTGTGGTACGTACCCATGGTGGGGGGGACAGAGTACAAGGATTGTTTCGTCAGGTGTAGCGATCCAGATCACGGCTGATCTTCTCTCGACCGGGCTCCGTCTTAGTCCCAAGCGGAACCCCAACCATCATCCTGTTCGTGCTCCTCCTGCGTCGCCTCCTTCCTCTTCACCGCGATGGGCTTCACGGCAGGCTTTCCAAGACCAGACGTGCTTGATGCCCTTGGCGCCGTGGTTGGCCGGGACGGTGGAGTCGACTGTGTTGTTGGCGGAGTCTTCTTCGCAAGCCCTTTGGGCAGCGGTCTCTTGCGAGCTTGTTTCGACTGTGCTTGAGCATTCAGCCAGCCTTCGAAATCAGGTTCGCCGCCGTCGTCGTACGCAACGCTCGGCTGCCCAGGCGCCACTGGCTCTGCCCACGGGTCGTCTTCGGCCAGCACATCGTTGTTCATATCGCCCCATGCCTCGTCCGCGTCAGAATGCTCCTCATCTGCGGCCGGTGAAGAAATTGTGGCCGCTGTACGCAAGCTGGACGTGCTGGTCAGTGCAAGAGGTGCTGCCAAAGGTTTCGGCGGAAGTCCCGCGTCCAATGGCCATGATCTGCCGTGGACTGGTCCCGGAGATGATGCTGTTCTCTCAAGCGGCGGTTTCGTGCTCGCCCCGGTGCCATTGGCTTGGATCTCTCCTGCAGCTGTGCTAAGCTTGTTGGTGAAAGACGACACCGCCCAGCCAATCCATTGTCCACCACCTCCGCTTACGCCTGGTTGCGGTGTGCTCATCCTGGTGGCGCCGGCAGAAGCTGTCTCAGGCGGAGGCAGTAGAGTGTCGGGTAATGTGCTTTGATACTTCCGTATCCGGTCAATGTAAATTTGGTGAGTCTTGTTGGCCTGATCTCGGATCATTTTTTCCTTGTCGACGAGCGATGGGCATATAGCGGGTAGCATTTTGGTGGCACAGTCATCTTCGCTGAAGACATCCACTGTTGCCGCGAGTGCCATGAGGGCGGCATTGCGGGCGTGGACGAAAGGGTCCCGGAGTGCGCGAGAAAATGCTGCGCTCAAGACCTTCGCCCGGGTGCTCACACCCAGGTTCTTGGCTATTTTGCCCAGGCATATTGTGGTATTGGTACGGATCCCAGGCTGTTCATCGTTCGCGGTCTTTGCGAGATGCCGTAGAAGCTCGCCATCGATGATTCGAGCTGACAGCTTGGGCGTCACAACAAGCACTGCTTTCACCGTCTGTTCACGAACCACCGGGGCCAGGTCGCCAAACCCTGTCACCATCTGGGGAAAGATCTTATCTGAGACCATCTTTTGGGTCAAGTGGTCGATCATGTGAGGTAGGTTATCCAGGAGGCACACTCGCAGTGCCCTGTCTGGGCTAGCGAACAGCCGTATAATTACGGGCGTAACTTGGGATGTATACTCGTCCTCGGAAAGTTTCGTTGAGATACGCATGGCCAGGGCAAAGGACTTCGGACCACCGCCGCCAAATTCGACTGCTTTGAGGAGCTCAGGCAGTACTTTGACTTTGAAGAAGTCTTCGGGAAACTCGTCAGATTCTACCACCTTTTCAAGTTCGCTGGGAAGTAGTGTCAGCACGTGTCTCTCAACTGCCTTGTCGTGCTCTCACCTGATGAAGACATCCTTCTCGGCCTCGCTTTTCAAGCCCATGTTGTCGACACCATCGGTGAGCTGGACAAGAGGAGTATCGAAAAAACTACCTTTGCGGATGCCTTGCTCGAGGAAGTGAGCCACGCTCAATCGCATCTTGGGAAGCGTATGCGTCAGGCGTTTGTAGCTGTTCTGCATCTTCACCGGAATGTTCTTGGTGGATCCAATTTGGTCGGAACCTGAGAATCCGCCATTGAACACCTCCGAAACAAGAATGCCATAGTTGTATGCATCAACGGCGTGCGTGGGATTTTGCCGTACGCTGTCCCACCCGCCTTTCACAACCTCTGGTGGGGTGTACCGTCCAATGTCTGGCACCAGACTTCCTTGTGTGAACATGACTGCATCGTGCTCCTTCATCGAGCTGAGTATCTCTAACCCAGCTATCTTCCATTCTCCACTCTCGCTGGTGTATATCGAGGATGCGCGTATGTTGCCGTGAACCGAAGCCGCTTCGTCGTTGATGAACTTGAGTGTCTTCGCCACGCTGTGTAGGCCCCATTTCAAACTCTCCTCGCCCAACGCCTTCCGTCTCGTCGACCAATTCAGCGGTGTGACGCGCTCAGTGGCAATGTAAATAAGTTGGTCTGTCTAGCTTGGTCTCCAGTAAGCTTCCACACATATATCTCCGTAGCAGATGCACCTACCTCAACTGTGTCCAGAACTTTCACCACGCCCGGATGCCGCAATGTCTTGAACTTTCTCAAAGCGTTCTTGGCGAGTGGTAATCGTGAGCGATTGGCGTTGATGTCGAAAGAGAAGATGCTGCATTTCGATCCATCTTCCTAGACTCGGTCAGTATAGGGGCTCCAGTATCGCGACACATGTGCATGTTGATACCCGCTTTGTGCCATTGTGCAACGTCCATATGGACTGATCAATATCGACACGGTCGCCGAAGGAGTATCCGAATGCTGGGCCCTTCGCGATGGAAGCAACGGCCGACTTCAAGAAATCCATGGTCGCGTTTCCGCTGTGGCTGCCAGTTAAGCACAATTGGTGTGCGACACCTATGGTCAGGGCGTCTAAAGGCAGTAGTTATCTTCTGTAGACGACAAGTTGTTCATGCCAGGATAAGGTCACACCCCCTCATTTTCCGCCATCGTTAACTATCTGTCTGTATAAAGTATATGACCATGAGGTTAGCAGTATCATCAGGATGGCAGAATTTCCTTAGCACAAGTGTTATAGGACTGGTTTGTAGCAGCGTATAGTACACCCTAATACTAATAAGTAGTACTACGTTGTGACTAATAAGTGCCCTTTAAGCTGATTCCTCACTAGACCGTCCTAGTAGCACCCTATGCTAACTATAGGTCTACTATAACAATTAGCTCCCTTATTAAAGGCAGATGTCCCTAGCTATAGCACCTATAGAACCTTCCTTAATTTGATTATCGCACCTTAGGTAGTGCACTTCTTGTTGTAGGTATTTAGCCGTCGTCTGGCTGCTTTTGCTGTCTATATACCTATAAGCTCGGCACTTATTGCATTGGATTAGGCAATTCTCGTTATCATCGTAGCTCTACCTCTGATGCAGAGGTGGGCTGGTCACCCACTCTGATTATAAGGGGCAGTCAGGTGGCCTTGCCACACACAATGGTCAAGTCACTTTCAAGTTACTTGATCAATCCCTTTCATGGCTTAAGTGTACCGCGTCACATTAACCTATAGCTACAATCCTTGGCACACGACATTAGTGCTTTAGGTCCTTTAACCCTTCTGTGTTGCGGCGACGGAAAGTGGTGGGACTAAGTGATGGGGTGGACCCTTGGAATTTCGGCTCGGCCCTTCCGGAGAAGCCGGGGTTCCGGTGTACTACTACTACTACTACTACTACTACTACTACTACTACTACTACTACTACTACTACTACTACTACTACTACTACTACTACTACTACTACTACTACTACTACTACTACTACTACTACTACTACTACTACTACTACTACTACTACTACTACTACTACTACTACTACTACTACTACTACTACTACTACTACTACTACTACTACTACTACTACTACTACTACTACTACTACTACTACTACTACTACTACTACTACTACTACTACTACTACTACTACTACTACTACTACTACTACTACTACTACTACTACTACTACTACTACTACTACTACTACTACTACTACTACTAGTTGTATGTGCTAGTAGTATAATACACTATCTAAGACTAAGAGAATATATAGCAAAATCCTAAGGCCTTATGTTAGTCTACATAGAGCATGTAAAGGCAGAAAGGAAAGAAGATTGGAATTTACAAAACCAAGAACACATGTGCTTGCCAAGTAACGGGACGGCCCGAACCGAAATCCGGAGAGAGGCACCTCACAAAGTTCCTCGGCGAAGTGCGACAGAAATCTGCTGAACGACGGCAAATTTGCTGCTGCGAACACATCGCCTTGAGTTTCTCAGTCATCCATCGAGCGCATGTCATGAGAATCATGCAGACTCCGATAGCCATAAGCACTTATCAAAATCGCCCTCCCTGGACCTGACGTCTTCCGCAACTGGGCTCTTATCATGCCAGCTGACGAGACACCTACCGACCCCCGGCGATTGAGTACAAGGGCACCGAAAGTAGGCCACCGAAAGTCTCGAAATGGTTGTCAGACGTGCAAAGGGCGCAGGGTGAAGTGCGACGAGAAGCAGCCCGAGTGTGGAATGTGCCTTCGCTTAGGGCTAGCCTGCACCTATGCAGCACCTGAACCGACCAGGACGCGCGCCAAGCCGCGCAGGACGACTTCAGCCGCTTCGCGCCCTCCTCTATCATCGTCGGCATATTCAGCCTCCCAAGCAAGTCTATCGCAAGGTACTCCCCCTCATGCCAGCACGGACGCGGATTTGGCCACAGCGGCAGCGCGTCCGGCGCAAAGTCTGGCGGCCGAAGAGTCCGAGCAGAGGCGCTATATGGAACTTCGATTGCTCCACCATTGGATGCTTGCAGTCTCTCGACCTTTTGGGATGACATCGCCACCCAGTTGGAAGGAGTTGTGGTACGGCGAGGTGCCACAAGTCGCTCTGACGAACAAGAATGTTTTATATGCCATGTTTGCCATGACTGCAACACATTTGTTGGGTACCCAACCACATGAGGCAGCAGTTTATCAGGCGCGCGAGAACTACTGGGTATGGGCGCTCAGAGAGCAGAGAGCGGCAATTGTGGATTTGCACAATTCGAACACGGATGCGGTTGCGTTCGCCGCGTTACTCATCTCAATGACTTCTCTCGCCATGTTGCAAGAACGTAATCTGGAACCCTACTCTCCGCCAATTGACTGGCTCGAGGTTGGCAGGGGCGCATTCACAGTTTTGCCACCTCCAGAAGCAGTTAGCGAGGGCACAGGGCTCAAAGTGTTGATGGACACCACTGCGAACATTTGGCAGGCGAACGTGACGTTCGACGCAGAGATGCAGCGCGAGTTTGGTGCCATCCTCAATCGCGATATCCCTTCCTCAGACACCTGGGACCAGGAGACATGCGAGGCTTACGAGAGTGCTCTGAGCTACGTTGGCTCCTTCCGACGCGCCGTTCTTGCTGGTGAAGCTCCTGACATCAATCTTCGCTGGATCTGCATGTTTCCGTTTATGGTTCCAAGACAATTCGTCGACTTCGTCAGCGAAGGCAGGCCTCGAGCGTTGGTCACATTGGCATACTTCTTCGCAGTCGTAGGCCACACAGATGCACTGAAATACCTTGGAAACACCGGCGAACCGACGACAGCTCGGCGGGAGGTTTACGCGATTAGAAATGTTCTCCCGCAGGAGTGGCAAAGCTTGATGGCATGGCCAATCAACGAAATTGCAGGCGGTTAAGCTGACGGGAGGTATCAAAATCCTCATGTTGTTCAAATTGTGGTGTCAGATAGACAACTTCATGGCTGCCCATACGGGCCGTCCAGTCGAGCATTGCCAAACCGGAATGTTATACGCTCGCTCGCAAACAGCCCTGCTGGAATTCTCTCCGCGCAAGAATGCGCCGTGGTGGCGTGAGCTCGCCTACGCGTGACATCGATCGAGTCGACAATAGAGAGCAGGCTCTCAAGGTCCACGCCGGATCTTCAGCCGAAGCACCAGGGTGGAAGAGAGCAATCACTCGCAGCAGGCATGACTTTGGGATCGAGCTTGTCGGGCTCCTGGGACCACGTCGCAGCATACAGCAATTCGATCGCCGATTGAGGGTATAGATTTACTGCTCAGCGTGGCCCAGACGTTAGTTAAAGTAGAGAGGGGTATAAAGCTCGTACGGCGACGGCTAGACTACATCCTAAGGGAGCGAACTTGTTATAGTAGCCTTGCAGCCAACCTAAGGTAGTCTGTCTAAGCGCGTTAGGAATAGTCTGTAGCAGGAATGCTAAAGGCGGCTAGTGCTGCTCCTAAGGTATATATAAAGGGCGTATACTAGAGATTAAGAAAGGGGTGATCCGGGCGCGCAGATATGATTCAATACGGCCTTTTTGATAACTATATCTCGAACTGAGGAGGGAAAGGAATCTATGTGGTGGTGGTGGTCGGCTTTGATGGTGGTGGTGCCAAGGCCCGGCTCGGCCCGTCCGGGCCGAGCCGAAATTCCAGGGTCCACCCCATCAATCTGTCCCACCTCTTTCCACCACCGCAACAAGGGGCACTTGTTAGTTCTTATACAATATGCCTTTATAGCCGGTAGGGAGAAGCTAGCCTTCCGATGCACTAACTTTAACCTTAGGAGGGCGGTCCTAAGCTTCTGCCGAGGCGCCCTCCTGCTTAGTAAGAATAGGCAGTGCTTCCGCTGCGCTAAAGGCCTACAGCCTTACTACGTAAATGTTGCGGTGGTGGAAAGAGGTGGGACAGATTGATAGGGTGGACCCTGGAATTTCGGCTCGGCCCGTCCGGGCCGAGCCGGGCCTTGGCACCACCACCATCAAAGCCGACCACCACCACCACATAGATTCCTTTCCCTCCTTAGTTCGAGATATAGTTATCAAAAAGGCCGTATTGAATCATATCTGCGCGCCCGGATCATTATATCTCGAACTCACTCTCCACAACCCCGCGCTGCGCGAAAGGGCCCGTTAAACCATCCGGAAACCCGAATAACGCACGCGCACCTACCCAACAACAACCAACCCCAGGCACCGTAAGAAGATGGAAGACTTCTCAGCAGTAGAGAGCGGCGTTACAGGCCGCAGCAGAAGCAGAAAAGGAAAGACTGACAGAGCGAGCAGGCGCTCCAGTGTAATTGACGATGAGATCGTTATCAGAGGTTTTACAGCGGAAGAGACCGCTGAGATCAAGGAACGAATAAGCGAATATAAGAAGATCCACGACTGCACGATCGAGGAACTGGAAGACCACGTAAACGAGAACGGAATAGGGAAGGTCTACGACGGTATAGACCTTATTAAGACGCTGTTCTACAGGACACTGGAAGAAAACAGACAGCTAAGAGAGGAAGTAGAGACGGTAAGGGCCGAGAAGGAATCGGCAGAGACTATCGTCGAAGTGTTGGAACACCAAGCGGCGAATCGAATGGCGCAGCTGAAGGCGCTAAAGGATCAACTGGCTGATATAGAAGCAGCGAGATCGTCGCCGCCACCGCGGCGAGAAACCCAAGTGGAAACCACCTCGCCGGCGGCCTACAGTCAAGGTGGCACGTTGATGACGTCATTACCGGATCCACCTGTTTTCGGTAGCGGAGACTCCGAAGCGTAGGAGGCGTTCAAGAAGAAGATCAAGAATAAGATAAACCGCGATTACGCATCAAGCAGCGAAGAAGACAGATTGGCCTATTTAGAGGCGCAACTAGAAGGTGAAGCTTTTTCGCTGGTGGCGGACCTGGAAGAAGTGACCGCTGAGGAAGCGATCAAAGCGCTAGACCAGCGCTTCGGAGACCTATTCCGAAAGAAGACAGCCCGTAAGCAGCTGGATAAGATCAATCAGAACCGGCAGACGTTTGAAGAATTCTACGGGCTATTCAGAAAGCATGCTATTAGGGCCAGAGTGGCAGAAGACGAGCAGCTGCACTTACTGAGACAGAAGCTAAGCCCTGAGCTGGCCGCCGCTATGGCGTCTGTGGAAGACGAAGACCTTGAGAGCTTCGTGCATCAAACGAGGGTCACCGCGAGAAACTTGAGCGCTTACGCGAAATCACGAGAATCGGTTCAGAAGCCGTCGCCGTCGCCGTCGCTAATGCGGACAACCAGAGCCCCCGCGCCCTTCCGACGCGGCCCCCAGCCGCCTTACGTGCCGCGACCGTCGTTCGTCCCCACCTGTTTCGCGTGCGGAAAGCCTGGCCACATCGCTACGAGCTGCCAAGCATCGGATAAGCAGAAGCAGGAGTATCGTGTTATGAAGCATTAGCCGCCACCGCCGAGAAAGACTATTCAAGCCATCGAACCGGCACCGAACGACACCGATAGCGTAGACGGTGGAGTGCAGCTGAGAATCATGGGAAAAGACCAGCTGGACGGATAGACCCCCTATCTAGCATAGACAACAGGGCATCAACACGAACCACGTCGACGAAAGAGAGCATTAATAGCTGCAGCGATCCGCTCTCGGCGGCGGTGGAAGTGAACACGGAAACAGCTATTATCCTTCCAATCACTGTCCACCCCCTTGACGGATCGAGCAAACCACTTTAGTTGAAAGCTTTCATCGACACAGGAGCTCTTATCGGCGCGGCGATCCATCACCGACTGGTCAGGAAGCTGATAAATAGATACGGTTATCCAGTGGAACTGGCGTCGCCGACGCGGATTTCGGCGTACAATGGACAAGACACGGAAAGCGTTATGCACTACGTGCCGCTAAAGACCACACTGGCTGGTCGCACCACAGAGGCGACGTTCCGAATTATGGATATCGGAAGGTTTGACATCATTATAGGGCAGAAATGGATAAAGAACCAGAAAGCCGTCATCGATGTAGACAGAGGCATAATAGGGTTCAAAACCCGAGGCAACGCCATCGCCGTCAAGCCGAGAGCTACGGAGTCTGCGAAAGAGGCTCCGTCCGATCGTTACGAACCCCCGGTTACCGTCGGAATGATGAGTTCAGAAGCTATAACGACCCTCGCGAAGTCGCCGGACAACGAGATTTACGCTATCTCGATGAAAGACATCGAAGACCACAGGAAGATAATGGCGGAAGAAGAAGTGGACCCGCTGGAGGTGCTACCGGCGGAGCTCTACGATTACGCTAACGTGTTCTCAAAAGCCGACTCCAACCTCCTGCCGCTTCACCGACCGGAATATAACAATAAGATCCGACTGAAAGAAGGAGCTACGCTGCCAAGAACCGAGCCCCTAAGACGACTGTCGCCGGCGGAACTGGACCAGGTAGAGGTGTTTGTTCGCGAGAACCTGGCGAAGAAGTTTATTACGCCGAGTTCTGCCGAATACGCGTCACCGATTCTTTTCGTAAGGAAACCAGGGGGTGGTCTGCGACTCTGCGTAGACTATCGCGGCCTCAACGAGGTTACCAAGAGAGACGTATACCCGCTGCCGCTAATCGACGAGACCATCCAGCGCGTAGCAAAGGCTAAGTAGTTCAGCAAGCTGGACATCCGCCAAGCGTTCCATCGATTAAGAAACGAAGAAGGGCAGACAGAAGATCTTACGACGTTTGCCACGCGTATAGGCAATTTCAAGTAGTTGGTAATGCCTTTCGGACTCACCAACGCGCCGGCAGTGTGGCAACGCTTTATAAACCACACCTTTATGGACATGCTGGAACGGTTCGTGTCCATTTACTTGGACGACATCCTCGTCTACACCGAAGGAACGAGAGAACAGCACACGGACCACATTAAGAAGGTGCTAACCAGGCTCCGCGAGGTCGGATTGAATGCGGACACGAAGAAGAGCGAGTTCTATCAAACGGAGGTCAAATATCTCGGTCTCATCGTCGGAAGAAACGGAATTCGTATGGACCCCTCGAAGGTCGCTGCCGTCGCGGAATGGAAACAACCGAAATCCGGAAACACCACGCAGATCAGAGCGTTTCTCGGATTCTGCAGCTATTACCGACGGTTTATTAAGGACTTCAGCAAGATAGCGAGACCCCTGAACGAGGCGCTAAAGAAAGAGGCCGCCAGCCTATAGAATAAGAAGTGCACGGAAGCT
This sequence comes from Pseudocercospora ulei, assembly GCA_016165855.1. Taxonomy (NCBI): domain Eukaryota; kingdom Fungi; phylum Ascomycota; class Dothideomycetes; order Mycosphaerellales; family Mycosphaerellaceae; genus Pseudocercospora; species Pseudocercospora ulei. The sequence continues at coordinate 883,052 of JACWNB010000019.1, read as the reverse complement.
TTCGTGCGGCTGAAAGAGGCAGTGGCCTCGGCGCCGGTTCTAGCGCACTTCCGACCGGAAAAGACAATCTACGTAGAAACGGACGCTTCTGACACAGTAACGGCAGGGGTCCTTTCTCAATATGGCGACGACGAGACCCTCCACCCAGTGGCCTTCTTCAGCAAATCTATAACCGAAGCCGAGCGGAACTACGCCATCTACGATAAAGAACTGCTGGCCATTATACAGGCGTTCGAGGAGTGGAAGCCAGAGCTTATGGCCGGAAAGAGCACGGTCCAAGTCCTTACGGACCACCAGTCGCTGACCTACTTTATAAAGACGCAGAAGCTCTTACGACGTCAAGCACGGTGGGCCGCCTACCTATTAGGGTTCGATTTCAAGATCACTTATCGACCTGGAGCTCAAAACGGAAAGGCTGACGCGCTAACAAGAAGAGACGGAAAGACTAGCCGCGCGAAAGAAGATCCGAATATGTTCCAGAAGGTGTTGACCGAGCGGATAGTAGACGCTGAGGTGTTGAAGGAAGCAGGGATCTGCGCGGCAGAACTGCAGACCGAACCGGAACCGATGGAACTGGAGCCGCCGATTGAAGAAGAGACGCTCTACGAGAGGGTGGAACGGCTTAATCAACAACAGAAGCTCGGCAAAACCGGTTTAGGGAAGATGATAGTTCCAGAAGAACTAATTACCGAGGTTATCCAGCTGGTCCACGGCTCTATAGATGTTGGCTATGCTGGAGCGAAGAAGACGATGCAGGCCGTAAGAACGATCTACTGGTTTCCGCGGATCTACGAGCGAATCCACCGGTTTATTACCAACTGTTACGTGTATCGAACAGCGAAGCTACGTTACGGTCTTCCGGCTGGTCTACTGAAGCCGCTTACGATCCCCGAGAAACCGTAGCAGCACATTACGATGGACTTCGTAACCGGCCTGCCGGAGTCGGACGGCTACGACGCCACGCTGAACGTAGTGGATAGGCTAAGCAAAGAGCGACACTTCATCCCCTGCCGAGCGAGAGACGAAGGAACCACTGCAGAAGAGACTGCACGGATGTTGATTCAACACGTGTAGAAGCACTATAGCCTACCGGACACTATCACCACGGATAGGGGTCCTCAGTTTACCGCCGACGTATAGAAGGCCATCAATCAGAAGCTTGGAATCCACGGAAAGCTTAGCACGGCCGCTCACCCGCAGACCGACGGTCAGTCTAAAGTGGCTAACCGAGAGATAGAGCGATATCTGCGAACCTTCTGCGGCCGTCACCAAGAGGAATGGGTTAAGGTGTTGCCGATAGCCGAGTTCTGTGCTAACTCGGCACCGTCTAAGGCCACCTTACTGGCGCCGTTCGAGATAACGCACGGCTATCTTCCGAGAATGAGCTTTCAGCCGCTAAGCGACGTCGATTCGCAGGGGCTTTCCACCGCTACGTCGTTAAAGAGGGTAGCCGCAGCGACGGCAGAAGCGCTACGATGTCAGATGGAAGAAGCGATTAAGGTGGCGAAAGAAGCGATGGAATTGGCTTAGAAGAAGATAGTGACTCGAGCTAATAGAAAGCGGTCACCGATAGAATTCGAGGAAGGCCAAAAGGTATGGCTCAACACGAGAAACCTGAGGCTAAAAGGGAACGCGAAGCTTAACCTACGCCACGTGGGTCCGTTCAAAATAATAGAAAAGAGGTCGCCGGTGACCTATCGACTCGAGCTGCCGAAGTCGTTCCGGATCTACGATGTTTTCCATTCAGATCTGCTAAGCCTAGACCCTGAGGACGGCCTTCCGGAACAGGGGTTCGCTGAACCCCCACCAGTTGAGATAGACAGTGAGGAAGAAGAATGGGAGGTGGAAGACGTAATGGACGTAAAGAAGACGAGGGGGTCCATCAAAGCGAGAATCTCGTGGAAGGGGTGGCCAGAAGACTACGAGTGGTATCCGATCGAGAACCTCCGGAATTCGGCGGAGCTGCTAAGAGACTTTTACGCGCGGAATCCGACGAAGCCGAGGCCGGAATGGCTCTGATACCGATCCTTACGGAAGAAGAAGAAAGCAGCGTCCGCTCTACCGGCGCGGAAGCCGATGAAAACGATCGCTGCTCAGATCGTAGAGGGACAGTGAGCGCCGCACGTGCAGCGCAGGCAGCTCGCCGACGCCGCGACGTGCCAGCGCCGCCGCCCCCCTGCGATGGAGTGCTAACTTCGGTAGAGAAAGAAGAGAAGAAGAAACGGAGCCGCGGACGGATCTATATGGACCCCCGAGACAACGCACAGACCGCTCAGACCGCAGCTCAGAAGACCTACGGCTCAGATCAGATGGCACGAATCAGATGGCGTCGATCACATAAACGATCAAGTGAAGGAGTTCGGAAGCCGATGACGTAAAAGGTTGAGAAAGAGATAGAGAGGACGTTGTTTTTGATAAAAGACGGAAGAGGTGACGTCAACGTTGAAAGGGATTTTCAAAAAAAAAAAAAAAAAAAAAAAAAAAGTGGAGGTTTTTCGGATGGATAGCATAACTAAGCGGTCGAGGGCGACCGCTGGTGAGGGGGGGGGGTAGTGTTGCGGTGGTGGAAAGAGGTGGGACAGATTGATGGGGTGGACCCTGGAATTTCGGCTCGGCCCGGACGGGCCGAGCCGGGCCTTGGCACCACCACCATCAAAGCCGACCACCACCACCACATAGATTCCTTTCCCTCCTCAGTTCGAGATATAGTTATCAAAAAGGCCGTATTGAATCATATCTGCGCGCCCGGATCAGTAAACTAGTAAGGATTCTCCTAGGTCCTTCGCAAACTTGCCTATAGTCCGCAAGCTTACTTCTAGGCGTTTGCTAGTATTACTGTAAACCTAGCAGTTACTAGCGCTCTCTATAATAACCCTGTAGTCTCTCTGCTAGGGACTACCTAGGATAAGATTTAGGGACATAATGTTAAAGGAGTAGAAGGTACCCTTCGTTAAGTATACTATACTAGCTGTATCTGCTATATATAATCTAAGCACGTAGATATAATTTAATACAGCTGTTTAATAACTATATCTAAGGCTAGAGAGAGAAGAATCTACGTACAAGCAGAGGTAGAGGTATTTGAGTGTAGCCCTGCCAAGCCTGGCTACTGATCTGAGCGCGCAGATACAGTTTAATACAGCTGCTTTAATAACTATATCTCGAACTGAAGAGGGAAAGGAATCTATACGGCGGTAGGTAAGGGCTTTAGAGGTGGCATGCTAAGGCCTAGCTCGATCCGGAAGGGCCGAGCTAAAATTCTAAGGGTCTACCCTATTACTTAGTCCTACCCCTTTCTGTCGCTGTAACACTACCCCCCTCCCTTATTAGCAGTCGCCCTCGACTGCTTACTTATCCCTTTTGCCCTTTTTTTTGTTCTTCCTTCTTCCGGTTTGCGGCTTCTTCTGCTAAAATTCTTCTCGAAATCTACGTTACCTCTTCTTTTTGCTACGGATGTGGATGTGGACAGCTGGCAGCTAGGCTTGGCAGGGCCAGGCTTGGCGCACACTCAAATACCTCCACCTCCGCTTGTACGTAGATTCTTCCCTCTCCAGCCTTGGATATAGTTATTAAAGACGGGTATTGACCTTGCGTCTATTGCAGTCAGATCATTATATCCAAGGCTCAAACCCAACACCCAACCTGCACTACGCGAAAGAGCCCGTCGAATTATATCCGGGTACTCGATTAACGTACGTGCAACCGACAACCCAGAGTGTGTACTGTATACGTACAAAGGAGGCCGTCGAATTTTATCCGGTTACTTAATTGTGCATATGCATACTACTCTACCCCCCCCCCTCCCCCGATCGAGAAGAAGAAGAGTTTTAGGGAAGAGAAGTGCCCCTATAGAGAAGAAGAGTTTTAGGGAAGAGAGTGCCCCTACGAGCAGATCGCAAGTTTTAAAGAAGAGTAAGAGAGCGACGAGAGCGAGAGAGCGACGAGAAGGTCGAGAAGAACGGTGTAGGAGCGACGAGGACGAGGAGTAAGAGCGAGGAGCGAGAGCGACGACGACGAGAGCGTACCTAGCAGGACCTAGGGCGACGACATTCGTTTTTTCGGGTCTTTAACAGACCATTCTATTCGGACATACCAATCAAGACGACCGGCAATCACCCCTAGGCAGAGCCCCTAGGCAAAAGCACAGAGCAAGAGCACAAGACACAAGCAGCAAAGCGATACGAGCAGCGCACCTAGGCACGAGCACCTAGGCAGAGCCCCTAGGCAGACTGCAGACAACAGACAGCTGCAGAGAACACAAGGCTGCTGCAGACAAGGCACAGCAGCTGCAGACAACACAAGGCTGCTGCAGACAGGCACAGCTGCTGCAGACAACACAGACAACAGAGGCACAGCTGCAGACCACTAGGCCGAGCACTAGGCACGAGCACCTAGGCACGAGCACCTAGGCAGAGCACCAGACAAAGCACAGGCAAAGCATAGGCAAAGCGACGGTCGAGAAGCGAGCAACCGTCCGAGAAGCAACCGTCGAAAAGCGACCGTCGAGAAGCGACTGTCGAGAAGCGAGCCACAGTCTAAGAAGCGAGCGACCGTCTGAGAAGCGAGCGACGGCTTAAGAAGCGAGCGACCGTCGAGAAGCGAGCGACCGTCGAGAAGCAAAGCGACGGCTCGAGAAGCGACCGTCTAAGAAGCGACCGTCGAAAAGCGACGGCTCGAGAAGCGACGGCTCGAGAAGCGACGGCTCGAGAAGCGACGGTCGAGAAGCGAGCGACCGTCCGAGAAGCAAGCGACCGTCTGAGAAGCGACCGTCAAGAAGCGACACGTGTTTGCAAGCGACCCCGATAACTCCGCGGCCTCTACGACCTCTGCGACCTCTGAGACCTCTGCAACCGTCGAAAAGCGACGGCTCGAGAAGCGACGGCTCGAGAAGCGAGCGACTGTCGAGAAGCGACGGCTCGAGAAGCGAGCGACCGTCGAGAAGCGACCGTCGAGAAGCGACACGTGTTTGCAAGACAACCTCTGCGACTCTGCGACCCCGATAGCTCTGCGACCTCTGCGAGCTCTGCGACCTCTGCGAGCTCTGCGACCTCCGCGGCCCCGACGACCTCTGCGGCAAACAAGGCAGCAAACAAGGCACCAATTGAGGCTCAAAAAGGCACGAGATTGAGGCTTAAAAAGGCACGAGATTGAGGCTTAAAACGCACGGAAATTGAAGCTCAAAAGCGACCTTAAAAGCAACCTTAAAAGCAACCTCAAAAGCGACCTGTTTTGGAGCGACCTGATTGGCTGATAGCAAAGCTGAATCTGCGAACCCTACGACCTATTTTGATGCGACCTCTGCGACCTGGTTTGACTCGATACCTGCGACCTGGTTTGGCACGACGCAACCTGGTTTAGCTGATTGCGATTGATGGGCTGATTGCGATTGATTAGCTGATTGCGATTGAGGGCAATCGCTGGTTGGGGAGGGCGGTAGTAATACGGATGTAGATGTGGACAGCTGGCAGGGCCAGGCTTGGCGCACACTCAAATACCTCCACCTCCGCTTGTACGTAGATTCTTCCCTCTCCAGCCTTGGATATAGTTATCAAAGACGGGTATTGACCTTGCGTCTATTGCAGTCAGATCACTTTTCTTCTATCTCGAAAACATCGTCCTTCTGTTATCTTCTTCTTTTCTTATTAATCTGGGCACGTAGATATAATTCAATACGGCCTTTTTAATAACTATATCTCGAACTAAGGAGGGAAAGGAATCTATATAGTAGTAGGTAAGAGCTTTAGGGGTAGTGTGCCAAGGCCTAGCTCAGTCTGGAAGGGCCGAGCCGAAATTCCGAGGATCTACCCTATTACTTAGTCCCACCCCTTTCTGCCGCCGCAACACTACCCCCCTCCCTTACCAGTGGTCGACCTCGACCGCTTACTTATCTCTCTCTTTTTTTTTGATTTATATCGTCGCTATCTAACGTCTTCACTTGTCGTCTATCTGATGTGTGCTATTTGATCGGAACCAGCGGTTACCTAAGCTGCGGCGTAACCGGTCTATGCGCTGCTGCGGAGGTCTATATAGATCCGTCTGCAGTGCTGTTTCTTCGTCTTTTTCTTTCTCTACTAAGGACCTTACCTACCGCAGGGCCGCTTTGGTTGCGTCGGCTTCGTTCTTCACCGTTATTATTCGTCCGGCCAAGCCGACGGATAGTGCTGCGCGAAGGCGAAGCGTAGGGTCGCCAACGAAGCACGCCGGTGGTAGTGGTAGTAGAGCCGAAGACACCGGCTAGCGATTTCTACGATTGTTTCTATCAGCTTCTGCGCCGATAGAGCGGACGTAGGTTTTCTTCTTCTTTATTAACTTCCGAGCTACTTAGGCTTCGGCTTCCTCGGGTTCCGGACGTAAAACTCTCTTAGCAGCTCCGCCGAATTTCGGAGATTCTTAGCCAGATACTATTTATAGTCTTCTAGCTATCCTTTCTACGAGATCCTTGCTTCGACAGACCCTCTTATCTTTCTTATATCTACTACATCCTCTACCTCCTACTCTTCTTCTTTACTGTCTATCTTAATTAGCAGGGGTTTAGCGAACCCCTGCTTCAGAAGGCCGTCCTTAGGGTCTAGGCTTAACAGGTCTAAGTAGAAGACATCGTAGATTTGAAACGACTTCGGTAGCTAGAGCCGGTAGGTTACCAGCGACCTCCTTTCCACTATCGTAAACGGACCTACGTAGCAGGGGTTGAGCTTGGCGTTGCCTCTTAGCCTTAGGTTCTGCGTATTAAGCGATACCTTTTGGCCTTCTTTGAATTCTATTAGTAACCGCTTTCTATTAGCTCGAGTTATGTTAAGGGGGGAGCTAAGAGGTCGGAAGAGGTCGGAAGAGGTCAATGTAAAAGTCGAAGTAAGTAAGAGGAGTTGGATAAAACAAAGTCTAAAAGAAGGGATGTAAAAGTTAATGTTAGAGGGGGAGGCTAAAGTCTAAAGTAAGGGGTGTAAAAACTAAGTAAAGAAGGGAAGGGCTGGAGTCTAAGGTATAAAAGCTGAATTAATGTACAAGACGAGCTATAAACAAGAAGAAGAGAAAGATTAGGGGGGCGGCAGCAGGTTCTTATATCCCCCTGCCCTAGCTGGTTGTTTGCTAAGTGTTTGCTAGTAACTTTCTTATTAAACTCTGTTTCTTTGTTCTGCAAACAAATTCATTTCCTAGACCCGCTTTTTCCAAAGGTTCCAGAACTAAGCTAGGAGTATTTGCATCGTAAGATAATTCGCCTTTTACTCTCTTGGAGTCTTCTTCTATCTAGTAGTTATTAGCCTATAGTCTGTAAATCTTAATAGTTCTAGTTAGGTCCTAGATGCTGTTGTTTTCTGTTTTATATCTAGTAACCGTGTTTTCCGTTTTATATCTGTTAACCGTAACAGTAGCCCCCCTTAATATAGCGGAGTTCCTACGAAGCCTTAGTAGTTCGAGATACTAGGGGTAAGTCTGCTTATTCCTAGGAGCAGGCCTAATGTTACAGTCAATATTCTATTAGTAAGCAGAATCCAGTTCTCTTTAGCTGTACCGGGTTTCTAGGCAGTAGTCTCTAGAGTCTAAGAGGTTTTAACAGTAGAAGGCTTTAATCTTGTCCTTGTTGAAGATAATGTTTCTAAGGGGTTCCTAAGTAGTGTCCTAGTCTTCGTAGCTTTGCTATTAAACTTTGTACTTTGTCTGTCTATTAATTACTTAACAGTCTGTGATTTTGCGTACGTAGTATTCTCCTTTTTTATCTTCATTGTCGTCTTCTGCGGGGAGAATGCGGGTTCGTTCTTAGTCTTGCAATTGGATTAGGAAGGGATCTCCTTCTTTAGGTCTTAGTCGAACAGGATAGAAGACGTCGTAGATTTCCTAGTCTTCCAGCAGTTAGAGGCGGTATGCGTACGAGCTGATCTTCTCTATAATAGGGAAGGGGCCTAGTTTTTTCTAATCGAGTTTGCGAGAAGGTCTTCCTATAACAATGTTCTTAGAGTCTAGGTACACTCTGTCTCCTACTTAATAGTCTAGGGCTAGTTGTCGTTTTCGGTTAGCTTGTTCTTTATAGATAGCCTAGGCGTAAGTCATTTCTTCTTAGACTTCCTAATAGATCTGGGAGAGGTGCGTTGCCTAGTCGTCTGCATCGACTTCGTCTGGGTCGTCGGGTCGCGGTAGTAGGTCTTAAGGCTCTATTACTGTTTGGGGGTAGTAGCCTCTAGTAGTGTAGAAGGGTAAGTGTCCTGTTGTCTCTAACTCCTAGTTATGTGCCGAGAATTCCACTATTGGGATATGTTTTGGCCAGTCCTTTTGGTAGTAATCGATAAAGCAACGTAGCATCTGTTCGAACAGTGCATTCGCAATTTCCATTTAACTATCTGTTTCTGGGTAGTAGGACGTTAAGATATAGTAATCGATGTTTAAAAGCTTGCAGAGGCGTTTCCAGAACTTGGCAATAAACTAAGAGCCTCTGTTAGAGGTAATGCTGTCCGGAAGGCCTACGTAACGCTAGACGTATTCGTAAAAGAGTCGAGCGGTTTCCTTAGAAGTTATGCTCTAGCAGAGTACTACAAAGCGGTCCTTAGAGTGTCGGTCTACAACTACAAAGACGTTCTTTGCCTTAACGCCTGCCTAAGTGGTCCCTTAAGGGAGACAGGTAACAAAGTCTATTATAATGTGTTTCTATAGGTGCTCGGGGGCCGGGAGAGGCTTTAGCAATCCTTGTAGACGTTGTCGGTCGTGTTTGGCTGCCTTGCAGATAGGACAGTTGTTTCTATATCTGTAGACGTGCTTCTATATCGACAGCTACTAGTAGTAACGGGAAGTAAGCTTGTAAAGCTTCGATTATCCTAGTTAGCCTCCTGCTGCCGAGTTGTAAACTGTCCTAAGGATGTATAGTCGTATTAAATTGCCTACACCTTTAGAAACAAAAAGACGAGATCGAAAGTAAACTAGTCTATCCCTAAGTTCGCATTCTAAGAGAGAAAAGCTAGGGAAGGTACGCTGACCTATTTTAAGGGCCTAGATCAGTCCTTAAGCCTGTTCGTCCAATTCGTAAGCTTCTCTGATTATTAGGAGCAGTTCTCTAGGTTGATTTGCTTCTTTAGTTAATTTATTATCGTCCTGTTCGTTGTCGGAGGTAACAGAGCCTTTAGTTTCGGAGTCTTCGGTGTTAAATGTTTCGTTGTCTGGTTCGCTTTCTAAATCGTTATCCTCTAGGAAGGCAGGTGCCAGACACAGAGCAAAATAGACAGCGATTAATAGTGTACCTTCTTTTAGGTAGGTCTTTAGGTCTTTGCTTAGGTTATAGGCCTTTAGGATAGTTTGGTTACACATTGTCTAGCCTTCTTTTCGGTCTACTAGATAGGTTCTAGGCATCTAGGTAAGGGCATTAGCCCTTAAATTAAGAGATCTAGGCGCGTATTAAATAACAAAGTTGAACCTTAAGAGGAATTCGCTCTAGCGGGCTTGTCTTCGATTAAGGATTTTGTTCTTTATAAAATAAATCAAGTTCTTATAGTCTAAACTAACTTAGGTCAGGTAGGCTGCACCTTCGAGTTCTAGTCGCTACTCTTTAAATGCTTTAACGATTGCAAGGAGCTCTTTGTCGTATATCTCGTAATTGCATTCGGCAGGTAGCATCTTCTTTAAGAGGTAAGCTACTAGGAGCTATAGCTAGTTAGGCGATTTTCGTTAAAGGAGAACTGCTTTAATAGCTCCGTTAGAGGCGTCTGTTTCTACGCAGGTTTCCAAGTTAAAGTTAAAGTGTTAAAGGATTAGGTCTTTAGTAAATCGTTGTCGTAGGAGGTCAAATGCGTGTTAGCAGGAGTTAGTCCAGTTAAACTTAGCTTCTTTCTTTGTTAGAGCAGTTAGTAGCTTTACTATTAAGCTAAAGCCCTAAATAAAATAACGGTAGAAGTTAGCGAACCTAATAAAGCCTTGCACTTCTTTAACAGTCTTTGGGATCTTCTAGTCCAGGATTGCTTGAATCTTTGCTAGGTCTATACGGATGCCTTTGTCTAAGATAATAAGGCTAAGGAATTAAACTTCTTATTAGTAAAATTCGCACTTGTTAATGTCTAGATGCAAGCCTGCTTCTACCAGTTTCGCCAGTACCTTTCGGACGTGTTCCTAATGTTCTTTTAGTGTAGTGCTGTAGACCAGGATGTCGTTAATGTAAGCGGTAACAAATTGGTCTAAGTACTCTCTTAGTGTGTCGTTTATGTATTCTTAAAAAGTGCTAGGTGCATTGCACATTCTAAAGGACATTACTAGGGATTTGAACAGGCTGTACCAGGTTCTAAAGGCGGTTAACTATTCTTGTCCTTTAGCTATCTGAATCTTGTTAAAGGCTGCAATTACATCGAGCTTAGTAAACTATTTTGCTTTCGAGAGGCGTTCTAGTGTTTCTTAGATTAGAGGGATCGGATATCGGTTCTTCTTAGAGATAACGTTAAGATTGCGGTAGTTAACACAGAAGCGTAGCCCTCTACTGGGCTTCTTAACAAATATAACAGGGCTAGCGGCAGGTAAGCGACTAGATTAAATAAAGCCTTTCTAAAGGTTTTGTTGTAGAAACTTTTGCAAGACTTAGAGTTCTTCGCAGGACATTTAGTAGAGAGGTCCGAAAGGGGGCGTCTAACCTTCTTCCAGTTTAATCTTGTAATCGTAAGGTCGGTAAGGAGGTAGCTTGTTAGCTTCTTTAACCGACTATACACTAAGGAAGTCGTAGTATTCTATTAGTACTTTTGTCTCTAGATTAGTAGCTTCTCGGTTTTCGTCGAACTTAGCAAGGGCTTTCTCGATGTCTTCTATTAACGCAGCAAAGATTTAAGCTCCTTTTCTCTTTGGAGCTATGTAGAAAGCAGCTGCGGATACTTAGAAGATCGAATCTTTCGTGCTATTTGTAGGAGTAAGCTAAGTCAAAGTATAGCAATAGTTTCGGCAGTATTCTAAGTTTATGTCGAGGCTTCTAGTGTCCCAGTTAATCTGTAGGTTGTAGTGCTTTAGCTAAGGCAATCCTAGGATTATTTTCTAGTTAGGTAGAGGTGTAACAAAGCAAGAGAGGTGTTCTTCGTAGTTGTTCTTAAGTTGAAGTTTGATATAGGCAATCTAAGTTATACCTCTAGCGGAGGCCTCGCTGCTGTTAAACATCTTTAAGGGTCTAGGGTATTTTAAGTTCTAAGTAGGGATTCCTAAGGAGTTAACAAGTCCAGGGTTAATAAAACTCTTGCTAGTTACGCTGCAGTCGATTATTGTAAGTACTAAGTGTATAGAATTCTTCTTAGTATAGATATTTGCTGTAACTACAAAGGGAGGACAAGTTAACTTATCCTCTGCCTTAGTACAGAATTGCACTGCAGAAGAAGAGATTGCACAATGTCGATCTAAATGCTTGCCTGTTAGGCGTCTTATTAACAGGCCTAAGCGTTTCCCTAGTCTTTGCTGTTGTCTTTTAGTGCTAGGGCGGCTGCAGAGAATCCGAGAGGGGTGCCTGCCTTGTTGCAGCGATTGACCAGAGTTGGGCAGTTAATTGCGATGTAGTTTAGCTCCCTACAATACATGCAGAGGCGTTAGTTGCAGCGACGCTGCTTTTCTTCTTATCTAAGTCGACCGTCTTAAAGCTTAGCTAAACTAAGGTCTATAGGTTCGCCGTTAACAGGAGGAAGTCGTAAGGCTAAGGGAGGATTAGGTTAATTTTAGGTAAAGATAGGAAGAGTCGTAACCGGACGCTAGTTTGTACAGTTGTTAAGTAGGTTGCTACATGCCTTAATAATGTTTAAGAACAGGTTTCGACGACTGTCGAGGCGTTGGCAGAGGGTAACTAGTTCGTAGAATAACAAAGATTCGTGCTCTTAGTCCTCCAGTTTAGTAAGAAGTTCAGTGCTTAGACCAGCAACTAAAGCCGACTTTTGGGCTTCTGTGTCGTATTCGCAGTATTCGATTTCCTGTAAGAATTGTGCGTAGTAGTTAGAGAATAGCTTGTTGTTTTGCTTAAGGGTTCGGATTAGCTGCTAGGCCGTAGATTTGCAGTATAGGTTACCAAAGGCCGAGTCGAGAGCGGTAAGTAAGGTAGTAACGTCGGGACAAGTAACTCGTAGTGTCTTTAGGTCAAACCAGTGTAAGACCTGTTGCAGTGCCTTGCTAGTAAGGAGGGAGAACGTATACGAGACCTTCTATTGTTCGTTTAGGAAGTAGTCCGCATTAGCTAAGAGCTTGATTAACAATTGTAGTCGAAATTCATTAAACTTGTCCTTGTCTCTATAGAATAGTTCTAGGTTAGCTACTCTCTTGCTAGTAGGTTCTCTAGTAGTGTTCTGTGTCCTTAGGTTTAGAGCTTCCTGCAATTGTCCTTATTTCTAAGCTTTCTTAATAGTAAGATTAGCAATCTTTTGTTCTATCTCTTGTACCTAATCCTTGCTATCTAACAGCATTGCTTCTAAGCTATTAATGTATTAGTTGAGTTCCTTCACTTGTTTAATGCCTGTACGGACGATGTTCGTTGCTGTAAAAAAGACTCGGAGGGCAAGGTTAGGATCGTTGTTTATTAGGGTAATAATCCCTTCTGCTAATAGGTCCAGTTGTAAGTATTCTTTAAAGGGGACCTCTTCTCGTAGTATGTAGAAGACTATGTTAATAGTCTAGTGTCTAGTAGATAGCTCGTAATGTTAAGGGGGGAGCTAAGAGGTCGGAAGAGGTCGATATAAAAGTCGAAGTAAGTAAGAGGAGTTGGATAAAACAAAGTCTAAAAGAAGGGATGTAAAAGTTAATATTAGAGGGGGAGGCTAAAGTCTAAAGTAAGGGGTGTAAAAACTGAGTAAAGAAGGGAAGGGCTGGAGTCTAAGGTATAAAAGCTAAATTAATGCATAAGACGAGCTATAAACAAGAAGAAGAGAAAAATTAGGGGGGCGGCAGCAGGTTCTTATATCCCCCTGCCCTAGCTGGTTGTTTGCCAAGTGTTTGCTAGTGACTTCCTTATCAAACTCTGTTTCTTTGTTCTGCAAACAAATTTATTTCCTAGACCTGCTTTTTCCAAAGGTTCTAGAACTGAGCTAGGAGTGTTTGCATCGTAAGATGATTCGCCTTTTACTCTCTTGGAGTCTTCTTCTATCTAGTGGTTGTTGGCCTGTAGTCTGTAAATCTTAATAGTCCTGGTTGGGTCCTAGATGCTGTTGTTTTCCGTTTCACATCTGGTAACCGTGTTTTCCGTTTTACATCTGTTGACTGTAACAAGTTACTATCTTTTTCTAAGCCGATTCTATCGCCTCCTTCGCTACCTTAATTGCTTCTTCTATCTAAGCCTTAAGTACTTCGGCCGCAGCGGCGGCGACTCTCTTTAACGAAGTAGCGGTAAAAGATTCCGAAGAGCTGGGTTTGTCCTGCAGTTAGAAGCTTATTCTTAGAAGATAATTATAGGTTATCTCGAATAGCGCCAGCGAGGTAGCTTCTAACTATGCTGAATTGGCGCAGAATTCGGCTATCGGCAACACCTTGACCTACTCTCCTTAGTAGTAACTACAGAAAATTCGTAGATATTTTTCTATCTTGCAGTTAGCCACTTTAGACTGACCGTCGGTTTAAGGGTAAGCAGCTGTGCTGAGTTTTCTACAAATTCCGAGAGCTCGGTTGATGGCCTTCTATACATTAGTAGTAAATTGAGGACCCCTATCCGTAGTAATAGTGTCCGGCAGGCTATAGTGCTTCTATACGTGCTGGATTAGCATTCTCGCCGTTTCTTCCGCACTAGTTCCTTTATCCTTAGCTCGGCAGGGGATAAAATAGCGCTCCTTACTTAGTCGATCTACTACGTTAAGCGTAGCATTATATCTATCGGAATCCGGCAGGCCGGTTACGAAATTTATCGTAATGTGCTGCTACGGTTTCTCAGGGATCGGAAGTGGCTTTAGCAGACCGGCCGGAAGGCCGTAACAGGGCTTCGCGACTCGCTATACGTAATAATTAGCGATAAACCGGTGGATCCGTTCGAAGATTCGCGGAAACTAGTAGATCGTCCTTACAGCTTCTATTATCTTCTTCGAGCCTACGTAGCCGACGTCTTTAGAACTATAAACCAGCTAGATAACCTCTGTAATTAGTTCTTCTGGAACTATTAGCTTCCCTAAGCCGGTTTTGCCGAGCTTCTGCTGCTAATTAAGTCGTTCTACTTTCTCGTAGAGCGTCTCTTCCTTAGTCGGCGGTTCTATCGCGCTAATCCCTGCTTCTTTCAATACCTCGGCATCTACTATCCGTTCGGTTAACACCTTCTGGAACATGTTCAGATCTTCTTTCGCGCAGCTAGTCTTTCCTTCTCCTCTCGTTAGCGTATTAGCCTTTCCATTTTAAGCTCCAGGTCAATAGGTAATCTTAAAGTCGAATCCGGATAAGTAGGTAGCCTGCCGAGCTTAGCGGCGTAATAGCTTCTGCGTCTTTATAAAGTAGGTAATCGACTAGTGGTCTGTAAGGACCTGGACTGTGTTCTTTCTAGCTATAAGCTCCGGTTTCAACTCCTCGAAAGCCTAAATAATAGCTAATAGCTCTTTATCGTAAATAGCGTAGTTCCGCTTAGCTTTATTTATGGACTTGCTAAAGAAAGCTACTAGATAGAGGGTCTCGTCGGCGTTATCGTACTAAGAAAGGACCCCTGCTGTTACTGTGTCGGAAGCGGCCGTTTCTACGTAGATCGTCTTTTCTGGTTGGAAGTGCGCTAGAACCGGTGCCGAGGCCACTGCTTCTTTTAGCTAGATAAAAGCTTCCGTGCACTTCTTATTCTATAGGCTAGCGGCCTCCTTCTTTAGTGCCTCGTTTAGGGGTCTCGCTATCTTGCTAAAGTCCTTAATAAACTGTCGATAGTAGCTACAGAATCCGAGAAACGCTCTGATTTGCGTAGTGTTTCCGGATTTCGGTTGCTTCTATTCCGCTACGGCGGCGACCTTTAAAGGATCTATCCGAATCCCTTCTCTTCCGACGATAAGACCGAGATATTTAACCTCGGTCTAATAGAATTTACTCTTCTTTGTGTCTGCGTTCAATCCGACCTCGCAGAGCCTAGTTAGCACCTTCTCGATGTAGTCTGTGTGTTGCTCTCTCGTCCCTTCGGTGTAAATAAGGATGTCGTCTAAGTAAATAGACACGAACCGCTCTAGCATGTCTATAAAGGTATAATTTATAAAACGCTGCTACACTGCCAGCGCGTTAGTAAGGCCGAAGGGCATAACCAACTACTTGAAATTGCCTATACGCATAGCGAACGTTGTAAGATCTTCTGTCCGCCCTTCTTCGTTCCTTAGTCGATAGAAAGCTTAGCGAATATCCAACTTGCTAAACCACTTAGCCTTCGCTAGACGCTGTATAGTCTTATCGATCAGCAGCAGTAGATACACGTCTCTCTTAGTAACCTCGTTAAGGCCTCGGTAATCTACGTACAGTCGGAGGCTACCTCTAGGCTTTCGCACGAAAAGAATCGGCGACGTATACTCGGCTAAGCTTGGCGTAATAAACTTCTTCGCAAAGTTTTCTCTAACAAACACTTCTACCTAGTCTAGCTCGGCTAGCGATAGTCTTCTTAAAGGCTCGGTTCTTGGCAGCGTAGCTCCTTCTTTTAGCTGGATCTTGTTGTTATATTCCAGTCGGTAGAGCAGTAGGAGGTTGGAGTCGGCTTTTAAGAATACGTTAGTATAGCTATAGAGCTCCTTTAGCAACACCTCTAGCGGATCTACTTCTTCTTCTACTATTATTTTCCGGTAGTCTTCGATGTCTTTTGTTAAGATAGCGTAAATCTTATTGTCTAGCGACCTTGTAAGGGTCGTTTAAGCTTCCGAGCTTATTATTCCGATCGTGTCTAGAGGGTCGGACCGATCCTTCGGAACTGCTTCAATAGTCGTAACGTTCGGTTCTGCGGCAACGACGGTGACCGATTCGGCAGCGACTCCGCTCTGCTGGTTTTTGAATCTGAGGGTGCCTTTACCTACGTTAATAACGGCTTTCTGGTTCTTTATCTATTTCTGCCCTATAATAATGTTAAGCCTTCCGATATCTATAATACGGAACGTCGCTTCTGTAGTGCGACCTGCGAAGGTGGTCTTTAATAGTACGTAGTATATAACACTCTTAGTGTCTTGTCCGTTGTATGCTGAAATTTGCGTTAGCGACGCTAGCTCTACAGAATAACTGTATCCTTTTATCAGTTTCTGAACCAGTCTATAGTGGATCGCCGCGCCGATAAGGGCTCCTGTGTCGATAAAAGCTCTTAGCTAAAGTGGGCGGTCTGATCTATTAAGGGGGTAGACAGTAATCGGAAGGATAATGGCAGTCTGTGTATTTACTTCTACTATCGCCGAGAGCGGGTCGTTACAGCTGTTAATGCTCTCTTCTTTTGGTAACGCGGAACGCGTTAGTACCCTATTGTCCGTACTGGATAGGGGGCCTATCCGTCCAGCTAGTCTTTTCCTAAGATTTACAGAGGCACTCTACTATCTACACTGTCGGTGTCTTTCGGAGCCGGTTCGATAGCTTGGATAGTCTTTCTCGGCAGCTGGTGCTTCGTAGCTCGATACTCCTGCTTCTGCTAATCCGTTGCTTGGCATCTCGTAGCGATGTAGCTAGGCTTTCTATATACGTAGCAGGTGGGGACGAACGACGAACGCGGCAAATAAGATAGCTGCTAAGGTGCTCTCCGGAAAGGTGCAGGGGGTCGTGTTGTCTACGTTATCGACGGCTTCTAGTTCGATTCGCGCGATTTCGCGTAAGCGCTTAGGTTTCTAGCAGTAACTCTTACTTAGTGCACGAAGCTTTCAAGGTCTTCTCTTCTACCGACGCTATAGCTGCGGCCAGTTCAGGGTTCAGCTTCTGCCTTAGTAGGTAGAGCTGCTTATATTCTAACACTCTGGCTCTAATAGCATATTTTTAGAACAGTCTGTAGAACTCCTTAAACGTTAGCCGGTTCTGATTAATCTTATCTAGCTGTTTACAGGCTGTCTTTTTTCAGAAGGGGTCTCCGAAGCGTTGATCCAGCGCTTTGATTGCTTCTTCGGCAGTTACTTCTTCTAGGTCGGCTACTAACGAAAAAGCTTTACCTTCTAGCTGCGACTCTAGGTAGGCCAGCCTGTCTTCTTTACTGTTTCTGGCATAATCGCGGTCTATCTTATTCTTTATCTTCTTCTTAAATGCCTCCTAGTCCTTAGGGTCTCCGCCTCTAAACGCCGGTAGGTCAGGTAGTAACATTATCGAGGTGCCGCCTTAACTGTAGGCCGCTAGTAAGGCGGTCTCTGCTTGCTCTTCTTAATGTAGTAGCGGCGCTGACGACATCGCTGCTTCTATCTTAGCTAACTAAGTCTTTATCGCCTTCAGTTGTGCTACTCGATTCGCCGCTTGGTTTTCTAGCACGTTAATAATGGTCTCTGCCGATTCCTTCTCGGCCCTTACCGCTTTGTTTTCCTCTCTTAACTGCCTCTTCTCTTCCAGGGTTCTGTAAAACAGCGTCTTAATAAGGTCTATACCGTCGTAGACCTTCCCTACTCTGTTATCGCTTACGTAATCTTTAAGTTCCTCGAGTGTGCAGTCGTAGATCTTCTTATATCCGGTTATTCGTTCCTTAATCTCTGCGGTTTCTTCCGCTATAAAACCTCTAGTAATAAACTTATTATTAATAACGCTGGAGCGCCTACTCGCTCTGTTAGTCTTTTCTCTTCTGCTTCTGCTTCGGCCTGTAACGCCGCTCTCTACCGTTAAGAAGCTCTCTATAGCTGTCTTACAGTGCTGGTGTTTGGTTTGGTGTGTTGGTGCACGTACGTTATTCGGGTGTCTGGATAGTTTAACGGTCCCTTTCGCGCAGCGCGGAGTTGGTGTAGTGAGAGAGTTCGAGATATAATAATCCGGGCACGCAGATATAATTCAATACGGCCTTTTTGATAACTATATCTCGAACTAAGGAGGGAAAGGTATCTATGTAGTGGTAGGTAAGAGCTTTAGGGGTGGTGTGCTTAGGCCCGGCTCAGTCCGGAAGGGCTGAGCCGAAATTCCGAGGGTCTACCCTATTACTTAGTCCCACCCCTTTCTGCCGCTGCAACACTTATATTGTCGCTATCTAAAGTCCTTCACTTAGCGTCTATCTGATCGGAGCTATCTGATCTAAGCCGACAGCTATCTGCTACAGTGTAACTAATCTGTACGCCGCTGCGGAGGGTCTATATAGATCTATCTACAGTGCGCTATCTCTTTCTTCTCTTTCTTCTTTACTAAAGGCCTTAAGCGCCACCGCAAGGCTGCTTTAATAGCGTCGGCTTCGTTCTTCGCTGTTATCATCCGTCTAGCAGGGCCGGCGGTTGGTGTTGGCGAAGGACGAAGACTGTTACTAAGAGCACTGAAGCGGTAGTGTCGTCTCCGACTTTACTGTTATTATCTGTCCAGTAGGGCCGGCGGTTAGTAATAGTGTAATCGGAGACTAAAGCACACTGCTGCAATCGTTTCTATTAGCTTTCGCACTAATAGAGCGGACGCAGCCTTTCTTCTTCTTCTATTTCTTCTAGAACTATTAACTTTGGAGCTACTTAGGCCTCGGCTTCTTTAGGGTTTGGATATAGAATTCCTCTAGCAGCTCTGCCAAATTCCAGAGATTCTCGACTGGATACTATTTATAGTCTTCTAGCTACCCCTTCTATAAGATCCTTGCTTCGATAGACTCCCTTATCTTTTTTATATCTATTACATCTTCTACCTCCTACTCTTCTTCTTTATCGTCTATCTCGATTAGTAGGGGTTTAGTAAACCCCTGTTCCGGAAGACCGTCTTTAGGGTCTAGACTTAACAGATCCGAATAGAAAACATTATAGATTTAGAACGACTTTAGTAGCTAGAGCCGATAAGTTACCGGCGACCTCTTTTCCACTATCGTAAACGGACCTATATAGCAGGGGTTAAGCTTAGTGTTTCCTTTTAGCCTAAGGTTCTACGTATTAAGCTATACCTTTTAGCCTTCTTCGAATTCTATTAGTAACTGCTTTCTATTAGCTCGAGTTACTATCTTCTTCTAAGCCGATTCTACCGCCTCTTTTGCTACCCTAATCGCTTCTTCTATCTAAGATTTAAGCGCTTCTGCCGCAGCGGCAGCGACTCTCTTTAACGAAGTAGCAGTAGAAAATTCCGAAGAGCTGGGCTCGTTCGGCGGTTGAAAGCTTATTCTCGGAAGATAGCTATAGGTTATCTCGAATGGCGCTAGTAAGGTAGCCTTAGACTGTGCTAAATTGGCGCAGAATTCGGCTTTCGGCAACACCTTGAACTACTTTTTTTAATAATAACTGCAGAAGATTCGTAGATATTTCTCTATCTTATAGTTAGCTACTTTAGACTAACTGTCGGTCTAAGGATAAGCGGCTATGCTAAGCTTTCTGCGAATTCCGAGAACTTGGTTAATAGCCTTCTATACATTAGCAGTAAATTAAGGGCCCCTATCCGTAGTAATAGTGTCCGGCAGGCTATAGTGCTTCTATATATGTTAAATCAGTATCCTTACTGTCTCTTCTGTAGTAGTGCCTTTATCCTTTGCTTAGTAGGGGATAAAGTAGCGTTCCTTGCTTAACCGGTCTACTACGTTAAGGGTGGCATTGTATCTATCGGAATCCGGCAGGCCAGTTACGAAATCTATCGTAATGTGCTGCTACGGTTTCTTAGGAATCGGAAGTAGCTTTAGTAGACCGGCCGAAAGGCCGTAACGCGGCTTCGCGGCTCGATATACGTAACAATTAGCGACAAACCGGTAAATCCGCTCGAAGATCCGCAGAAACTAGTAAACCGTCCTTATAGCTTCTATCGTCTTCTTTGTGCTAGCGTAGCCAACATCCTTAGAACTTTAGACTAGCTGCGTAACCTCTGTAATTAGTTCTTCTAGAACTATTAGGTTCCCTAAACTGGTTTGCTAAGCTTTTGTTGCTAGTTAAGCTGCTCTACCTTCTCGTAGAGCGTCTCTTCCTTAGTCGCTGGTTCTATCGCGTATGTTGCGGCGGCAGAAAGGGGTGGGACTGAGTAATGGGGTGGACCCTTAGAATTTCGGCTCGGCCCCTCCGGACCGAGCCAGGCCTTAGCACGCTACCCCCAAAGGTCTCGTCCACTACTATATAGATTCCTTTCCCTCCTCAGTTCGAGATATAGTTATTAAAAAGGCCGTATTGAATTATATCTGTATGCCTGGATTATTATATCTCGAATTCACTCCCTACACTATTACCGCACTACGCGAAAGGGACTGTTGAATCATCCGGACCCCCGAATAACGTACGCGCACCAACACACACCAAACACTAGCACTGTAAGATAGCTATAGAGAGCTTCTTAACGGTAGAGGGCGGCGTTACAGGCCGCAGCGGAAAGAGAAAGAATAATAGACCGAGGGATAGATGTATTAGCATCCTCGACGACAGAATAGCTACTAAGGGCCTTACAGAAGAAGAGATAGATAAAGCGAAGAGGGGCATAGAGAGCTATGCCGAGCTGTACGCACGTACGCTGGAAGAAATGGAAGAGTATCTGGCAGAGAATAGAGCTAAGAAGGTGTTCGACATTATTACCTTTATCGAGAAGAAGTTTTATAGAAACACAGAAGAGAACAGGAGATTAAGAGAGGAAATTAAAACGGTAAGAGCCGAGAAGGAATCGGCCGAGACTATTATAGATATGCTGGAAAACTAAGCAGCGAACCGACTGGCACAACTGAAAGCGATAAAGGCTTAGCTAGATAAGATGGAAGCAGCGATGTCGTCGGCGCCGCTACTGCATCGAGAAGAACAAGCAGAGACCGCCTTACCGGTAGCCTACAGTTAAGGCAGCACGTTAATAACGTTACTACCGGATCCACTGGCGTTTAGAGGCAGAGATCCTAAGGATTAGGAAGCATTTAAGAAGAAGATAAAGAACAAGATAGACCGAGACTATGCCGGAAACAGCGCCAGAGATAGACTGGCGTACCTAGAGTCGCGATTAGAAGGAGAAGCTTTTTCGCTAGTAGCGGACCTAGAAGAGGTAACCGCCGAGGAAGCGATCAAAGCACTAGATTAACGCTTCGGAGACCCATTCCGAAAAAAGACGGCACGTAAGCAGCTAGACAAGATCAACCAGAACCGACAGACGTTTAAGGAGTTCTACGGATTGTTCAGAAAATATGCGATCAGGGCCTAGGTAGCGGAAGATAAGCAGCTCTACCTGCTAAGACAGAAGCTAAACCCTAAACTGGCCTTAGCTATAGCCTTGGTAGAAGATAAGAACCTTAAGAGCTTCGTGCACAGAGCGAGAGTCACTGCGAGAAACTTGAGTGCTTACGCGAAATCGCGTAAATCGAACCAGAAGCCGTTGTTAACGCAGGCGACGACACCCCCTGCGCCTTTCCGGAGAGCGCCTCTGCAGCTATCTTACGAGTTACCGCGTTCGTCGTTCGTCCCTACCTGTTACGCGTATAGAAAGCCTAGCTACATAGCTACGAGATGCCAAGCTACGGCCCAACAGAAGCAGGAGTATCGTGTTATAAAGCAGCTGCAGCCGCAGCAGCAGAGAAAGACTATACAAGCTATCGAGCCGGCTCCGAACGACACCGACAGTGTAGACGGTGGAGTGCCACTACGAATCCTGGGAAAAGATTAGCTAGAAGGATAGGCCCCCTATCCAGCATAGACAATAGGGCACTAACACGAACTACGTTAACGAAAGGAAGCATCAACAGCTGCAGCGATCCGCTCTTAGCGGCGGTGGAAGTAAATACGGAAACAGCTATTATCCTTCTAATTACTGTCTACCCCCTTAACGGATCGAGCAAACCACTTTAGCTAAGAGCTTTTATCGACACGGGGGCCCTTATCGGAGCGGCTATCCACTATCGATTGGTTTAAAAGCTGATAAAAGGATATAGCTATCCAGTAGAGCTAGCATCGCCGACACAGATTTCGGCGTACAACGGACAAGACACGGAGAGTGTTACGCACTATGTGCTATTAAAGACTACCTTAGCAGGTCGCACTACGGAGGCGACATTCCGAATTATGGATATCGGAAGGTCTGACATTATTATAGGACAAAAATAGATGAAGAACCAGAAAGCCGTTATTAATGTAGGTAAAGGCACCCTTGGATTCAAAAACCAGCGGGACGGAGTCGCTACCAAACCGACTACCGTCGTTACTGTAGAACCAAACGCTACGACTATCGAAGCGGCCCCGAAGGATCGGCCTAACCCTTAAGACACGATCGGAATAATAAGTCTAGAAGCTCTAAGGACCCTCGCGAGGTCGCTAGACAACGAGATTTACGCTATCTTAATAAAGGATATCGAAGACTACTAGAAGATAATAGCGGAAGAAGAAGTGGATCTACTAGAGGTATTACCGAAAGAACTCTATAGTTACACTAACGTGTTCTCGAAGGCTGACTCCAACCTCTTGCCGCTCTACCGGCCGGAATATAACAACAAGATCAGGCTAAAAGAAGAAGCCGCACTGCCGAGAACCGAGCCCTTAAGAAGACTATCGCCGGCCGAGCTGGACTAGGTAGAAGTGTTTGTTAGAGAAAACTTAGCGAAGAAGTTTATTACGCTAAGCTTAGCAGAATATGCATTGCCGATTCTTTTCGTACGGAAACCAGGAGGCGGTCTCTAACTGTGTGTGGATTACCGAGGCCTTAATAAGGTCACTAAGAGAGATGTATATCCGCTGCCGCTAATAGACGAGACTATACAACGAGTAGCTAAGGCTAAGTGGTTTAGCAAGCTAGATATCCGCTAAGCGTTCCACCGGTTAAGGAACGAAGAAGGACAAACGGAAGACCTTACAACATTCGCTATGCGCATAGGCAATTTCAAGTAGCTGGTGATGCCTTTCGGACTTACCAACGCGCCGGCAGTATAGCAACGCTTTATAAACCACACCTTTATAGACATGCTAGAACGGTTCGTATCTATCTACTTAGACGACATTCTTATCTACACTAAGGGAACGAGAGAGCAACATACGGACTACATTAAGAGGGTGTTAAAGAGACTCCGCGAGGTCGGATTAAACGCGGACACGAAGAAGAGCGAGTTCTACCAGACCGAAGTCAAATATCTCAGTCTTATCGTCAGAAGAGAAGGAATTCGGATAGACCCGTCGAAAGTAGCCGCTGTCGCGGAATAGAAGCAACTGACATCCGGAAACACTACGCAAATCAGAGCGTTTCTCGGATTCTGCAGCTACTATCGACGGTTTATTAAGGACTTTAGCAAGATAGCGAGACTACTGAATAAGGCGTTGAAGAAGGAGGCCGCTAGCCTATAGAATAAGAAGTATACAGAAGCTTTCAACTGACTAAAGGAGGCGGTGGCCTTAGCGCTAGTGCTAGCGTACTTCCGACCGGAAAAGACGATCTACGTAGAGACAGACGCTTCCGACACAGTAACAGCAGGGGTCCTTTCGCAGTACGCTAACGATAAAGAAACTCTCTATCCGGTAGCTTTCTTTAGCAAGTCCATAAATAATGCTAAACGAAACTACGCTATCTATAATAAAGAACTGCTAGCTATTATTCAGGCCTTCGAAGAGTGGAAACCGGAGCTTATAGCTGGACAGAGCACGATCTAGGTCCTTACGGACCACCAGTCACTAACCTACTTTATAAAGACGCAGAAGCTGTTACGGCGCCAAGCCCGGTAGGCTGCCTACTTATCCAGATTCGATTTTAAGATTATCTATCGACTAAGAGCTCAAAATGGAAAGGCAGACGCGTTGACGAGAAGAGAAGGGAAGACCAGCCGCGCGAAAGAAGATCCGAACATGTTTCAGAAGGTGCTAACAGAACGAATAGTAGACGCCGAGGTGTTGAAAGAGGTAGGGATCTATGCGATGGAGCCGCCGATTAAAGAAGAGACGCTGCACGAGAAAGTGGAACGGCTTAATTAGCAGCAGAAGCTCGGCAAAACCGGCTTAGGGAAACTGATTATTCTGGAAGAACTAATTACAGAGGTTATCCAGCTAGTTTATAGTTTTACGGACGTAGGCTACGCAGGATTAAAGAAGACGATAGAAGCAGTAAGGACGACCTACTGGTTCCCGCGAATTTTCGAGAAGATCCACCGGTTTATTACTAACTGTTACGTATGCTAAGCAGCGAAGCCACGTTACGGCCTTCCGGCCGGCCTGCTAAAGTGCGAGCCTTTCTTGTTTAGGGCGGCGTCGACGACTGTCGCATCGAATTAGTGGCGCCGTCCTCGGCTTTACTGCTATTATCCAACTCGCAAAGCCAGCGGTAGTAGTAGTAGAGCCGAGGACTCTAGCTAAGCGATCGCCGCGATCGTTTCTATCGGTCTGTACTGATAGAGCGGACGCGGCCTTCTTCTTCTTCTACCTCTTCTAGTGCTATTAACTTTAGAGCTACTTAGGCCTCGGCTTCTTTAGGTTCTGGACGTAAAACTACCTTAGTAGCTCTGCCGACTTTCGGAGATTCTCGACTAGATACTATTTATAGTCTTCTAGCTATCCCTTCTATAAGATCCTTGCTTCGATAGACCCTCTTATCTTTCTTATATCTACTACGTCTTCTACCTCCTACTCTTCTTCCTTGCTATCTATCTCTATTAGTAGGGGTTCGACGAACCCCTGTTCTAGAAGGCCGTCTTTAGGGTCTAGGCTTAACAGGTCCGAATAGAAGACATCGTAGATTTAGAACAACTTTGGTTGCTAGAGCTAATAAGTTACCGGCGATCTCTTTTCTACTATCTTAAATAGATCTACGTAGCAGGGGTTAAGCTTGGCGTTGCCTTTTAGCCTTAGGTTCTGCATGTTAAGCTATACCTTTTAGCCTTCTTCGAATTCTATTAGTAACCGCTTTCTATTAGCTCGATTTACTATCTTCTTCTAAGCCGATTCTATCGCCTCCTTCGCTACTTAGATCGCTTCTTCTATCTAAGATCTAAGCGCTTCTGCCGCAGCGACGGCTACTCTCTTTAACGAAGTAGCGGTAGAAGGTTCCGAAGGGCTGGATTCGTTCGGCGATTGGAAACTTTTTCTTAGAAGATAACCGTAAGTTATCTCAAACAGCGCTAGCGAGGTAGCCTTAGAATATGTCGAATTGGCGCAGAATTCGGTTATCGGCAACACCTTAACCTACTCTTCTTAATAATAGCTACAGAAGATTCGTAGATATTTCTCTATCTTACGGTTAGTGTAAGGGGCTTAAGAATCTTGGTTTAGAAACTTGAGGCTAGGTATCTATATAAAGGAACTAATAGGCAGTTCCTTCGTCGTCCGCTGCTGTACGATTTGTACCTACAAAGCCAAGCTAGCAATTTCCTCCTATATAGGGGTGCAAGGTTTACACTCTGTATAGAGGATCGGGAGTTCCCCCTCTGTACGGTAATACAGAGTTTTCTCTCTATTTAGAGGGGCGGCAGTTCCCCTCTATATAGGACTATAGGGTTCTCCCTCTGTACAGGAGTAGGGTCCTGTCGGTAGTTCCGTATAGAGGGTAGGGTTATGCTGGCGCTGCTAAGTCGTAGTCCTTAGGGCGACGGCTAGCTTAGGTCGGGTCTAGGACCTGGGCTGGGCGGCGCCCCCTAACAATACTCCCCCCTCCCTTCTTGTAGTGCTCTTTTCGTACAGTGGCGTGCCGAATACCCTTAGCTCCTGCTGTTCCTTTAGCAGGTCGCGACTTCCTATTTCTGTCCGGCTGTCTATATAGTCGTCGCTCGTTGCCTACTAGGTCGTAGTTGCCTCCTTGCTATTTTACCTAGTTGTAGCAGCTGCCCTAGTTGCTATTCCCTCTTATAGCAGGCAGTTACCCCCTAAATTCCAAGCCTCTCCCTTCTCTTTCCCTCCCCCTTTTCTTTCTATTCCCTGCCTGCCTCCTCGTTCTACGCTGTCTACTGTCTACTACCGTCTACTACCGTCTACTATTATGTCGTCCGCCCTGTCTAGTAGCTCCCTCGTAGTTGCTGGTTCCTCCTCCTCTGCTTGTCTAGCTAGGGTCCCCTCCTATTTCCGCCTCTAGTAGTAGAGTCCTTAATTTGACTAATAGCTACGCTTCCGGTTCGTACAGATTCCTGTCTTCTGTATAGTCTAAGCTAACGTCTTAGGTACTACACTAACGAACAGCAGGATGCGGCCGAGCTGCCCTACTATGCCTTCTAGTGTAACCCTGCCTAGGTTACACCCTAGCAGCTAGCTACAGCCTGGGCGTCGTACGTTAACGCTATCCTTATCGCTACCTAGAGCTAGCCCTACGCCCCCTACTCCAACTCCCCCTAGCCCTTACTTAGCCTATACTGGCTTCTAGGCTTCTAGGCTAGGGTGTGTGCCTCGTGCAAGTAGAAGGATAGCTCCCTCTACTGCCCCTACTACTGTCTAGAGGAGACGCGTAGGGGTAGGGAGGTGCCTCTGCTCCCTAGGGCTGGCCCTAGTAGGGGTAGGGGCCCTGCCGGGCGGGAGGTAATTAAGATCTTAGATAAGGAGTCGGTTGCTCTAGTCTCCTCGGGTAGTAGCTAGTAAGCTACCCCCCCCCCCCCCCCCCCCCCCCCCCCCCCCCCCCCCCCCCCCCCCCCCCTTAGTAGTGTAAGAAATTTCGGACGGTTCTGTTCCTAACTCCTCCTATTCCTACTCTCCTTCCTATCTGTTTCTAGCTGTTCCCCTCTTTTAGCCCTTTTCCAGTACAGTGTTGTACGATGTTATGTCAGTAGGATCCTGTAGTATCCTACGTCGTAATTCTCGATCCTTTAACAACCTAGGTTGCTAGCGGCTACCCTGTCCTTAGGGTAGATCGTGCCCCTCTTTGCTGTACAGTGCAGTGTTACTGTAACTAGGCAGGGGGATGGTTCTCCTCCTACCTGTCCAGTGCAGTTGTGTCCTATAGAGCCTCGTACAGTTTCTACATAGGCTCTGCCTACCCTCTCTACTTTACTAGATACTCTACCCTCTTCTTCTTCCTTCGGCTCTTAAGGATCCCTTCTACCTTATACTCTTCCTAGCCTTCGGTTATAATCGCCGGTAGGCGCGCGTCGTCTGTTATCTAGTGCGGCAGCGGGTCTGTGTTCGCTGGCCGTACGAGATCTATGTAGAAGACTGGATAAATCCCTAGGGGTGTGTTTAGTCGTATAGCGTATGTCCCTACTAGTCGGACTACTGTAAACTTCCTGTTCCTCTAATCTAGTTTCTTGCTTAGCCGGTCTGTACGGATGTTTTGCTAGTTTAGCTAGACCTTATCCCCTGCCTCGTACCTTAGTGTAGCCTGTCGTCCCTTGTTAGCCTGCTCTTCCGCATTCTGTTAAGCTATAGCCAGGCTCGCCTTCGCCTATTAATAGGCATTCGTAATCGTCTGTACGATAGCTTCTCCCTACTAGATTGGGGATCGTATAGGGCGCAGGGTATTACTACTTAGGGTCGGTAGGAGCGGGGAATAGTTATATCTATAGATTATAAAGAAGGGGGACAATCCTATAGCGTTAGCCGTACAGCTGTTAATAGCCAGCTCCGCTATAGGGAGAAGTCGGTTCCAGTTCGTCTAGTTATAGTCGACGTATGCTCGGAGGTACGCTTCTAACGTCGAATTGACCCTCTCCGTCGCCCCGTCCGTCTGTAGGTGCTATGTAGTTAACAGGCGACGTTCTACCTTTAGCAACTGGTAGACCCTTGCCTAGAGCTAGCTTGTAAACTGTATGCCCCGGTCCGACACAATCGACTAGGGGAATCCGTGTTTGCTAAACGTCGTCCGTATAAATGCCTAGGCAGTGTCCTTAGCTGTAATAGAGTCTATTCCCTCTAGTATTACCCCCTTCGTTAACTTGTCCGTAACTACTATAATGTTCTGCCGTCCGTCGCTCTTAGGGAGGTCTGTAATAAAGTCTACAGTTAGGTCTTGCTAAGGCTAGTCCGGGATCGGTAGGGGCTTTAGCAGCCTATGCTTTAGCTTACGCTAGGGCTTCGTCCGTCCGTATACATCGCAGTTCCGTACGAACCTGCGGATGTCCTTCGCTATTGCCGGCTAGTAGTAGTCCCTAGCGACAATGCTGTATGTCTCCTTGCGCCCTAGGTGCCCGGTAGCTATAGAATCGTGCGCCTGTTGTATTAAGCTCGTACGGAGCTTCTCGTCGGCCGGGACCCAGATCCGATTCCTGAACTTCAGGTTTTTCTCTTCGTCTACTAAGCACTCTGCTGCCGACACCTTAAGATAGAGCTCGGCTAGGAGCTTCCGTTGCCCTCCTTAGATCGCTGTACGGGCCCCTTAGTATACCTTGTCCTTTTCTACTGCCTCTTCCTATGCTTGCAGTTAGGGTTCCTATAGGTATGTCGCTGCTAGGCGGATAGTCTCCTCGCCTGGCTCCTCCTTAAACATCTAGAATGTTCGTAACTTTAACCTGTCGTCCTTATACGTCGTTAGCATATCCTAGTCCTGTCTAGATAGTGCATCGGCCCTACTGTTGTCCTTACCCTTGCGATACTAGAGTCTTATATTAAACCGGCTTAGGTACATTGCCTATCGTACGTGCCTCTCGGACAGCTTCTAGGGCTAAGTAAAGTACTCCAGATTCTTGTAGTCCGTTAGGGCGAGGAACTTAGGCACTAAGCAGAGTTCTCTATCCTATGCTTCGCAATACTGTACGACTGCTAGCAACTCTTTGTTATAGATAGGGTAATTGCACTTAGCTAGGGAGTTCTTCTTAGAGAAATACGCGCATAGGTGCAGGAGTCCGTCCGAGCCTACCTATAACAGGATACCTCCAATGCAGTACCCTAAGGAGTTAGTTTCCAGTATTGTCGTATGCTCTAGGTCGAAGGCGGCAAGCGTTGGTCCTGTAGTAAAGAGCTCCTTTAGCTTGTTAAAGCTCCTATCGCATTCGTCCGTCTATTTGAACTGCTTGTCCTTATACGTTAGCTTAACTAGGGGGCGTACGATCTCCGAGTAGTTCTGTATAAACTAGCGGTAGAAGTTGGCAAACCTAAGAAATTCCCGTACGCCCTTAACGTTTGTAGGCGGCTTCTATTGCTTAATAGCATTAATCTTCTTTCTATCTATACTAATGCCTTTTTCTGCCTCGATAATAAAACCTAGGTATTTCGTATGCTAGACACCGAATTTACATTTGTCGATGTCGAGGTATAAGCTAGCCTGCTGCAGTCGGTCTAGCACCTTCTTAACGTCCTGTACGTAATCTGCGTAGGTGCTGTCTGTAAAAATTAGGGTGTCGTCGAGGTATACCGAGCAGATGTCGTCTAGTAACCCTTGTAGGGACTTGTTAATGTACCTTTAGAAGGTTGCCGGTGCGTTGGCAAGGCTAAAGGGGGTAACAAGCTACTTAAAAAGACTATATCTCGTACAGAAGGCAGTTATCTATTTACAGCCTTCCTTAATCTGTATCTTGTAGAAGGCTAAGACTACGTTAAGCTTAGTAAACTACTTCGCCTTGCTGATCCGTCCGAGAGTCTCTTTAATAAGGGGTAGGGGGTACCGGTCCTTCTTAGTAATCGCGTTAATGCCTCTATAGTCTATATAGAAACGCAATCCGGCCTTCCCCTCCTTATAGACAAACAGTACTAGGGCTCCTGCGGACGACGTACTTGCCCGAATAAACCCTTTAGCAAGCAGGTCGTCCAGTGTCTTGCGTAGTACTAAGAGTTCTCTAGAGGACATTCTATACAGCGGTCCGTACGGTACCTCCAGCAGGCTCCTATCTAGACGGGGTTCTAGCTAGATGTTATAGTTAATCCCTTCTCCTCGGTATAGCAGGAGCTTCGAGGCCGGTTTTGGCTCGAAGAGGTCCAGGTATCTAGTATACTCCCTTAGGAGCTTCGTATAGGGGTCCGTTACTTTCTTAGGTACTAATGCCTTCTTAATGTCCGCCGCTGCTATGTTGATTTCGGCCTTAGCATTGTTACCTTATAGAGCCTTCCCTTGGTCTCGGGGCCTCTGCTTCGTCGACGCTCCGGCCGTAGCGCTGTCGCCCTGCTAGATCCTCCCCTTGTCTTAGAGCCTCTGCTTCGTTACTACTAGGTACAGCCGTCCTCGTCCAACGTCTAGCTTGCCCCTCTAGCGCTCTATCTATAGCTTCCCTAGTATTAGGTTATACCCTAACTTGTCCTATACGACATAGAGGTATAAGTCCTGCTTATAGTGTCCCTGTACCTCTATTGTTACTTTCACTATATAGGTAATGTCCGGTCCTTACCCGGTAATGCCCAACATGCGTATAGGTACTATAGGGGTCGTCTTAATCTGATGTCTCTATACGAAGTCTTCGCTAATTACTCTGTATACTAAACATCCTGTGTTAATTAATGTCCGCGCCGTTGCGGACCTGTTTAACGTTGGCTGTATAATAAACAGCGTCGTCGTTATGTAGTTGCTCTTAAAAGATAGCTAAGTAATGCTTTAATTTGGCAATCTATCTCGTATACGCCTCTGGCAGAGCCTTCGCTTAGAGGCTACTCTTTTCCCGACTCGTTGTCGTCCGAGTAGGACTCTTAGTCTTCTCGTTAGGGCGCCGCAGTTGCTACCCTTGCGGTGGTCGGCTGTCCCCTAGGTCTCTCTGCTAGCAAAAGCCCGCAATTCCGTACAGTGTAGCCTATCTTGCTATACCGGTAGCAGCTCCCTTCTGCTCGTCTCTTGTTAAGGGTGGCTATGTCTACCTATTGCGCCCTTTTAGTAGCGGCCCTTAGCTGTACAGTAACAGCTGCCGCTACCCTCGTCGTCGTTAGTTCCTAGTCTATAGCGTCCGTCTGTCGCTAGAGGGGTTGTATTATCTCTTAAGTGCGGCTTATCCGTCTAAGCCTACGCTGCTAGTCGTCGACTATCCTAAGGAGATCGCAGAATTCCTTGTACGTAGCTGGTCGCATTACGCCTACTAGCCCTATTATAATCTCCTTAGAGAGGCCTACCTCTAAAGAGGTAATTTTTATCCTGTCCTCCTATTAAAGACCTCCTGCTTCTGCTAAAGTCTAGTTAAATTCTGTAAGGAATTCTCGTACGGTCTTGCATCCTTGCTTTATCGTATTAACCTATAGGAGTGCTCGGCTCTCGCAGTCCGGGTCCTTATAGCTCTTGTCTAGAGCTGCCTAGAGCATCGTTGTCGTAGCTATTGCCAGGTTGGCAATAGCCGTCTCGTAGTACAGCAGAATTCGTGCTGCTGCCCTGCCCTTTAACCTCCTAAAAAGGTAAACTACCTTGTCCAGCTCGGTCGGTTATGCTCCTAAGTCGACTAGAAGCTTAGAGCGCATCTAAGCCGCCTAGGAGGGGTACTTGGCCGGAGCCTTACTATTATACGTAGAGACGTCGGGGAGTTTGCTTTTAGGGGTCGGGGTGTAGGCTATTATGTTTATCGTCGTCGTAGGGGTCGGATCGCGATCGGACGCCCTAAGCTGTCGTAGCTCCTGTTCCTGTTAGGAAATTATCGCAGCCTAGTGGCTTACTTGCTGCTCGAGCTGCCTCTTGCTTTCTAGCAGCTCCTTGTATACGCAGTGCATATACCCCTCTATAGCCGTAGTTTCTATAGGGATATCGCCGTCTATCTTTGTTTTATTACTGCAGTTACTAACAGTAAGATCAGTTCCTAATGTAAGGGGCTTAAGAATCTTAGTTTAGAAACTTAAGGCTAGGTATCTATATAAAGGAACTAATAGGCAGTTCCTTCGTCGTCTGCTGCTATACAATTTGTACCTACGAAGCTAAGCTAGCAATTTCCTCCTGTGTAGGGGTGCAAGGTTTACACTCTGTACAGAGGATCGGGAGTTCCCCCTCTATATAGTAATGCAGAGTTTTACCTCTATTTAGAGGGGCGGCAGTTCCCCTCTATGCAGGACTATAGGGTTCTCCCTCTGTACAGGAGTAGGGTCCTGTCGGTAGTTCCGTACGGAGGGTAGGGTTATGCTAGCGCCGCTAAGTCGCAGTCCTTAGGGCGACGGCTAGCTTAAGTCGGGTCCAGGACCTGGGCTGGGCGGCGCCCCCTAACAGTTAGCCACTTTAGACTGGCCGTCGGTATAAGGGTAAGTGGCTATACTAAGCTTTCTGCAGATTCTAAGAACTTAATTAATAGCGTTCTATACATCTGCAGTAAATTAAGGACCCCTATCCGTAGTAATAGTGTCTAGCGGGCTATAGTGCTTCTATATATACTGAATTAGCATTCTCGCCGTCTCTTCTGCAGTCGTGCCTCCATCCTTTGCTTAATAGGGGATAAAGTGGCGTTCTTTGCTTAACCGATCTACTATGTTAAGGGTAGCATTGTATCTATCGGAATCTGGTAGGCCAGTTACGAAATCTATCGTAATGTGCTGCTACGGTTTCTTAGAGATCGGAAGTAGCTTTAGCAGACCGGTCGGAAGGCCGTAACGCGGCTTCGCAGCTCGACACATATAGCAATTGGCGATAAACCGGTGAATCCGCTCGAAGATCCGCAGAAACTAGTAGATCGTCCTTACCGCTTCTATCGTCTTCTTTAAGCTAGCGTAGCCAACATCCTTAAAACTATAGACTAGCTGGATAACCTCCGTAATTAGTTCTTCTAGAACTATTAGCTTCCCTAAACCGGTTTTGCCAAGCTTCTGTTGCTAGTTAAGCCGCTCTACTTCTTCGAAAAGCGTCTCTTTCTTAGTAAGCGGCTCTACTGCGTAGATCCCTGCTTCTTTTAACACCTCGGCGTCTACTATCTGCTTAGTTAACACCTTCTAGAACATGTTCGGATCTTCTTTCGCGCGGCTGGTCTTTCCTTCTCTTCTCGTTAGTACATTAGCCTTTCTATTTTGAGCTCCGGGTCGATAGGTAATCTTACAGTCGAACCCGGATAATTAGGCAGCCTACCGAGCTTGGCGGCGCGATAGCTTCTGCGTCTTTATAAAATAGATCAATAACTAATAGTCTATAAGAACCTAGACTGTGCTCTTTCTGGCTATAAGCTCTAGCTTCTACTCCTTAAAAGCTTAGATAATGGCTAACAGCTCCTTGTCGTAGATAGCGTAGTTCCGCTTAGCCTCGTTTATAGACTTGCTAAAGAAAGCTACTAGATAGCGGGTCTTGTCGTCGTTATTATATTAAGAAAGGACCCCTGCAGTTACTGTATTGGAAGCGTCCGTCTCTAGGTAGATTATCTTTTCCGGTCGGAAGTGCGCCAGCACTAGCGCCAAGGCTACCGCTTCTTTTAGTCGGTCAAAAGCCTCCGTGCACTTCTTATTCTATAGGCCAGCGGCCTCCTTCTTTAGTGCCTCGTTTAGTAGTCTTGCTATCTTGCTAAAGTCCTTAATAAATCGTCGATAGTAACTGCAAAACCTAAGGAAAGCTCTAATCTAGATAGTGTTTCCGGACTTCGGCTGCTTCTTGTTAGGGGGCGCCGCCCGGCCCAGGTCCTGAACCCGACCTGAGCCGACCGTCGCCCTAAGGATTGCGACTCAGCGGCGCTAGCACGACCCCACCCTCCGTACGGAGCTACCGACAGGACCCAACTCCTGTACGGAGGGTGAACCTTGCTCCCTGGCACAAAGGGGAAATTGCTAGCTTAGCCTCGTAGGTACAAATCGTACAGAGGAGACGACGAAGGAACTGCCTATCAGTTCCTTTATGTAGATACCTAACCTTAAGTTTCTAAACCAAGATCCTTGGGCCCCTTACATTAGGAACTGATCTTACTGTCGGTAACCGCAGTGATAGAGCAAGATGGACGGCGACATCCCTATAGAACCTACGGCTATAGGGGGACATATGCACTGCGTATACGAGGAGCTGTTAGAAAGCAAGAGACAGCTCGAACAGCAAGTAAGCTACTAGGCTGCGATAATTTCCTAACAGGAACAGGAGCTACGACAGCTTAGGGCGTCCGATCACGATCCGACCCCTACGACGACGAACACGATGACCCCTACCCCGACCCCTAAGAGCAAACTCCCCGACGTTTCTACGTACGACGGTAAGGCTCCAGCCGAGTACCCCTCCTAGGCGGCTTAGATGCGCTCTAAGCTCCTAGTCGACTTAGGAGCATACCCGACCGAGCTGGACAAGGTAGTCTACCTCTTTAGGAGGTTAAAGGGCAGGGCGGCAGCACGAATTCTGCCGTACTACGAGACGGCTATTGCCAACCCGGCAATAGCTACGACGACGATGCTCTAGGCAGCTCTAGACAAGAGCTACAAGGACCCGGACTGCGAGAGCCGAGCACTCCTACAGGTTAATACGATAAAACAAGGACGCAAGACTATACGAGAATTCCTTACGGAAGTTAACCAGACTTTGGCAGAAGCAGGGGGTCTCTAATAGGAGGATAGGATAAAGATTACCTCTTTAGAGGTAGGCCTCTCTAAGGAGATTATAACGGGGCTAGTAGGTGTAATGCGCCCAGCTACGTACGAGGAATTCTGCGACCTCCTTAGGATAGTTAACGACTAGCAACGCAGGCTAGGACGGATAGGCCGTGCTTAGGAGATAAGACAACCCCCC
This sequence comes from Pseudocercospora ulei, assembly GCA_016165855.1. Lineage (NCBI taxonomy): Eukaryota > Fungi > Ascomycota > Dothideomycetes > Mycosphaerellales > Mycosphaerellaceae > Pseudocercospora > Pseudocercospora ulei. Next base: position 848,681 of record JACWNB010000019.1, on the reverse strand, counting down.
TAGCGACAGACAGACGCTATAGACTAGGAACTGACGACGACGAGGGTGGCAGCGGCAGCTACCGTACGGCCAAGGGCCGCTACCAAAAAGGCGCAATAGGTAGATACGGCTACCCTTAACAAGAGGCGAGCAGAAGGGAGCTGCTACCGGTATAGCAAGATAGGCGAAACTGTACGGAATTGCAGGCTTCTGCTAGCAGAGAGACCTAGGGAACGGCCGACTACTGCAAGGGTAGCAACTGCAACGCCCTAACGAGAAGATTAGGTGTCCTACTCGGACGACGACGAGTCGGGAAAAGAGTAGCCTCTAAGCGAAGACTCTGCTAGAGGCGGGTGCGAGATAGACTGCTAAATTAAAGCATTACTTAGCTATCTTTCAAGAGCAATTACATAACGACGACGCCGTTTATCGTACGGCCGACGTTAAACGGGTCCGCAACGGCGCGGACATTAATCGATACAGGATGTTTAGTGTATAGAGTAATTAGCGAAGACTTCGTACAGAGACACCAGATTAAAACGACCCCTACGGTACCTGTACGCATGCTGGGCATTACCGGGCGAGGACCGGACATTACCTATATAGTAAAAGTAACAATAGAGGTACAGGGACACTATAAGCAAGACTTATACCTCTATGTCGTACAGGACAAGTTAGGGTATAACCTAATACTAGGGAAGCCTTAGATAGAGCGCTAGAGGGGCAAGCTGGACGTCGGACGAGGACGACTGTACCTAGCAGTAACGAAGCGGAGAATCCGGGACTAGGGGAGGTTCCTGCAAGGTAGCAATGCTAAGGCCGAGATCAACATAGCAACGGCGGACATCGAGAAGGCATTGGCACCTAAGGAAACGACAAACCCCTATACGAAGCTCCTAAGAGAGTATGTCGGGTACCTAGACCTTTTTGAACCAAAGTCGGCCTCGAAGCTGCTGCTATACCGAGGGGAAGGGATTGACTATAACATCCAGCTAGAACCCCGTCCGGATAGGGGCCTGCCGGAGGTACCGTACAGACCGCTGTACGGAATGTCCTCTAGAGAACTCTTAGTACTGCGCAAGACGCTGGACGACCTGCTTGCTAAAGGGTTTATTTAGGCCAGTACGTCGTCCGCAGGAGCCCCAGTACTGTTTGTCTATAAGGAGGGGAAGGCTAGATTACGTTTCTGCGTAGACTACAGAGGCATTAACGCGATTACTAAGAAGGACCGGTACCCCCTACCCCTTATTAAGGAGACCCTCGGACGGATTAGCAAGGCGAAGTGGTTTACTAAGCTTAACGTAGTCTCGGCCTTCTACAAGATACGGATTAGGGAAGGCTGTAAATAGATAACTGCCTTCCGTACGAGATACGGTCTTTTTAAGTAGCTAGTTACCCCCTTCGGCCTTGCTAATGCACCGGCAACCTTCTAAAGGTACATTGACAAGTCCCTGCAAGGGTTACTAGACGACATCTGCTCGGCATACCTCGACGACACCCTAGTTTTTACAGACGGCACCTACGCAGACTACGTACAGGAAGTTAAGAAGGTGCTAGACCGACTGCAGCAGGCTGGCTTGTACGTCGACATCGACAAATGCGAATTCGGTGTCCAATATATAAAATACCTAGGTTTTATTATCGAGGCAGGGAAAGGCATTAGTATAGATAGGAAGAAGATTGAAGCTATTAAGCTATAGAAGCCGCCTACGAACGTCAAGGGCGTACGGGAATTTCTTGGGTTTGCCAACTTCTACCGCCAGTTTATACGGAACTACTTGGAAATCGTACGCCCCCTAGTTAAGCTAACGCACAAAGACAAGCAGTTTAAATAGACGGGCGAATGCGATAGGAGCTTCGACAAGCTAAAGGAGCTCTTTACTACAGGACTAACGCTCGCCGCCTTTAACCCGGAGCGTACAATAATACTGGAAACCGACTCCTTAGGGTACTGCATTAGGGGTATCCTGTTACAGGTAGGCTCGGACGGACTCCTACATCTATATACGTACTTCTCTAAGAAGAACTCCCTAGCTAAGTGTAACTACCCTATCTACGACAAAGAGTTGCTGGCAGTCGTACAGTGTTGCGAAGCCTAGGATAGGGAACTCCGCTCGGTGCCCGAGTTCCTCGCCCTAACAGACTACAAGAACCTGGAATACTTTACTTAACCCTAGAAGCTGTCCGAGAGGCACGTACAATAGGCAATGTACCTAAGCCGGTTTAACATAAGACTCCAGTACTACAAGGGGAAGGACAACAGCAGGGCCGACGCACTGTCTAGACAGGACCAGGACATGCCAACGACGTACGAGGACGACCGGCTGAAGTCGCGGACATTCCAAATGTTTAAGGGGGAGCCAGGCGGGGAGACTATCCGCCTAGCGGCGACACATCTATAGGAACCCTAACTGCAAGTATAGGAAGAGGCAGTAGAAAAGGACGAGACATACCGAGGGGCCTGTACAGCGATCCAGGGAGGGCAACGGAAGCTCCTAGTCGAGCTCTACCTAAAGGTGTCGGCAGCCGAGTGTTCGGTAGACGAGGAGAACAACCTAAAGTTCAGAAATCGGATATAGGTCCCGGCGGACGAGAAGCTCTATACGGGCTTAATACAACGAGTACATAACTCTATAGCTACCGGGCACCTAGGGCGCGAGGAGACGTACAGCATTATCGCCTAGGACTACTACTAGCTAGCGATAGCGAAGGACATTCGCAGGTTCGTACAGAACTGCGATGTATGCGGACGGACGAAGCCCTAGCGCAAGCTAAAGCATAGGCTGCTGAAGCCCCTACCGATACCGGACCGACCCTAGCAAGACCTAACTGTAGACTTTATTACTAACCTCCCTAAGAGCGACGGACGGCGAAACATTATAGTAGTTATAGACAAGCTAACGAAGGGGGTAATACTAGAGGGGATGGACTCCATTACAGCTAAAGACACTGCCTAGGCCTTTATCCGGACGACGTTTAGCAAGCACGGTTTCCTTAGGTCAATTGTATTAGACTAGGGGACACAGTTTACAAGCTAGCTCTAGGCATAGATCTGCCAGTTGCTAAAGGTAGAGCGTCGTCTGTCTACCGCATAGCACCCGCAGACAGACGGGGCGACAGAGAGGGCCAATTCAACCTTGGAAGCGTACCTCCGAGCGTACGTCGACTATAACTAGACAAACTGGAACCGCCTTCTCCCAATAGCGGAGCTGGCTATTAACAGCCGTACGGCCGATGCTACAGGACTGTCCCCCTTCTTTACGACCTATAGATACGACCATTCCCCGCTCCTACCGACCCTAAGTAGTAACACCCTGCGCCCTATACGATCCCCAATCCAGTAGGGAGAAGCTATCGTACGGACGATTACGAACGCCTACCAATAGGCAAAGGCTAGCCTAGCTATAGCCTAGCAGAACGCAGAAGAGCAGGCCAACAAGGGACGACAGGCTGCACCAAGGTACGAGGCAGGAGATAAGGTCTGGTTAAACCAGCGAAACATCCGTATAGACCGGCCGAGCAAGAAGTTAGATTAGAGGAATAGGAAGTTTACAGTAATCCGGCCGGTAGGGACACACACTGTACAACTAAACACTCCCCTAGGGATTTATCCAGTCTTCTATATAGACCTTATACAACCGGCGAGTACGGACCCCCTGCCGCATTAGTCGACTAACGACGCGCGTCTACCCGCAATTATAACTAAGGGCCAAGAAGAGTATAAGGTAGAGGGGATCCTTAAGAGTCGGAGGAAGTAGGGGAAGGCAGAGTACTTAGTAAAATGGAGAGGATAGGCAGAGCCTACGTAGGAACCGTACGAGGCTCTGCAAGACACAACTGCACTAGACAGATAGGAGGAGAATCACCCTCCGGCCCAGTTACAGTAATATTGCGCTATACGGCGGAAGGAGGCACGATCTACCTTAAGGACAGGGCAGCCGCAGGCAGACCCGAGTTGTCTAAGGATCGAGTACTACGACGTAGGGCACTACAGGCCCCGCTAATACGACATCGTACGACACCGTACGGGATAAGGGCTGGAAGAAAGGAACAGCTAAGGGACAAACAGGAGGCAGGGCCAACAGCTACAAGGGCACTACCAGACGGGGCGGACGATATAACGGCTAGTAGGAGCTGGTAGCTAGTAGTGGTTAGTAGCTAGTAGTAGTTAGTAGTAGATAGTAGACAGTAGACGGTAGACGGTATACAGTATATAGGGAGAAGAGAAAAGGGAAGGGAGGAGAAGGGAGAAGGCTTAGGCTAGCTGCCTGCTATAGTAGGAATGGCAAGCAGGGCAACTGCTACAGACAGGTAAAATGGCAAGAGGCAACTACGACCTAGGGGAAGCGACAAGGGACGACGACCCGGACGACTGAACGAAATAGGAAGCTACGACCTGCTAAAGGAACAGCAGGAGCTAGGTGGTTTAAGCACGGCGCTGTACGGAAGAAGCACTACAAGAAGGGGAAAGGGGGGGGTATTGTTAGGGGGCGCCGCCTGGCCCAGGTCCTGAACCCGACCTAAGCCGACCGGCGCCCTAAGGATTGCGACTTAGCGGCGCCAGCACGACCCTACCCTCTGTACGGAGCTACCGACAGGACCCCACTCCTATATAGAGGGTGAACCTTGCTCCCCGGCACAAAGGGGAAATTGCTAGCTTAGCCTTATAGGTACAAATCGTACGGAGGAGACGACGAAGGAACTGCCTATCAGTTCCTTTATGTAGATACCTAACCTCAAGTTTCTAAACCAAGATCCTTGGGCCCCTTACATATACTTAGGGTAGATCGTGCCCCTTTTTGCCGTACAGCACAGTCTTACTGTAACTAGGCAGGGGGATGGTTCTCCTCCTACCTGTCTAGGGCGGTTGTGTCCTGTAGGGCCTCGTACAGTTCCTATGTAGGCTCTGCCTATCCTCTCTATTTTACTAGGTACTCTGCCTCCTTCCGCTTCCTTCGGCTCTTAAGGATTTCTTCTACCTTGTACTCTTCTTAGCCTTTAGTAAGGATCGCTAGGGGGCGCACGTCGTCTGTCGTCTAGTGCAGTAGGGGGTCCGTATTCGCTAGCTGTACGAGATCTACGTAGAAGACTAGATAGATCCCTAGGGGAGTGTTAAGTCGTATAGCATATATCCCTACCAGTTAGACTACTATAAACTTCTAGTTCTTCTAATCTAGCTTCTTGCTTAGCCAGTCTGTACGGATGTTACGCTAGTTTAACCAGACCTTATCTCCTGCCTCGTATCTAGGTACGGCCTGCCGTCCCTTGTTAGCCTGCTCTTCCGCATTCTGTTAAGCTATAGCTAGACTCGCTTTCGCCTATTAGTAGGCGTTCTTAATCGTCCGTACGATGGCTTCTCCTTGCTAAATTAGGGATTGTATAGGGTTTAGGATGTTACTACTTAGGGTCGGTAGGAGCAGGGAGTAGTTATATCTATAGACTATAAAGAAGGGGGACAATCCTATAGCATTAGCTGTACAGCTGTTAATAGCTAGCTCCGCTATAGGGAGAAGGCGGTTCCAGTTCGTCTAATTATAGTCGACGTACGCCTAGAGGTACGCTTCTAACGTCGAATTGACCCTCTCTGTCGCACTGTCCGTCTGTAGGTGCTATACAGTTAACAGGCGACGTTCTACGTTTAGCAACTAACACACCCTAGCCTAGAGCTAGCTCGTAAACTGTGTACCCTAGTCTTATACAATTAACCTAGGGAATCCGTGCTTGCTAAACGTCGTCTGTATAAATGCCTAGGCGGTGTCCTTAGCTATAATAGATTCCATTCCTTCTAATATTACCTCCTTCGTTAGCTTGTCCGTAACTACTATAATGTTCTGCCGTCTGTCGCTCTTAGGGAGGTCTGTAATAAAGTCTACTGTTAGGTCTTGCTAGGGCCGGTCTAGTATTAGTAGGGGTTCTAGCAGCCTATACTTCAGTTCGCGCTAGGGCTTCGTTCGTCTATATACATTACAGTTCTGTACGAACCTGCAGATGTCCTTTGCTATCGCCGGCTAGTAGTAGTCCCTAGCGACAATGCTGTACGTCTCCTCGCGCCCTAGGTGCCTAGTTGCTATAGAATTATGTGCCTGTTGTATTTAGCTCGTACGGAGCTTCTCGTCTGCTAGGCCCAAATCCGATTCCTGAACTTTAGGTTATTCTCCTCGTCTACTAAGCACTCTGCTGCCGACACTTTAAGGTAAAGCTCTACCGGGAGCTTCCGCTGTCCTCCCTAGGTCGCTGTACAGGCCCCTCGGTATATATCGTCCTTTTCTACTGCCTCTTCCTATGCCTACAGTTAGGGTTCCTATATATATGTCGCTGCTAGGCGGATAGTCCCTTTACCTAGCTCCCTCTTAAACATCTGGAATGTTTGTAATTTCAACTGGTCGTCCTTATACGTCGTTGGCATGTCCTAGTCCCGTCTAGATAGCGCATTAGCCCGGCTGTTGTCCTTTCCCTTACGATACTAGAGTCTTATATTGAATCGGCTTAGGTACATCGCCTATTGTACGTGCCTCTTAGAAAGCTTCCGGGATTGCGTAAAGCATTCCAGATTCTTGTAGTTAGTTAGGGCAAGGAACTTAGGAACCGAGCGGAGTTCTCTATCCTACACTTCGCAACACTGTACGACTGCTAGCAATTCCTTGTCGTAGATAGGGTAGTTGCACTTAGCTAGGGAGTTCTTCTTAGAGAAGTACGCGTATAGGTGCAGAAGTCCGTCCGAGCCTACCTGTAACAGGATGCCTCCTATACAGTACCCTAAGGAGTCGGTTTCCAGTATCGTCGTACGTTCTATGTCGAAGGCGGCAAGTGTTAGTCCTATAGTAAAGAGCTCCTTTAGCCTGTTAAAGCTCCTATTGCACTTATCCGTCTACTTAAACTGCTTGTCCTTATGTATTAGCTCGACTAGGGGTCGTACGATCTCCGAGTAGTTCTGTATAAACTAGCGATAGAAGTTGGCAAACCTAAGAAATTCCTGTACGCCCTTAACGCTCGTAGGCGGCTTCTATTGCTTAATAGCATTAATCTTCTTTCTATCTATGCTAATGCCTTTCCCTACCTCGATAATAAACTCTAGGTATTTCGTACAGTGTACACCGAATTCGCATTTGTCGATGTCGAGGTACAATCTAGCCTGTTGCAGTCGATCTAGTACCTTCTTAACGTCCTGTACGTAATCTGCATAGGTACCGTCTGTAAAAACCAGTATGTCGTCGAGGTACGCCAAACAGATGTCGTCTAGTAACCCTTATAGGGATCTGTTAATGTACCTCTGGAAGGTCGCCAGTACGTTAGCAAGGCTAAAGGGGGTAACAAGCTACTCGAAAAGACTATATCTCGTACGGAAGGCGGTTATCTATTTACAACATTCCTTAATCTGTATCTTGTAGAAAGCCGAGACTACATTAAGCTTAGAAAACTACTTTGCCTTGCTAATCTATCCGAGGGTCTCCTTAATAAGAGGTAGGGGGTACCGGTGCTTCTTAGTAATCGCGTTAATGCCTCTATAGTCTACGTAGAAACGCAAGCCGGCCTTGCCCTCCTTATAGACAAACAGCACTGGAGCTCCTGCGGACGAGGTACTTATGCAAATCAAACCTTTAGTAAGTAGATCGTCTAGTGTCTTGCGCAGTACTAGGAGCTCCCTAGAGGACATTCCGTACAGCGGACCGTACAGTACCTTAGGCAGACTCCTATCCGGACAGGGCTCTAGCTAGATATCGTAGTTAATTCCTTCTCCCTAGTATAGCGGCAGCTTCGAGGCCGACTTTAGTTCGAAGAGGTCTAGGTATTCTGCGTACTCTGCTAGGAGCTTCGTACAGGGGTTTGTCGTTTTCTTAGGTGCTAATGCCTTCTTAATATCTGTAGTCGCCGTATTGATTTTGGCCTTAGCATTGCCGCCCTACGGAAGCCTCCTTTAGTCTCGGAGCCTTTGCTTCGTTGCTGCCAGGTACAGCCGTCCCTGTCTAACGTCTAGCTTGCCCTGCTAGCGCTCTATCTATAGCTTCCCTAGTATTAGGTTATACCCCAACTTGTCCTGTACGACGTAGAGGTATAAGTCCTGCTTATAGTGTCCCTGCAGCTCTATCGTTACTTTTACTATATAGGTAATGTCCAGTCCTCGCCCAGTAATGCCTAGTATGCGTACAGGTACGGTAGGAGTCGTCTTAATGCAGTGTCTCTGTACGAAGTCTTCGCTAATTACTCTGTACACTAAACATCCTGTATTAATTAATGTCCGCGCCGTTGCAGACCCGTTTAGCGTAGGCCGTACGATAAACGGCGTAGTCGTTATGTAGTTGCTCTTAAAAGATAGCTAAGTAGTACTTTAATTTAGCAATCTATCTCGTATACGCCTCTAGCAGAGCCTTCGCTTAGAGGCTACTCTTCTTCCAACTCGTTCTCGTCTAATTAGGACTCTTAGTTCTCTTGTTAGGGCGCCGCAGTTGCTACCCTTGCGGTAGTCGGCCGTCCCCTAGGTCTCTCTACTAGCAAAAGCCCGCAATTCTGTACAGTGTAGCCTATCTTGCTACACCTATAGCAGCTCCCTTCTGCTCGCCTCTTGTCTAAGGTAGCTATGTCTACCTACTATGCCCTTTTAGCAGCAGCCCTTAGCTGTACGGTAACGGCTGCCGCTACCCTTGTCGTTATTAGTTCCTAGTCTATAGCGTCCGTCTGCTGCTAGAGGGGTTGTCGCATCTTATAAGCGCAGCTTATCTGTCCGAGCCTGCGCTGCTAGTCGTCGACTATCCTAAGGAGATTACAGAATTCCTCGTACGTAGCTAGTTGCATTACGCCTACTAGTCCCGTTATAATCTCCTTAGAGAGACCTACCTCTAAGGTAGCAATTTTTATCCTATCCTCCAATTAGAGACCTCCTGCCTCTGCTAGGGTCTAGTCGTATTCTGTAAGGAACTCTTATACAGTCTTGCGCCCTTGCTTTATCGTGTTAACCCGTATAAGTGCTCGGCTCTCGCAGTCTAGGTCCTTATAGCTCTTGTTAAGAGCTGCCTAGAGCATCGTCATTATTACTATTGTTAGGTTAGCAATCGCCGTCTCGTAGTACGGAAGAATCCGTGCTACTGCCCTGCCCTTTAATCTCCTAAAGAGGTACACTACCTTGTCTAGCTTAGTTAGGTATACTCCTAAGTCGACCAGAAGCTTAGAGCGTATCTAGGCAGCCTAGGAAGGGTACTTAGCTGGAGCCTTACTATTATAAGTAGTAACTTTAGGGAGTTTGCTCTTAGAGGCTGGGGTATAGGCTATCGTGTTTGTCGTCGTAGGGGTCGGATCGCAATCGGACGCCCTAAGCTGTCGTAGCTCCTGTTCCCGTTAGGAAATTATCGCAGCCTAGTGGCTTACTTGCTGTTCGAGCTGCCTCTTGTGTTCTAGCAGCTCCTCGTACGCGCAGTGCATCTGTCCCTATACAGCTATAGGTTCTATAGAGATGTCGCTGTCTATCTTCGTTATATTACTGCGGTTACTAACAGTAAGATCAGTTCCTAATATAAGGGCTTAAGAATCTTAGTTTAGAAACTTAAGGTTAGGTATATATATAAAGGAACTAATAGGCAGTTCCTTCGTCGTCTGCTGCTGTACAATTTGTATCTACGAAGCTAAGCTAGCAATTTCCCTCTATGCAGGGATGCAAGGTTTATACTCTGTATAGAGGATCGGGAGTTTCCCTCTATATAGTAGTGCAGAGTTTTCCCTCCGTTTAGAGGGAGGGCAACTCCCCTCTATATAGGGCTATAGGATTCTCACTCTGTATAGGAGTACAGTCCTATCGGTAACTCCGTACAGAGGGTAGGGTCGTGCTGGCGCCGCTAAGTCGCAGTCCCTAGGGCGACGGCTGGCTTAGGTCCAGGACCTGGGCTGGGCGGCGCCCCCTAACAACATCGGACAGTTTAATATTATTATAGGGCAGAAATAGATAAAGAACTAGAAAGCCGTTATTAACGTAAATAAAGGCACTCTTAGGTTTAAAACCTAGTATAGCGATACCGCCGCTGTCGAATCAGTCACTGTCGTCGCTGCGAAACCAAACGTTACGTCCGTTAACGTGGTTCCAGCCGACCGTTCCGATCCCCTAGATACTGTCGGAATAATAAGCTCGGAAGCCCTAACGACTCTCGCAAAGTCGCTAGAGAATAAGATCTACGCTATCTCGATAAAAGACATCGAAGATTACTGAAGGATAATAGCAGAAGGGGAAGTAGACCTGCTAGAGGTATTACCGAAAGAGCTCTATAGCTACGCTAACGTGTTCTTAAAAGCCGACTCTAATCTCCTTCCGCTCTATCGACTGGAATACGATAACAAGATCAGACTAAAAGAAGGAGCCGCGCTGCCAAGAACTGAATCCCTAAGACGCCTATCGCTAGCTAAGCTAGACTAAGTAGAAGTATTTGTTTAAGAAAACCTAGCAAAGAAGTTTATTACACTAAGCTCTGCCAAGTATACGTTGCCGATCCTTTTCTTACAGAAACCCGGAGGTAGTCTCTAGCTATGCGTAGACTATAGAGGTCTTAATAAGGTTACTAAGAGTATTGCGGCAGCAGAAAGGGGTAGGACTAAGTAATAGGGTAGATCCTTAGAATTTTGGCTCGGCCCTTCCGGACCGAGCTAGGCCTTGGCATACCTACCCCTAAAGCCCTTACCTACTGCCGCATAGATTCCTTTCCTTCCTTAGTTCGAGATATAGTTATTAAAACAGCCGTATTGAATTATATCTACGTGCTTAGATTATTATATCTCGAACTTATCTACTATACTAATCCCGCGCTGCGCGAAAGGGCCCGTTAAACTATCCGGCTACCCGAATAACGCACGCGCACACTAAACAAACCAAACACTAGCACTGCGAGATAGCTATAGAAGGCTTCTTAACAGTAGAGGGCGGCGTTATAGGCTGCAGCGGAAAGAGAACAATTAACAGAGCGAGGGATAGGCGCACTAGCATCCTTAACGATAAGACGGTTACTAAAGGTCTTACAGAAGAAGAGACAGACGAGGCGAAAGAAGGAATAGTGGGCTATAAGGAGCTATATGCCTGTACACTAGATCAACTCGAAGAATATCTGGCAGAACATAGAACAGAGAAGGTGTACGACACTATTACCTTTATTAAGAAGAAGTTTTATAAGAAAATAGAAGAGAACAGGCAGCTAAGAGAGGAAATAGAATTGGTAATAGCTAAGAAGGAATCGGCAGAGACTATTATTAATGTGCTAGAAAACCAAGCAGCGAATCGACTAGCGCAACTAAAGGCGCTAAAGGCTTAATTAGCTAATATAGAGGCAGCGATGTTGTCGGCGCTGCCGCCGCATTAAGAAGAACAAGCGGAAACCGCCTTACTAGCGGCCTATAGTTAAGGTAGCACCTCGATAACGTTACTACTAGATCCGCTAGCCTTTAGGGGTAGAGACCCCAAAGACTAGAAGACCTTTAAGAAGAAAATAAAGAACAAGATAAGCCGCGATTATACCAGAAGCAGCAAAGAAGACAGATTGGCCTACCTAGAATTGCGACTAGAAGGCGAAGCGTTCTTACTAGTAGCAAACCTAGAAGAGGTAACCGCCGACAAAGCAATTAAAGCACTAGACTAACGCTTCGGAGACCCTTTCTAAAAGAAGACGGCCTGCAAACAGCTGGACAAGATTAACTAGAACCGGCTAACGTTCAAAGAGTTCTACGGTCTGTTTAGAAAATATGCTATTAGAGCTAGAGTGTCTGAAGACGAGCAGCTCCACTTACTAAGGCAGAAGTTGAACCCTAAGCTTGCCGGAGCTATAGCTTCGGTAGAAGACGAAGGTCTCGAGAGCTTCGTACACTAGGCGAGAGTTAATGCCAGAAACCTGAACGTATACGGAAAATTGGCGACGCGCGAATCGATTTAGAAGTTATCTCTAACAACACGACCCCCTGCCCCGTTCTAACGAGGCCCCTAGTAGCTATCCTATTCGCCACGCTCGTCGTTCGTCCCTACTTGCTACGTATACAGAAAGCCTGGCTATATCGCTACTAGATACCAAGCAACAAATTAGCAGAAGCAGGAATACTGTGCTACGAAGCCGCTGCCGCCGCCGCCGAGAAAGACTATCTAAGCTATCGAGCCGGCATCAAACGACACCGACAGTATAGATAGTAGAGTACTATTAAGGGTTATATGAAAAGATTAGCTAGACGGATAGGCGCCCTATCCAGTATAGACAATAGGGCACTAATACGATCCGCATGGCCGGAAAAAGGAAGCATTAACAGTTGTAACGATCCGCTCTTAGCGGCAGTAGAAGTAAATGTAGAGACTGCTATTATCCTTCTAATTACCGTCTACCCCCTTAGCGGCTCGCACTGCCCACTTTAGTGAAAAGCCTTTATCGACACAGGAGCTCTTATTGGCGCAGCGATCTACTATCGACTAGTTTAGAAGATAATAAAGGAATATAGTTATCCAGTGAAATTAGCGTCGCCGACGCGGATTTCGGCGTATAACGGACAAGACACAGAGAGCGTTACGCACTACATGCCGCTAAAGACCACCCTGGCTGGCCGAACGACTGAAGCAACGTTCCGAATTATAGATATCGGGCGGTTTGACATTATTATAGGGCAGAAATAGATAAATAACCAAAAAGCCGTAATTAACGTAGGTAAAGGCACACTTTTGTTCAAAACCCAGCAGAGCGGAGTCGCTATTGTCGCCGCTAAGCCGAACGTTACGACTATTAGCGCGGTTCCGACCAGCCGTTCCGATCCTCTAGATACTGTAGGAATAATAAGCTTAGAGGCTCTAACGACTCTCGCGAAGTCGCTAGAGAATAAGATCTACGCTATCTCGATAAAAGACATCGAAGATTATTGGAAGATAATAGCGGAAGAAGAAGTGGATCTATTAGAGATGTTCTTAAAAGAACTCTATAGCTACACCAACGTGTTCTTAAAAGCAGACTCCAACCTCCTACCGCTCTACCGACTAGAATACGACAACAAGATCCGGTTAAAAGAAGGAGCTACACTGCCGAGAACCGAACCCCTAAGACGCTTATCGCCAATCGAGTTGGACTAGGTAGAAGTGTTTGTTCGAGAAAACCTAGCAAAGAAGTTTATTACGCTAAGCTCTGCCAAGTATACGTCGCCGATTCTTTTCGTACGGAAACCTAGAGGTAGTCTCCGACTGTGCGTAGATTACCGAGGTCTTAGCGAGGTTACTAAGAGAGACGTATATCCGCTGCCGCTAATCGATAAGACTATACAAAGAGTAGCGAAAGCTAAGTAGTTCAGTAAGCTGGACATTCGCTAAGCGTTCTATTAACTAAGGAACGAAGAAGGGCAGACCGAAGACCTTACGACATTCGCTACGCGTATAGGCAACTTTAAGTAGTTAGTTATGCCTTTCGGCTTTACCAACGCGCCGGCTATGTAGCAACGCTTTATAAACTACACCTTTATAGACATGCTGGAACAGTTCGTATCTATTTACTTAGACGACATCCTTATCTACACCGATAGAACAAGAGAACAACATACAGACTACATCGAGAGAGTCTTGACTAGGCTCTGCGAGATTAGCTTAAACGCAGACACGAAGAAGAGCGAGTTCTATCAAACCGAGGTTAAATATCTCGGCCTTATCGTCGGAAGAGAAGGAATTTGGATAGACCCCTTAAAGGTCGCTGCTGTCGCAGAATAGAAGCAGCCGAAGTCCGGAAACACTATCTAAATCAGAGCTTTTCTCAGATTCTGCAGCTACTATCGGCGATTTATTAAGGACTTTAGCAAGATAGCAAGACCCCTAAATAAGGCACTCAAGAAGGACGCCGCTAGCCTATAGAATAAGAAGTGTACAGAGGCTTTTAATTAGCTAAAAGAAGCGGTAGCCTCAGTGCTTAATTAGCTAAAAGAAGCGGTAGCCTCAGTGCTAGTGCTGGCGCACTTCCGACTAGAAAAGACGATCTACCTAGAGACAGACGCATCCGATACAGTAACCGCAGTGGTCCTTTCTTAATATAATAACGACGAAGAGACCCTCTATCTAGTAGCTTTCTTTAGCAAATCTATAAATAAGGCTAAGCAGAACTACGCTATCTACGATAAGCAGCTATTAGCTATTATCCAAGCTTTCGAGGAGTAGAAGCCGGAGCTTATAGCTAGAAGGAGCACAGTCTAGGTCCTTACAGACTATTAGTTACAAACCTATTTTATAAAGACGCAGAAGCTATCGTGCTGCCAAGCTCGGTAGGCTGCCTACTTATCTAGATTCGACTTTAAGATTACCTATCGACCCGGAGCTTAAAATAGAAAGGCTAATATGCTAACGAGAAGAGAGGGGAAGACTAGCTACGTAAAAGAAGATCCGAACATGTTCTAGAAGGTGTTAACCGAACGGATAGTAGATACTAAGGTGTTAAAAGAAGCAGAGATCTACGCGATAGAGCTGCCGACTGAGGAAGAGACACTCTGAAAGAAAGTAGAGCAGCTTAATTAGCAACAGAAGCTTGGCAAGACCGGTTCGGGGAAGCTAATAGTTCTAGAAGAACTAGTTACTAAGGTTATCTAGCTGGTCTATAGTTCTAAGGATGTTGGCTACGCTGGCTTAAAGAAGACGATAGAAGCGGTAAGGACGATCTACTAGTTTCTGCGGATCTTCGAGCGGATTCACCGTTTTATCGCTAATTGTTATATATGCCAAGCTGCAAAGCTGCGTTACGGCCTTCCAGCTGGTCTACTGAAGCTACTTCCAATCCCTAAGAAACCGTAGCAGCACATTACGATAGATTTCGTAACCGGCCTGCCGGATTCCGATAGATATAATGCTATCCTTAACGTAGTAAATCGTTTAAGCAAGGAACGCTACTTTATCCCCTGCCGAGCAAAGGATAAAGGAACTACTATAGAAGAGACAGCGGGAATACTGATTTAGCACGTATAGAAGCACTATAGCCTTCCGGACACTATTACTACGGATAGGGGTCCTTAATTTACTGCTAATGTATAGAAAGCTATTAACTATATTCTCAGAATTTGCGGAAAGCTCAGTATAGCTGCTTACCCTTAGACCGACAGTCAGTTTAAAGTAGCTAACCGTAAGATAGAGAAATATCTACGAATCTTCTGCCGCTACTATTAAGCAGAGTAGGATAAGGTATTGCCGATAGCCGAATTCTACGCCAATTCGGCATAGTCCGAGGCTACCTTACTGATCTGAGCACGTAGATGTAAATCAATACGGCTACTTTAAAAAATATATCTGGAAGAATCTACGTACAAGCAGAGGGAGGTATTAAGTGTGTGCCAAGCCTAGTCCTGCTAAGCCTGCTACCTTCCAGCACCTTCCAGCCCTCTACATCCGTATTACTACCGCCCTCCCTAACTAGCGATTGCCTACAATCGCAGTTAGCCTATTAATCGCATCGTGCTAAACCAGTTCGCTAAGGTCGCATTTTAAGCTCGCTTTTAAGGTCGCTTTAGAGCTTTAATTTCCGTGCCTTTTGCTGTTGCTTTAGTGCTTTAATTGGTGCCTTGCCAAGGCTGCAGAATTCTTAGATTGTCGCAGAGGTCGCGGAGGTCGTCGGGGCCGCGGAGGTCGTTAGGGCCGCGGAGGTCGTCAGGGCTGTAGAGGTCGTTAGGGTCGCAGAGGTCATTTGTCGCAGAAGCTACAGAGGTCGCAGAGGTTCGCGAAGGTCGTAGGGTAGGGTTCGCAAATTTAGCTTCGCTATCGGCCAATTAGGTCGCTCTAAAACAGGTCGCTTTTAAGGTCGCTTTTAAGGTCGCTTTTAAGCTTCAATTTCTGTGCGTTTTGAGTCTTAATCTCGTGCCTTTTTAAGCCTTAATCTCGTGCCTTTTTAATCCTTAATCTCGTGCTTTTTTAAGCCTTAATCTTATGCCTTTTGAAGCCTCAATCTCGTGCCTTTTTGAGTTTTAATCTCGTGCCTTTTTAAGCCTTAATCTCGTGCCTTTTTAACGCCGCTTTAGTGCCTTAATTTCGTACGTTTTGCCGTCGCTTTCGGCCTCGATTGGTGCCTTGTTTGGTGCCTTGCTAAGGCTGCAGAATTCTTAGATTGTCGCAGAGGTCGTCGGGGTCGCTAAGGTCGCTCGATTCTAAACAGGTACTTCTAAACTATGTCGCTTCTCGAGCCGTCGCTTCGCCTGTATTGTCTGCAGCTGTGCTGTCTATAGCAGCACTGTCTGCGCCTGTGTTGTCTGCAATCGCCCTATACTCTAAACGTGCTTCTGAATATATGCCTGCCTAGGTGCTCTGTATAGCAGCTAGGTGCTCTGTATAGCAGCTAGGTGCTCTGCCTGTATTGTCTGCAGCAGCTGTGCCTGTCTGTAGCAGCTGTGCCTGTCTGCAGCAGCTGTGCCTGTCTGCAGCAGCTGTGCCTGTCTGCAGCTATGCTTCTAAACTGCTCTTCTAAACCTAAACAGTATATGTTGTCTGCAGCTGCCTTGTACTTGTGCTAAGCCTAGTGCTAAGCCTAGTGCTAAGCCTGGTGCAGTGCCTAGTGCAGTGCCTAGTGCTGGGTTGTCTAGTGCTCTGCCTAGGTGCTCTGCCTCTGCTTTGCCTATATTGTCTGCACCTGTATGTTGTCTGCAGCTGCTGTGCCTCTAAATATGCTCCTAAACAGTGTGTTGCCTGTAGCAGCCCTGTCTGCCCTGTGTTGCCTGCCCTATTGTGCCTGTATACAGCAGCCCTATATTGTCTGTAGCAGCTGCACCTGCCTATAGCAGCCTTGTCTTATCTGTAGCTGTGCCTAGAGCTAGCTGTGCCTGCTTGTAGCAGCTTTGTGTTGTCTGTACTGTCTGCAATTATGCCTAGTGCTCTGCCTAGTGCTCTGCTTAGTGCTCTGCCTAGTGCTCTACCTAGTGCTCTGCCTAGTGCTCTGCCTAGTGCTCTGCCTAGGGGCTCTGCCTGGGGCTCTGTACAGCAGCCCTATATGCAGCAGTCTGTATTGTCTATACCTGTATTGCCTATAGCTATGCTCTCTGTTGTCTACAGCAGCTCTGTATTGTCTGCAATTGCCTTATACTTAGGCTCGCTAGTGCTAATTGCCGGTCGTCTTAATTAGTATGTCGTCTTAATTAGTATGTCGTCTTAATTGGTATGTCGTCTTAATTAGTATGTCTAAATAGAATAGTCTGTTAAAGACCCGAAAAAACGAATATCGTCGCTCTAGGTCCTGCTAGATGCTCTTGTCGTCGTCGCTCTCGCTCCTCGCTCTCGCTCCTCGTCCTTGTCGCTCCTATATCGTCCTTCTCGACCTTCTCGTTCTTCTCGACCTTCTCGTTCTTCTCGACCTTCTCGTTCTTCTCGACCTTCTCGTCGCTCTCGTTCTCGTCGCTCTCGTTCTCGTCGCTCTCGTTCTCGTCGCTCTCGTTCTCGTCGCTCTCGTTCTCGTCGCTCTCGTCGTCTAAACTTCTTAAAACTCCTCTTCTTCTCGATAGGGGCACTTCTCTTCTCTAAAACTCTTCTTCTTCTCGATAGGGGCACTTCTCTTCCCTAAAACTCTTCTTCTTCTCGATAGGGGGAGGATAGAGTAGTATATACACGCACAATTAAGTAACTGGATATAATTCGACGGCCTCCTTTGTACGTATACAGTACACACTCTGGGTTGGTTGCACGTACGTTAATCGAGTACCCGGATATAATTCGACGGGTTCTTTCGCGTAGTGCGGGTTGGGTGTTGGGTTAAGCCTTGGATATAATGATCTGAGTACGTAGATGTAAATCAATACGGCTACTTTGAAAACTATATCTGGAAGAATCGACGTACAAGCAGAGGGAGGTATTAAGTGTGTGCCAAGCCTGGTCCTGCTAAGCTTGCTACCTTCCAGCACCTTCCAGCCCTCCACATTCGTATCACTTACTAGCGCCGTTCGAAATAACCTATAGTTATCTTCTAAGGATAAGCTTTTAACTGCCGAACGAACCCAGCTCTTCGGAACCTTCTACTGCTACTTCGTTAAAGAGAGTCGCCGCCGCCGCGGCAGAAGCGCTTAGATCTTAGATAGAAGAAGCGATCCGGGTAGCGGAAGAAGCGATAGAATCGGCTTGGGGAAGATAGTAACTCGAGCTAATAGAAAGCAGTTACCGATAGAATTTGAAGAAGGCCAAAAGGTATAGCTTAATATATAGAACCTAAGGCTAAAAGGGAACGCTAAGCTTAACCCTCGTTACGTAGGTCCGTTTACAATAGTAGAAAAGAGATCGCCGGTAACTTATCGGCTCTAGCTACTAAAGTCGTTCCGAATCTACGATGTTTTCTATTCGGATCTGTTAAGCCTGGACCCTAAGGATAGTCTTCTGGAACAGGGGTTTGCTAAACCTCCGCCAATCGAAATAGACAGTAAAGAAGAAGAGTAGGAGGTAGAAGATATAGTAGATATAAGGAAGATAAGAGGGTCTATCGAAGTAAGGATCTTATAGAAGGGATAGCTAGAAGACTATAAATAGTATCCAGTCGAGAATCTCTGAAATTTGGTAGAGCTGTTAAGAGAGTTTTACGTCTAGAACCTAAAGAAACCGAAGTCTAAGTAGCTGCGAGGCTAATAGCTCTAGAAGAGATAGAAAAGAAGAAGAAGGGTCGCGTCCGCTCTATCGGTATAGAACTAATAAAAACGATCGCAGCAGTCGCTTAGCTAGAGTCCTCGGCTCTACTACTACTACTGCTAGCCTAGTCGGCCGGATAATAACGGTAAAGCCGAGGACAACACTACCGCTTTAACGCGACGGTCGTCGACGCTACCCTAAACAAGAAAGGCTCGCGGCCGTTCGATTTCGTAGAGGGCGCCAGCCACAGCGGCTTTACAGTAGCGTTTAAGGCCTTAGTAGAGAAGAAAAGAAGAAGAGATAGCGCGCTGCGGATAGATCTATATAGACCTCTACAGCAGCGTACAGGCTAGCTACGCTGCAGCTTAGATAGCTAGTAATCCGGGCACGCAGATATAATTCAATACGGCCTTTTTAATAATTATATCTCGAACTAAAGAAGGAAAGGAATCTATACGGCGGTAGGTAAGGGCTTTAGGGGTAGTGTGCCAAGGCCTAGCTCGGTCTAGAAGGGCCGAGCCGAAATTCTAAGGGTCTACCCTATTACTTAGTCCTACCCCTTTCTGCCGCTGCAACACTACCCCCCTCCCTTACTAGCGGTCGACCTCGACCGCTTATTTATCTCTTCTCTCTTTTTTTGGGTTTTGCAGTTCCTTCTCCAGAAACTATCTTTGAAACCGACGTTACCTCTTCGCTTTCTTCTATCTCGAAAACATCCCCTTTTTCTATCTTCTTTCTTTTTACATCGTCGCTATCTAACGTCTTTTACTTCGGCTTCTATCTGATTAGAGCTATCCGATCTAAGCTAGCAGCTATCTAAGGTACGGCGTAGCTAGCCTATACGCCGCTGCGGAGATCTATATAGATCTATCCGCGGCTCGCTATCTCTTCTTCTTTTTCTTCTCTACTATAGCTTTAAGCGCTATCGCGAGGCTGCTCTAGTAGCGTCGGCTTCGTTCTTCGTCGTTATTATCCTTTCGGCCAAGCCAGTAGATAGTAGTAACAGAGAGCAAAGACCGTTACAAAGTGCGCCGACGCGGTAGCGCTGTCCTCGGCCTTACTGCTATTATCCGCTAGTCCTGGCCAGTGGTAGTGGTAGTGGAGCTAAGAACTCTAGCTAAGCGATCGCTACGATCGTCTTTATTAGCTTCTATACTAATAGAGCGGACGCGGCTCTTCTTCTTCTTCTAGAACAATCAGCTTCGGAGCTACTTAGGCTTCGGCTTCCTTAGGTTCCGGACATAAAACTCTCTTAGCAGCTCCGCCGAATTCCGGAAGTTCTCGGCCGGATACTATTTATAGTCTTCCGGCTATCCTTTCTATAAGATCCTTGCTTCGATAGATCCTCTTAGCTTTCTTATATCTATTATATCTTCTACTTCCTATTCTTCTTCTTTACTGTCTATCTCGACCGGCAGGGGTTCAGCGAACCCCTGATCCGGAAGACCATCTTTAGGGTCCAAACTTAGCAGATCCGAATAAAAGACGTCGTAGATCCGGAACGATTTCGGTAGCTAGAGCCGATAAGTTACCGGCGACTATTTTCTACTATCTTAAACGGACCCTTATAGCGAGGGTTAAGCTTGGCGTTGCCTTTTAGCCTTAGGTTCCGCGTGTTAAGCTATACCTTTTGACCTTCTTCGAATTCTATTAGCGATCGCTTCCTATTAGCTCGAGTTACTATCTTTTTCTAAGCCGATTCTATTGCCTCTTTCGCTACCTTAATCGCTTCTTCTATCTAAGATCGGAGAGCTTCTGCTGCGGCAGCAGCAACCCTCATCGACGAAGTGTTAGTAGAAGGTTCCGAAGGGCTGGGTTCATCCAGCGGTTAAAAGCTTATTCTTAGAAGATAACTATAGGTTATCTCGAACGGCGCCAGCGAGGTGGCTTCCGACTGTGCTGAATTGGCGCAGAATTCGGCTATCGGCAATACCATAACCCACTCTCCTTAATAGTAACTGCAGAAGACTCGTAGATAGTTTTCTATTTTACGATTAGCTACTTCGGACTGGCCGTCGGTCTAAGGGTAAGCGGCTGTGCTAAGCTTTCCGCGGATTCCGAGGACTTGGTTTATAGCCTTCTATACATTAGCGATAAATTAAGAATCCCTATCCGTAGTAATAGTGTCCAGTAGGCTATAGTGCTTCTATATATGTTAGATTAACATTCTCGCCGTTTCTTCTATAGTAGTCCCTTTGTTCTTCGGTCGGCAGGGGATAAAGTAGCGTTCTTTGCTTAGTTAGTCTACTATTATAAGCGTAGCATTATATCTATCGGAATCCAGCAGGCCGGTTACGAAATCTATCGTAGTGTGCTGCTACAGTTTCTCGGGGATCGGAAGCGGCTTTAATAGACTAGCCGGAAGGCCGTAACGTAGCTTCGCGGCTCGACAGACGTAACAGTTAGCGATAAACCGGTGGATCCGCTCGAAGATCCGCGGAAACTAGTAGATGGTCCTTACAGCTTCTATCGTCTTCTTTAAGCTAGCGTAACTAATATCCTTAGAACTGTAGACCAACTGGATAACCTCTGTAATTAGCTCTTCCGGAACTTTTAGCTTCCCTAAGCTGGTCTTGCCGAGCTTCTGCTGCTAATTAAGCCGTTCTACCTTTTTGTAGAGCGTCTCTTCCTCGGTTAGCAGCTCTATTGCGCAGATCCCTACCCTTTTAACACCTCGGCGTCTACTATCCGTTCGGTCAACACCTTCTGGAACATGTTCGGATCTTCTTTCGCGCAGCTAGTCTTTCCTTCTCTTCTCGTTAGCGTATTAGCTTTTCCATTTTAAGCTCTAGGTCGATAGGTAATCTTAAAGTCGAATCCTAACAAGTATGCAGCCTACTAAGCTTAGCGCGATAGCTTCTGCGTCTTTATAAAGTAGGTAAGTGACTAATAGTCCGTAAGGACCTGGACCGTGCTCTTTCTAGCTATAAGCTCTGGTTTCCACTCCTCGAAAGCCTAAATAATAGCTAATAGCTCTTTGTCGTAAATAGTATAGTTCCGCTTAGCCTCGTCTATAGACTTGCTAAAGAAAGCTACTGGATAGAGGGTCTCGTCGGCGTCGTTATACTAAGAAAGGACCCCTGCGGTTACTGTATCGGAAGCATCTGTCTCTAGATAGATCGTCCTTTCTAGTCGGAAGTGCGCCAGAACTAGCGCCGAGGCTACTGCTTCTTTTAGCTAGTTAAAAGCTTCTGTGCACTTCTTATTCTATAGGCCAGCGGCCTCCTTCTTTAATGCTTTGTTGAGGGGTCTCGCTATCTTGCTAAAGTCCTTAATAAACTGTTAATAGTAGCTGCAGAATCCGAGAAACGCTCTGATTTGTATAGTGTTTCCGGATTTCGGCTGCTTCCATTCTGCAACGGCAGCGACCTTTAAGGGGTCTATCCGAATTCCTTCTCTTCCAACGATAAGACCGAGATATTTGACCTCGGTCTAATAGAACTCGCTCTTCTTCGTGTCCGCGTTTAATCCGACCTCGCGGAGCCTAATTAGCACCTTCTCGATGTAGTCTGTATGCTGTTCTCTCGTTCTATCGGTGTAGATAAGAATGTTGTCCAAGTAGATAGACACGAATCGTTCCAGCATGTCTATAAAGGTATAATTTATAAAACGCTGCTACACTGCCGGCGCGTTGGTAAGACCGAAAGGCATTACCAACTACTTGAAATTGCCTATGCGTGTAGCAAATGTCGTAAGATCTTCCGTTTGTCCCTTCTCGTTCCTTAGTCGAGAGAACGCTTAGCGAATATCTAGCTTACTGAACTACTTAGCTTTAGCTACTCGTTGTATAGTCTTATCTATTAACAGCAGCAGGTACACATCTCTCTTAGTAACCTTATTAAGGCCTCGGTAATCTACGTACAGTCGGAGACTACCTCCAGGTTTCTGTACAAAAAGAATCAGTAATGCATATTCTGTAGAGCCTAGCGTAATAAACTTCTTTGCTAGGTTTTCTCGAACAAATACCTCTACTTAGTCCAGCTCGGCTAGCGATAATCGTCTTAGGGGCTCGGTTCTTGGCAGCGTGGCTCCTTCCTTTAATCTGATCTTGTTGTCGTATTCCAGTTAATCTCTAAGCGGTAGAAGGTTGGAGTCAGCTTTCGAGAACACATCCGCGTAGCTATAGAGCTCTTTCGGTAGCACCTCTAACGGATTTACTTCTTCTTCCGCTATTATCTTCCAGTAATCTTTAATGTCTTTTATCGAGATAGCGTAGATCTTACTGTCTGGCGACCTCGCGAGGATCGTTAAAGCTTCCGAGCTTATTATTCCTATTGTGTCTAGAGGGTCGGGCTGATCGATTGGAGTCGCTCCGGTGGTCGTTGTTGCAGCGGCAGAAAGGGGTGGGACTAAGTAATAGGGCAGACCCTTGGAATTTCGGCTCGGCCCTTCTGGACCGAGCCGGGCCTTGGCACACCACCCCTAAAGCTCTTACTTACCACTATATAGATTCCTTTCCCTCCTTAGTTCGAGATATAGTTATTAAAAAGGCCGTATTAAATTATATCTGCGTGCCCGGATTATTATATCTCGAACTCACTTACGATACTAACTCCGCGCTGCGCGAAAGGGACCGTTAAACTATCCGGACACCCGAATAACGCACGCGCACCCCACACACCAAACCAACAACCCCCTAGTACTGTAAGAAAGCTATAGAGAGCTTCTTAACGGTAGAGAGCGGCGTTACAGGCTGCAGCGGAAAGAGAAAGACTAACAGACTAAGGGATAGGCGTACCAGCATCCTCGACGACGGAAGAGCTACTAAGGACCTTATAGAAGAAGAGATAGATAAAGCGAAGAGGGGCATAGAGAGCTATACCGAACTGTACGTACGCAAGCCGGAGGAAATAGAAGAGTATCTAGCAGAAAATAGAGCTAAGAAGGTGTTCGATATTATTACCTTTATCGAGAAGAAGTTTTATAGGAACACGGAAGAAAACAGGAGACTAAGGGAAGAAATGGAAACGGTAATAGCCGAGAAGGAGTCAGCAGAAACCATTATCGACGTGTTAGAAAATTAAGCGGCGAATCGGCTAGCACAACTAAAGGCAATAAAGGCTCAGTTAGCTGAAATGGACGTAGCAGCGACGTCGTCGGCGCCGCGACTACGACGAGAAGAACAAGCAGAGACCGCCTTACTGGCAGCCTACAGTTAAGGTAGCACCTTAATAACGTTACTACTAGACCTATCGGCTTTTAGAGGCGGAGACCCTAAAGAATAGGAGGCATTTAAGAAGAAGATAAAGAACAAGATAGACCGAGATTATGCCAGAAACAGTGCCGGAGATAGATTGGCATACCTAGAATCGCAATTAGAAGGTAAAGCTTTTTCGTTAGTGGCGGACCTAGAAGAGGTAACTGCCAAAGAAGCGATTACAGCGCTAGATTAACGCTTCGGAGATCCATTCCGAAAGAAGACAGCCTGTAAGCAACTGGATAAGATCAACTAGAACCAGCAGACGTTCGAGGAATTTTACAGACTGTTCAGAAAATATGCTATTAGAGCCAGAGTGTCAGAAGATAAGCAGCTCTACCTACTAAGACAGAAGCTGAATCCTGAACTGGCTGCAGCTATAGCTTCGGTGGAAGACGAAGACCTTAAGAGCTTCGTGCACCGAGCGAGAGTTACTGCGAGAAACCTGAGCGCTTACGCGAAATCGCGTAAATCGATTTAGAAGCAGTCGGTGCCGATAACACGACCCCCTGCACCTTTTCGGAGAGCACCTTAGCAGTCGTCTTATTCGCTACGTTCGTCGTTCGTCCCTACCTGCTACGCGTATAGAAAGCCTGGCTATATCGCTACGAGATGCCAAGCATCGGATAAGCAGAAGCAGGAGTATCGTGTTACGAAGCAGCCGCAGCCGCCGAGAAAGACTATATAAGCTATCGAGCCGGCTCCGAACGACACCGACAGTGTAGACAGTAGAGTGCTACTAAGAATCCTAGGAAAAGACCAGCTGGACGGATAGGCCCCCTATCTAGCAAGGACAATAGGGCACCGAGATGAACAACGCTACCGGAATATAGAAGCATTAACAGTTGTAGCGATCCGCTCTTAGCGGCGGTAGAAGTAAACACGGAAACAGCTATTATCCTTCCAATTACTGTCTACCCCCTCGATAGCTTAAGCAGACCACTTTAGCTAAGAGCTTTTATTAACATAGGAGCCCTTATTGGAGCCGCGATCCACTATCGATTGGTTTAGAAGCTAATAAACAGATACGGTTACCTAGTGGAGCTAGCGTCGCCGACATAGATTTCGGCATACAACGGACAAGACACTGAGAGTGTTACGCACTACGTGCTATTAAAGACTACACCAGCTGGCCGCACTACAGAGGCTACGTTCCCGATTATGGACATCGGACGGTTCGACATTATTATAGGGCAGAAATAGATAAAGAACTAGAAAGCCTTTATTAATGTAGGTAAAGCTACGCTAGGGTTCAAAACACTACAGAGTGGCGCCGCCGCTGTTAAACCAGTTACCGCGGTCGCCGCAGAACCGAACGCTACGACTATCGAAGCAGTTCCAGAGGATCGGTCCGACCCTTAAAACACGATCGGAATGCTAAGCTCGGAGGCTTTAACGACGCTCGCGAGGTCGCTAGACAGTAAGATCTACACTATCTCGATAAAAGACATTAAGGACTACCGGAAGATAATAGCGGAAGAAGAGGTAGATCTACTAGAGGTGTTGCTAAAGGAACTCTATAGCTACGCTAACGTGTTCTTAAAGGCCGACTCCAATCTCCTGCCGCTCTATCGACCGGAATATAACAACTAGATCCAGTTAAAAGAAGGAGCTGCGTTGCCGAGAACCGAGCCCCTAAGAAGATTGTCGCTAGCCGAGCTAGACTAGGTAGAAGTGTTTGTTCGAGAGAATCTAGCGAAGAAGTTTATTACGCCGAGCTTAGCCGAGTATGCGTCGCCGATTCTTTTTATGCGGAAACCCGGAGGTAGTCTCTAACTATACGTAGATTACAGAGGCCTTAATAAGGTCACTAAGAGAGACGTGTATCCGCTGCCTCCAATCGATAAGACTATACAGAGGGTGGCGAAGGCTAAGTAGTTTAGCAAGTTGGATATTCGCTAAGCTTTCTATCGACTAAGAAACGAAGAAGGATAAACCGAAGATCTTACGACGTTCGCTACGCGTATAGGCAATTTCAAGTAGTTGGTAATGCCTTTCGGACTTACTAACGCACCGGCAGTATAGCAACGCTTTATAAACTATACTTTTATAGACATGCTAGAACGGTTCGTGTCTATTTACTTGGACGACATCCTTATTTACACTAAGGGAACTAGAGAGCAACACACGGACTATATTAAGAGGGTGTTAAAGAGGCTCTCCGAGGTCGGATTAAATACGGACACGAAGAAGAGCGAGTTTTATTAGACCGAAGTTAAATATCTCGGTCTTATCGTTAGAAGAGAAGGGATTCGGATAGACCCCTTAAAAGTCGCCGCTGTCGCAGAATAGAAGCAGCCGAAATCCGGAAACACTACGTAAATCAGAGCGTTTCTCGGATTCTGTAGCTACTATCGGCGGTTTATTAAGGACTTTAGCAAGATAGCGAGACCCCTGAACGAAGCGTTAAAGAAGGAGGCTGCCGGCTTATAGAATAAGAAGTGCATAGAAGCCTTTAATTGGCTAAAAGAAGCAGTGGCCTTAGCGCCAGTTCTGGCGCACTTCCGACCAGAAAAGACGATCTATGTAGAAACGGACGCTTCCGACATAGTAACTGCAGGGGTCCTTTATTAATATAGAGACGACGAAACTCTCTATCCAGTGGCTTTCTTTAGCAAGTCTATAAACGAGGCTAAGCGGAACTACGCTATTTATAATAAAGAGCTGTTAGCTATTATTCAGGCTTTCGAAGAGTAGAAACCGGAGCTTATAGCAGGAAAAAGCACAGTCCAGGTCCTTACAGACCACTAGTCGCTTACCTACTTTATAAAGATGCAGAAGCTATTACGGCGCCAAGCTCGGTAGGCTGCCTATCTGTCTAGATTCGACTTTAAGATTACCTATCGACCTAGAGCTTAGAATAGAAAGGCTAATGCACTAACGAGAAGAGAAGGAAAGACTAGCCGCGCGAAAGAAGATCCGAACATGTTCTAGAAGGTATTAACAGAACGGATAGTAGACGCCGAGGTGCTAAAAGAGGTAGGGCTCTGCGCAGTAGAGCAGGCGACTAAGGAAGAGACGCTCTACGAAAAAGTGGAGCGGCTTAACTAGCAGCAGAAGCTCGGCAAAACCGGTTTAGGGAAGTTAATCGTTCTGGAAGAACTGATTACAGAGGTTATCTAGCTAGTTTATAGCTCTAAAGACGTCGGCTATACAGGCTCGAAAAAGACGATAGAAACCGTAAGGACGACCTACTAGTTTCCGCGAATTTTCGAGCGGATCTACCGGTTTATCGCTAACTGTTACGTATGCCGAGCTGCGAAGCCGCGTTACGGCCTTCCGGCCGGTCTGCTAAAGCCACTTCCGATCCCTAAGAAACCGTAGCAGTATATTACAATGGATTTCGTAACTGGCCTGCCGGATTCCGATAGATATAATGCTACGCTTAACGTAGTGGATCGACTAAGCAAGGAGCGCTACTTTATCCCCTGCAGAGCTAAGGGTAAAGGAACTACTGCGGAAGAAACAGCGAGAATGCTAATACAGCACGTATAGAAGCACTACGGCCTGCCGGACACTATTACTACAGATGGGGGTCCTTAATTTACTGCTAATATATAGAAAGCTATTAACCGAGCTCTCGGAATTCGTAGAAAGCTCAGCACAGCCGCTTACCCTTAAACCGACAGTTAGTCTAAAGTGGCTAACCGCGAGATAGAGAAATATCTACGAATATTCTGCAGTTATTATTAAGCAGAGTAGGTTAAGGTGTTGCCGATAGCCGAATTCTGCGCTAATTCAGCACAATTAGAAGCTACCTTACTGGCGCCGTTCGAGGTAACGTATAGTTATCTTCCAAGAATAAGCTTCTAACTACCGAACGAACCCAGCTCTTCGGAACCTTCTACATCTACCGCTACTTTGTTATAGAGAGTCGCCGCCGCCGCGGCCGAAGCATTTAAGACCTAGATAGAAGAAGCGATCAAGGTGGCGAAGGAGGCGATAGAATCGGCTTAGAAGAAGATAGTAACTCGAGCTAATAGAAAGCGGTTACTAATAGAATTTGAAGAAGGCCAAAAGGTATAGCTCAACACGCGGAACCTAAGGCTAAAAGGCAACGCTAAGCTTAACCCCCGCTACGTAGGTCCGTTTAAGATAGTGGAAAAGAGGTCGCCGGTAACCTATCGGCTCTAACTACCGAAATCGTTCCGAATCTACGATATCTTCTATTCGGACCTGCTAAGTCTGGACCCTAAAGACGGCCTTCCGGAACAAGGGTTCGCCTAACCCCCACCAATCGAGATAGACGGTAAAGAAGAAGAATAGAAGGTAGAAGATGTAATAGATATAAGAAAGCTAAGAGGATCTATCGAAGCGAGGATCTTATAGAAAGGATAGCCGGAAGACTATAAATGGTATCCGGCTAAGAACCTCCAGAATTCGGCAGAGCTGCTAAGAGAGTTTTATGTCCGGAACCTAAGGAAGCTAAAGCCTAAGTAGCTCAGAAGTTGATTATTTCAGAAGAGGAAGAAAAACCGCGTCAGCTCTATTAGTGCGGAAGCCGATAAAGACGATCGTAGCAGTCGCTTCGCCGGAGTCTTCGACTCGGCCACTACCTACTACTGCCTCGGCAGGAAGCTCGCCGACGCTGCAATGTGTAAGGCCTTAAGTGGAAAAAGAAGAAGAAGAAGATAGCGAGCTGCGGATAAATCTATATAGACCTCTGCAGCGGAGCACAGATCGGTTACGCTGCAGCTTAGGTAACCGCTGGATCCGATTAGATAGCTCTTCCGATTAGATAGACGCTAAGTAAAGACGTTAGAAGGCGACGATATAAGAAGAAAGAAGATAAAAAAAGGGGATAGTTTCGAAATAAAAGAAAGCGAAGAAATGGCGACAGAATCAAAAAAAAATACAGATAGATAAGTAAGCGGTCGAGGTCGACCGCTAGTAAGGGAGGGGGGTAGTGTTGCAGTGGCAGAAAGGGGTGGGACTGAGTAATAGGGTAGACCCTTGGAATTTCGGCTCGGCCCTTCCGGACCGAGCCGGGCCTTAGCACACTACCCCTAAAGCTCTTACTTACTACTATATAGATTCCTTTCCCTCCTTACTTCGAGATATAGTTATTAAAAAGGCCGTATTAAATTATATCTGCGTGCCTGGATCAGTCGTAGCGTTTGGTTTCGCAGCTGTAAGAGGCTCAAGAATCTTGGTTTAGAAACTTAAGGTCGGGTATCTATATAAAGGAACTGATAGGCAGTTCCTTCGACGTCTGCTCTGTACGATTTGTACCTACGAAGCTAAGCTAGCAATTTCCCCTTTGTGCTAGGGTACAAGGTTCACCCTCCGTACGGAAGATTGGGAGTTACCTCCTCCGTACAGTGGTGCCGGGTTTCTACCCCCCCCCCCCCCCCTAATCCGAGGGGCGGTAGCTTCCCTT
Source organism: Pseudocercospora ulei (assembly GCA_016165855.1). Classification (NCBI taxonomy): domain Eukaryota; kingdom Fungi; phylum Ascomycota; class Dothideomycetes; order Mycosphaerellales; family Mycosphaerellaceae; genus Pseudocercospora; species Pseudocercospora ulei. The sequence goes on along the minus strand of JACWNB010000019.1, from coordinate 819,575 downwards.
TGGGCAGGACCGTAGTGTTCTCCCTCCGTACAGAGGTGGGGTCCTGTCGGTTGCTCCGTACGGAGGGTAGGGTCGTGCTGGCGCCGCTAAGTCGCAGTCCTTAGGGCGACGGTCGGCTTAGGTCGGGTTTAGGACCTAGGCCGGGCGGCGCCCCCTAACAATACCCCCCCCCTTTCCCTTTCTCGTAGTGCTTCGTCTGCACAGCGGCATGTCCAAACTACCCAGCTCCTGCTGTTCCTTTAGCAGGTAGTGGCTTCCTATTTCGTCCGGTCGTCCGAGTCGTCGTCCCTCGTTACTTCCCCTAGGTCGTAGTTGCCTCTTGCTATTTTACCTGTCTGTAGCAGCTGCCTTGCTTGCTATTCCCACTATAGCAGGCAGTTAGCCTAAGCCTTCTCCCTTCTCTTCCCTTCCCCTTTCTCTTTTCCCTGTATAATGTCTACTATCTACTACCGTCTACTACTGTCTACTATCCGCTACTACTAGCTACTAACTACTAACTACTAACTAACCACCACCAGCCAACCACTACTAGCTACTATGTCTGCCCCGTCCGGTCCCCTCGTCGCTACTGGCCCCGCCCCTCCCCCTCGTCCGGCCGGGGTCCCCCCCTACTTTGACTATGTACAGTAGGGCCTCTAACTTGACTAGCAGCTACTCTTCCGGTTCGTACAGATTCTTATCTTCTGTACGGTCTGATCTAACGTCTTAGGTGCTATACCTGCGAGCAGCAGGATGCGGCCGGGCTCCCCTTCTACCCCTTCTGGTATAACCCTGCCTGGGTTATACCTGATCGGGTGGCTACGGCCCGGCCGTCGTACGTTAACGCCCTCCTTATCGCCACCTGGGGCCAGCCCTATGCCCCCTGCCCCAACTCCCCCCGGCCCTTACTTAGCCTATACTGCCTCCTAGGTTTCTAGGCTAGGGTGTGTGCCTCGTGCAAGTGGAAGGATAGCTCTCTCTACTGCCCCTTCCGCCGTCTGGGGGAGGCACGTAGGGGTAGGGGGGTGCCTCTGCTCCCTGGGGGTAGCCCTGGTAGGGGTGGGGGCCTGGCCGGGCCTAAGGTAGTGGAGATTTCAGACGATAAGTAGGGTAGTTTGGTTCCCCGCTAGGGAATGTAAGAATCTTTAGCCGGTTTTCTCTCTTGTCTTATTTCCGCTCCCCCCTCCTATTCGTCCCTTGGCTGTTCCTTTCTTCCAGCCCTCGTCTCGTACAGCGTCGTACAGTGTCGTATCAGTGGGCTCCTATAGTGTCCTACGTCGTAGTGCTCGATCCTTTGACAACCCAGGTCTGCCTGCAGCTACCCTGTCCTTAGGGTAGATCGTGCCTCTTTCCGCCGTACGGCGCGGGGTTATTGCAACTGGGTAGGGGGATGGTCCTCCTCCTATCTGTCCAGTGCGGTCGTGTCTCGCAGAGCCTCGTACAGTTCCTACGTAGGCTCTGCCTATCCTTTCCATTTTACTAAGTACTCTGCCTTCCTCCGCTTCCTCCGGCTCTTAAGGATCCCCTCTACCTCGTACTCTTCTTGGCCCTCGGTTATAATTGCAGGTAGGCGCCCGTCGTTAGTCGTCTAATGCAGCAAGGGGTCCGTGCTCGCCGGTCGTACGAGGTCTATATAGAAGACTAGGTAAATCCCTAGGGGAGTGTTTAGTCGTACGGCGTATGTCCCTACTAGCCGGATTACTGTAAACTTCCTGTTTCTCTAATCTAACTTCTTGCTTAGCCGGTCTGTACGGATGTTTCGCTGGTTTAGCTAGACCTTATCCCCTGTCTCGTACCTTAGTGCAGCCTGTCGTCCCTTGTTAGCCTGCTCTTCCGCGTTCTGCTAGGCTAGGGCCAGGCTTGCTTTTGCCTATTGGTAGGCGTTCGTAATCGTCCGTACGATAGCCTCTCCTTGCTGGATTAGGGATCGTATAGGGCGCAGGGTGTTGCTACTTGGGGTCGGTAGGAGCGGGGAATAGTCGTATCTATAGGTTATAAAGAAGGGGGACAGTCCTGTAGCATCGGCTATACAGCTGTTAATAGCCAGCTCCGCTATTGGGAGAAGGCGGTTCCAGTTCGTCTGGTTATAGTCGACGTATGCTCGGAGGTACGCCTCTAGGGTTAAGTTGGCCCTCTCCGTCGCCCTGTCCGTCTGCAGATGCTATGCAGTGGACAGGCGACGCTCCACCCTTAGTAACTGGCAGATCCGTGCCCAGAGTTGGCTCGTAAACTGTAACCCCCGGTCTAATACGATTGACCTAGGGAAACCGTACTTGCTGAACGTCGTCCGGATAAAGGCCTAGGCGGTGTCTTTAGCCGTAATGGAGTCTATCCCCTCCAGTATTACCCCCTTCGTCAACTTGTCCGTAACTACTATAATGTTTCGCCGTCCGTCGCTCTTAGGGAGGTCTGTAATAAAGTCTACGGTTAGGTCTTGCTAGGGTCGATCCGGTATCGGCAGGGGCTTTAGCAGCCTATGCTTTAGCTCGCGCTAGGGCTTCGTTCGTCCGCACACATCGCAGTTCCGTACGAACCTGCGAATGTCCTTCGCCATCGCTAGCTAGTAGTAGTCCCGGGCGATAATGTTGTACATCTCCTCGCGCCCTAGGTGCCCGGTGGCTATAGAGTTATGTACTCGTTGTATTAAGCCTGTACAGAGCTTCTCGTCCGCCGGGACCTATATCCGATTTCTGAACTTTAGGTTGTTCTCCTCGTCTACTGAACACTCGGCTGCCGATACCTTTAGGTGGAGCTCGGTTGGGAGTTTCCGTTGCCCTCCCTAGATCGCCGTACGGGCCCCTTAGTATGCCTCGTCCTTTTCCACTGCCTCTTCCTAAGCTTGTAGTTAGGGTTCCTATAGATGTGTCGCCGCTAGGTGGATAGTCTCCCTGCCTGGCTCTTCCTTGAACATCTGGAATGTCTGCGACTTTAGCCGGTCGTCCTCGTACGTCGTTAGCATGTCCTGGTCCTGTCTGGACAGTGCGTCGGCCCTACTGTTGTCCTTACCCTTGCAGTACTGGAGTCTTATGTTAAACCGGCTTAGGTACATTGCCTATCGTACGTGCCTCTTAGACAGCTTCCGGGGTTAAGTGAAGTATTCCAGGTTCTTGTAGTCTATTAGGGCGAGGAACTCGGGCACCGAGCGGAGTTCCCTATCCCAGGCTTCGCAACACTGTACGACTGCCAGCAACTCTTTGTCGTAGATAGGGTAGTTGCACTTAGCCAGGGAGTTCTTCTTAGAGAAATACGCGCATAGGTGTAGGAGTCCGTCCAGGCCTACCTGTAACAGGATACCCCTAATGCAGTACCCTAAGGAGTCGGTTTCCAGTATTGTCGTACGCTCCGGGTTAAAGGCGGCGAGCGTTGGTCCTGTAGTAAAGAGCTCTTTTAGCTTGTCGAAGCTCTTATTGCATTCGTCCGACTATTTGAACTGCTTGTCCTTGTGCGTTAGCTTAACTAGGGGGCGTACGATCTCCGAGTAGTTCCGTATAAACTGGCGGTAGAAGTTGGCAAACCTAAGGAATTCCCGTACGCCCTTAACGTTTATAGGCGGCTTCTATAGCTTAATAGCATTAATCTTCTTCCTATCTATGCTGATACCTTTCCCTGCCTTAATAATAAAACCTAGGTATTTCGTACGTTGGACACCGAACTTACACTTGTCGATGTCGAGGTACAAGCCCGCCTGCTGCAGACGGTCCAGCACCTTCTTGACATCCCGTACGTAGTCTGCGTAGGTGCTGTCCGTAAAAACTAGGGTGTCGTCGAGGTATGCCGAGCAGATGTCGTCTAGTAACCCTTGCAGGGACTTGTTAATGTACCTTTAGAAGGTTGCCGGTGCATTGGCAAGGCTAAAGGGGGTAACTAGCTACTTAAAAAGACCGTATCTCGTACGGAAGGCAGTTATCTATTTACAGCCTTCCTTAATCCGTATCTTGTAGAAGGCCGAGACTACGTTAAGCTTAGTGAACCACTTCGCCTTGCTGATCCGTCTGAGGGTCTCCTTAATAAGGGGTAGAGGGTACCGGTCCTTCTTAGTAATCGCGTTAATGCCTCTGTAGTCTACGCAGAAACGCAATCTAGCCTTCCCTTCCTTGTAGACAAACAGTACTAGGGCTCCTACGGACGACATACTGGCCTGGATAAACCCTTTGGCAAGTAGGTCGTCCAGCGTCTTGCGCAGTACTAGGAGTTCTCTAGAGGACATCCTGTACAGCGGTCCGTACGGTACCTCCGGCAGGCTCCTATCCGGGCAGGGTTCTAGCTGGATGTTATAGTCAATCCCTTCCCCTCGGTATAGCAGCAGTTTCGAGGCCGACTTCGGTTTAAAGAGGTCCAGGTACCTAACATACTCTCTTAGGAGCTTCGTACAGGGGTTTGTCGCTTCCTTAGGTGCTAATGCCTTCTCGATGTCCGCCGTTGCTGTGTTGATTTCGGCCTTAGCATTGCTACCTTGCAGGGACCTGCCCTGGTCCCGGATTTTCCGCTTTGTTGCTGCTAGGTACAGCCGTCCTCGTCCGACGTCTAGCTTGCCCTTCTAGCGCTCTATCTAAGGCTTCCCTAGTATTAGGTTATACCCCAACTTGTCCTGTACGATATAGAGGTACGAGTCTTGCTCGTAGTGTCCTTGTACCTCCATTGTTACTTTCACTATATAGGTAATGTCCGGTCCCTGCCCGGTAATGCCCAGCATGCGTACAGGTACTGTAGGGGCCGTCTTAATCCGATGTCTCTATACGAAGTCTTCGCTGATTACTCTATACACCAAACATCCTGTGTTAATTAGTGTCCGCGCCGTTGCGGACCCGTTTAATGTCGGCCGTACGATAAACGGCGTCGTCGTTATGTAATTGCTCTTAAAAGATAGCCAAGTAATGCTTTGATTTAGCAGTCTATCTCGCACCCGCCTCTGGCAGAGTCTTCGCTTAGAGGCTACTCTTTTCCCAACTCGTCGTCGTCCGAGTAGGACACCTAATCTTCTCGTTAAGGCGCTGCAGTAGCTACCCTTGCAGTGGTCGGCCGTCCCCTAGGTCTCTCTGCTGGCAGGAGCCCGCAATTCCGTACAGTGTAGCCTATCTTGCTACACCGGTAGCAGCTCCCTTCTGCTCGCCTCTTGTTAAGGGTAGCTGTATCCACCTATTGCGCCTTCTTAGTGGCGGCCCTTGGCCGTACAGTAGCTGCTGCTGCTACCCTCGTCGTCGTCGGTTCCTAGTCTATAGCATCTGTCTGTCGCTAGGGAGGTTGTCTTATCTCCTAAGCACGGCCTATCTGTCCCAGCCTGCGTTGCTAATCGTCGACTATCCTAAGAAGGTTACAAAATTCCTCGTACGTAGCTGGCCGCATTACACCTACCAGCCCCGTTATAATTTCCTTAGAGAGGCCTACCTCTAGAGAGGTAATTTTTATCCTGTCCTCCTATTAGAGACCCCCTGCTTCTGCCAAAGTCTGGTCAAATTCTGCAAGGAATTCTCGTACGGTCTTGCGTCCTTGTTTCATTGTGTTGACCTGTAGGAGCGCTCGGCTCTCGCAGTCCGGGTCCTTGTAGCTCTTGTCCAGAGCTGCCTAGAGCATCGTTGTTGTAGCTATTGCTAGGTTGGCAATAGCCGTCTTGTAGTACGGCAGAATTCGTGCTGCCGCCCTGCCCTTTAACCTCCTAAAGAGGTAGACTACCTTGTCCAGCTCGGTCGGGTATGCTCCTAAGTTAACTAGGAGCTTAGAGCGCATCTAAGCTGCCCAGGAGGGGTACTCGGCCGGGGCCTTACTATCGTACGTAGAGACGTCGGGGAGTTTGCTCTTGGGGGTCGGGGTAGGGGTTATCGTGTTCGTCGTCGTAGGGGTCGGATCGCGATCGGACGCCCTAAGCTGTCGTAGCTCCTGTTCCTGTTGGGAAATCATCGCAGCCTAGTAGCTTACTTGCTGTTCGAGCTGCCTCTTGCTTTCTAGCAGCTCCTCGTATACGCGGTGCATATGTCCCTCTATAGCCGTAGGTTCCATAGGGATGTCGCCGTCCATCTTGCTCTATTACCGCGGTCACCGACAGTGAGATTAGTTCCTAATGTAAGAGGCTTAAGAATCTTAGTTCAGAAACTTAAGGTCGGGTATCTATATAAAGGAACTGATAGGCAGTTCCTTCGACGTCTGCTCCGTACGATTTGTACCTACGAAGCCAAGCTAGCAATTTCCCCTTTGTGCCGGGGTGCAAGGTTCACCCTCCGTACGGAGGATCGGGAGTTACCTCCTCTGTACGGTAGTGCTGGGTTTCCACCCCCCCCCCCCCCTAATCCGAGGGGCGGTAGCTTCCCTTTAGGCAGGACCGTAGTGTTCTCCCTCTGTACGGAGGTAGGGTCCTGTCGGTTGCTCCATACAGAGGGTGGGGTCGTGCTGGCGCCGCTAAGTCGCAGTCCTTAGGGCGACGGTCAGCTTAGGTCGGGTTCAGGACCTGGGCCGGGCGGCGCCCCCTAACAGCAGCGACGACAGTAACCGATTCGGCAGCGGCGACTCCGCTCTGCTAGGTTTTGAATCCGAGTGTGCCTTTACCTACGTTAATAACGGCTTTCTGGTTCTTTATCTATTTCTGTCCTATTATAATGTTAAGCCTTCCTATATCTATAATTCGGAACGTCGCTTCTGTAGTGCGACCTGCTAAGGTAGTCTTTAACGGCATATAATATATAAAACTCTTAGTGTCTTGCCTGTTGTATGCTAAGATTCGCGTTAGCGATGCTAAGTTCACTAGGTAACTGTATCCGTTTACTAGCTTCTGAACCAATCGATAGTAGATCGCGGTGCCGATAATAGCTCCTGTGTCGATAAAGGCCTTTAATTAGAGTAGTCGGTGCGAGCCTCTAAGGGAGTAGACTGTAATCAGAAGGATAATAGCAGTCTCTGTGTTTACTTCTACTGCTGCTAAGAGCGGATCGCTACAACTGTTGATACTTCCTTCTTTAGGTAACGTAGTTCGTAGCAGTGTGTAAGGGCTTAAGAATCTTGGTTTAGAAACTTAAGATTAGGTATCTATATAAAGGAACTAATAGGCAGTTCCTTCGTTGTCTGCTACTGTACAATTTGTACCTACGAAGCTAAGCTAGCAATTTCCCTCTATATAGGGGTGCAAGGTTTATACTCTGTATAGAGGATCGGGAGTTTCCCTCTATATAGTAGTGCAGAGTTTTCCCTCTGTTTAGAGGGGCGGCAATTCCCCTCTGTATAGGGCTATAGGATCCTCCCTCTGTATAGGAGTAGGGTCGTATCGGTAATTCTATATAGAGGGTAGGGTCGTGCTAGCGCTACTAAGTTGCAGTCCTTAGGGCGACGGCTGGCTTAGGTCTAGGACCTAGGCTAGGCAGCGCCCCCTAACAATACCCCCCTCCCTTCTCGTAGTGCTACTTTCGTATAATAGCGTATCGTATACCCTTAACTCCTAGTGTTCCTTTAGCAGGTCGCGACTTCCTATCTCCGTCCAGTCGTCTATACAGCTGTTGCTCGTCGCCTACTAGGTCGTAGTTGCCTTCTTGCTCTCTTTTTACATAGTTGTAGCAGCTGCGCTAGTTGCTATTGCTTTCTATAGCAGGCAGCTACCCTCTAAATATTAAGCCTCCCCCTTCTCTCTCCCTTCCCTCCTTCTCTTCTATTCCCTGCCTGCTACCCTCCCCTTCTACGCCGTCTACTATCTACTACTGTCTACTGTCTACTGTCTACTATCTACTACTAACGTCTACCGCCTACCGTCTACCGTCCTACTACTAGTTACTACTACTAGCTACTACCGTTATGCTACGCACCCTGTCTAGCCGTTCCTGCTGTAGTTCTCTCGTAGTTGCTAGCTCTTCTCTCTTAGTCCCTAGCTCTTCTTCCGCCCGTCCGGCTAGCGTCCCCTCCTATTTTTACCTCTAGTAGTAGAATGCCTAGTTCGACTAGCAGCTTCGCTTCTAGTTCGTATAGGTCCCTGTTTCCCGTATAGTCTAAGCTAATGTTCTAGATACTATACTAACGAGCAGCTAGACGCAGCCGAGCTACCCTTCTATGCCTTCTAGTATAACCCTGCCTAGGTTATACCTTAGCGGGTCGCTATAGCCTGCGCGTCGTACGTTAATACTATCCTTATTGCTACTCGGGGCCAGCTCTGCGCCCCCTGCCCTAATTCCCTCTAAGGCTTACTTAGCCTATACCGCCTCCCTAGCTTCTAGGCTAGGGTCTATACTTCGTGTAAGTAGAAGGATAGCTCCCTCTACTGCCCCTACCGCCGTCCGGAGGAGGCGTATAGGGGTAGGGGGGTGCCTCTGCTCCCTAGGGGTAGCCTAGGTAGGGGTCCTGCTAGGCGGGAGGTAATTGAGATTTCAGATAGGGAGTCGGCCGCCCTAGTCCTATAGGGTAGTAGCTAGTAAGCCACCCCCCTCCCCCTAGGTAGTGTAAGAAATTTTCAGACGGTTCTGCTCTTATCCCCCTCTTATCTCTACCCCTCTTACCTGTCTCCTAACCGTTCCCTTCCTCCTGCCCTTCTTCTGTATAGTATTGTATAGTGTAGTGTCGGTAGGATCCTATAGTGTCCTACGTCTTAATTCTCGATCCTTTAACAACCTAAGTTGCTAGCGGCTGCCCTGTACTTAGGGTAGATCGTGCCCCTTTTCGCTGTATAGCGTAGTGTTACTATAACTAGGCAGGGGGATAGTCCTCCTCCTACCTGTCTAGCGCAGTTATATCCTGTAGGGCCTTGTACAGTTCCTATATAGGCTCTGCCTATCCTCTCTACTTAACTAGGTACTCTACCCTCTTCTTCTTCCTTCGGCTCTTAAGGATTCCTTCTACCTCGTACTCTTCCTAGCCCTTAGTAATAAATGCTAGTAGGCGCGCGTTATCTGTCGTCTAGTGCAGTAGGGGGTCCGTGTTCGCTAGCTGTACGAGGTCTATATCGAAGACTAGGTAGATCCCTAGGGGAGTGTTAAGTCGTACAGTATATGTCCCTACTAGTTAGACTACTGTAAACTTCTGGTTCTTCCAATCTAGCTTCCTGCTTAGCCGGTCTATACGGATGTTGCGCTAGTTTAGCCAAACCTTATCCCCTGCCTTGTACCTTAGTCTAGCCTGCCGTCCCTTGTTAGCCTGCTCTTCCGCATTCTGTTAAGCTATAGCTAGACTCGCTTTCGCCTATTAGTAGGCATTCGTAATCGTCCGTACGATGGCTTCTCCTTGCTAAATTAGGGATTGTATAGGGTTTAGGATGTTACTACTTAGGGTCGGTAGGAGCAGGGAGTAGTTATATCTATAGACTATAAAGAAGGGGGACAATCCTATAGCATTAGCTGTACAGCTGTTAATAGCTAGCTCCGCTATAGGGAGAAGGCGGTTCCAGTTCGTCTAATTATAGTCGACGTACGCCTAGAGGTACGCTTCTAACGTCGAATTGACCCTCTCTGTCGCACTGTCTGTCTGTAGGTGCTATACAGTTAACAGGCGACGTTCTACGTTTAGCAACTAACACACCCTAGCCTAGAGCTAGCTCGTAAACTGTGTACCCTAGTCTAATACAATTAACCTGGGGAATCCGTACTTGCTAAACGTCGTTTGTATAAATGCCTAGGCAGTGTCCTTAGCTGTAATAGAGTCTATTCCTTCTAATATTACCTCCTTTATTAGCTTGTCTATAACTACTATAATGTTCTGCCGTCTGTCGCTCTTAGGGAGGTCTGTAATAAAGTCTACTGTTAGGTCTTGCTAGGGCCGGTCCGGTATCGGTAGGGGTTTTAGCAGCCTATACTTTAGTTTACGCTAGGGCTTTGTCCTCCTATATATATTGCAGTTCTGTACGAACCTACGAACGTCCTTCGCTATCGCCGGCTAGTAGTAGTCCCTAGCGACGATGCCGTACGTCTCCTCGCGCCCTAGGTGCCTAGTTGCTATAGAATTATGCGCCTGTTATATTAAGCTTGTATAGAGCTTCTTATCTGCCGGGACCCAAATCCGATTCCTGAACTTTAGGTTGTTCTCCTCGTCTACCGAGCACTCTGCTACTAACACCTTAAGGTAAAGCTCTGCTAGGAGCTTCCGCTGTCCTCCTTAGATCACTGTATAGGCTCCTCAGTATACGTCGTTCTTTTCTACTGCCTCTTCCTATACTTGCAGTTAGGGTTCCTATATATATGTCGCTACTAGGCAGATAGTCTCCTTGCCTAGCTCCTCCTTAAACATCTGGAATGTTCGTAACTTTAGCTGGTCGTCCTCGTACGTCGTTGGCATGTCCTAGTCCCGTCTAGATAGAGCATCAGCCCTACTGTTGTCCTTACCCTTGCAGTACTAGAGTCTTATATTAAACCGGCTTAGGTATATTGCCTATCGTACGTATCTCTTAGACAGCTTCTGGGGTTGCGTAAAGTACTCTAGATTCTTGTAGTTAGTTAGGGCGAGGAACTCGGGAACTAAGCGGAGTTCTCTATCCTACGCTTTATAACACTGTACGACTGCTAGCAATTCCTTGTCGTAGATAGGGTAATTGCACTTAGCTAGGGAGTTCTTCTTAGAGAAGTACGCGTCTAGGTGCAGAAGTCCGTCCGAACCTACCTGTAACAGGATACCTCCTATGCAGTATCCTAAGGAGTTAGTTTCTAGTATCGTCGTATGTTCTAGGTCGAAGGCGGCAAGCGTTAGTCCTATAGTAAAGAGCTCCTTTAGCTTGTTAAAGCTCCTATTGCACTTATCCGTCTACTTAAACTGCTTATCCTTGTATGTTAGCTCGATAAGGGGGCGTACGATCTCTAAGTAGTTCTGTATAAACTAGTAGTAGAAGTTGGCAAACCCGAGAAATTCCTGTACATCCTTAACGTTTATAGGCAGCTTCTATTGCTTAATAGCATTAATCTTCTTCCTATCTATACTAATACCTTTCCCTACCTCGATAATAAACTCTAGGTATTTCGTACACTATACACCGAATTTACATTTGTCGATATTAAGGTATAATCCAGCCTGTTGCAGTCGATCTAGTACCTTCTTAACGTCCTGTACGTAATCTGCATAGGTGCCGTCTGTAAAAACTAGGGTGTCGTCGAGGTACGCGAAGCAGATATCGTCTAGTAACCCTTATAGGGATCTGTTAATGTACCTCTGGAAGGTCGCTGGTACGTTGGCAAGGCTAAAGGGGGTAACAGGCTACTCGAAAAGACTATGTCTTGTACAGAAGGCAGTTATCTATTTATAGCCTTCCTTAATCTATATCTTATAGGAAGCCGAGACTACGTTAAGCTTAGTAAACTACTTTGCCTTGCTGATCTGTCCGAAAGTCTCCTTAATAAGGGGTAGTAGGTACTGGTCCTTCTTAGTAATCGCGTTAATGCCTCTGTAGTCTATGCAGAAACGCAAGCTAGCCTTCCCTTCCTTATAGACAAACAGCACTAGGGCTCCTGGAGACGAGGTACTTGCCTAAATAAAACCTTTAGTAAGTAGGTCGTCTAGTGTCTTGCGCAGTACTAGGAGTTCTCTAGAGGACATTCTATACAGCGGACCGTACAGTACCTTAGGCAGACTCCTATCTAGACAGGGCACTAGCTAGATATCGTAGTTAATCCCTTCTCCTCAGTATAGCAGCAGTTTTAAGGCCGACTTTGGCTCGAAGAGGTCTAGGTATCCTGCATATTCCTTTAGGAGTTTCGTATAGGAGTCCGTCGCTTTCTTAGGCGCTAATGCCTTCTTAATGTCTATAGTCGCAGTGTTGATTTCGGCCTTAGCATTGCTACCCTGCAGAGCCCTCCCTTAGTCTCGAAGCCTCTGCTTCGTCGCTGCTAAGTACAGCCGTCCTCGTCCAACGTCTAGCTTGCCTCGCTAGCGCTCTATCTATAGCTTCCCTAGTATTAGGTTATACCCCAACTTGTCCTATACGATATAGAGGTATAAGTCCTGCTTATAGTGTCCCTGTAGCTCTATTATTACTTTCACTATATAGGTAATGTCCAGTCCTCGCCTAGTAATGCCTAACATACGTACAGGTACTGTAGGGGTCGTCTTAATATAGTGTCTCTATACGAAGTCTTCGCTAATTACTCCGTATACTAAACATCCTGTATTAATTAATGTCCGCGCTGTTGCGGACCCGTTAGCGTAGGCCGTACGATAAACGGCATAGTCGATATATAGTTGCTCTTAAAAGATACCTAAGTAGTGCTTTGATTTAGCAATCTATCTTGTATACGCCTCTAGCAGAGCCTTCGCTTAGAGGCTACTCTTTTCCCAACTCGTTGTCGTCTAAGTAGGACTCCTAATCCTCTTGTTAAGGCGCCGTAGTTGCTACCCTTACAGTGGTCGGCCGTCCCCTAGGTCTCTCTACTAGCAAAAGCCTGCAATTCTATGCAGTATAGCCTATCTTGCTACACCGGTAGCAGCTCCCTTCTGCTCTTCTCTTGTCTAGGGTAGCTATATCTACCTACTGTACCCTTTTAGCAGCGGCCCTTAGCTGTACAGTAACGGCTGCCGCTACCCTCGTCGTTGTTAGTTCCTAGTCTATAGCGTCTGTCTGCCGCTAGAGGGGTTGTCGTATCTTATAAGTGCAGCTTATCCGTTCGAGCCTGCGCTACTAGTCGTCGACTATCCTAAGGAGATTACAGAATTCCTTATATAGAGCTAGTCGCATTACGTCTACTAGTCCTATTATAATCTCCTTAGAGAGGCCTACCTCTAGGGAGGTAATTTTTATCCTGTCCTCCTATTAGAGTCCTCCTACCTCTGCTAGAGTCTAGTCGTATTCTGCGAAGAACTCTTATACAGTTTTGCGTCCTTGTTTTATTGTATTAACCTATAGGAGTGCTCGGCTCTCGCAGTCTAGGTCCTTATAGCTCTTGTTAAGAGCTGCCTAGAGCATCGTTGTTATAGCTATTGCTAGGTTGGCAATAGCCGTCTCGTAGTACGGCAGAATCCGTGCTGCCGCCCTGCCCTTTAACCTCCTAAAGAGGTACACTACCTTGTCTAGCTCGGTCGGGTATGCTCCTAAGTCGACTAGAAGCTTAGAGCGTATCTAGGCAGCCTAGGAGGGGTACTCGGCTAGAGCCTTACTATTGTAGGTAGTAACGTTAGGGAGTTTGCTTTTAGGGGCCGGGGTATAGGCCGTTGTGTTCGTCGTCGTCGTTGTCGTAGGGGTCGGATCGCAATCGGACGCCCTAAGCTGTCGTAGCTCCTGTTCCCGTTAGAAAATTATCGCAGCCTAGTAGCTTACTTGCTGTTCGAGCTGCCTCTTGTGTTCTAGCAGCTCCTCGTACGCGCAGTGCATCTGTCGCTATATAGCTGTAGGTTCTATAGAGATATTGCTGTCTATCTTCGTTATATTACTGCAGTTACCGACAGTAAGATTAGTTCCTAATGTAAGGGCTTAAGAATCTTAGTTTAGAAACTTAAGGTTAGGTATCTATATAAAGGAACTAATAGGCAGTTCCTTTGTCGTCTACTGCTGTACAATTTGTACCTACGAAGCTAAGCTAGCAATTTCCCTCTATATAGGGGTACAAGGTTTACACTCTATACAGAGGATTAGGAGTTTCCCTCTGTATAGTAGTATAGGGTTTTCCCTCCGTTTAGAGGGGCGGCAATTCCCCTCTATACAGGGCTATAGGATCCTCCCTCTATACAGGAGTAGGATCGTATCGGTAATTCTGTACAGAGGGTAGGGTCGTGCTAGCGTCGCTAAGTCGCAGTCCTTAGGGCAACGGCTGGCTTAGGTCCAGGACCTGGGCTGGGCGGCGCCCCCTAACACAGTGCCCTATTGTCTATACTGGATAGGGGGCCTATTCGTCTAGCTAGTCTTTTCCTAAGATTCGTAGAGGCACTCTACTATCTACACTGTCGGTGTCGTTCGGAGTCGGCTTAATAGCTTAGATAGTCTTTCTTAGCGGCTGCGGCTTTATAGTACGATATTCCTACTTCTGTTAAGCCGTCGCTCAGTATCTAGTAGCGATATAGCTAGGCTTTCTGTATACGTAGCGGGTGGGGACGAACGATAATTACAGCGAATAAGATAGTTGCTAGGGGGCTCTTCGGAAAGGTGCAGGGGGTCGTGTTGTTGGCGTCGTTAATAGCTTCTAGTTCGATCGCGCGATGCCGATTTCGTATAGGCGCTTAGGTTTCTAGCAGTAACTCTCGCTTAGGGTACGAAGTTCTTAAGGTCTTCGTCTTCTACTAAAGCTATAGCTGCGGCCAGTTTAGGGTTTAGCTTCTGCCTTAGTAGGTGGAGCTGCTTATCTTCTAACACTCTAGCTCTAATAGCATATTTTCGGAACAGTCTGTAGAATTCCTTAAACGTTAGCCGGTTCTAATTAATCTTGTCCAGCTGTTTATAGGCTGTGTTCTTTCGGAAGGCGTCTCCGAAGCGTTAATCTAGCGCTTTAATCGCTTCTTTGGCAGTTACCTCTTCTAGGTCTGCTACTAGCGAAAAAGCTTTACCTTCCAATCGCGATTCCAGGTAGGCCAACCTGTCTTCTTTACTGTTTCTGGCATAATCGCAGTCTATCTTGTTCTTTATCTTTTTCTTAAATGCCTCCCAGTCTTTAGGGTCTCCGCCCCTAAACGCCGATAGGTTAGGTAGTAACGTTATCGAGGTGCTACCTTGACTGTAGGCCGCTAGTAAGGCAGTCTCCGCTTGTTCTTCTCAATGTAGCGGCGGCGCCGACAACGCCGCTGCGTCTATATTAGCTAACTAAGCCTTTATCGCCTTTAGTTATACTAGTCGATTCGCTGCTTAGTTTTCTAGCATGTCCATAATAGTTTCTGCCGACTCCTTCTTAGCTATTACCGCTTCTATTTTATCTCTTAGTTGTCTGTTCTCTTCTATGTTCCTATAAAACTTCTTTTCGACGAAGGCAATAATGTCGAACACCTTCTTAGCTCTATTTTCTGCTAGATACTCTTCTATTTTATCCGGCGTACGTGCGTACAGTTCGGCGTAGCCCTCTATGCCCTTCTTCGCTTCGTCTATCTCTTCTTCCGTAAGGCCCTTAGTGGCCGTTCTATCGTCGAGGATGCTAGTACGCCTATCCCTCGGTCTGTTAGTCTTTCTCTTTCTGCTGCAGCCTGTAACGCCGCCCTCTACTGTTAAGAAGCTCTCTATAGCTGTCTTCTAGTGCTAGTGTTTTGGTTTAGTTCGTAGTGTGCGCGTGCGTTATTCGGGTAGCCAGATAGTTTAACGGGCCCTTTCGCGCAGCGCGGAGTTAGTATAGTAAGAGAGTTCGAGATATAATAATCTAGGCACGCAGATATAATTTAATACAGCCTTTTTAATAACTATATCTCGAACTAAAGAAGGAAAGAAATCTATGCGGCGGTAGGTAAGGGCTTTAGGGGTAGTGTGCTAAGGCCTAGCTTAGTCCGGGAGGGCCGAGCCGAAATTCCAAGAGTCTACCCTATTACTTAGTCCTGCCCCTTTCTGCTGCTGCAATGTAAGGGCTTAAGAATCTTGGTTTAGAAACTTAAGGCTAGGTATCTATATAAAGGAACTAATATACAGTTCCTTCGTCGTTGTTAGGGGGCGCCGCCTAGCCCAGGTCCTGGACCCGACCTAAGCCAGCCGTCGCCCTAAGGACTGCGACTTAGCGGCGCCAGTATAACCCTACCCTTCGTACGGAACCACCGACAGGACCCTACTCCTGTACAGAGGGAGAACCCTATAGTCCTACATAGAGGGGAACTGCCGCCCCTCTAAATAGAGAGAAAACTCTGCATTACTATATAGAGGGGAAACTCCCGATCCTCCGTATAAAGTGTAAACCTTGCACCCCTATATAGGAGAAAATTGCTGGCTTAGCTTCGTAGGTACAAATTGTACAGCAGCGGACGACGAAGGAACTGCCTATCAGTTCCTTTATGTAGATACCTAGCCTTAAGTTTCTAAACCAAGATTCTTAAGCCCCTTACATTAGGAACTGATCTTACTATTAGTAACTGCAGTAATAAAACAAAGATAGACGGCGACATCCCTATAGAAACTACGGCTATAGAGGGGCATATGCACCGCGTATACGAGGAGCTGCTAGAAAGCAAGAGGCAGCTCGAGCAGCAAGTAAGCTACTAGGCTGCGATGATTTCCTAACAGGAACAGGAGCTACAACAGCTTAGGGCGTCCGATCGCGATCCGACCCCTACGACGACAACGAACATAATAGCCTACACCCCGACCCCTAAAAGCAAACTCCCTAACGTCTCTACGTACGATAGTAAGGCTCTAGCTAAGTACCCCTCCTAGGCTGCCCAGATACGCTCTAAGCTTCTAGTCGACTTAGCAGTATACCCGACTAAGCTAGACAAGGTAGTTTACCTCTTTAGGAGGTTAAAGGACAGGGCGGCAACACGAATTCTGCCGTACTACGAGACGGCTATTGCCAACCTGGCAATAGCTACGACGACGATGCTCTAGGCAGCTCTAGACAAGAGCTATAAGGACCTAGACCGCAAGAGCCGAGCACTCCTACAGGTTAATACGATTAAGCAAGGATGCAAGACCGTACGAGAATTCCTCGCAGAATTTGACCAGACTTTGGCAAAAGCAGGAGGTCTCTAATAGGAGGACAGGATAAAAATTACCTCTTTAGAGGTAGGTCTCTCTAAGGAGATTATAACAGGGCTAGTAGGCGTAATATAACCAGCTATATACGAGGAATTCTGCGATCTCCTTAGGATAATCGACGACTAGCAGCGCAGGCTTAGACAGATAAGCCGCGCTTAAGAGATAAGACAACCCCTCTAGCGACAGACGGACGCTATAGACTAGGAATTAACGATGACGAGGGTAGCGGCAGCCGTTACCGTACAGCTAAGGGCCGCTACCAAAAGGGCGCAATAGGTAGATATAGCTACCCTTAACAAGAGACGAGCAGAAGGGAGCTGCTACCGGTATAGCAAGATAGGCTACACTGTACGGAATTGCAGGCTTTTGCTAGCAGAGAGACCTAGGGGACGGCCGACTACTGCAAGGGTAGCAACTGCAGCGCCCTAACGAGAAGATTAAGAGTCCTACTCGGACGACAATAAGTCGGGAAAAGAGTAGCCTCTAAGCGAAGGCTCTACTAGAGGCGTATACGAGATAGATTGCTAAATTAAAGCATTACTTAGCTATCTTTTAAGAGCAACTACATAACGACGACGCTGTTTATCGTACGGCCAACGTTAAACAGGTCCGCAACGGCGCGGACATTGATTAACACAGGATGTTTAGTATACAGAGTAATTAGCGAAGACTTCGTATAGAGACATCGGATTAAGACGACCCCTACGGTACCTGTACGCATGTTGGGCATTACTGGGCAAGGACCGGACATTACCTATATAGTAAAAGTAACGATAGAGGTACAGGGAAACTATAAGCAGGACTTATACCTCTATATCGTATAGGACAAGTTGGGGTATAACCTAATACTAGGGAAGCTATAGATAGAGCGCTAGAGGGGCAAGCTAGACGTTAGACGAGGACGGCTGTACCTAGCAATAACGAAGCAGAGGCTCTAAGACCAGGGGAGGATCTAGCAGGGCGATAGCGCTACGGCCGGAGCGTCGACAAAGCAGAGGCCCTAAGACTAAGGGAAGGCTCTGCAAGGTAACAATGCTAAGGCCGAAATCAATACGGTAATAGCGTACATTAAGAAGGCATTAGCACCTAAGAAAGTAACGGACCCCTATACGAAGCTCCTAAGGGAGTATACTAGATACCTGGACCTCTTCGAGCCAAAGTCGGCCTCGAAGCTGCTGCTATACCGAGCAGAAGGGATTAACTATAACATCCAGCTAGAACCCTGTCTAGATAGGAGCCTGCCGGAGGTACTGTACGGACTGCTGTATAGAATGTCCTCTAGAGAACTCTTAGTACTACGCAAGACACTGGACGACCTACTTACTAAAGGGTTTATTCGGGCAAGTACGTCGTCCGCGGGAGCCCTAGTACTATTTGTCTATAAGGAGGGGAAGGCCGGATTGCGTTTCTGCATAGACTACAGAGGCATTAACGCGATTACTAAGAAGGACTGGTACCCCCTACCCCTTATAAAGGAGACTCTCGGACAGATCAGCAAGGCGAAGTAGTTTACTAAGCTTAAGGTAGTCTTAGCCTTCTACAAGATACAGATTAAGGAAGGCTGTAAATAGATAACTGCCTTCTGTACGAGATATAGTCTTTTTAAGTAGCTTGTTACCCCCTTCGGCCTTGCTAACGCACTGGCAACCTTCTAAAGGTACATTAACAAGTCCCTATAAGGGTTACTAGACGACATCTGCTCGGTATACCTTAACGATACCCTGGTTTTTACAGACGGCACCTACGCAGATTACGTACGGGACATCAAGAAGGTGCTAGACCGACTACAGCAGGCTAGCTTGTACCTCGACATCGACAAATGTAAATTTGGTGTCTAGCGTACGAAATACCTAGGTTTTATTATCGAGGCAGGGAAAGGCATTAGTATAGATAGAAAGAAGATTAATGCTATTAAGCAATAGAAGCCGCCTACGAACGTTAAGGGCGTACAGGAATTTCTTAGGTTTGCCAACTTCTACCGCCAGTTTATACGGAACTACTTAGAGATCGTACGCCCCCTAGTTAAGCTAACGCACAAGGACAAGCAGTTTAAATAGACGGACAAATGCGATAGGAGCTTTAATAAGCTAAAGGAGCTCCTTACTACAGGACCAACGCTTGCTGATCCGGGCACGCAGATATGATTCAATACGGCCTTTTTGATAACTATATCTCGAACTAAAGAGGGAAAGGAGTCTATATAGTGGTAGTGGTGGGCTTTCGTGGTAGTGGTGCCAAAGCCCGGCTCGGTCCGTTCCGGAACCTAAATCCCGGAAGGGGCCGAGCCAAAATCCAGGGTCCACCCTATCAATCTGTCCCACCTCTTTCTACCGCCGCAACACTACCCCCCTCCCTTACCAGCGGTCGCCCTCGACCGCTTAGTCACCCTATCCATCCGGAAATCTGCGCTTTTTTTTTCGATTCGTCGTCTCCTTCTCGAAAATCCCCTCCAACGCCGACGTCACTTCTTCCGTCTTCTATTAAAAACAACGTTCTCTTTATTGCTTCTTCAATTTCTTACGTCGTCGGCGTCTGAAGTCCTTTACTTAGCGTCCATCTAATCTGTGCGCCTAATCCGTGCTATCTGATCTAAGCCGTAGGTTATCTGAGCTGCAGCGTAGCTGGTCTGTGCGCCGGCGCGGAGGTCTATATAGATCTTTCCGCAGCTCTATCTCTTCTTCTTCTTCTTTCTCTACCAAAGTCCTTACCTACCGCAGGGGCGGCGGCGCTGGCACGCTACAGCGTCGGCGAGCTTCCTGCTGCACTGCCGATAGGTAGTGGACGAGTCGAAGGCCTCCCCGAGGCGACCGTTACGATCGTTTTTATCGGCTTCCGCGTCGGTAGAGCGGACGCGGCTTTCTTCTTTTTCCAGAACGATCAGCTTTAGAGCCATTCGGGTTCCGGCTTCTTCGGGTTCTGTCCGTAGAACTCTCTTAGCAGCTCCGCCGAATTCCGTAGGTTCTCGATCGGATACTATTCGTAGTCTTCCGGCCACCCCTTCTACGAGATCCTCGCTTTAATAGACCCCCTTATCTTCTTTACGTCTATTACATCTTCTACCTCCTACTCTTCTTCCTTACCGTCCATCTCGATAGGCGGCGGTTCGGCAAACCCCTGTTCCGGCAGACCGTTCTTAGGGTCTAAGCTTAGCAGATCTGAATAGAAAACGTCGTAGATCCGGAACGATTTCGGTAGCTGGAGCCGATAGGTCACCGGCGACCTCTTTTCTATTATCTTAAACGGACCTACGTAGCGTAGATTAAGCTTGGCGTTGCCTTTTAGCCTCAGGTTCCGTGTGTTAAGCTATACCTTTTAGCCTTCTTTGAATTCTATCGGCGTTCGCTTTCTGTTAGCTCGAGCTACTATCTTCTTCTAAGCTGATTCCATCGCTTCTTTCGCCACTTTGATCGCTTCTTCCATCTAAGATCGGAGCGCTTCTGCTACCGCGGCGGCGACTCTCTTTAACAACGTAGCGGTAGATAGTTCCGTAGAGCTGGGTTCGCACAGCGGCTGAAAGCTTAGCCTCGGAAGATAACCGCGGGTTATCTCGAACGGCGCCAGCGACGTTGCTTCTGACTGTGCTAAGTTCGCGCAGAATTCAGCTTTTGGCAGCATCTTAACCCACTTTTCTTAATAATGGCCGCAGAAGGTTCGCAGATACCGCTCTATCTCGCGATTAGCTACTTTAGACTGACCGTTAGTTTGAGGGTAAGCGGCGGTGCTAAGCTTTCTACGAATTCCGAGAGCTTGATTAATAGCCTTCTACATATTAGCGGTGAATTGAGGACCCCTATCCGTAGTAATAGTGTCCGGCAGGCTATAGTGCTTCCATATGTACCTAATCAGTATCTGCGCGGTCTCTTCCGCAGTCGTTCCTTCGTCTCTAGCTCGGCAGGGGATAAAGTGGCGCTCTTTGCTTAGCCGGTCTACTACGTTCAGCGTAGCGTTATATCCATCAGTGTCCGGCAGGCCGGTTACGAAGTCTATCGTAATGTGTTGCTACAGTTTCTCGGGGATCGGAAGTGGCTTTAGCAGACCGGCCGGAAGACCGTAACGTAGCTTCGCGGCTCGGCATACGTAGCAATTGGCGATAAATCGGTGGATCCGTTCGTAGATCCGCGGAAACTAGTAGATCGTCCTTACAGCTTCTATCGTCTTCTTTGAGCCGGCGTAACCAACGTCCTTCGAGCTATAAACCAGTTAGACGACCTTAGTAATTAGTTCTTCCGGAACTATCATCTTCCCTAAACCGGTCTTGCCAAGCTTCTGTTGCTGATTAAGCTGCTTTACCTTTTCGTAGAGAGTCTCTTCCTTAGGGGCCAGTTCTATCGCGCAGATCCCTGCTTCCTTCAACACCTCGGCGTCTACTATCCGTTCGGTTAGCACCTTCTGAAACATGTTCGGATCTTCCTTCGCGCAGCTCGTCTTCCCTTCTCTTCGCGTTAGCGCGTTAGCTTTTCCGTTTTGAGCCCTGGGTCGATAGGTGATCTTAAAGTTGAACCCGGATAAGTAGGCAGCCCACTGTGCTTAACGTCGTAAGAACTTCTGCGTCTTTATAAAGTAGGTTAGTGACTGGTAGTCCGTAAGGACCTGAACTGTGCTCTTTCCAGCTATAAGCTCCGGTTTCCACTCTTTAAAGGCCTAAATAATAGCCAGCAGCTCTTTATTATAGATGGCGTAGTTCCGTTTAGCATTATTTATAGATTTGCTAAAGAAGGCTACTAGATGGAGCGTTTCGTCGTCGTTAGCGTATTAAGAAAGGACCCCTGCAGTTACTGTATTAGAAGCGTCCGTTTCTACGTAGATCGTCTTTTCCGGCTGGAAGTGTGCCAGAACTGGTGCAGAGGCCACTGCTTCTTTCAGCCGGTTAAAGGCTTCCGTGCACTTCTTATTCTATAGGCCAGCTGCTTCTTTCTTTAGCGCCTCGTTCAGGGGTCTCGCTATCTTGCTAAAGTCCTTAATAAACCGTCGATAATAGCTGCAGAAGCCGGGAAACGCTCTGATTTGCGTAGTATTTCCAGACTTCGGCTGCTTCTATTCAGCGACAGCGGCGACCTTTAAGGGGTCCATCCGAATTCCATTCCTTCTGACGATAAGACCGAGATATTTAACCTCGGTTTAGTAGAACTCGCTCTTCTTCGTGTCCGCGTTTAATCCTACTTCGCAGAGTCTCTTTAGCACCCTCTCGACGTAGTCCGTGTGCTGATCTCTCGTTCCGTCTGTATAGATAAGAATGTCGTCTAAATAGATGGACACGAACCGTTCTAGCATGTCCATAAAGGTGTAGTTTATAAAGCGTTGCTACACTGCCGGCGCGTTGGTGAGTCCGAAAGGCATTACCAACTACTTGAAATTGCCTATACGCGTCGCGAACATCGTAAGGTCTTCTGTCTGCCCTTCTTCGTTCCTTAGTCGATAGAACGCTTGGCAGATGTCCAGCTTGCTAAACTACTTAGCCTTTGCTACGCGCTGTATAGTCTTATCTATTAGCGGCAGTAGATATACGTCTCTCTTGGTAACCTCGTTAAGGCCTCGATAGTCTACGCAGAGTCGCAGACTACCCCCTAGTTTCCTTACGAAAAGAATCGGTAACGTATATTCGGCAGAACTCAGCGTAATAAACTTCTTCGCTAGGTTTTCGCGAACGAACACCTCTACCTAGTCCAGTTCCGCTAGCGACAGTCGTCTTAGGGACTCGGTTCTTAGCAGCGTAGCCCCCTCTTTTAGTTAGATCTTGTTGTTATATTCCGGTCGATAGAGCAGCAGGAGGTTAGAGTCGGCTTTTAAGAACATGTTAGCGTAACCGTAGAGCTCGTTTGGCAACACCTCTAGTAGGTCCACCTCTTCTTCCGCTATTATCTTCCGGTAGTCTTCGATGTCCTTTATAGAGATAGCGTAAATCTCATTGTCCGGCGACTTCGCGAGGGTCGTTATGGCTTCTGAACTTATTATTCCGACGGTGACTAGGGGTTCGGAACGATCGGACGGAGCCTCTTTCGCGGACTCCGTAGCTTTCGGCTCGGCGGCGGCGGTGGCGACCTTTCCGATAGTCCCTGCTCCGCTACCTAGGGTTTTGAATCTGATCGTTCCTTTATCTACGTCAACGATAGCTTTCTGGTTCTTTATCCATTTCTGCCCTATAATAATGTCAAACCTTCCGATATCTATAATTCGGAACGTCGCTTCCGTAGTGCGACTAGCTAAGGTAGTCTTTAGCGGCACGTAGTGCGTAACGCTTTCCGTGCCTTGTCCGTTGTACGCCGAAATCCGTGTTAGCGACGCTAGTTCCACTGGATAGCCGTATCCCTTCGTCAGTTTCTGAACCAGTCGGTGGTGGATCGCTGCACCGATAAGAGCTCCAGTATCGATGAAAGCTTTCAGCTGGAGCGGTGGGCGTTGCTTCTTAACAGGGTGGATCGTAATAGGAAGGATAATCGCCGTTTCCGTATTCACTTCTACGGCTGCTAAGAGCGGATCGCTACAGCTGTTAATGCTTTCTTCTCGTGTCGATTCGCTCCGGTGCGGTGCCCTATTGTTAATGCTGGATAGGGGGCCTATCCGTCTAGCTGGTCTTTTCCTATAATCCTTAACTGCACCCTACCGTCTACGCTCTCGGTGTCGTTCGGAGCCGGCTCTATAGCTTGTATAGTCTTTCTCGGTGGCTGCGGCTGCGGCTGCTTTATAACACGATACTCCTGCTTCTGCTAGGCCGTTGCTTGGCATCTCGTGGCGATATAGCCGGGCTTTCCGCACGCGTAGCAGGTGGGGACGAACGACGAACGCTGTAACTGATAAGGTAGCTGCTGTGGTGCTCTCCGGAAAGGCGCAGGGGGTCGTGTAGTCTGCGTTATTAACGGCTTCTGGTTCGATTCGCGTAATTTCGCGTAAGCGCTTAAGTTTCTCGCGTTGACTCTCGCTCTGTGCACGAAGCTCTTAAGGTCTTCGTCTTCTACCGACGCTATAGCGGCGGCCAGTTCGGGGTTCAGCTTCTGCCTTAGTAGGTAGAGCTGCTTATCTTCCGCTACTCGGGCCCTAATCGCATATTTTCTGAATAGTCTGTAGAATTCTTTAAACGTCTGCCGGTTCTAATTGATCTTGTCTAGCTGCTTACGGGCTGTCTTCTTTCGGAATAGGTCTCCGAAGCGCTGGTCCAGTGCTTTAATCGCTTCCCCGGCGGTCGCCTCTTCTAGGTCCGCTACTAGCGAAAAAGCTTTACCTTCTAATCGCGATTCCAGGTACGCCAATCTATCTCCGGCACTATTTCCGGCGTAGTCGCGGTCTATCTTATTCTTTATCTTCTTCTTAAACGCTTCCCAGTCTTTAGGATCTCCGCCTCTAAACGCCGGCGGGTCTAGCAATAATGTTATTAAGGTGCTACCTTAACTATAGGCCGCTGGTAAGGCGGTCTCCGCGTAGGTTTCTCGCCGCAGTAGCGGCGATGGTCTCGCTGTTTCTATATTAGCTAGCTGATCCTTCAGCGCCTTCAGTTGCGCCAATCGATTCGACGCTTGGTTTTCTAACATGTCGATAATAGTCTCTGCCGATTCCTTTTCGGCCCTTACCGCTTTAGTTTCTTCTCTTAGTTGTCTGTTCTCTTCTAGCGTTCTGTAAAACAGCATCTCGATAAGGTCTATACCGTCGTAGACCTTCCCTATTCTATTCTCGTTTACATAGTCTTCCAGTTCCTTGAGCGTACAGTCGTAGATCTTCTTATATTCGGCTATTCGTTCCTTGACCTCTGCAGTCTCTTCCGCTGTAAAACCGCTAATAATGATCTTATTATTAATAACACTGGAGCGCCTGCTCGCTCTGTCAGTCTTTCTCTTTCTGCGGCGGCCTGTTACGCCGCTCTCTACCGCTGAGAAGCCTTCCATCTTCTTACAGTGCCAGGTTGTTTGGTGTGTATGTAGGTGCGCGTGCGTTATTCGGGTTTCCGGATAGTTTAACGGGTCCTTTCGCGCAGCGCAGGGTTTGTGTAGAGAGTGAGTTCGAGATATAATGATCCGGGCACGCAGATATGATTCAATACGGCCTTTTTGATAACTATATCTCGAACTGAAGAGGGAAAGGAGTCTATGTAGTGGTGGTGGTGGGCTTTCGTAGTAGTGGTGCCAAGGCCCGGCTCGGTCCGTTCCGGAACCTAAATCCCGGAAGGGGCCGAGCCGAAATCCAGGGTCCACCCTATTAATCTGTCCCACCTCTTTCCACCGCCGCAACACTTGCTGCCTTCGACCTGGAGCGTATAACAATACTAGAAACTAACTCCTTAGGGTACTGCATTAGAGGTATCCTGTTATAGGTAGGCTCGGACGGACTCCTGCACCTATACGCGTATTTCTCTAAGAAGAACTCCCTAGCTAAGTGCAACTACCCTATCTACAACAAAGAGTTGCTAGCAGTCGTATAGTGTTGCGAAGCATAGGATAGAGAACTCTGCTTAGTGCCCGAGTTCCTCGCCCTAACGGACTACAAGAATCTGGAGTACTTTACTTAGCCCTAGAAGCTGTCCGAGAGGCACGTACGATAGGCAATGTACCTAAGCCGGTTTAATATAAGACTCTAGTATCGCAAGGGTAAGGACAACAGCAGGGCCGATGCAATATCTAGATAGGACTAGGACATACCAACAACGTATAAGGACGACAGGTTGAAGTTACGAACATTCCAGATGTTTAAGGAGGAGCCAGGCGAGGAGACTATCCGCCTAGCAGCGAAACGCCTATAGAAACCCCAACTGCAAGCATAGGAAGAGGCAGTAGAAAAGGACGAGGTATACCGAGGGGCCTGTACAGCGATCTAAGGAGGGCAACGGAAGCTCCTAGCCGAGCTCTATCTTAAGGTGTCGGCAGCAGAGTGCTTAGTAGACGAAGAGAACAACCTAAAGTTCAGGAATCGGGCACAGGGCTGGCCCTAGGTAGCGATAAGGATAGCGTTAACGTACAACGCCCGGGCTATAGCCAGCTACTAGGGTATAACCTGGGCGGGGTTACACTAGAAGGCGTAGTAGGGCAGCTCGGCCGCATCCTGCTGTTCGTTAGTATAGCACCTAAGACGTTAGCTTAGACCGTACAGAAGACAGGAATCCGTACGAACTAGAAGCGTAGCTGTTAGTCAAATTAAGGACTCTACTACTAGAGGCAGAAATAGGAGGGGACCCTAGCTAGACAAGCAGAGGAGGAGGAACCAGCAACTACAAGAGAGCTACTAGACGGGGCGGACGACATAATAGTAGATAGTAGATAGTAGATAGTAGGTAGTAGATAGTAGACGGTAGACAGTAGTAGACAGTAGTAGACGGTAGACGGCATAGGAGGAGGAGGCAGGCAGAGAATAGAAAGAAAAGGGGGAGGGAAAGAGAAGGGAGAGGCTTAGAATTTAGGGGGTAACTGCCTGCTATAAGAGGGAATAGCAACTAGGGCAGCTGCTACAACTAGGTAAAATAGCAAGGAGGCAACTACGACCTAGTAGGCGACAAGCGACGACTATATAGATAGCTAGACGGAAATAGGAAGTCGCGACCTGCCAAAGGAACAGCAGGAGCTAAGGGTGTTTAGTACGCTACTGTATAAAAAGGGCACTATAAGAAGGGAGGGGGGGGGTATTGTTAGGGGGCGCCGCCCAGCCTAGGTCCTAGACCCGACCTAAGCTAGCCGTCGCCCTAAGGACTGCGACTTAGCAGCGCTAGCATAACCCTACCCTCTGTACAGAACTACTAACAGGACCCTACTCCTATATAGAGAGAGAACCCTATAGTCCTATACAGAGGGGAACTGCCGCCCCTCTAAATAGAGGGAAAACTCTGTATTACTATACAGAGGGGGAACTCCTAATCCTCTATACAGAGTGTAAACCTTGCACCCCTATATAGGAGAAAATTGCTAGCTTAGCTTCGTAGGTACAAATTGTATAGCAGCAGACGACGAAGGAACTGCCTATTAGTTCCTTTATATAGATACCCAGCCTTAAGTTTCTAAACTAAGATTCTTAAGCCCCTTACAGTCGTCTGCTGCTATACAATTTGTATCTACGAAGCTAAGCTAGCAATTTCCCTCTATATAGGGATGCAAGGTTCGCACTCTGTATAGAGGGTCGGGAGTTTCCCTTTGTATAGTAGTGCAGAGTTTTCCCTCTGTTTAGAGAGGTAACAATTCCTCTCTATATAGGGTTATAGGGTTCTCCCTCTATACAGGAGTAGGGTCGTATTGTTAACTCTGTACAGAGAATAGGGTCGTACTAGCGCTGCTAAGTCGCAGTCCTTAGGGCGACGGCTAGCTTAGGTCTAGGACCTAGGCTGGACGGCGCTCCCTAACAATACCCCCCTCCCTTCTTATAGTGCTTCTTTTGTATAACAGCGTGTCGTATACCCTTAGCTCCTAGTGTTCCTCTAGCAGGTCGCGATTTCCCGTCTCCGTCCGGTCGTCTATAGGGCCGTTACTCGTCCTGCTACTAGGCTGTAGTTGCCTGCTTTGCCCTCTTTTATATAGTTGTAGCAGCTACTCTAGTTGCTATTGCCTCGTATAGCAGGCAGCTACCCCCTAAATATTAAGCCTCCCCCCGTCTCTTTCCCTTCTCTCCTTCTCTTCTATTCCCCTGCCTGCTACTACTACTGTCTACTGTCCACCGTCCAACGTCTACTACTAGCGTCTACTGTCTACTGTCTACTACTACTAACGCCTAACTACTACTAGCTACTACTACTAGCTACTACTACTATACTATGCACTCTGTCCGCCCGTTCCTGCTGTAGCTCGCTTGTAGTTGCTAGCTCTTCCTCCCTTGTAGTTGCTAGCCCTTCCTCCTACTGTCTAGCTAGTGTCCCCCCCTACTTCTACCTCTAGCTATAGAATGCCTAACTTAACTAGCAACTCCGCTTCCAGTTCGTATAGGTCTCCGTCTTCTGTACAGTCTAAGCTAACGTCCTAGATACTATACTACTAAGCAGCAGGATGCTGCTAAGCTTCCCTTCTACGCCTTCGAGTATAACCCTATCTAGGTTACGCCTTAGCAGGTTGCTATAGCCTGCCCCTTGTACGTAAACGCTATGCTTATTGTAAGGGGCTCAAGAATCTTAGTTCAGAAACTTAAGGTCGGGTATCTATATAAAGGAACTAATAGGCAGTTCCTTCGTCGTCTGCTCCGTACGATTTGTACCTACGAAGCCAAGCCAGCAATTTCCCCTTTGTGCCGAGGTGCAAGGTTCACCCTCCGTACGGAGAATCGGGAGTTACCTCCTCTATACGGCAGTGCCGGGTTTTCCCTAATCCGAGGGGCGGTAGGCCCCCCTTTGTGCGGGACTGTAGTGTTCTCCCTCTGTACAGGAGAGGGGTCCTGTCGGTGACTCCGTACAGAGGGTAAGGTCGTGCTAGCGCCGCTAAGTCGCAGTCCTTAGGGCGACGGTCGGCTCGGGTCGGGTTTAGGACCTGGGCCGGGCAGCGCCCCCCTAACAATACCCCCCCCCCCCCCCTCCTCGTAGTTTTCTTCCGTATAGCGTCGCGCCTAAATTAACCAGCTCCTGTTGTTTCTTTGGCGGGTTGCGGCTTCCTATTCCGTACAGTCGTCTAAGTCGTCGCCCCTCGCTACTTCCTTTAGGTTGTAGTCGCCTCTTGCTATTTTACCTGTTTATAGCAGCTGCCTCTAGCCTTCTCCCCTCTTTTCCTTCCCTTACTGTTTACCGTCTATCGTCTATCTACCACCGTCTGCTATCTACTATCCACTATTACTACTACTACCAACTACTAACAGCCACTATCCACTATGTCGTCCGCCCCGTCCGATAGCTCCCCTGTACCTGCGAGCCCCGCCTCCTCCCCTCCTCTAGCTGGGGTTCCTCCCTATTTCGCCCTCTAGGAGTAGGACCCTTAGCTTAACTACCAGCTACGCCTCCGGTTCGTACGGAATCCCGTCTTCTGTACGGTCTAGGCTGACATCTTAGGTGCTATACCTGCGAGCAGCAGGATGCGGCCGGGCTCCCCTTCTACGCCTTCTAGAGTGACCCCTCCTAGGTTACACCTAAGCGGGTGGGCACGGCCCGGCCGTCGTACGTCAATGCCCTCCTTATCGCTACCTAGGGCTAGCTCTGGGCCCCCTGCCCTAACTCCCCCCGGCCTATACTTAGCCTATACCGCCTCCTAGGCTTCTAGGCTAGGGTGTGCGCCTCGTATAAGTAGAAGGATGCCTCCTTCTACTGCCCCTTCCGCTGTCCAGGGGAGGCACGTAGGGGTAGAGGCGTACCTCCGCCTCCTGGGGCTGGTCCTAGTAGGGCTAGTCCTAGTAGGGGTGGGGCCCCGGCCGGGCCTAAGACAGTGGAGATCTCAGATAATAAGTAGGGTGTTCTGGTCCCCCTAGAGGGGGGGGGGTGGCCTACTGGCTACCCCCCCCCTTTAGATAATGTAAGAATTTTGGCCGGTTTTCTCTTAACTCGTCTTATTTCCGCTCCCCCCTCCTGTTTGTCTATTGGCTGTTCTTTTCTCCCAGCCTTTATCTCGTACAGTGTCGTACGGTGTCGTGTTAGTAGGGTATCGGTGTCCTACGTTATAATACTCGATCCTTTAACAACCTAGGTCTGCCCGCAGTTACCCTGTCCTTAGGATAGGTCGTGCCTCCTTCCGCCGTACGGCATAGTGTTACTGTAACTGGGCAGGGGGATGGTTCTCCTCCTATCTGTCCAGTGCGGTCGTGTCTTGCAGAGCCTCGTATAGTTCCTACGTAGGCTTTGCCTATCCTTTCTATTTTACTAAGTACTCTGCCTTCCCCCGCTTCTGCCGGCTCTTAAGGATCCCCTCTAATTCGTACTCTTCCTAGCCCTTAGTTATAATTGCGGGTAGGCGGGCGTCGTCAGTCGTCTGGTGTAGCAGGGGGTCCGTGTTCGCCGGTCGTACGAGGTCTACGTAGAAGACTAGATAGATCCCTAGGGGGGTGTTTAGTCGTACAGTGTGCGTCCCTACCGGCCGGATTACTGTAAACTTCCTGTTCTTCCAATCTAGCTTCTTGCTCGGCCGGTCCGTACGGATGTTCCGCTGGTTTAGCTAGACCTTATCTCCTGCCTCGTACCTTAGTGCAGCCTGTCGTCCCTTGTTGGCCTGCTCTTCCGCGTTCTGCTAAGCTATAGCTAGGCTCGCCTTTGCCTATTGGTAGGCGTTCGTAATCGTCCGTACGATAGCTTCTCCTTGCTAAATTGGGGATCGTACAGGGCGCAGGGTGTTGTTACTCGGGGTCGGTAGGAGCAGGGAATGGTCGTATCCGTAGGTCGTAAAGAAGGGGGACAGTCCTGTAGCATCGGCCGTACGACTGTTAATAGCTAGCTCCGCTATAGGGAGGAGTCGGTTCCAGTTCGTCTAATCGTAATCTACGTACGCTTAGAGGTACGCTTCCAAGGTTAAATTGACCCTCTCTGTCGCCCTGTCTGTCTGTAGGTGCTAAGCGGTTAACAGGCGACATTCTACCTTTAGCAACTGGCAGACCCTTGCCTAGAGCTGGCTCGTAAACTGTGTCCCCTGGTCTAATACAATCGACCTAGGGAAACCGTACTTGCTGAACATTGTCCGTATAAAGGCCCAGGCAGTGTCCTCTGCTGCAATAGAGTCCATTCCCTCTAGTATAACCCCCTTCGTTAACTTGTCCGTAACTACTATAATGTTTCGCCGTCCGTCGCTCTTAGGGAGGTCCGTAATAAAGTCTACGGTCAGATCTTGCTAGGGCCGGTCCGGTATCGGCAGGGGCTTTAGCAGCCTATGCTTTAGCTCGCGCTAGGGCTTTGTCCGTCCGTATACATCGCAGTTCTGTACGAACCTGCGAATGTCCTTCGCCATCGCCGGCTAGTAGTAGTCCTAGGCGATAATGCTGTACGTCTCCTTGCGCCCTAGGTGCCTGGTAGCTATAGAGTTATGCGCCTGTTATATTAAGCTCGTACGGAGCTTCTCGTCTGCCGGGACCTATATCCGGTTCCTGAACTTTAGGTTGTTCTCCTCGTCTACTGAACACTTAGCTGTCGACACCTTAAGATAGAGCTCGGCTAGGAACTTCCATTGCCCCCCCTAGATCGCCGTATAGGCCCCTCGGTATACCTCGTCCTTTTTCACTGCCTCTTCCTATGCTTGCAGTTAGGGTTCCTATAGGTATGTCGCTGCTAGGCGGATAGTCTCTCCGTCCGGCTCCTCTTTAAACATCTAGAATGTCTGTAACTTTAGCCGGTCGTCCTCGTACGTCGTAGGCATATCCTGGTCCTGTCTAGATAGTGCATCGGCCCTGCTGTTGTCCTTACCCTTACGGTACTAGAGTTTTATGTTAAACCGGCTTAGGTACATTGCCTATCGTACGTGCCTCTCGGACAGCTTCCGGGGTTGGGTAAAGTACTCTAGGTTCTTGTAGTCTGTTAGGGCGAGGAACTCGGGCACTAAGCAGAGTTCTCTATCCCAGGCTTCGCAACACTGTACGACTGCTAGCAACTCTTTGTCGTAGATAGGGTAGTTGCACTCGGCTAGGGAGTTTTTCTTAGAGAAATACGCGTATAGGTGTAGGAGTCCGTCCGAGCCTACCTGTAACAGGATACCCCTAATACAGTACCCCGAGGAGTCAGTTTCCAGTATTGTCGTACGCTCTAGGTCGAAGGCGGCAAGCGTTGGTCCTGTAGTAAAGAGCTCCTTTAGCTTGTCGAAGCTTCTATTGCACTCGTCTGTCTATTTGAACTGCTTGTCTTTGTGCGTTAGCTTAACTAGGGGGCGTACGATCTCTAAGTAGCTCTGTATAAACTAGCGGTAGAAGTTGGCAAACCTAAGGAATTCCTGTACGCCCTTAACGTTCGTAGGCGGCTCCTATAGCTTGATAGCATCAATCTTCTTCTTATCTATACTGATGCCTTTCCCTGCCTCGATAATAAAACCTAGGTATTTCGTACGTTAGACACCGAATTCGCATTTGTCGATGTCGAGGTACAAGCCAGCCTGCTGCAGTCGGTCCAGCACCTTCTTGACATCCTGTACGTAGTCTGCGTAGGTGCCGTCCGTAAAGACTAGGGTATCGTCGAGGTATGCTAAGCAAATGTCGTCTAGTAACCCTTGCAGGGACTTGTTAATATACCTTTAGAAGGTTGCCGGTGCATTAGCAAGGCCGAAGGGGGTAACCAGCTACTCAAAAAGGCCGTATCTCGTACGGAAGGCAGTTATCCATTTACAGCCTTCCTTAATCCGTATCTTGTAGAAGGCCGAGACTACGTTAAGCTTAGTAAACTACTTTGCCTTGCTGATCCGTCCGAGAGTCTCCTTAATAAGGGGTAGGGGGTACCGGTCCTTCTTAGTAATCGCGTTAATGCCTCTGTAATCTACGCAGAAACGCAATCCGGCCTTCCCCTCCTTGTAGACAAACAGTACTAGGGCTCCTGCGGACGACGTACTGGCCTGGATAAACCCTTTAGCAAGCAGGTCGTCCAGCGTCTTACGCAGTACTAAGAGTTCTCTAGAGGACATCCCGTATAGCGGTCCGTACAGTACCTCCGGCAGGCTCCTATCTAGGCGGGGTTCTAGCTAGATGTTATAGTCAATCCCTTCCCCTTAGTATAGCGGCAGCTTCGAGGCCGACTTCGGTTTAAAGAGGTCTAGGTACCTAATATACTCTCTTAGGAGCTTCGTACAGGGGTTTGTCGCTTCCTTAGGTGCTAATGCCTTCTCGATGTCCGCCGTTGCTGTGTTGATTTCGGCCTCAGCATTGCTACCTAGCAGGAACCTCCCCTGGTCCCGGATTCTCCGCTTTGTTGCTGCTAGGTACAGCTGTCCTCGTCCGACGTCTAGCTTGCCCTTCTAGCGCTCTATCTAAGGCTTCCCTAGTATTAGGTTATACCCCAACTTGTCCCGTACGGCATAGAGGTACGAGTCTTGCTCGTAGTGTCCTTGTACCTCTATTGTTACTTTTACTATATAGGTAATGTCCGGTCCTCGCCCGGTAATGCCCAGCATACGTACAGGTACTGTAGGGGTCGTCTCAATCCGATGTCTCCGTACGAAGTCTTCGCTAATTACTCTATACACTAAACATCCTGTGTTAATTAATGTCCGCGCCGTTGCAGACCCGTTCAACGTCGGCTGTACGATAAACGGCGTCGTCGTTATGTAGTTGCTCTTAAAAGATGGCCAAGTAATGCTTTGATTTAGCAGTCTATCTTGCACCTGCCTCTAGCAGAGTCTTCGCTTAGAGGCTACTCTTTTCCCGACTCGTCGTCGTCCAAGTAGGACACCTGATCTTCTCGTTAAGGCGCTGCAGTGGCTACCCTTGCAGTGGTCGGCCGTCCCCTAGGTCTCTCTGCTAGCAGGAGCCCGCAGTTCCGTACAGTGTAGCCCATCTTGCTACACCGGTAGCAGCTCCCTTCTGCTCGCCTCTTGTTAAGGGTAGCTATGTCTACCTATTGCGCCTTCTTAGTAGCGGCCCTTGGCCGTACAGTAGCTGCTGCTGCCACCCTCGTCGTCGTCGGTTCCTAGTCTATAGCATCTGTCTGTCGCTAGAGAGGTTGTCTTATCTCCTAAGCACGGCCTATCCATCCTAGCCTGCGTTGCTGGTCGTCGACTATCCTAAGAAGGTCGCAAAATTCCTCGTATGTAGCTAGCCGCATTACACCTACCAGCCCCGTTATAATTTCCTTAGAGAGGCCTACCTCTAAAGAGGTAATTTTTATCCTGTCTTCCTATTAGAGACCCCCTGCTTCTGCTAAAGTCTAGTCAAATTCCGCGAGGAATTCTCGTACAGTCTTGCGTCCTTGTTTTATTGTGTTGACCTGTAGGAGTGCTCGGCTCTCGCGGTCCAGGTCCTTGAAGCTCTTGTCTAGAGCTGCCTAGAGCATCGTCGTCGTGGCTATTGCCGGGTCGGCAATAGCCGTCTCGTAGTACGGCAGAATTCGTGCTGCCGCCCTGCCCTTTAACCTCCTAAAGAGGTAGACTACCTTGTCTAGCTCGGTCGGGTATGCTCCTAAGTCGACTAGGAGCTTGGAGCGCATCTAAGCCGCCTAGGAGGGGTACTCGGCCGGGGCCTTACTATCGTACGTAGAAACGTCGGGGAGTTTGCTCTTAGGGGTCGGGGTAGGGGTTATCGTGTTCGTCGTTATAGGGGTCGGATCGCGATCGGACGCCCTAAGCTGTCGTAGCTCCTGTTCCTGTTGGGAAATTATCGCAGCCTAGTAGCTTACTTGCTGTTCGAGCTGCCTCTTGCTTTCTAGCAGCTCCTTGTATACGCGGTGCATATGTCCCTCTATAGCCGTAGGTTCTATAGGGATGTCGCCGTCTATCTTGCTCTATTACCGCAGTTACCGACAGTAAGATTAGTTCCTAATGTAAGGGGCTTAAGAATCTTAGTTCAGAAACTTAAGGTCGGGTATCTACATAAAGGAACTGATAGGCAGTTCCTTCGTCGTCTGCTCTGTACGATTTGTACCTACGAAGCCAAGCTAGCAATTTCCCCTTTGTGCCGGGGTGCAAGGTTTACCCTCCGTACGGAGAATCGGGAGTTACCTCCTGCGTACGGCAGTGCCGGGTTTTCCCTAATCCGAGGGGCGGTAGGCCCCCCTTTGTGCGGGACTGTAGTGTTCTCCCTCCGTACGGGAGAGGGGTCCTGTCGGTAACTCCGTACGGAGGGTGAGGTCGTGCTGGCGCCGCTAAGTCGCAGTCCTTAGGGCGACGGTCGGCTCGGGTCGGGTTCAGGACCTGGGCCGGGCGGCGCCCCCCTAACACTTATAGCTACCTGTAGCTAGCTCTATGCCGCCTGTACCAACTCCCCCTAGGGCTTATTCGGCCTGTACTGCCTCCCTAGCTTCTGGGCTAGGGTCTGCGCCTCGTATAAGTAGAAGGATAGCTCCTTCTACTGCCCCTACCGCTGTCTAGAGGAGGTACGTAGGGGTAGGGGGGTGCCTCTGCTCCCCGGTACTAGCCTAGGTAGAGGTCCTGCTAGCTGGGAGGTAATTAAAATTTTAGATAGGGAGTCGGCAGCCTCGTTGTCGGCTGCCCTAGTTATAGGGAGTAGTGGCTAGTAAGCCACCCCTAAGGTAGTATATAAAATTTTCAGACAGTTCTGCTCTTATCCCCTTCTTATTTTTACTCTTATTCTTACCTGTCCCCTAGCTGTTCCCTTTCTCCTGCTCCCTTCTATATAGTGTAGTGTCGGTGGGACCTAGTAGGGTCCTACGTCTTAATTCTCGATCCTTCGACAACCTAAGTTGCTAGCGGCTGCCCTGTACTTAGGGTAGATCGTGCCCCTTTTCGCTGTACAGCGCAGTGTTACTGTAACCGGGCAGGGGGATAATTCTCCTCCTACCTATCTAGCGCAGTTGTGTCCTGTAGGGCCTCGTACGGTTTCTATATAGGCTCTGCCTACCCTCTCTATTTAACTAGGTATTCTACCCTCTTCTGCTTCCTTTAGCTCTTAAGGATTCCTTCTACCTTATACTCTTCCTCGCCTTTAGTAATAATCGCTAGTAGGCACGCGTCGTCCGTCGTCTAGTACAGTAAGGGGTCCGTGCTTGCTAGCTGTACAAGGTCTATATAGAAGACTAGGTAAAAGCGGAGTTCTCTATCCTACACTTCGCAACACTGTACGACTGCTAGCAATTCCTTGTCGTAGATAGGGTAGTTGCACTTAGCTAGGGAGTTCTTCTTAGAGAAGTATACATATAGGTGCAGAAGTCTGTCCGAGCCTACCTGTAATAGGATACCCCCTATACAGTACCCTAAGGAGTCGGTTTCCAGTATCGTCGTATATTCTGGATCGAAGGCAGCAAGCGTTAGTCCTGTAGTAAAGAGCTCCTTTAGCCTGTTAAAGCTCCTATTACACTCGTCCGTCTACTTAAACTGCTTGTCCTTATATATTAGCTCGACTAGGGGGCGTACGATCTCCGAGTAGTTCTGTATAAACTAGCAGTAGAAGTTGGCAAACCTAAGGAATTCCTGTACGCTCTCAACACTTATAGGCAGCTTCTATTGCTTAATAGCATTAATCTTCTTCCTATCTATACTAATACCTTTCCCTGCCTCGATAATAAACTCTAGGTATTTTATACGCTGTACACCGAATTTGTATTTGTCGATATCGAGGTACAATCTAGCCTGTTGCAGTCGATCTAATACCTTCTTAACGTCCTGCATATAGTCTGTATAGGTGCCGTCTGTAAAAACCAGTATATCGTCAAGGTACCCTAAACAGATGTCGTCTAGTAACCCTTATAGGGACCTGTTAATGTACCTCTAGAAGGTTGCTAGTGTATTGGAAAGGCTAAAGGGGGTAACAAGCTACTCGAAAAGACTATATCTCGTACAGAAGGCAGTTATCTACTTATAGCCTTCCTTAATCTGTATTTTGTAGAAAGCTAAGACTATGTTAAGCTTAGTAAACTACTTTGCCTTGCTAATCCGTCCGAGAGTCTCCTTAATAAGGGGTAGGGGGTACTGGTCCTTCTTAGTAATCGCGTTAATGCCTCTGTAATCTATGCAAAAACGTAAGCCGGCTTTGCCTTCTTTATAGACAAACAGCACTAGGGCTCCTGTAGACGAGGTATTTGCGCGAATAAAACCTTTAGTAAGTAGGTCGTCCAGTGTCTTGCGCAGTACTAGGAGTTCTTTAGAGGACATACCGTACAGCGGGCTGTATAGTACTTTAGGCAGACTCCTATCCGGATAGGGCTCTAGCTAGATGTTGTAGTTAATTCCTTCTCCTTAGTATAGTAGCAGTTTCGAGGCCGACTTTGGCTTAAAGAGGTCTAGGTATTCTGCGTATTCTACTAGGAGCTTCGTATAGGGGTCCGTTGCTTTCTTAGGTGCTAATGCCTTCTTAATGTCTATAGTCGCAGTATTGATTTTAGCCTTAGCATTGCCGCCCTACGGAACTCTCCCTTAGTCTCGGAGCCTCTGCTTCGTTACTGCCAGGTACAGCCGTTCTCGTCTAACGTCCAGCTTGCCCTGCTAGCGCTCTATCTATAGCTTCCCTAATATTAAGTTATATCCTAACTTGTTCTATATAATGTAGAGGTATAAGTCCTGCTCGTAGTGTCCTTGCAGCTCTATCGTTACTTTTACTATATAGGTAATGTCCAGTCCTCGCCCAGTAATGCCCAGCATGCGTACAGGTATAGTAGGGGTCGTCTTAATGTAGTATCTCTGTACGAAGTCTTCGCTAATTACTCTGTATACTAAACATCCTGTATTAATTAGTATCTGCACTACAGCAGTCCCGTTTAGCGTAGGTCGTACAATAAACGGCGTAGTCGTTATGTAATTGCTCTTAAAAGATAGCTAAGTAGTACTTTAATTTAGCAATCTATCTCGTATACGCCTCTAGCAGAGCCTTCGCTTAGAGGCTACTCTTTTCCTAACTCGTTGTCGTCTAAGGGGGACTCTTAGTTCTCTTGTTAGGGCGCTGCAGTTGCTACCCTTGCAATAGTCGGCCGTCCCCTAGGTCTCTCTACTAGCAAAAGCCTGCAATTCTGTACAGTATAGCCTATCTTGCTATACCTATAGCAGCTCCCTTCTGTTCGTCTCTTGTTAAGGGTAGCTATATCTACCTACTATGCCCTTTTAGCAGCGGCTATTAGCTGTATAGTAACGGCTGCCGCTACTCTCGTTATCGTTAGTTTCTAGTCTATAGCGTCCTGCTGCTGCTAGAGGGGTTGTCGCATTTCGTAGGCGCAGCTTATCTGTCTAAGCCTATACTGTTAGTCGTCGACTATCCTAAGGAGATTACAGAACTCCTTGTATATAGCTAGTTGCATTATATCTACTAGTCCCGTTATAATCTCCTTAGAGAGACCTACCTCTAAGATAGTAATTTTTACCCTATCCTCCTATTAGAGACCTCCTGCCTCTGCTAGGGTCTAGTTGTATTCCGTAAGGAACTCTCGTATAGTCTTGCGTCCTTGCTTTATCGTATTAATCTGTAGGAGTGCTCGGCTTTCGCAGTCTAGGTCCTTATAGCTCCTGTTAAGAGCTGCCTTAAGCATCGTCGTAGTTGCTATTGCTAGGTTGGCAATAGCTGTCTTGTAGTATAGCAGAATCTGTACTACTGCCCTGCCCTTTAATGTCCTAAAGAGGTACACTACCTTGTCTAGCTTAGTTAGGTATGCTCCTAAGTCGACTAGAAGCTTAGAGCGTATCTAGGCAGCCTAGGAGGGGTACTCGGCTAGAGCCTTACTATTGTAGGTAGTAACGTTAGGGAGTTTGCTTTTAGGGGCCGGGGTATAGGCCGTTGTGTTCGTCGTCGTCGTCGTCGTAGGGGTCGGATCGCAATCGGACGCCCTAAGCTGTCGTAGCTCCTGTTCCTGTTAGGAAATTATCGCAGCCTAGTAGCTTACTTGCTGTTCGAGCTGCCTCTTATATACTAGCAGCTCCTTATATATGTAGTATATCTAATCCTGTATAGCTGCAGGATCTATAGGGATGTCGCTGTTTATCTTTATTGTATTACTGCAGTTACTAACAGTAAGATTAGTTTCTAATATAAGGGCTTAAGACTCTTAGTTTAGAAACTTAAGGCTAGGTATCTATATAAAGGAACTAATAGGCAGTTCCTTCATCGTCTGCTACTGTACAATTTGTACCTACGAAGCTAAGCTAGCAATTTCCCTCTATATAGGGATGCAAGGTTCGCACTCTGTATAGAGGGTCGGGAGTTTCCCTCTATATAGTAGTACAGAGTTTTCTCTCTGTTTAGAGGGGCGACAATTTCCCTCTATATAGGGTTATAGGGTTCTCCCTCTATATAGGAGTAGGGTCGTGTTAGTAGCTCTATACAGAGGGTAGGGTATTAGGGGGCGCTGTCTAGCCTAGGTCCTAGACCTAAGCTAGCCGTCGCCCTAAGGACTGCGACTTAGCAGTGCTAGCACGACCCTACTCTCTGTATAGAGTTACCGACAGGACCCTACTCCTGTACAGAGGGAGAATCCTATAGCCCTATATAGAAGGGAATTGCCGCCCCTCTAAACAGAGGGAAAACTCTATACTACTATATAGAGGGAAACTCCCGACCCTCTATACAGAGTGCGAACCTTGCATCCCTATATAGAGGGAAATTGCTAGCTTAGCTTCGTAGGTACAAATTGTACAGCAGCAGACAACGGAGGAACTGCCTATTAGTTCCTTTATATAGATACCTAACCTGAAGTTTCTAAACTAAGATTCTTAAGCCCTTATATTAGGAACTAATCTTACTATTAGTAACTGCAGTAATATAACGAAGATAGACAGCGACATCTCTATATAACCTACGGCTATACAGGGACAGATGCACTGCGCGTACGAGGAGCTGCTAGAACACAAGAGGCAGCTCGAACAGCAAGTAAGCCACTAGGCTGCGATAATTTCCTAACAGGAACAGGAGCTACGACAGCTTAGGGCGTCCGATTGCGATCCGACCCCTACGACGACGAACACGATAGCCTATACCCCGGCCTCTAAGAGCAAACTCCCTAACGTTACTACTTACGATAGTAAGGCTCTGGCCGAGTACCCCTCCTAGGCTGCCTAGATACGCTCTAAGCCTCTAGTCAACTTAGGAGCATACCTAACTAAGCTAGACAAGGTAGTATACCTCTTTAGGAGGTTAAAGGGCAGGGCAGCAGTACGGATTCTGCCGTACTACGAGACGGCTATTGCCAACCTAGCAATAGCAACGACGACGATGCTCTAGGCAGCTCTTAACAAGAGCTATAAGGACCTAGACTGCGAAAGCCGAGTACTTATACAGGTTAATACAATAAAGCAAGGGCGTAAGACTATATAACAGTTCCTTATAGAATACGACTAGACCCTAGCAGAGGTAGGAGGACTCTAATAGAAGGACAGGATAAAAATTGCTACCTTAGAGGTAGGCCTCTCTAAGGAGATTATAACAGGACTGGTAGGCGTAATGCGACTAGCTATATACGAGGAATTCTGTAATCTCCTTAGGATAGTCGACGACTAGTAGCGCAGGCTCGGACGGATAAGCTGCACTTATAAGATACAACAACCTCTCTAGCAGTAGACGGACGCTATAGACTAGGAACTAACAACGACGAGGGTAGCGGCAGCCGTTACTGTACAGCTAAGGGCCGCTGCTAAAAGGGTACAGTAGGTATAAATAGCTACCCTAGACAAGAGAAGAGCAGAAGGGAGCTGCTACCGGTGTAGCAAGATAGGCTACACTGCATAGAATTGCGGGCTTTTGCTAGTAGAGAGACCTAGGGGACGGCCGACTACTGTAAGGGTAGCAACTCCAGCGCTCTAACAAGAGTCCTACTTAGACGACGACGAGTTAGGAAAAGAGTAGCCTCTAAGCGAAGGCTCTGCTAGAGGCGTATACGAGATAGATTGCTAAATCAAAGCACTACTTAGCTATTTTTTAACAGCAACTATATAACGACTACGCCGTTTATCGTATAGCCTATGCTAAACAGGTCCGCAACGGCGCGGACATTAATTAATATAGGATGTTTAGTGTACGGAGTAATTAGCGAAGACTTCGTACAGAGATACTGCATAGAGACGACCCCTACTGTACCTGTACGTATACTAGGCATTACCAGGCAAGGACCGGACATTACCTATATAGTAAAAGTAACGATAGAGCTACAGGGACACTATAAGCAGAACTTATACTTCTATATCGTATAGGACGAGTTAGGGTATAACCTAATACTAGGGAAGCTATAGATAGAGCGCTAGCGAGGCAAGCTAGACGTTGGACGAGGACGGCTGTACCTAGTAGCGACAAAGCGGAGACTCTAAGACTAGGGGAGAGTTCTGCAGGGTAACAATGCTAAGGCCGAAATTAACACTGCGACTGCAGACATTAAGAAGGCATTAGCGCCTAAGAAAACAACGGACCCCTGTACGAAGCTCCTAGCAGAGTACGCAGAATACCTAGACCTCTTCGAGCCAAAGTTAGCCT
This sequence comes from Pseudocercospora ulei, assembly GCA_016165855.1. Taxonomy (NCBI): domain Eukaryota; kingdom Fungi; phylum Ascomycota; class Dothideomycetes; order Mycosphaerellales; family Mycosphaerellaceae; genus Pseudocercospora; species Pseudocercospora ulei. The sequence continues at coordinate 779,176 of JACWNB010000019.1, read as the reverse complement.
CGAAGCTGCTACTATACCGAGGAGAAGGAATTAACTATAACATTTAGCTAGAGCCCCGGCCGGATAGGAGTCTGCCTAAAGTACCGTACGGTCCGCTGTACAGTATGTCCTCTAGAGAACTCCTAGTACTACGCAAGACACTAGACGACCTACTTGCTAAAGGTTTTATTTACGTAAGTACCTTGTCTACCGGAGCCCTAGTGCTGTTTGTCTATAAGGAAGGGAAGGCCGGCTTGCGTTTCTATATAGACTACAGAGGCATTAACGCGATTACTAAGAAGGACCGGTACCCCCTACTCCTTATTAAGGAGACTCTCGGACGGATTAGCAAGGCAAAGTAGTTTACTAAGCTTAACGTAGTCTCGGCTTTGTACAAGATACGGATTAAGGAAGGCTATAAATAGATAACTACCTTCTGTACAAGATGTAGTCTTTTCGAGTAGCTCGTTACCCCCTTTGGCCTTACTAATATACTAGCGACCTTCTAGAGGTACATTAACAGGTCCCTACAAGGGTTACTAGACGATATCTGTTCGGCGTACCTTAACGATATACTGGTTTTTACAGACGGCACCTATGCAGATTACGTACGGGACGTTAAGAAGGTACTAGATCGACTGCAACAGGCTAGATTGTACCTCGACATCGACAAATACAAATTCGGTGTATACTGTATAAAATACCTAGAGTTTATTATCGAGATAGGGAAAGGCATTAGCATAGATAGAAAGAAGATTAATGCTATTAAGCAATAGAAGCCGCCTACGAGCGTTAAGGGCATACGGGAATTTCTTAGGTTTGCCAACTTCTACTGCTAGTTTATACAGAACTACTTAGAGATCGTACGCCCCCTAGTCGAGCTAACATATAAGGACAAGCAGTTTAAGTAGACGGATAAGTGTAATAGGAGCTTTAACAGGCTAAAGGAGCTCTTTACTATAGGACTAACGCTTGCTGCCTTTAACCTAGAACGTACGACAATACTAGAAACTGACTCCTTAGGGTACTATATAGAAGACATCCTATTTGATCCGACTGCAGTAGACGCAAGGTCGATACCCGTCTTTAATAACTATATCCAAGGCTAGAGAGGGAAGAATCTACGTACAAGCGGAGGTAGAGTTATTTGAGTGTGTGCCAAGCCTGGTCCTGCCAAGCCTGCTACCTTCCAGCACCTTCCAGCCCTCTACCTCCACATCCGTATTACTATTATAGGTAGGCTCGGACGGACTTCTATACCTATACGCGTACTTCTCTAAGAAGAACTCCCTAGCTAAGTGCAACTACCCTATCTACGACAAGGAATTGCTAGCAGTTGTATAGTGTTGCAAAGCGTAGGATAGAGAACTCCGCTCAGTTCCCGAGTTCCTTGCCTTAACTAACTACAAGAATCTAGAATACTTTACGCAACCCTAGAAGCTTTCTAAGAGATATATACAATAGGCGATGTACCTAAGCTAGTTTAATATAAGACTCTAGTATCGTAAGGGAAAGGACAATAGCTAGGCCGATACGCTATCTAGACAGGACTAGGATATGCTAACTATATACAAGGACGATCAGCTAAAATTACGAACATTCTAGATATTTAAGGAAGAGCTAGACGAAGGGACTGTCAAGGGGGAAGCTAAGAGGTCGGAGGAGGTCGATGTAAAAGTCGAGGTAAGTAGGAGGAGTTGGATAAAACAAAGTTAAAAGAAGGGATGTAAAAGTTGATGTTAGAGGGGGAGGCTGAAGTCTAAAGTAAGGGATGTAAAAACTAAGTAAAGAAGGGAAGGGCTGGAGTCTAAGGTGTAAAAGCTAAATTAATGCACAAGACGAGCTATAAACAAGAAGAAGAGAAAGATTAGGGGGGCGGCAGCAGGTTCTTATATCCCCCTGCCCTAGCTGGTTGTTTGCTAAGTGTTTGCTAGTAACTTTCTTATTAAACTCTGTTTCTTTGTTCTGTAAACAGATTTATTTCCTATACCCGCTTTTTCCAAAGGTTCCAGAACTAAGCCAGGAGTGTTTGCATCGCGAGATGATTTGCCTTTTACTCTCTAGGAGTCTTCTTCTATCTAGTAGTTGTTAGCCTGTAGTCTGTGAATCTTAATAGTTCTGGTTAGGTCCTAGATGCTGTTGTTTTCCGTTTTACCTCTAGTAACTGTGTTTTCCGTTTTACATCTGTTGACCGTAACAGGGACTATCCGCCTAGCAGCGGTACATATATAGGAACCCTAACTACAGGTATAGGAAGAGGCAGTAGAAAAGGACGAAGTATACTAAGGGGCCTATACAGCGATTTAAGGGGGACAGCGGAAGCTCCTAGCAGAGCTTTACCTTAAGGTATCGGCAGCAGAGTGCTTAGTAGACGAGGAGAACAACCTAAAGTTTAGGAATCGGATTTGGGTCCTAGCAGACAAGAAGCTCTGTACGAGCTTAATACAACAGGCGCATAATTCTATAGCAACCGGGCACCTAGGGCGCGAGGAGAAGTACAGTATCGTCGCTAGGGACTACTACTAGCCGGCGATAGCAAAGGATATCCGCAGGTTTATACAGAACTGCGATGTCTACAGACAGACGAAGCCCTAGCGTAAACTAAAGCATAGGCTGCTAAAACCCCTACCGATACCGGACCGGCCCTAGCAAGACCTAACAGTAGACTTTATTACAGACCTCCCTAAGAGCGACGAACGGCGGAATATTATAGTAGTAACGGACAAGCTAACGAAGGGGGTAATACTAGAAGGAATAGACTCTATTACAGCTAAGGGCACTGCCTAGGCCTTTATACGGACGACGTTTAGCAAGCACAGGTTCCCTAGGTCAATTGTATCAGACTGGGGTACACAGTTTACGAGCTAGCTCTAGGCAAGGGTCTGTTAGTTGCTAAACGTAGAACGTCGCCTGTTAACTGTATAGCACCCGTAGACAGACAGTACGACAGAGAGGGTCAATTCGACGTTAGAAGCGTACCTCTAGGCGTACGTCGACTATAATTAGACAAACTAGAACTGCCTTCTCCCTATAGCAGAGCTAGCTATTAACAGCTATACGGCTAATGCTACAGGATTGTCCCCCTTCTTTATAGCCTACAGATACGACTACTCCCCGCTCCTGCCGACCCTAAGTAGTAACACCCTACGCCCTATACGATCCCCGATTTAGCAAGGAGAGGCTATTGTACGGACGATTATAAATGCCTACTAATAGGCGAAAGCGAGTCTAGCTATAGCTTAACAGAATGCGGAGGAGCAGGCTAACAAGGGGCAACAGGCTGCACTAAGGTACGAGGCAGGAGATAAGGTCTAGCTAAACTAGCGCAACATCCGTACAGACTAGCCGAGCAAGAAACTGGACTAGAAGAACTAGAAGTTTATAGTAGTTCGACCAGTAGGGACATACGCTATACGACTTAACACTCCCCTAGGGATCTACCTAATCTTTTATATAGATCTTGTACAGCTAGCGAATACGGACCCCCTACTGTATTAGATAACGGACGACGCGCGCCTACTAGCGATTATTACGGAGAGCTAGGAAGAGTACGAGGTAGAAGGAATCCTTAAGAACAGAAGGAAGCAGAAGAGGGTAGAGTACCTAGTAAAATAGAGAGGATAGGCAGAGCCTATATAGGAACTATACGAGGCCCTATAGGATACAACTGCGCTAGATAGGTAGGAGGAGAACTATCCCCCTGCCTGGTCTTAGTAACACTGCACCGTACGGCGAAAAGGGGCATAATCTACCCTAAGTACAGGGCAACCGCTAGCAACTTAGGTTGTTAAAGGATCGAGAATTAAGATATAGGACCCTACTAGGTCCTGCCGACACTACACTATATAGAAGAGGGGCAGGAGGAAGGGAACGGTTAGGAGACAGGTAAGATAAATAGAAATAAGAAGGGGATAAAAGCAGAACTGTCCGAAAATTTCTTACACTACCTTAGGGAAGGGGGGGTAGCTTACTGGCTACTACCCTATAGGACTAGGGCGGCCGACTCCCTATCTGAAATCTTAATTACCTCCTAGCCGGCAGGACCCCTACCTAGGCTAGCACTAGGGAGCAGAGGCACCCTACTACCCTAACGCGCCTCCTCTAGACAGCAGTAGGGGCAGTAGAGGGAGCCGTCCTTCCATTTATAGGAGGCATAGACCCTAGCCTAGAAGCTAGGAAGGCAGTATAGGCTAAGTAAGCCTTAGGGGGAATTAGGGCAGGAGGTACAGAGCTAGCCCTAAGTAGCAATAAGGATAGCATTAACATACGACGCGCAGGCTGTAGCGACCTGCTAAGGCGTAACCTAGGCAGGGTTATACTAAAAGGCGTAGAAGGGTAGCTCGGCAGCATCCTACTGCTTATTAGTATAGCATCTAAGACGTTAGCTTAGACTGTATAGAAGATAGGGACCTATACGAACCGGAAGCGAAGTTGCTAGTCGAGCTAAGCACTCTATTGCTAGAGGTAAAAATAGGAGGGGACACTAGCCGGACAGGCGGAAGAAGAGCTAGGAACTACAAGAGAAGAGCTAGCAACTATAAGAGAACTATAGCAGGAACGGCTAGACAGGGTACGTAGCATAAGGGTAGTAGCTAGTAGTAGTAACTAGTAGACAGTAGACGGTAGACGTTAGTAGTAGACAGTAGACGTTAGTAGTAGACAGTAGACAGTAGACAGTAGACAGTAGTAGGGGACGGCGTAGGCGGAGGGGTAGCAGGCAGGGGAATAGAAGAGAAGGAGGAAAGGGAAAGAGAAGGGGGAGGCTTGCTATCTAGAGGGTAGCTGCCTGCTATACGAGGCAATAGCAACTAGAGCAGCTGCTACAACTGTGTAAAAAGGGAGCAAAGAAGGCAACTACGACCTAGTAGGAGATAAGCAACGACCCTATAAACGACTAGATAGAGACAGGAAGTCGCGACCTGCTAAAGGAGTACTAGGAGCTAAGGGTATACGGCACGCTGTCGTACGAAAGGAGCACTACGAGAAGGGAGGGGGGTATTGTTAGGGAGCGCCGTCTAGCCTAGGTCCTAGACCTAAGCTAGCCGTCGCCCTAAGGACTGCGACTTAGCAGCACTAGCACGACCCTACCCTCTATCTAGAGTTACCGACAGGACCCTACTCTTATATAGAGGGAGAATCCTATAGCCCTATATAGAAGGGAATTGCTGCCCCTCTAAACGGAGGGAAAACTCTGCACTACTGTACAGAGGGAAACTCCCGATCCTCTGTACAGAGTGCAAACCTTGCATCCCTATATAGAGGGAAATTGCTGGCTTGGCTTCGTAGATACAAATTATACAGTAGCAGACGACGAAGGAACTGCCTATTAGTTCCTTTATATAGATACCCAACCTGAAGTTTCTAAACTAAGATTCTTAAGCCCTTATATAGGGTCGTGCTAGCGCTGCTAAGTCGCTAATACGGGGTGGGTTGGCCCGTGTTATTACTATGCCTTGCCAAGGTTCATATATCTGGTACACATTGGTCAAGTCACTTCCGAGTTACTTGACCAGTCCCTTTTGGCTTAAGTGTACTGCGTTACATCACTTAACTCGGAAGTAACTGCTGAAAGTGTACGATAAAAGGCCCGGGTTCAATTCCCAGGGGGCGCATCTTTCAACGGGAGAGTAGAAGCAGCGTTAATGTATGTCCGTTTGTCCACCACTCCGTACAGAATAAGGCAGACCCGGTAAAGGTCCAGCTGGCTGTGTGCAGACCTGCCGGGGGGGGTTAATTGCGTATGCTGCATGCATAGGGGGGCTGTGCAATGGCATACGTAGCCTGTAAGTAAGCGCAGCTTACGAGGTCGTAAGCCTGTAGCGCAGGGGGTAGTAATACGGGGTAGGTTGGCCCGTGTCATTACTATGCCTTGCCAAGGTTCATATATCTAGTACACATTGGTCAAGTTACTTCCGAGTTACTTGACCAGTCCCTTTTGGCTCAAGTGTACCGCGTCACATCAGTCGCAGTCCTTAGGGCGACAGCTAGCTTAGGTCCAGGACCTAGGCTGGACGGCGCCCCCTAATATGCAACAGCTAGCGGCTTAGATTAGATAGCTCCGATTAGACAGACGCTAAGTAAAGGATTTTAGATAGCGACGATATAAGAAGAAAGAAGAAGTCGAAAGGGTAACGTTTTCGAAAATAGAAGAACCGATAAGGTAACGTCAATTTTTAGAAGGATTTCGGCAGAAGAAGTCGCGAATCGGACGGAGGAAGAAGACGAAGAAAAATAGAAGAAAAAGAAGAAAAGAACGAATTAAAAAAAAAGAGAAGGGGCAGATAAGATAAGTAAGTAGTCGAGGGCGACTGCTAGTAAGGGAGGGAGGTAGTGTTGCAGCAGCAGAAAGGGGTAGGACTAAGTAATAGGGTAGACCCTTGGAATTTCGGCTTAGCCCTTCTAGACCGAGCTGGGCCTTAGCACACCCACTCCTAAAGCCCTTACCTACTGCTGCATAGATTCCTTTCCTTCCTCAGTTCGAGATATAGTTATCAAAACAGCTATATTAAATCATATCTGCGTGCTCGGATCAAAGAGAGACGTATACCCGCTGCCGCTAATCGATAAGACTATACAACAAGTAGCGAAAGCTAGGTAGTTTAATAAGCTAGACATTCTCTAAGCGTTCTACCGACTAAGGAACGAGGAAGGGCAGACAGAAGACCTTATAACGTTCGCTATATGTATAGGCAATTTCAAGTAGTTAGTTATACCTTTCGGCTTTACTAACGCACTAGCTATATAGCAACGCTTTATAAACTACACCTTTATAGACATGCTAGAGCGGTTTATGTCTATTTACTTAGACGACATCCTTATCTATACTAATAGAACAAGAGAGCAACATACGGACTACATTAAGAGAGTGTTAACTAGGCTCTGCGAGGTCGGGTTAAACGCGGACACGAAGAAGAGCGAGTTCTACTAGACTAAAGTCAAATATCTCGGTCTTATTGTCAGAAGCAAAGGCATTTGGATAGACCCCTTAAAGGTCGCTGCTATAGCAGAATAGAAGCAGCCGAAGTCCGGAAACACTACCTAAATTAGAGCTTTTCTTAGGTTCTACAGTTACTATCGTTAATTTATTAAAGACTTTAGCAAGATAGTAAGACTCCTAAATAAGGCATTAAAGAAGGAGGCGGCTAGCCTATAGAACGAGAGGTGCACAGAGGCTTTTAACCGGCTAAAAGAAGCAGTAGTCTTGGCGCTAGTGCTAGCACACTTCCGGCTAGAAAGGACGATCTATCTAGAAACAGACGCTTCCGACACAGTAACTGCAGGGGTCCTTTCTTAATACAACGACGACGGCGAGACCCTCTATCTAGTAGCCTTCTTTAGCAAGTCTATAAATAAGGCTAAACAGAACTACGCTATCTACGACAAGGAGCTATTAGCTATTATCTAAGCTTTTAAGGAGTATAAGCTAGAGCTTATAGCTAGAAAGAGCACAGTCCAGGTCCTTACAGACTATTAGTCGTTAACCTACTTTATAAAGACGCAGAAGCTCTCGCGCCGCTAGGCTTAGTAGGCCGCCTACTTATCCGGATTCGACTTTAAGATTACCTATCGACCCGGAGCTTAAAATAGAAAGGCTAATGCACTAACGAGAAGAGAAGGGAAGACTAGCTGCGCGAAAGAAGACCCGAACATGTTCCAGAAGATGTTAACAGAGCGGATAGTAGATGCTAAAGTGTTAAAAGAAGTGGGGATCTGCGCAGTAGAGCCGGTTACCAAGAAAGAAACGCTCTACAAAAAAGTAGAGCAGCTTAACTAACAATAGAAGCTCGGCAAAACCAGCTTAGGGAAGCTAATAGTTCTAGAAGAACTAATTACAGAGGTTATTTAGCTAGTATATAGTTCTAAGGATGTTAGCTATACTAGCACAAAAAAGACGATAGAAGCTATAAGGACAGTCTACTAGTTTCCGCAGATCTTTAAGCGGATTTACCGGTTTATCGCTAATTGTTACGTATATCGAGCCGCGAAGCCGCGTTACGGCCTTCTGGCCGGTCTACTAAAGCTACTGCCGATCCCTAAGAAACTGTAGCAGCACATTACGATAGATTTCGTAACCGGCCTGCCGGATTCCAATAGATACAATACTATGCTTAATCTAGTAGATTAGTTAAGCAAGGAACGCTACTTTATCCCCTGCTAAGTAAAGAATAAAGGCACTACTGCAGAAGAGACAGCGAGGATGCTAATTCAGCACGTATAGAAGCACTATAGCCTGCTAGACACTATTACTACAGATAGGGACTCTTAATTTACTGCTAATATATAGAAGGCTATTAACTAAGTTCTCGGAGTTCGCAGAAAGCTTAGCATAGCCGCTTATCCTTAGACCGACAGTTAGTCTAAAGTAGCGAACCATAAGATAGAGAAATATCTACGAATCTTCTGCAGTTGTTATTAAGAAGAGTAGATTAAGGTGTTGCTAATAGCCGAATTCTGCACCAATTTAGCACAGTCTAAGGCTACCTTACTAGCGCTGTTTGAGATAACTTATAGCTATCTTCTAAGAATAAGCTTTCAACTGCCGAACGAGCCTAGCTCTCCGGAATCTTCTACTGCTACCTTGTTAAAGAGAGTCGCCGCCGCTGCGGCAGAAGCGCTTAAATCTTAGATAGAAGAAGCGATTAGGGTAGCAAAAGAGGCGATAGAATCGGCTTAGAAGAAGATGGTAACTTAAGCTAATAGAAAGCTGTTACTAATAGAATTTAAAGAAGGCTAAAAGGTATAGCTCAATACGCAGAACCTTAGGCTAAAAGGAAACGCTAAGCTTAACCCCTGTTATATAGGTCCGTTTACGATAGTAGAAAAGAGGTCGCTAGTAACTTATCGGCTCTAGCCACTAAAGTCGTTCCGAATCTACAATGTTTTCTATTTAGATCTGTTAAGTCTAGACCCTAAAGACTGTTGCGGCAGTGGAAAGAGGTAGGACAGATTGATGGGGTGGACCCTGGATTTCGGCTCGGCCCGTCCGGGCCGAGCCGGGCCTTGGCATCACCACTACTACGGAAGCCCACCACCACCACCACATAGGTTCCTTTCCCTCCTCAGTTCGAGATATAGTTATCAAAAAGGCCGTATTGAATTATATCTGCGTGCCCGGATCATTATATCTCGAACTCACTCTCTACACAAACCCCGCGCTGCGCGAAAGGGCCCGTCGAACTATCCGGAAACCCGAATAACGCACGCGCATCCACTACTAACAACAACACCCAAGGCACCGTAAGAAGATAGAAGGCTTCTCAGCGGTAGAGAGCAGCGTAACAGGCCGCCGCGGAAAGAGAAAGACTAACAGAGCGAACAGGCGCTCCAGTGTCATTGATAATAAGATCATTATTAGAGGTTTTACGGCGGAAGAGACTGCAGAGATTAAGGAACGAATAAGCGAATACAAGAAGATCTACGACTGCACGATCGAGGAACTGGAAGACTATATAAACGAGAATAGGATAGGAAAGGTCTACGATAGGATAGACCTTATTAAGACGCTGTTTTACAGAACGCTGGAAGAGAACAGATAACTAAGAGAAGAAACTAAAGCGGTAAGGGCCGAAAAGGAATCGGCAGAGACTATTATCGACGTGTTAGAAAACCAAGCGTCGAATCGACTAGCGCAGCTAAAGGCGCTAAAGGATCAACTAGCTGATATAGAAGCAGCAAAGTCGCCGCCACCACATCGAGAAACCTATGCAGAGACCGCCTTACTGGCGGCCTATAGTCAGGGTAGCACTACGATAATGTGAGAGGCTCAAGAATCTTGGTTCAGAAACTTGAGGTCGGGTATCTACATAAAGGAACTAATAGGCAGTTCCTTCGACGTCTGCTCTGTACGATTTGTACCTACGAAGCCAAGCTAGCAATTTCCCCTTTGTGCTGGGGTGCAAGGTTCACCCTCCGTACAGAGGATCGGGAGTTACCTCCTCCGTACAGTAGTGCCGGGTTTCTACCCCCCCCCCCCCCCCCTAATCCGAGGGGCGGTAGCTTCCCTTTAGGCAGGACCGTAGTGTTCTCCCTCTGTACGGAGGTAGGGTCCTGTCGGTTGCTCCGTACGGAGGGTAGGGTCGTGCTAGCGCCGCTAAGTCGCAGTCCTTAGGGCGACGGTCGGCTTAGGTCGGGTTCAGGACCTGGGCTGGGCGGCGCCCCCTAACAATACCCCCCCCCTTTCCCTTTCTCGTAGTGCTTCGTCCGCACAGCGGCGTGTCTAAACTACCTAGCTCCTGCTGTTCCTTTGGCAGGTAGTGGCTTCCTATTTCGTCCGGTCGTCCGAGTCGTCGTCCCTCGTTACTTCCCCTAGGTCGTAGTTGCCTCTTGCTATTTTACCTGTCTGTAGCAGCTGCCTTGCTTGCCATTCCTACTATAGCAGGCAGTCAGCCTAAGCCTTCTCCCTTCTCTTCCCTTCCCCTTTCTCTTTTCCCTGTACAACGTCCACTATCTACTACCGTCTACTACCGTCTACTATCCGCTACTACTAGCTACTAACTACTAACTACTAACCAACTACTACCAGCTAACTACTACTAGCTACTATGTCTGCCCTGTCCGGTCCCCTCGTCGCTGCTAGCCCCGCCCCTCCCCCTCGTCCGGCCGGGGTCCCCCCCTACTTTGACTACGTACAGTAGGGCCCCTAACTTAACCAGCAGCTACTCTTCCGGTTCGTACGGATTCTTATCTTCTATACGGTCTGATCTAACGTCTTAGGTGCTACACCCGCGAGCAGCAGGATGCGGCCGGGCTCCCCTTCTACCCCTTCTAGTGTAACCCCGCCTAGGTTATACCTAATCGGGTAGCTACGGCCCGGCCGTCGTACGTTAACGCCCTCCTTATCGCTACCCGGGGCCAGCCCTGTGCCCCCTGCCCCAACTCCCCCCGGCCCTTACTTGGCCTATACCGCCTCCTAGGTTTCTAGGCTGGGGTGTGTGCCTTGTGTAAGTGGAAGGATGGCTCCCTCTACTGCCCCTTCCACCGTCCGGGGGAGGCACGTAGGGGTAGGGGGGTGCCTCTGCTCCCTAGGGGTAGCCCTGGTAGGGGTGGGGGCCCGGCCGGGCCTAAGGTAGTAGAGATTTTAGACGATAAGTAGGGTAGTTTGGTTCCCTGCCGGGGAATGTAAGAATCTTTAGCCGGTTTTCTCTCTTGTCTTATTTCCGCTCCCCCCTCCTATTCGTCCCTTGGCTGTTCCTTTCTTCTAGCCCTCGTCTCGTACAGCGTCGTACAGTGTCGTATCAGTAGGCTCCTATAGTGTCCTACGTCGTAGTGCTCGATCCTTTGACAACCTAGGTCTGCCTGCAGCTACCCTGTCCTTAGGGTGGATCGTGCCTCTTTCCGCTATACGGCGCGGGGTTATTGCAACTGGGTAGGGGGATGGTCCTCCTCCTATCTGTCTAGTGCGGTCGTATCTCGCAGAGCCTCGTACAGTTCCTACGTAGGCTCTGCCTATCCTTTCTATTTCACTAAGTACTCTGCCTTCCTCCGCTTCCTCCGGCTCTTAAGGATCCCCTCTACCTCGTACTCTTCTTAGCCCTTGGTTATAATTGCGGGTAGGCGCCTGTCGTTAGTCGTCTAATGCAGTAAGGGGTCCGTGCTCGCCGGTCGTACAAGGTCTATATAGAAGACTGGGTAAATCCCTAGGGGAGTGTTTAGTCGTATAGCGTATGTCCCTACCGGCCGGATTACCGTAAACTTCCTGTTTCTCCAATCCAACTTCTTGCTCGGCCGGTCTATACAGATGTTTCGCTGGTTTAGCCAGACCTTATCCCCTGCCTCGTACCTTGGTGTAGCCTGTCGTCCCTTGTTGGCCTGCTCTTCCGCGTTCTGCTAGGCTAGGGCTAGGCTTGCTTTTGCCTATTGGTAGGCGTTCGTAATCGTCTGTACGATAGCCTCTCCTTGCTGGATTAGGGATCGTACAGGGTGCGGGGTATTGCCACTTAGGGTCGGTAGGAGCGGGGAATGGTCGTATCTATAGGTTATAAAGAAGGGGGACAGTCCTGTAGCATCGGCCGTACAGCTGTTAATAGCTAGCTCCGCTATTAGGAGAAGGCGGTTCCAGTTCGTCTGGTTATAGTCGACGTACGCTCGGAGGTACGCCTCTAGGGTTAAGTTGGCCCTCTCCGTCGCCCCGTCCGTCTGCGGGTGCTATGCGGTGGACAGGCGACGCTCTACCCTTAGTAACTGGCAGATCCGTGCCCAGAGTTGGCTCGTAAACTGTAACCCCCGGTCTAATACGATTAACCTAGGGAAACCGTACTTGCTGAACGTCGTCCAGATAAAGGCCTAGGTAGTGTCTTTAGCTGTAATAGAGTCCATCCCCTCCAGTATTACCCCCTTCGTTAACTTGTCTGTAACTACTATAATGTTTCGCCGTCCGTCGCTCTTAGGGAGGTCCGTAATAAAGTCTACGGTTAGGTCTTGCTAGGGTCGATCCGGTATCGGCAGGGGCTTCAGCAGCCTATGCTTTAGCTCGCGCCAGGGCTTCGTTCGTCTGCATACATCGCAGTTCTGTACGAACCTGCGAATGTCCTTCGCCATCGCTAGCTAGTAGTAGTCCCGGGCGATAATGTTGTACGTCTCCTCGCGCCCTAGGTGCCCGGTGGCTATAGAGTTATGTGCTCGTTGTATTAAGCCTGTACGGAGCTTCTCGTCCGCCGGGACCTATATCCGATTTCTGAACTTCAGGTTGTTCTCCTCGTCTACTGAACACTCGGCTGCCGATACCTTTAGGTAGAGCTCGGTTGGGAGTTTCCGTTGCCCTCCCTAGATCGCTGTACAGGCCCCTCGATATACCTCGTCCTTTTCTACTGCCTCTTCCCAAGCTTGCAGTTAGGGTTCCTATAGATGTGTCGCCGCTAGGTGGATAGTCTCTCTGCCTGGCTCTTCCTTAAACATGTGGAATGTCCGCGACTTTAGCCGGTCGTCCTCGTACGTCGTTGGCATGTCCTAGTCCCGTCTGGACAGTGCGTCAGCCCTGCTGTTGTCCTTACCCTTGCGGTACTAGAGTCTTATATTAAACCGGCTTAGGTACATTGCCTATCGTACGTGCCTCTTAGACAGCTTCCGGGGTTAAGTGAAGTATTCCAGGTTCTTGTAGTCCGTTAGGGCGAGGAACTCGGGCACTGAGCGGAGTTCCCTATCCCAGGCTTCGCAACACCGTACGACTGCTAGCAACTCTTTGTCGTAGATAGGGTAGTTGCACTTAGCCGGGGAGTTCTTCTTAGAGAAATACGCGCATAGGTATAGGAGTCCGTCCGGGCCCACCTGTAACAGGATACTCCTAATGCAGTACCCTAAGGAGTCGGTTTCCAGTATTATCGTACGCTCCGGGTCAAAGGCGGCGAGCGTTGGTCCTGTAGTAAAGAGCTCTTTTAGCTTGTCGAAGCTCTTATTGCATTCGTCCGACTATTTGAACTGCTTGTCCTTGTGCGTTAGCTTAACTAGGGGGCGTACGATCTCCGAGTAGTTCCGTATAAACTGGCGGTAGAAGTTGGCAAACCCAAGGAATTCCCATACGCCCTTAACGTTTATAGGCGGCTTCTATAGCTTGATAGCATCAATCTTCTTCCTATCTATGCTAATGCCTTTCCCTGCCTCGATAATAAAACCTAGGTATTTCGTACGTTGGACACCGAACTTACACTTGTCGATGTCGAGGTACAAGCCCGCCTGCTGCAGACGGTCTAGCACCTTCTTGACATCCCGTACGTAGTCTGCGTAGGTGCCGTCCGTAAAAACCAGGGTGTCGTCGAGGTATGCCGAGCAGATGTCGTCTAGTAACCCTTGCAGGGACTTGTTAATGTACCTTTGGAAGGTTGCCGGTGTATTGGCAAGGCCAAAGGGGGTAACCAGCTACTCAAAAAGACCGTATCTCGTACGGAAGGCAGTTATCTATTTATAGCCTTCCTTAATCTATATCTTGTAGAAGGCCGAGACTACGTTAAGCTTAGTAAACTACTTCGCCTTGCTGATCCGTCCGAGGGTCTCCTTAATAAGGGGTAGAGGGTACCGGTCCTTCTTAGTAATCGCGTTAATGCCTCTATAGTCTACGCAGAAACGCAATCCAGCCTTCCCTTCCTTGTAGACAAACAGTACTAGGGCTCCTGCAGACGACGTACTGGCCTAGATAAACCCTTTGGCAAGCAGGTCGTCCAGCGTCTTGCGCAGTACTAGGAGTTCTCTAGAGGACATCCCGTATAGCGGTCCGTACAGTACCTCCAGCAGGCTCCCATCCGGGCGGGGTTCTAGCTGGATGTTATAGTTAATCCCTTCCCCTCGGTATAGCAGCAGTTTCGAGGCCGACTTCGGTTTAAAGAGGTCTAGGTATCTTATATACTCTCTTAGGAGCTTCGTACAGGGGTTTGTCGCTTCCTTAGGTGCCAATGCCTTCTCGATGTCCGCCGTTGCTGTGTTGATTTCGGCCTTAGCATTGCTACCTTGCAGGGACCTGCCCTGGTCCCGGATTTTCCGCTTTGTTGCTGCCAGGTACAGCCGTCCTCGTCCGACGTCTAGCTTGCCCTTCTAGCGCTCTATCTAAGGCTTCCCTAGTATCAGGTTATACCCCAACTTGTCCTGTACGACATAGAGGTACGAGTCTTGCTCGTAGTGTCCTTGTACCTCTATTGTTACTTTTACTATATAGGTAATGTCCGGTCCCTGCCCGGTAATGCCCAGTATGCGTACAGGTACCGTAGAGGCCGTCTCAATCCGATGTCTCTATACGAAGTCTTCGCTAATCACTCTATACACCAAACATCCTGTGTTAATCAGTGTCCGCGCCGTTGCGGACCCGTTTAATGTCGGCTGTACGATAAACGGCGTCGTCGTTATGTAATTGCTCTTAAAAGATGGCCAAGTAATGCTTTAATTTGGCAGTCTATCTCGCACCCGCCTCTAGCAGAGTCTTCGCTTAGAGGCTACTCTTTTCCCGACTCGTCGTCGTCCGAGTAGGACACCTGATCTTCTCGTTAAGGCGCTGCAGTGGCTACCCTTGCAGTGGTCGGCCGTCCCCTAGGTCTCTCTGCTAGCAGGAGCCCGCAATTCCGTACAGTGTGGCCTATCTTGCTACACCGGTAGCAGCTCCCTTCTGCTCGCCTCTTGTTAAGGGTAGCTGTGTCTACCTATTGCGCCTTCTTAGTAGCGGCCCTTGGCCGTACAGTGGCTGCTGCTGCCACCCTCGTCGTCGTTGGTTCCTAGTCTATAGCATCTGTCTGTCGCTAGGGAGGTTGTCTTATCTCCTAAGCACAGCCTATCTGTCCCAGCCTGCGTTGCTGGTCGTCGACCATCCTAAGAAGGTTACAAAATTCCTCGTACGTAGCTGGCCGCATTACACCTACCAGCCCTGTTATAATTTCCTTAGAGAGGCCTACCTCTAGAGAGGTGATTTTCATCCTGTCCTCCTATTGGAGACCCCCTGCTTCTGCCAAAGTCTAGTCAAATTCCGCAAGGAATTCTCGTACGGTCTTGCGTCCTTGTTTTATCGTGTTGACCCGTAGGAGCGCTCGGCTCTCGCGGTCCGGGTCCTTGTAGCTCTTGTCCAGAGCTGCCTAGAGCATCGTCGTCGTAGCTATTGCCGGGTTGGCAATAGCCGTCTCGTAGTACGGCAGAATTCGTGCTGCCGCCCTGCCCTTTAACCTCCTAAAGAGGTAGACTACCTTGTCCAGCTCGGTCGGGTATGCTCCTAAGTCAACTAGGAGCTTGGAGCGCATCTGAGCCGCCTAGGAGGGGTACTCGGCCGGGGCCTTACTATCGTACGTAGAGACGTCGGGGAGTTTGCTCTTAGGGGTCGGGGTAGGGGTTATCGTGTTCGTCGTCGTAGGGGTCGGATCGCGATCGGACGCCCTAAGCTGTCGTAGCTCCTGTTCCTGTTAGGAAATCATCGCAGCCTAGTGGCTTACTTGCTGTTCGAGCTGCCTCTTGCTTTCCAGCAGCTCCTCGTACACGCGGTGCATGTGTCCCTCTATGGCCGTAGGTTCTATAGGGATGTCGCCGTCTATCTTGCTCTATTACCGCGGTTACCGACAGTAAGATTAGTTCCTAATGTAAGAGGCTTAAGAATCTTGGTTCAGAAACTTAAGGTCGGGTATCTATATAAAGGAACTAATAGGCAGTTCCTTCGACGTCTGCTCCGTACGATTTGTACCTACAAAGCTAAGCTAGCAATTTCCCCTTTGTGCCGGGGTGCAAGGTTTACCCTCCGTACGGAGGATCAGGAGTTACCTCCTCTGTACGGTGGTGCCGGGTTTCCACCCCCCCCCCCCCCCCCCTAATCCGAGGGGCGGTAGCTTCCCTTTAGGCAGGACCGTAGTGTTCTCCCTCCGTACGGAGGTGGGGTCCTGTCGGTTGCTCCGTACGGAGGGTGGGGTCGTGCTGGCGCTGCTAAGTTGCAGTCCTTAGGGCGACGGTCAGCTTAGGTCGGGTTCAGGACCTGGGCCGGGCGGCGCCCCCTAACAGATAACGCCACTGCCGGACCTACCTGCCTTTGGTAGCGGAGACCCTAAAGCGTAGGAGGCGTTTAAGAAGAAGATTAAGAATAAGATAAGCCGCGATTACGCATCGAGCAGCGAAGAGGATAGATTGGCGTACTTAGAATCGCGATTAGAAGGTGAAGCTTTTTCGCTAGTAGCAGACCTAGAAGAGGTAACTGCTAAAGAAGCGATCAAAGCGCTAGATCAACGCTTCGGAGATCCCTTTAGGAAGAAGACGGCCCGTAAGCAGCTAGATAAGATCAACCAGAACCGGCAGACGTTCGAGGAGTTCTACGGATTGTTCAGAAAATATGCCATTAGAGCGAGAGTAGCTAAGGATAAGCAGCTACACTTACTAAGACAGAAACTGAGCCCTAAGCTCGCTGCGGCTATAGCGTCGGTAGAAGACGAAGACCTCCAGAGCTTCGTGCACCAGGCGAGAGTAACAGCGAGAAATCTAAATGCATACGGAAAATCGACGACGCGAGAACCTGCTTAGAAGGCACTATCGTTAATGCAGATAACCAGAGCCCCTGCGCCCTTCCGACGCGGCCCCCAGCCGCCTTACGTACCGCGACCGTCGTTCGCCCCCACCTGTTTCGCGTGCGGAAAACCCGGCTATATTGCTACGAGATGCCAAGCAACGGCCCAGCAGAAGCAGGAGTATCGTGTTATAAAGCAGCTGCAGCAGCAGCCGCAGACACCGAGAAAGGCTATACAAGCTATCGAACCGGCTCAGAACGAAACTGACAGCGTAGACGGCAGGGTGCAGTTAAGAATTATAGGAAAAGACCAGCTAGACGGATAGGCCCCCTATCTAGCATTAACAATAGGGCACCGAATCGAAGCGAATCGCTACGAGAAGAAAGCATTAACAGCTACAGCGACCCGCTCTCGGCGGCGGTGGAAGTGAACACAGAAACAGCTACTATCCTTCTAATTACTGTCTACCCCCTTAACGGATCGAGCAGACCACTTTAGCTAAAAGCCTTTATCGACACCGGAGCTCTCATCGGCGCGGCGATCCACTACTGACTGGTTCAGAAACTGACGAATAGATACGGCTATCCGGTGGAATTAGCGTCGCCGACGCGGATTTCGGCATATAACGGACAAGACACAGAAAACGTTACGCACTACGTGCCGCTAAGGACTACACTGGCTGGTCGAACTACGGAAGCGACGTTCCGGATTATAGATATCAGAAGGTTTGACATTATTATAGGGCAGAAATGGATAAAGAACCAGAAAGCCATCATCGACGTAGATAAAGGAACGATCAGATTCAAAACCCCGGGTAGCGGAGCAGGGACTATCGGAAAGGTCGCCACTGCCGCCGAGCCGAAAGCTACAGAGTCCGCGAAAGAGGCTCCGTCCGATCGTTCCGAACCCCCGGTTGCCGTTGGAATAATAAGTTCAGAAGCTATAACGACCCTCGCGAAGTCGCCGGACAACGAGATCTACGCTATCTTAATAAAAGACATCGAAGACTACCGGAAGATAATAGCGGAAGAAGAAGTAGATCTACTAGAGGTGCTGCCAAACGAGCTCTACGGTTACGCTAACGTGTTCTTAAAAGCCGACTCCAACCTCCTGCCGCTCTATCGACCGGAATATAACAACAAGATCCGACTAAAAGAGGGGGCTACGCTGCCAAGAACCGAGCCCCTAAGACGACTATCGCCGGCGGAACTGGACCAGGTAGAGGTGTTCGTTCGCGAAAACCTGGCGAAGAAGCTTATTACGCTGAGTTCTGCCGAATATGCGTTACCGATTCTTTTCGTAAGGAAACCAGAGGATAGTCTGCGACTCTGCGTAGACTATCGAGGCCTTAACGAGGTCACTAAGAGAGACGTATATCTACTGCCGCTAATAGATAAGACTATATAGCGCGTAGCAAAGGCTAAGTGGTTCAGCAAGCTGGACATCCGCCAAGCGTTCTATCGACTAAGAAACGAAGAAGGGCAGACGGAAGATCTTACGACGTTTGCTACGCGTATAGGCAATTTTAAGTAGCTGGTGATGCCGTTCGGACTTACCAACGCGCTGGCAGTGTAGCAACGCTTTATAAACTACACCTTTATAGACATGCTGGAACGGTTTGTGTCCGTCTACTTAGACGACATCCTTATCTACACTAATAGGACGAAAGAACAGCATACGGACTACATTAAGAAGATGCTAACTAGGCTCCGCGAGGTCGGATTGAACGCGGACACGAAAAAGAGCGAGTTCTATCAGACCAAAGTCAAATATCTCGGTCTAATCGTCGGAAGGAATGGAATTCGGATAGACCCCTTAAAGGTCGCCGCCGAATGGAAGCAGCCGAAGTCTGGAAATACTACGCAAATTAGAGCGTTTCTCGGCTTCTGCAGCTACTATCGACAGTTTATCAAGGACTTTAGCAAGATAGCGAGACCCCTAAACGAGGCGTTAAAGAAGGAGGCCGCTGGCCTATAGAACGAGAAGTGCACGGAAGCCTTTAACCGGCTAAAAGAGGCAGTAGCTTCAGCGCCGGTTGTGGCGCACTTCCGACCGGAAAAGACAATCTACGTAGAAACAGACGCTTCTGACGCAGTAACCGCAGGGGTCCTTTCTCAATATAGCGACGACGAGACCCTCTACCTAGTGGCCTTCTTTAGCAAATCCATAACGGAAGCTAAGCGGAACTACGCCATCTACGATAAGGAGCTGCTAGCGATCATTCAGGCTTTCGAGGAGTGGAAACCGGAGCTTATAGCTGGACAGAGCACGGTTCAGGTCCTTACAGACCACCAATCGCTTATCTACTTCATAAAGACGCAGAAGCTCTTACGTCGCCAAGCTCGGTAGGCCGCCTACTTGTTAGGATTCGATTTTAAGATTACCTATCGACCCGGAGCTCAAAACGGAAAGGCTAACGCACTAACGAGAAGAGAAGGGAAGACCAGCCGCGCGAAAGAAGATCCGAACATGTTTCAGAAGGTGTTAACCGAGCGGATAGTAGACGCAGAGGTGTTGAAAGAGGTAGGGGTCTGCGCAGTGGAACCGGCCCCTAAAGAAGAGACTCTCTACGAAAAGGTAGAGCAGCTTAACCAGCAACAGAAACTCGGCAAAACCGGCTCAGGAAAGCTAATAGTTCCGGAAGAACTGGTTACAGAGGTTATCCAATTGGTCTATAGCTCTAAGGACGTTGGTTACGCCAGTTCGAAGAAGACAATAGAAGCTATAAGGACGATCTACTAGTTTCTGCGGATCTACGAACGGATCCACCGATTTATCGCCAATTGCTACGTATGCCGAGCCGCGAAGCTGCGTTACGGTCTTCCAGCGGGTCTACTAAAGCCACTTCCGATCCCTAAGAAACCGTAGCAACACATTACGATAGACTTCGTAACCGGCCTGCCGGACTCCGATAGATATAACGCTACGCTGAACGTAGTAGACCGGCTAAGCAAAGAGCGCTACTTCATCCCCTGTCGAGCTAGAGACGAAGGAACGACTGCAGAAGAGACCGCGCGGATGCTAATTAGACACGTGTAGAAGCACTATAGCCTGTCGGACACTATCACTACAGATAGGGGTCCTTAATTCACCGCCGACGTGTAGAAGGCTATCAATTAAGCTCTCGGAATTCGTAGAAAGCTCAGCACCGCCGCTTACCCTCAAACTGACGGTTAGTCTAAAGTAGCTAATCGCGAGATAGAGCGATATCTGCGAACCTTCTGCGGCTATTATTAAGAAAAGTGGGTTAAGATGCTGCTAATAGCTGAATTCTGCGCGAACTTAGCACAGTTAGAAGCAACGTCGCTAGCGCCGTTTGAGATAATGCATAGCTATCTTCCGAGGATAAGCTTTCAGCTACTAAACGAACCCAGCTCTACGGAACTATCCACCGCTACGTCGTCAAAGAGAATCGCCGCCGCAGCGGCGGAAGCGCTCCGATCTTAGATAGAAGAAGCGGTTAAAGTGGCGAAAGACGCGATGGAATCAGCTTAGAAGAAGATAGTAACTCGAGCTAATAAGAAGCGGTTACCGACAGAATTCGAGGAAGGCCAAAAGGTATAGCTTAACACGCGGAACCTAAGGCTAAAAGGCAACGCCAAGCTCAATCTGCGCTATGTAGGTCTGTTCATAATAGTGGAAAAGAGGTCGCCGGTAACTTATCGGCTCTAGCTGCCAAAGGCGTTCCGGATCTACGACGTTTTCTATTCAGATCTGCTAAGCTTAGACCCTAAGAACGGTCTGCCGGAACAGGGGTTCGACGAACCCCTGCCTATCGAGATAGACGGTAAGGAAGAAGAGTAGGAGGTAGAAGATGTAATGGACGTAAAGAAGATAAGGGGGTCCATCAAAGCGAGGATCTCGTAGAAGGGGTAGCCGGAAGACTATAAATAGTATCCGGTCGAAAACCTCCGGAATTCGGCGGAGCTGCTAAGAGAGTTCTACGTGCGGAACCCGGAAAAGCCGAAGCCTAAGTGGCTCCGAAGTTGATAGTTTAGAAAGAAGAAAGCCGCGTCCGCTCTATCGGCGCAGAGGCCGAAGAAAACGATCGTAGCGGTCGCCTTAGGAAGGTCTTCGACTCGGCCACTACCCACTACCGGTTCGGCAGGCAGCTCGCCGACGCCGTAGCGTGCCAGCGCCGCCGACCCTGTAGTAGGTAAAGGCTTTGGTAGAAGAGAAAAAGAAGAAGAAAAACGGCGTAGCGGAAAGACCTATATAGACCTCTGAGACGACGCACAGACCAGCTACGCCGCAGCTTAGAAGACCGCGGATCAGATCAGATGGCGTCGATTACATAAACGCCAGGTGAAGGACTTCAGATGCCGACGATGTAAAAAATGGAAAAAGCGACGAAAAGAACGCCGGTTGTAATGGAAGATGGAAGACGCGACGACGGCGTCGGAGGGGATTTTCAAAAAAAAAAAAAAACCGGAGATTTTCGGATGGATGGGGTGACTAAGCGGTCGAGGGCGACCGCTGGTGAGGGAGGGGGGTAGTGTTGCGGCGGTGGAAAGAGGTGGGACAGATTGATAGGGTGGACCCTGGATTTCGGCTCGGCCCGTCCGGGCCGAGCCGGGCCTTAGCATCACCACCACTACGGAAGCCCACCACCACCACCACATAGGTTCCTTTCCCTCCTCAGTTCGAGATATAGTCATCAAAAAGGCCGTATTGAATCATATCTGCGTGCCCGGATCAAAGACAGTCTTCTAGAACAGGGGTTTACTAAACCCCTACTAATCGAGATAGACAGTAAAGAAGAAGAGTAGGAGGTAGAAGATATAATAGATATAAGGAAGATAAGGGGGTCTATCGAAGCGAGGATCTTATAGAAGGGGTAGCTAGAAGACTATAAATAGTATCTAGTTAAGAATCCCCGAAATTCGGCAGAGCTATTAAGAGAGTTTTATGCCCAGAACCCGAAGAAGCCAAGACCTAAGTAGCTCTAAAGCTAATAGCTCCGGAAGAGATAGAAGAAGAAGAAAAGCTACGTCCACTCTATCGGTGCGACACTAATAGAAACGATCGCGACAGTGCACTTTAGTCTCCGATGACACTGTTACCAACCGCTGGCCCTACCGGACGGATAATAACAGTAAAGTCGGAGACGACGCTACCGCTTCAGTGCTCTTAGTAACAGTCTTTGTCTCTGCTAACACCAACTGCCGGCCCTGCCAGACGGATAATAACGGCAAAGAACGAAGCTGACGCTATTAAAGCAGCCTTGCAGTGGCGCTTAAGGCCTTAGTAAAAAAGAAAGAAGAAAGAAGAGATAGCGCACTGCAGGTAGATCTATATAGACCCTCTATAGCGGCGTACAGGCTAGTTACGCTGCAGCTTAGATAGCTGTCGGCTTAGGTTAGATAGCTCCGATTAGATAGACACTAAGTAAAGGACTTCAGATAGCGATGATGTAAGACGAAAAAGATAACGAAAGGACGATGTTTTTGAGATAGAAGAAAAGAAGAGGTAACGTCGATTTTAAAAAGAATTTTGGCGGAAGAAGCTGCGAAACGGACAGAGGAAGAAGACGAAGAAGTGGGAGAAAAAGAAGAAAAGAAAGACGAATTAAAAAAAAAAGAGGCAAAAGGGATAAGTAAGCGGTCGAGGGCGACCGCTGATAAGGGAGGGGGATAGTGTTACAGCGGCAGAAAGGGGTAGGACTAAGTAATAGGGTGGACCTTTGGAATTTCGGCTCGGCCCTTCCGGACCGAGCCGGGCCTCGGCATGCCACCCCTAAAGCCCTTACCTACCGCTGTATAGATTCCTTTCCCTCCTTAGTTTGAGATATAGTTATCAAAACAGCTGTGTTGAATTATATCTACGCGCTCGGATCAGTAGTTGTAAGGTGCGCGTACGTTATTCGGGTAGCCGGATGCGGTTTAATGGTCCCTTTCGCGTAGCGCAGTAGTAGTGTAGATAGTAAGTTCGAGATATAATGATCCGAGCACGCAGATATAATTCAATATAGCTGTTTTAACAACTATATCTCGAACTAAAGAGGGAAAGGAATCTATGCGGCGGTGGGTAAGGGCTTTAGGGGTAGTGTGCCAAGGCCCGGCTCGGTCCGGAAGGGCCGAGCCGAAATTCCAAGGGTCCACCCTATCGCTCAGTCCCACTCCTTTCTGCCGCCGTAACAAGTAGGAAGGAGAGACACTTGTTAGTTCAGTTACAAACCTATTCAATGCTTAATAACAGCTCTGTGCATTTTAAGCTATTTATAGCTAACGATGGAGATGAATCGATTCCTGGAACGTGGCTGACTTGGATGGGAGACTTGCAAGACGACTGTGGTTTGGTGGGTAACGCCAGCAGAATGTGGATCTCCGATTGCCCAAGTTGGCCACTGGCTCGCATGGTGGGAGCAAGTCGCGTGCGCTCTGTCGGGTGGACGTCCATGTGGACAAGCGGGCCACATTCCACTCGTCGTTCCCGCAATGAGCGCCTGTGCCCGAGCTGCAGGAACATTCTGCTCGTGTACATGTCGAGGCCAGACAGATCCAGAACTCGGACCATAGGGCCGCTCGCAATCGCCCGATCGACGTTGTGATCGTGTGATCCGAGTGCTGGTAAAGCGAGCTGAGAGCTGATGGCTGGGGCGGAGAATTCCTACCCGCTGCTGCCGGGCTGCTGAAATCCCCAGCTCTGTACATTCGATGGCGGGAAGTGTCATTGTCAGAAGCACGTGACAGAATGCTTTCACCCGCCGTGCAGCTGGGCGAATCAGGTGCATGAGGCGAACGAGGTGCCTGAGGCCGCTGGCGAGTGCAGAAGTCGTCCCGGCGGGCTGTCTTCAGGTATTGTCAACCATTGCGCAAAACGAGCGAGCATGGCTATTGCGCCGGGGGCGCTTGTGAAGACCATGTCAGGTGTTGAGAACAGCGTGGGGATTGTTGGGACCAAGTGTGAAGGGTCTGGAGGTGAGCATGGCCCCACACGGGAGCAGGGTGGTCAGCGTGTCTTCCCCGGAGCCCTGGTCCAGGGCAGGAAAAGGAGGCGTCATCTCTTAGGGCTGACCTCATCTGTTAGTGGAGGCAGAGAGGGAAAGAGAAACTCGAAAACTGCGCGTGGGCCGCTGTTCGCTTGCTTCCCATGGACCATCGCTCTCGCTCCTGTGCCTTGGGACAGACGGCGGACCGGGTTCGTGCCATCCCACTCCTCCTCTGCGTTGCTCTCCTCTGCGCGAAGCCAGGACACGTTTCGTGGCGTCATCCCTACTCGGCGTCTTCGTGCTCCCAATCCAGCGTTCGCACACGCAATGGCCTTGTTCCTCCCATTCCAGCGTTCGCACATGCGACGGCCTTGTTCGCACATCAATACGCCCGGCCACATGCAGCTGTATTAGTCCGCGATCAGATGAGGCTTAAGAAAACAAGGGTTTGGTGTTGTCTGCCTTGACTCATGTGGTGTGGACATAAAGCTGGAGAAAGCCGCCGGAGCGATAGACGGTTCATATAGGAGCGTCGTGATGGCGCAGCATCGGGAGCGGGCCTGGGAGTGGGCCTGGCAGGAATTAGCGACAATGTCTCAAAACGTGTTGCTGCGCATGTCAGCTCGTATCTTCACGAGAGAGGCCGCCGGCAAGCTCAGTGAGGCCTTCTCCGTCCTATGCTTGGGCGTCTAAGGTTCGATCTCGCCATCACAGTAGCTGTCAGATACTTTTCGAATGCGGGCACGACTTCAGGCGGCATTGCGGCCGTCCCGAATATGCCGCCTTCAGTCCCTACCGCCGCACGGCGTTCTTCGCTGGCGGCACAGCGTCCTCTACAAGCAGGCAGTCCATGCCTCGGTCATTGGCCTCTCGCATGGTGGAATGCGCACAGGAAATCGTCGTCGCACCCGCGCTGACGAGGTTACCGATATCCTTGACTTTCAGACGTCGCTCGACATCGGTGTTCGTGAAGGCTCCCTTGCCCTGCTTATCGATGATGGGCTCGCCATTTCGAGGATACTGTTCTTCGATGATGTCGTGACCCGCTCTATCGCGACTGAGAAGACGTCCAAGAGAACCATAGTCACCTGTTCCGAGTCTGGACCGGTCGTTTCGCGACCTCAATAGCTCCCTGGCAGGCAGATCAGACCAGTCGGCTCGGTGTCCTTCGCAGGCGTGGAAAGCAGGGAGGCCTCCGTCACGGCAGGAATGTAAGAGTCTCTAGATATTTAGGACTTCAGTAAGATAGCCAGGCTATTAAACGAGGCGTTTTAAAAGGGTATGATCGCCCGGATATGGCCTGTGTCATCGCCGCGATGAGATAGATGGCCACCGTCCTCGCAGCCCTTGGACGTGATGAAATCAGACAAGACAGGCAGAGGCTGCAGCGGCTGGCACATGTTTGGCTGCACAGTCTCGCTGCATATGACCTACGACCAAGGCTGTGGTGTGAGGCTCCAGCTGTCAAGGAGGGAGAGCGGATGGTGAAGAGGAGGCTTTGACTTCCCCAGTTGGGCTGTTCCAGGCCGGGGCTGGGGGCGGGATCAGCGCCGGCAGCTGGGCCTGAATTAGACACAACATTGAACGTCGACATGCAGCAAACTTGATCCTGGATTTTGCAGTGTCCCTCGACCGTCTGACTGCACCGCTCGAAGTCTGCATCGCACACTGAACGGCGATGGACCGCAGTCTCGACGAAATCATCGGCGAACGCCCCGAGCGACCAGTAAGCGCACAGGCCTCAGCTCGCGCAGCAGCATACCATGTATGCTAACGTTGATGCAGCGCGGCGCCGGCGGCCGAGGCCGAGGTGGAAGAGTCGGCGGAGGAGGCGACCGGCGACCGCCGCCAGTGTGGCGAGCTCCGCGCCGAGAGGATTATCCACGAGATGGCGTGAGAAAGGTGCGATGCGAGCAGGAACCGCAGCGCGTGCCCCGGCACCCGCTAACACGACAACAGGTGCTTCCTCCTTCCCTTGCACCGTGATTTGCCCATCCGGCCGGACCTGTCCATGTTCGCGCAAGCCTCCTGTTCCATTCCGCGGACTCGGCGAACCACGATGGCCATGGTCGACCACCACGTCTACCCGCATCAAGAGAGCTGACCTGGGCTTCCTGCCTCACAGTACCGCCGCGACGAACCTCCCAACATCGATTTGTAAGGCGCGAAGCCATCCCGAGACTCGTGCCGTTACTGACATACGCGAGCGACTGGGTCCATGACCGGTTCGAAGACGACCGCTACGGTACGAGGCGAACCGTGAATGTCACCGGAATCATACTGACGGTGCGCAGATCGCCGCAGCCGTGCGCGTCACGACGACGACCGCTATGCTGGACGAGGTGCTCCAACGTATGTCGGCCTGTGCTGAATCTGCCCGCCAACACTGACAAGAGCGGCAGCACGGGCAGCAAACTTCGCGTCGACAACGTTCACTACGAACTGACCGAGGACGATCTCCGAGTATGACGTGACACTCGCCTTGGATTGACCCGGACTGACGGTGGGCAGGAACTGTTCGAGCGCGTGGGTCCCACCATTTCCGTGAAACTCCTTTATGATCGCCAGGACCGCTCGCAAGGAACCGCATTTGTCATCTACGAAGACGAACGAGACGCTCGCGATGCCCTCTACAAATTCGATGGCCAGAACGCGAACGGTCAACCCATCCGCATCTCGCTCATGCCTGGCGGATTTCCTGCCCGCGATGCAGGCCCCGTGCGCCCCATCGCCGATCGCATCATCCGCGAGCCACGAAGCATCTTCGACAGGATAACGTCGAGCAGGGAGGACAGCAGAGACAGTGGCCCGAGGCCAAGACAGCGGAGCGACAGCCCTCGCAAGAGCGACCGGCTAATACCGGCCGACGTCGACCGCTACATGCCGGGCCGCGGCTCACGATCGCCCATCGGACGGCGAGGCACCCCGCGCGGAGGAGGGCGCAGACCAGGAGAACGTCGAGAGGAGAGAGGCGGCCGAGGCCCGCGTGAACCACGAGAGCCACGGGACAGAAAGCCGAGAGTCTATGAAGAAGGCCGATCTCTGGCGGGAGGCCGGCCACGCAAGACTGCGGAAGAGCTGGACGCCGAGATGGCAGACTACTTTGGCGCGGGCAAAGGCGACGCGCCCGCCGCAGAAGCCAACGGAGGAGGAGAGAACGGCCGCGCGACCGGCGACATGGACATGGACATGGACATCTAAAAAAAAAAAAAAAAACCAGGGCCACGCCCCCCTCCCTCCCTGCTGCCATACCAACCTATCACCGCGGGAACAAGTCAAAAGAAAAACAAACGAGCATGCACGCACGGTTGAGCGCATCGTAGGAGGTCAGTGCTCGCTCGTGTCACATCAATCATAGAAGAAGAAGAAGAAGAAGAAGAAGAAGAAGAAGAAGAAGG
Organism: Pseudocercospora ulei; assembly: GCA_016165855.1. Classification (NCBI taxonomy): domain Eukaryota; kingdom Fungi; phylum Ascomycota; class Dothideomycetes; order Mycosphaerellales; family Mycosphaerellaceae; genus Pseudocercospora; species Pseudocercospora ulei. The sequence goes on along the minus strand of JACWNB010000019.1, from coordinate 751,919 downwards.
ATGACGGATGGGACGGGTATGTATGTACACGAACCCGCGTGCTCGCTATACCGAAGGGGGGCTGGCTGAGTGGGCGGCCCCCCAAACAATAATCAAACCTCTCGCCGCGCCACTCCCCACCAAAAAAAAATCCACACCCTCCGCGCCACGCGACCACACCGTGCCGAGACCCACCGCTGCGGGCGGGCGGGCGGGGCATGATTCATTCCAGCGCCAGAGCCTCCAGCGGCCCCAGCAGCGCCGCGGGCCCGTGCGCGGCTGCACGCCCGACGACGTCGTCCAGATCCAGCCAGCGCTCGCCGACGGCGAAAGCCACGAGCTCGGTGGCGGAGGCGAGCCCGGTGGCCGGGTCGGCGATGGCGGCCGGGTCCAAGCGGTCTTGCAGCGCGAGCAAGGCGGATTCCAACTCGGCGGCGCGCGCGCGCACCGCGTGCGCCGCGCTCGTCGTCGTCGTCGTCGTCGTCGTCGTCGTCTTCTTCTTCTTCTTCCTCGTGTTGTTCTTCGTGTTCGAGCTCGACGAGGGCCAGTCGAGCTGCTCGAGCAGCGTGTAGAGGAGGAAGTGCAGCCAGACGAGGTTGGTGCGGGGGCGGAAGCGGTGCCAGGGGCGGGCGGGGCGTGGGTGGGGGTGGGGGTGGGGGTGGTGGTAGGGGTGGTCGAAGAAGAACAGGCCGCGCATGAAGCGGTAGATGTCGTACTGGTATTCGTGGGAGGAGTCGGCGTCGAAGAGGCCGGCGTGGGCGGGGAGGGAGAGGTCGGTGTATGCGATTTCGCGCGAGGGCACGAGGCGGCAGCGCGAGAGGGTGTAGTCGATGATGGTGGTTTCGAGGCGCGAGAAGTGGAGTTTGCGGGCGGGGTCGATGTCCATGTCGGAGGAGGGGTGGGCGGGGGTCAATGAGCGGATGCAGATGTTGCCGAGATGGAGGTCTCGATGCTCGAATTCGGCGCCTTCTTCGCCTTTGGCGAGGGAGAGGACGGTTTGCCAGAAGATGTCCCAGACGGTCCAGATGGAGGTGCAGTGGCCTTGCTCGACCAAACGCTCGAGGTCGGTGCCGGCGTCTTGCATTTCGATGACGGCCCACAGTTGCGTGTCGCGGTGGCTGGACGGTTTGGATGGGTCGGGGAAATGCGAGAGGTCTTTGCCTTGGGATTTCTGCGACGCGTTCCATGCTCGGAAGGCGTGCACGAACGACGGGGGCGGGCGTCCCTGGACGACGCGCACATCGCGGAGATTGGTATAGCCGGGTATCGTGCTCATTCTCTGGAGGAGCCTGACCTCTGTCGCCACATCGGAGGGGTCGGACAGTTCTGCATTCTTGGCCACCGCGGCTGCCCGTTTCCGCTTGTCGGCAGGGAACAGCTTCTCCGGCGCTTGCAGAGGAATGATCTTGACCACCGACTCGTCGGTGTCGCAGAAGTCGGTGATGTGCTCGAGCAGGGAAAGCCGGTAGACCTCACCGAATGACGCCTCCGCGATCTTGGTCACGGCAAAGTGCTCGGACAGTTCGGCCGCCCAGGCGCCGAAGCAGGTCAAAGGATGCGCGGAAAGCGCCAGCAGAGCGGCGCAATGCTCCTGGTATGGTGCTGTCGCATCGGGCGGTTCGGTTGTCGGCGCTGCTGCGGCTTCCGGCTCCTTCACCGCCGCGCACCCGACGGCATTCCGTGGCGATGCATTGCCGCGTGGGGCGTCGCTCGCTGCGGCGGCGTGTTCTCGCTTCCCATCTCCCACCGGCCGTCCCGCTTCGTGCTCGAAGGAGGCATGTGGAGCGGGCCTGCTGCGCGGACTGCGATGCCGCGGCGGCGCCACCACGGCAGCGTGACGGCCGTCGTCTGCGAATGTGGTGTGCTGCCGGAGGGCCGCGACGGTGCCATCTGCAGCGATCTTGTGCCGCCGACACGTGACCGTCTGCTCCGTCGGCGGAGGCTTCTGGATCGGCCGTGGCTGCGTCTGCTCCGGCGGAGGCTTCTTCTGGGCCGGCCGTGGCTGCGTCTGCTTCTCTGCGGCCGCGTTCAGCGCTTCCACCGGCAGCACGACCGCGTTCGCATGCTTCTCCTGGAGCGCCTTCCTCCTCGACGGTCTGGGCTTGGCCGTCGCCTCGCCCGCTACGTTCTTGGGCGCGCTCTTGGCCGGCACGGGCGTGGGCGGGTCGGGTCGGGCGGGCGGCGGCGGCGCGGCGGGCGGCTGCTGGGCGTGCTCCGGGCTGGAGAAGGCTGCTCGTGGGTCGTAGAGCGCTCTCGTGCGCTTCCCGTACACCTGCGGCCGCGGCATACTTGGTCCAGTGCGGTCCAATGTGCACAAAACTTCGTCGACACGCCCGACAGCGTCATGTCCGTTGGCCGGGCAACACGCATCCGTGTGCGGGACGGTCCGCTACACACCGCCGGAAGGAGGCCCACGGCACACGCCGGAAGGCGTGATTGACCGGTGATTGACCCTCGCTGCCACACACCCCCCGGAAGGCGCGATTGAGTGCGAAGGTAAGATGCACTGCCCACGCCGGAAGGTGCAATCGACCGTCGCGGCCACGCCACACGCCACACGCGGGAACGACTCGTCATGCCACCGGCACACGCACACGACACCACTCCGGCGCTGGCCTTGGCGCTGGCCGTGGCGTGGGTGCTGCTGGCGGCATGTGCGGCGACCACCTCACAGCTGACGCTGGCTCCGCTGTACGGCTCCCTTCCGCCCGCCGTCAACCACCACACCGCCATGGTCGTGGCGTTCGGCGTCGGAGCGGGCCTGCAGGCGTGGGCCACGTCCCGCCCGTCGTCCCGCCCGTCGTCCCCGCCGTCGGCGCGCATATCGGCGTGGCTGGCCGTCTGGTCGTGCTGGCTGCCGCTCCTCCAGTCGCTGCTGCGGCCCTGCAGTCGCCGCCTGGGCCCGCGCTGGGGACCTGCGCTGAATGCCGCCTTGGCCTGCCACGCCGTCGTTGTGCCGTGCGCGTATGCCGCCGCCGCCGCGCTGGACCGCACTTGTGCCGCGCTTGATGCGAGATGTGGTGCCTGGCCGGGCCGCGTCGCCCGGGTCGGCGTGGCCCTCGTCTTCATCCGGGCCGAGCAGCGCACTTCCACCCACATCCCGCGCCTGTTCTCGGCCCACTCCTGGCTCAGCCCGGTGCGCCTGCAGCTCGCCGCCGCAGCCCCGTTTGCCCTCCTCTCCTGGCTGGCCTCTGACGCGCCACCCTCTCTTCGCCGTGTGTCCCTCTTCCTGCTGGCAGTTCCCGCGCTCCTGCACGCCGTCTACCTCAACCCGCACGTCGGCGTGTTCGCCTCGCCGAACCATGCACTCGCCGCACACAACTGGACCCTGATCGATCGGGCGTGGTCCAACACCGGTACGTCACGCATTGCACCCATTGCACCCATTGCACCCATTGCACCCATTACACCCCCGCCGCCGCTCCTCGCACACACGCTCCTGACACGCCGCTCCCAGGCTACATCTCCGTCCTCGAATCCTCCAACCACCACTACCGCCTCCTGCGCTGCGACCACTCCCTCCTTGGCGGAGAATGGCTCGTCACCCCGCAACGCGCACGCCAAGAAGGCTGGCGCGTCAACGAGCCCGTCTACTCGGCCTTCGAAATGCTCGAGGCAGTGCGCCTCATGCAGCATCCTGATGCGGAAGCAGAAGGAGACGTCCCCGACCCGTCGGCCCAAAAAGCCCTCGTGATAGGTCTCGGCGTCGGAACAGCCCCCAAAGCCATGCTCGCACATGGCATCCCCACCACCATCGTCGAACTCGACCCCACCGTGCATCGCTTCGCCACCGACCACTTCCATCTCCCCACCAACCACACCGCCATCCTCCAAGACGCAGTCGCCTGGGTCTCGTCGCAGGCGTCCCAAATCCCCGAAACGGACCACCGCTACGACTACATCATCCACGACGTCTTCACCGGCGGCGCCGAGCCCCTGAGCCTGTTCACCACAGACTTCTTGCGCGACCTGCGCCGCTTGATGAAACCCCGCACGGGAACCCTCGCCATCAACTACGCGGGAGACCTCTCCCTCCCGCTGACCAACATCGTCCTGAACACCATCCGCCACGCCTTCACCCACCACGACACCGCGCCCGCGCCCTCCTCCTCCTCCTCCCCCGCCGCACCGCCCTGCCGGCTGTTCCACGACGCACCACCACCACCACCACCTGCAACCCCCCAGCAGCCGCCCGCCTTCCTCAACCTGGTCGTCTTCTGCCGCAACGACGTCGACGCCGATGCCCGTCGCCCGCCCATCCGCTTCCGCGCCCCGACCGAGCCCGATTTCCTCTCCAGCCGCACCCGCCGCCACCACCTGCCGCCCCGCCCCGACCGCGAGCTCCCCCTGCCCGCCCTGCCCGACGACCGCCTGCTCCGCCCCGCCGACCTCGCCGCCTGGGCCCGCGTCCAGGCCGACAGCGCCGCGCGCCATTGGCGCATCATGCGCGCCGTGCTCCCCGACCCCGTCTGGGAGCTGTGGTAGCGGGGTGCGCGCGCGGCTACCCATGATGATGATGATGATGATGATGATGATGATGATGATGCGGCTGTTCCCAAAGCAAAGTCGTGTACGTGTGGGGACGGGAGGGATTGAGAGAGAAAGAGAGAGAGAGAGGGAGATGAAGACTCGACGGTTTTTTTGGGGGGGGACGGTGTATGTACTACGACGCGCAGACGGAGACAGACCCCGAAGTCTATTGTGTGAGTGTTGTGTGTGGGTGTGTGGGCGCTTGGTGAGCTCGCCCGCGGGCTCCATTCCCGCCGTGTTCCCGCGCGGGCGGGGGGGGAGGGCAGCTCGCGAGCTAGCCGGTCTTGAGGAATTTGTGGCCCTTGGACTTGTCCGGCGGGGCGTGGTTGTGCGAGGCTTTCTTCTGTCGCTTGCGGATGTCGTCGCAGTAGCCGTCCTGCTGGCAGCAGGCGTATTCGTGCACGGTGGGGAACTCGAGGACGTCGGTGATGGTCCAGCGCATGTCCGGGTCCGGGTGGAGCATGCCGAAGACGTAGGTCTTGGTGCCGCGGTCGTCCAGGCGCCGGAACTGCGCCGTGTCGACGAAGTGGGGCAGGGGGCGACCGCTCTTGATGATGCGGTCGGGAAACGCCTTCTTCCATTCGACGAAGGTGCTTTGGTAGATGCCGTAGTTCTTGACGTCGGGCGACGCCGCGTCCCACGGGTTGCCCCCGAAGCAGAGCGTGAGGTAGACGATCCCGCACGACCAGACATCCACGGGCCGTGGATCGTAGGGTCCCGATCGTTGGTAGATCTCGGGCGCCATGTACGGCCGGCTGCCGACCCAGCCGGCCGGACACAGTCGCACTTCCACGTCGGGATCGATGATGCTCTGCGGTCGACAGTGTCGCTTGCCGGGATGGTCGCCGACGAAACATTCTCCCGTGCCGAAGTCGGCAATCTTGAGGCAGCCGTCCTTGGTGACCAGCAGGTTCTCCGACTTGATATCGCGATGCGCGATGCCACGGCGGTGGAGGTGTTCGACGCCTCGCACCAGCTGCTTCATCATGCAGTTTCGATCTTCCGGATGGAGCGGCCCGTGGTCGCGGATGAGGTCGTTCAGGTCGCCGAGTTCGCAGTATTGCATGACGTGATACCACGTCGATTCCCGGTAGCACAATCGATACGTCTCGACAATGTTGGGGTGCTGACATGCCTTGGAGATGGCAAACTCCGACTTGATCTTTTGCTCGTAATCCGACCTGCTCTCTTCATCCGGATCCCTAGCCCTGAACTCCTTGACGGCAAACACTCGGTCTTTACCATTCCCGGCCGTTTTGCTCTTCATCAATCGCACGATCGCGGCGCCGCCCTGGCCGATTTCTTTTTGTTGGAGGCGGGACAGGGTGCTGAAATGGTCCTCCAGAGGACATTCGTCCACGAATACCGTGTCCGGAAGGGCGAGCGAGAGTCGCCGGGCCTTGGAGCCCACTCCCGCGTCGACCCCCTCGAAGTAATCACCTTCTGCCGCTTTGGAATATATGGAAGATCTTCGGCCGTGCGTGGCTGTTGAGCTCGTCCGCCGCGGTTGTGGGGCCGAGGGTTCGCCGTGATCTTCGGCCCATTTGATTCCTTTGGCGCTTTTTCCGCCCAGCGGGATTTCCGAGTCGTGGTCCAAGCCGTTTGGGTAATGCACCTCGGGAAACTTGTCGCTGGCGCCCGTCGGCGCGCGCACGACTAGCCGAGGAGGGGCTTCCACATCGTGCGCATCGGCCTCGGTGCTCGCGCTGCCATTTGGCATGGCATTCCTAGAGGCCGGAGGTTGTACCGCTGGGCTGGGTGCCGGTCGCGCGGCTACAGACGGCGGTGACTGCGGCGGAGACTGCTGTGCATTCGGTGTGGCGCCGTTGGAAGCGCTCTGTCGCCTGTGATGGCCAAAGTGGCGACTGATGAATCCAGGCCGCTTGTCGCCGGGCGACGAGGCCGGAAGCGCGGACAACCGGTCCTGTTTGACGTCGGTCATGCTGCTTTCTATGGATGGGGACGGGGACGAGGCCGAGATGGATGAAGGGGGGTAGCTGGTCTCGGCGGGCCGCTTTCTCGAGGACAAGAAGCTCAAAGCTCGCCAGCCGTGGGATCTGCCCGTGTCGTGGCGCCGGGCCTGGGCGCCGGCCTTGAGCGCGAGAATTAGGTCCTGCTCGAGAGTGCCGTTGATGCGCGAAGGTCGAAGGCTGGCGTTGCTGCAGTGGTGCCGGCGGTAGAGGGTTGCCAGTGAGCCTGCCGTGAAGTGCACTGCCACGTGGCGGTCGTCGATCGAGGAGGGCGTAGGTGGCGTAGCGGTGTCGGCCTCCTCCAGGTCGCTGATCCAGTATTCCGTCTGCAAATGTCCGCTACTGGACCATTGCCTGAAGCCGAATTTAGCGGCGGCCATGGTGACGATGGGACGCACCCGGGCGTGCGAGCCTCAGGCAGGCGCATGTATGTGGGCGTCGAGGTCGATCGGGACGGGACGGGACGGGGCAGTGGGGATGGGGTGTGTGCGGTGAGTGCATGTATGGGGGGGGGGGGGGGGGGGGGGGGTGATGTATGGGGGTGTGGATGGGGGTGTGGATGGTGGGTGAATGGCGGGTGTATGGGGTGTATGGGGCGTATGGGGTGTGGGGAGTATGGGGAGTATGGGGAGTATGGGGGGGGTGGGGTGGGGGGGGGTGTGGTGGGGTGTATGTATGGTGTATGGCGGGTGCACGGCGGGTGCACGGCGGGGTGGATGTAGGTATGGTGCGGTTGGTGGGCAGCAGGTCAGTTCCACTTACGCCGGGGGCCCCGCAGGCCGGACAGTATAGCAGAGGTGTGTCCTGACTTGCGTGTGTGAAGCGTCCGATGGCCCGCCAGCCGCCGAAAGGCAAACCGGGCCACGGCTGCCCCGACTGATTTGATTAGGAGCAGCCGCCAAGCGGCTTGTCGTGCCCGAGTGCTGCGAGCCAAGTGATGCCAAGTGAAATGTGGGACGCGGCGCACTGCGAGACGGTGGGACAGCAAAAAGATGTGACGCTCGAGCTACCGCCGTTTTCTGCGCCTGCTGGCCGGCCGAGTGGCGGCCGGCAGCTGGCGGCTGGCGGCTGGCCCGCGGCCTGGCCCGGCCGTGGCTGGCCCGCCGCTGCTCGCTGACAATTCCCGCCGCCGCCAGCCACCCCCCAGCAGCCGCCACACGCGCCCTTCCTCCGCCCAGCGCTGGTCGCGCACCTCAGCAGCACAAGCATCTTGTCACGCCCTCTAGCGCAAACTCTCGGCGCGCAGATCGTCGAGGCTCCCATCCCTCCCAGGCCGCGCCCGCCTGGCGCTCCTTCTCGGCCGCCCAGTCGGGTCGCACTGATAAACACACGACAAGACCCGGGATTGGAGAAGCCCACACCCGTTCAGAAGTCTATCGCCCGACGAGCTGGGCGCCGTCGGCCTCGAGTCCAGCCTCGACCTGTGTGCGCATCATGTGTTCGTGCCCAAGCTGCTCCCTGACCACCACTGGCTTCGGCCTTGGACGGCGGCATGGGCGCCGGGCCCGGCGCAGTGCGTCTGACCGGTGCTCATCCAAGTTCGCAGGGCTCCCGCCATGGTCACACCCGCCGCGGCGGATATGTCGTTCCTGCAATGCAAAGGTAAACGTTGTGGTAGTGAGCAGCAAAACAAAAGAAAAGAGAAAATTGCGCCGAGCTGATCAATGTTCAGCGGGATGCTGCAAGAGTCAGTTCGTGTCAGTCAGAGGAGCGTCGGGAGCTTGCCGCCGGAGACAAAGCAGGAGGTCGCACGTGCCCCCTTCCACCGTCTTTGCTTGTGCTCGGCAAGACGGCAACATCAGACCGGCATGGCTGACGACTGCTTACGATACATCTGTCCCGCCCAGCATCAGCACTCCGCGTCGAATCGTCACTTGGATCGAAGAAGCATCCAAGTGACAGTCCTGTAGTATATGGAATCGAGGGCGGCTTGCACCAGCACGGTCAGACAGCTTGCACCTGCGCGGGAGGGCCAGTCTCGTCTATTCCATGCCCCGATATCTCGCGGCTGAAGCAGTAGGGTCACGTGGGAGGAGCTACAGTAGACGCGGTGCTGGCGGCGAGAGCACACCCCCATACACATCCCGAGCTCCTTGTCTGCTGCATCTTCAGCCGGGCCAGCCGCCGATCCAGACGACACGTGCTTGCCCGCCAGCGTAGAGCACGCCTGTGTTGCGCAGTGTGTGACCGAGCCCGCCCGAACACAGCGGCGTGTTCGGTATGAGAATGTGTCGAGAGACGGCGGTGGAATTGGAGGCCCTCCCGCTGCGCGCGTGGCCCCGAAACTTTGCATTCCGCGCTTCCCGCCGCCGTCATCCTGCTTGCGTGCCCCGTTTCTCTGGGCAGGTGAAGCACCATCGTTTGTGCCAACCGCCATGCCAGCCGTTGCGCCCCTCTCTCCCACGGCAACAGTGTTGCTTCAATGTCGCAGACATCAACACAATGCCAACACACAGCTGCCGCATGTCTCGCACCTGGCCGCTCCGGGCCGGCAGCCTCGCGTCAGTAGCAAGCAGCCTTCCGTGTGCCATTCAAGCCGGGCGGTCTTCCTCCGCCTCCCTTTGCCGGCAGCGCCTTCCCAACACAACCCATTGGACATGCTGGCGCCTCGACCAGGGCGAATGTCGAGCCTTGGCGCCCTCTTGACATGCTTCCACCCGGGTTGCTGTGGGCCACTGGACAACACGCTGCCGTCATCCTGAGGCATCGACATCGGACGCGGACGCGGACGCGGAGGCGGCATGCGAGCTAGACTAGACCACGCTGGGAAAGGGTGAGTTCGCCTTGGCTTTCAACAATGCGCGCTGGGCGTGACCGTCTCTCTGCCGCGAGCACCAGCCCATTGCCGCCTCGCCGTCGATAGCCCTCGCACGCACATACACACACTACCGCTCCCGACCACTCCACTTTGCGAGCACATCCACACCCCTCCAACTCCATTCCTCCAGTACCGCCCGCTCCACCTTGACCCGCACCGAGAGCTTGGAGCCTGCGCGCAACCAGCCTCTTCTTCCGCGTCACTCTACTGCTTACCGCCGGGCTTCCCCACTGTCGCGAGTTGAGAGCGTATAGAGTACGCCTGGAGAGGCGCACGGCACATTCTTGGCCGCGGAAGTACAGCTCATCGACGACGACCACTCGATGCCGTCGCCGCCGCGGCGGAGTACCAGAGGTGCTGCTCCGGCAGCGCCAGCGCCAGCGCCGGCGCCAGTGCCAGCGCCAGCACCACCATCCACCGCTTCTTCATCGCTCTCCTGCGCGCGTCCAGATCGAAGCGTCCGCGGAGCACACAACCAGAAGTCAGCCACTCCGCGTTCACAATCCTCGGAAGATATCAGCGAGCCACCACGACGAAGCCAGCGAGCGCAGGCCACATCCAAGGACGAGCACGACCCAAAGCAGTCTGAAGCTGTCGAAGATGGCGATGAAGAGGCAGTAGATGAAGACGAGATCACGCGCTGCGTATGTGGGAATCAAGAGTACCCGGGCCCGCCACAGAGCGAAGCCTTCGCCGCTCATCCCAACGCGCAGGCAGACGACGCCGGCGGACTCTTCATCCTCTGCGATGGATGCACCGTGTGGCAGCACGGAGGCTGCGTGGGTATCGTGGAAGAAAGTCAGAGTCCCGAGAAGTACTATTGCGAGCAGTGCCGGCCCAAGCTGCACGCCCTGTCGGCAGACTCCAGAGGGTATGTGCGCTCTTTCCTACAATCTTGTCACGACCCCTTCAACCTGCTCTTGCTGCGCGCACTCGCGGTTGCATCATCAGGGAAGAAGCGACCGGCGCGCGGAGTCACCTGCGCACTTTCGCTTTGTGTGCCCGACCGAGCGTGACCATGCGCGGAATCTCGTCTCGCCACATCGCATGACAACAACAACAACACCACCGCCACCACCGCCACCACCACCACCACCACACCCGTTCCGGGCACCGGCAGCGCCTGCGAGCGCCCACGCACGCCGCCATGGCGCGCTACCATGATTCTGGCGTGAGACGAGCAGCGGCTAAGACACAGGACGATAGGCAAAAATACTCATTGTACCTCCCGCTCCACCCGAAAGCCAACCGCAAAGGCTCCGTGAGCAAATCCGAAAAAGACGCAAAGAAGGAACGAGCGGCGGCGCGCGATGCACGCGAAAGCGTTGACCCGAGCACGGGCAAGCGGAGGACCACAATGCGCAGCAGAGAGCACGACGACGAGGATGAACAGCTGAGGAAAGCGATCGAGGAGAGTCGGCGTGAGACCGGCGCCGACGGCACAGCCACAGGCAGACGGAACGGCAAGCGCGGCCGGGACGAGAGCAGCGAGGCGTAAGCACCACATCCGTCCATATCGTCGCCCGATATCGTCGCCGGACACCGGGCGCTGACGTGGCCATAGAAGCAAGCAGGACGCCAAGCGACAGCGCCGAGCGTCGGAGACGGTCCCGTCGATCGAACGGCCCGCCTCACTCGAACAAGAAGACTCGGACGACGGCGCCAGTCCGGCCGCCGGCCGGGCCAAGAAAGCCGGAGCCGATGCCGCATCACTGGCTCGCGACGCTCAGCGCCGAGAGAAGGACAAAGAGAGGGACACGCAGAAGGCCGAGGCGGCAGGTCGAAGGCAAGAGCGGGCGCGGACCAGACGCCACGACGGTGAGCTCTCACGCCGAAGGAGGCACAACCACCCTCTTCCTGACATGTCGCAGATCCCGAGGCAGCAGAAGACGCGACACCCAAGCCCACGCCCGGCGCGAAGACCCCTCCACCTCCCTCGTCCCAGCCGCCCTCGCCGCCCCCTACAGACAAGGCTCCGCCCAAGAAAGCCCCCGGCAAAAAGCCCGTCAAGAAGCTGGGCAATAACCAGTATACCAAGGCCAAATACGAACAGGCCGCATCGTCTCCCAATGGACGAAAGAAGCAGACCGTGGTGCCCAACGGCGGAGACGAAACGCTCGACAGCCTCGCCAATGGAGACACCAGTGGTCATGCCAGCGCCGGCGGCAAGATCAGCCCGCCTGCCGAGCACGGCACGTCGAGCGGTCCTGGAAAAGCGAAACTCGGGCGCGGCAAGAAAAATGCGACGAACGGCAATGGAGGCAAGGCAGGAGATGGCGCGCCTTTCGAACGATCGTACCGCAACATGAATGCATGGTTGACCGGCGCCAGTGCGTTCCTCCATGGCCACGGAGCAGAGCACATCGACTTCATGCAAGCGCTGGCGTCGGGACCGTCGATCCTCGGAGGCCCCATCAACCCGGAGTGGGCGAGTGCGCCTCCTCCCGACGACAAGCCGCAGAAAGAGCTCACGGGACTGGAACTGGGCGCGAGAATCCAGCAAGGTCTTTTGAAGTGGCAGCGGGAGTTCGGCCATTTACAGCCCGTGCCCTTGCCCTCGCAGTCGACGCAGCCCGAGAGCTCCAGTGCCGGCGCGCTATCATAGCACAACGGACGAGGTCGACGCGACGGCGAGCACGACGTGGTCCGCTCGACGCGCTCGACCGCATTGCCCCCCGCGGAACCCCGGGCATCCGACCGCACCTGCTGCGATCACGCCCCGACCCTCACCCCGTCCGCCCGAGAGACATGCGCGCGGCGGGAAACGGGGAACCACCATCCGGCCATCTGCGCCGACGGCGATCCGGGCATCAACCGGTTTCGCCCGCCATCGGCAGCCAATGCAGATGCGGATGCGGCGTCGAGCCAGACCGGCCACGAGACGCGAACGGGGGGGGGGGGGGGGGGGGGGGGGGGGGGGGGGGGGGGGGGGGGGGGTGGGGGGGGGGATCCGTCATCGAGCGACGCTGTGATATATATATATATATATATATCATGACCACGAAACGCCGTTGGGCCACCACCCAGTTTTTTGGGGACCCTCGCTCACACTACGCACAACCACGCTGGACGGCTCAGCTGCCCCCGCCCCGCGCGTGGGAGAAAGAACCAGCCGACCGACCGACTGCCCCGCGCGTGGTTTCCGCACACGACATGACGAATTCACGAATCACAACTACGGATAACTAGTTCGACGGGATAATATACAATCTCAGATGCCCGGTGCCAAACCGTCGATGAAGATGAGAAAACCCTCCTCCCGCTCCCACCTCCCGCCATCGCGTGTGTGTCCGCGCGCGCGCGCGTGTGTGTGTGTGTGTGTGTGTGTGGATACCAAAAAAAAAAATTCTACGGCCGGGCGCCCTCCCTCAGCCGCTCCAAGCTCATGGCATACTTGCTGCGGACGCGGAACCAGTGGCCCTTCCAGTAGAAGACGTAGACGGGGATGGCGAGGGCGAGGCCGATGGCGCCGAAGATGAGGGTGGGCCAGAGGAGCTGGTCGGGGGCGCCGGGGTGGATGGAGGTGTAGGCCTTTTTGGTGTAGAGGGCGGCGAGGCCGGCGAAGAGGTCGCGACAGAAGCCGTTGCCGCCGGTGGCGGAGGCGGCGGAGGCGGGGCCGTAGGCGGCGATGAGGTAGTCGATGGTGGCGATGTAGATGCCGTAGTTGGCGAGGCCGACGAGGGCGACGCAGACGAGGGGCGCGATCCAGGGCACGCCGGCGCGCGGCCCGAGCGAGCAGAAGGCGAGGCCGATGAGGCCGAGGGCCTCGAGCGGCACCACCCAGCAGAGCAGCGCGAGCCGCTGCTCCGGGCAGGCGTTGTTTTTCGCGCGCCGGCCCGGCTCCAGGCGGTAGTGCAGCGCCCACAGCGCCCAGCCCGCCAGGTAGCCCACCATCAGCGCCGTGAAGCTGTACCCGGCCTGCGCCGCGTCGAAGCCCCACTTGGCCATGATGTAGCCGAACGACTCCAGGCCGGAGAAGATGAGCGCGTCGCTGAAGCCGGAGAGGAGCGCGTTGAAGAGCGCGATGGGCTCGGTGAGCAGCAGCACGTAGGGGCGGTACAGCATTTTCCACACCTGTCGCGGCTGGAGCCGTTGGCGCAGAGGCGTGCCTTCCCACGGGCCGGAGACGTTCTGGTTGCCCTCCGGGTCCTGGCGGCGGAGCGCCTGGGCTTTGCGGTCCAGCAGCATCTCGGCGCGGGTTTCGGGCACGGCGACGAGGTGGATGAGCAGCGTGAGGCCCGCGAGGATCGCCGACACGTACGCCACCCAGCGCCCGCCGAGCGTCATGGCGACGATGCCGCTGGCGATGGGTGCCAGGACCGACCCGGACACCGATCCGAAGCACGTGAAGGCGACCGCTTGGAATTGTGTCTCGGGCTCGTACATGTCGGCCACCATGCCCATGGTGACGCTGCCGCCGGCCGACGAGAGACCGGCGAGGGCTCGGGCGGCGAGCATGCCGGCGAAGGTCGGGGATGCGCCGAGGAGGATTTGCCAGCAGAGGACGAGGAGGAGGGAGCACGACAGCACCCATTTGCGGCCCAAGTCTTCGCTGAAGGGCGCCCAGAGCTCGCATCCGATGGCGTACAGCACCAGGAAAATCATCTGCGCAATGTTGGATTGTTCCGAGGAGCGGTGGAAGGTCTTTTCGATGAACGGATACATGCTGGGGAAGACGGCGGCGTTGTAATTTTGCGAGACTTGCACGAACCACATCACAATGAGAATTGTCCAGTGCCGCTGCCATGTCCATGACTTAGCCGTGTACTGAGAGTGCGTGATGCTGTCGAGAACGGTGCGAGGCTCTCCTTCGCGACGCTGAGGTGGCGATGAGGATCCCGGAGTTTCTTTGCTGGTGTCGGAGAGAGTGCAATCGACATTCGCCTCCGCCTTGTGCTCGCTGTCCCGCTCGTCGGCGACGATTCCGGCTTCGCCATGGTCTTGCCTGCGCGACTACGTTAGTCTAAACCATGCGTGGCGGCGACATTACAACCGACGAGTTTGAACCCACCGGATGTCGTGATCGTGATTCCTGTGGAACATCTGTGCAAGCGCCATCGATTTCGCTTTCTTTGTATGGTTGATATCTGACGTCTGTGGAGATTTTTCGCGCAGGGTGATGTTGGTGATGGAGGAGACTGGAAAAGGAAAGAATCAGAGAGCACCACGACATCTTTATGGGAACCGTTGTTCACCGGATGACATGGGAAATCATGGTGACTACCAGGATTGTGACAAGCGAGAGGCCGAACATGACAATATCTTGACTTGGGCAACGATCTCTCAATGCTTCATATGTCCAGATAAATCCCTGATTGGGTAGTACGCGACGGCACGGAATGCCCTTTCGGTGTCGTCGCGCACAGGCGGAGCAATGGAGGGAGCTATGAGTGGCTGGGGGCTCCAGTATCCGTGGCTTCTGCGCTGGAAAGCAATGGTACTTGCGGGAGTTAGAGTGCGAGTCAACCAAGAACAGTGCTGTACGCAATATTGCTGACCAGCTTGGCTTTATGCGGAAGCCCACCTTTCCTCTTTTTCCTCTTTCTCCGAGCCTGACTGAAATGGCTAGATGGCCAGGGCAGATGCTTTCCAGCGAAGAGCTCAAACCTTTTACACGTCCGAATTTCCCGTCCCGTCATGAAATTTCTCAGGTTACTGCGGGACTCGAAGACAATCCATCTGCCCTCAGCAAACATTGAGTCTGGACGCTCTTGAGACGTTTATAGATTGGAGTTGAAGTAGCTTGTCGCTTGGCGGGAGTGCTGAATATGTCTTCATCTGCGAGCCTCTTCCATGTCGTCGTCGCTCGATAGTGGTATGGCGTTTGTATTGGAACCACAGACCGAGGCAGATCAAGACCAGAGGCGGGAGTAGCGGAGGTCCTCTTTTTCAGCCGGGAAGCAGGTGTAGCCGGAGGATGCATGCTGGCAGATCGTAGAGCGCGGAGCTGCTGACCAATTTCGATCCAACGTGTTGGTGTGTCCGTGTACTATCGTCAGTCAGAATCGGCCAACAATCACGAGCACTCAGGGCAGTCCATACGAAATCTTCTACGTGGCGCAGCGGGTTGTAGAGAGTCGCGACCATCCTGTCGTATGCTGCACCGTCTTGGACCGGCACGAATCGCATCACGTCGGGCCGCGCATGTCCTGCTCGGAGTGGTCGTGCCACCGGTACGATGAATCCTTCGTGGGCAAGATAGTCGTGCATTGAGGAAGCAGCCTTCTGATCGACAGCTGTCGCATGGTCAGCAGAAAGCCACGTAACGCATTGAGGGGTCTCTACCCATAGCTGCTGCGAACTCGTCCTTACTCTCAAGACCACGATGGAGAGCAAGACCCATTGCACGCCGCCTGAATGCCAGATCTCGGAGTTGGGAAAGGCTGCCATCTTTCTTCTCACCCAGCAAGCATGTGAAACACGCATGCAACTCGGGCAGGCGAGGATCAGTACTGCCCACATAACCATGGCAGTAAAGATGTTGCCATGTCTTGCAAAAGGAGCATTGTACCTGCAGCAATCAGCATCAAGTTCTTGCACAATGATCGAACATCATGTACCATATCCCCATCTTCCTTCTTATGACCGCATTGGCATAACACAATGGCACCCTTCTTTGCACATGACTTTCTGGGGTTTGCCAGCTTCTTGGCTGCCTCTTCCAACTGTGACTTCTTGCATTCGAGGTGCCTGGCTATCTCGGGCAGCAGCTGAATCACAAATGAGGGCGACTTCGGCAGCCTGTACTGGTGCGAGGCAGACGGTGTGCGCGAGACTTCGCTGAAGGGCACCGAAGCGCCGCGGAAGGACTGGGTTTGGGTATCACCCTGAGTGAAACGCTCGGATTGCATCATCCGCCGAAGGGCGCTCTTCATGTTCGGCACATTGCTCGCCTGCGTATCCAGCATCTGTGGATTCGAAGAAAATGGGAGGGTGAGCTGCAACGAGCTCTCCAAACTCAATCGTCGGGGTGATGTGCTCCTGAGCTTCGTTGCAGCATCAGATGTGGAAGCCTGCATCGACATGATGGTGGACTTCAGTTCTCCCATGCCCTTTTGCTCCGTGACGGAGGCAACTGTGGAGGGCTTTCGAGCGAAGGTGCTCGAGACGTCGGTGGGGGCATCTTCGTGAGCACCCTCTTGACTGTGCAGTACAGCGTGTAGATCACCGTTTGCTCCGTCAGGGCTATATTGGAGCTCAGCTGGTATGCGTACTGGTTCGGCCAGACTGGCGAGAGGCCCAAAGGCCTTGTTGTAGAGGTGTGAGACAGTCATGGTCGTGCTACAATCGAATCAGCATTCCTCACTCGCGCAGGGGGGCATCCTTCCTCACGCACGAATGAAAAGCGGACTCAAGGTCCTGCAGCCTCAATGTCTTCTTCTCCCATCCGTCGGCCGTGCCGAAATGAAGCATGGTGGTCTTCTTCGGCTCGAAGCCGTCCGGGCGAAAGGCGTACTCGTCGCCCTGGCAAAAGAATAGTGCCATAGAAACCCAGCGGTCGTCTGGACGGTGCATCAGTACCGATCAATGCAGGTGGGTCGCTGTCTGCACGTACCTGGGAGTTCTGGCAGTCCGTTGCACATCTGCATGATGTGGCGGAGCAGTTGCTGCAGCGCCATGTCGGTGGCCTCGACTGTGAGTGCTTCTCGACCAGGACTGTCCATCTCCAGGCCGGCCAGCGTCTTGCCACCTCTGCCATCGGCGTGGTACTTGACGCTGAATGTGTACGTCTCGATCACTTGCACGCGATTTTGCTCGCTGGTGTGCACGTACAGCTGCAGGGCACGCAACTGGCCATCCTTGAGAGCCACGAACGCGCCTTTTTCCTGCGTGCCGTGTCAGCATAAATAAGTTGGGCGAATGGGATTCGCACTGCCCCCGACTCACAAGCCAGTCCAGAAACGTGTCAACGCGTCTGCTCCGACCTCGACGGAGAACCTGCATCGTGGTGCGCAGTGCGTTGCTGCCTTTGGGCATCTTGGGCAACTTGCCATCTGCGTACTCTCGGTACGAGGGAATGCGCACGCTGGCGGCGTAGTCCTGCTGACCAAAGACCTTGTCGGTGAAGAAGGTTCTGAGGTACGCGAGACTGCTCAACTGACGAGTATGGTCAGTCGATGGGTGCTGCTGCGGCGGTGGAGGAAGCACGCACGCTGCCATGAAGCAACGTCTGGACCACCTCAAGACTCTGCTTCTGGGTGATGGCAGTCTTGGTGATGGTGTCCGCCGTGCGGATCTTCTGCGTGGTCTTGGTCGCCATCGGGTGCATCTGCTGCTGCCAATGCGCGTGGGTATGGATGGGGATGGGTGGGAGAGGCGAGGATTGGGAGGCAGGTGGCGCTCCAGAGCGCCCCACGGCTGAGGAAGGCACCGGCTGAGGAAGGAAGGCACCGGCTGGGAAAGCGAGTGGAAAGTACGGCAAGCGGAGAAGGAGCCAAGCAGTGGTCGGAGGCAGGAACATCTGAGGGAAGGGCATGTGACATCTCAGGGAAGAACATATGAGGGAAGAAGTGCCATCTCAAGCACGTCGGTGTGCAATGCCGAAGCGCACACACCCCGACTGCTCTCGGCTCTTGCTACGTTGATTGCTCCTGCGCATGGCATCGTTCGATAAGCACGTCTTCCGCTCGGAATCGAGCACCGACGGTGCGTTGTCGGAGGCATTGGCATTGTGTCCGGTTCGGTCAAGGAGGCTGCCAGAGCAGAGCAGCCGACGCCATTGCGTGTGCAGCTGCCACATCCGCCCTGCGTCCCGCCGGCTCGATCTGGCCCGTCCCACAGACAAGCACTCGGGCCGGCCATCGTGTGCTGCAGAGTCCCGGCGGCGCAGCATCGAGCACGGCAACGCTGCGGCTGATGGCGGAGAAGCCGGGCGCGCAACGGAGCCAGGTCCGACGCGTTTCTCGGCAAGGCTTAAACTGACTTCCCACTTCATGTTGCGCGTCAAGCAGCACCGATCTGCACAGTATGAGCCGTATGGGCCACGGCCCGCTTGATTTCAGGTCCGCTTTGGGGCAGACTTGGCCCGCGAGAATGCTGGCGTCTGCTTTCATCATGGCCGGACCTGCTTCGAAACGCGGCTGGGGCAGACGATGTGCAAGGAGAGCATCTCCACCCGCTCATACCCTGAGAGCCAGTCCGCAAGAATCGGCACGCTTCTCCTAACCGGCCGGCAGAGACGGGTATGTCTGGCCGGAAGACTTCTTGAGCCGATGCAGACGCGAAGATGAGTGACCATCATGGAGCCTCTGACGTGTCAAAACATGTTGCCTCCCGCGAACAGGGCTGAGAAGCTAACGAGACATAGACGCCAAGGGAGCCGAGAACGGAGAGAAACGGCATGCGCGGGTCCATTGCTTCTAGAGGTGCTTGATCGTCTTGGTGACCCACCGGCCGTGGGTCCATGGGTCCATGGGTCCATGCGCTCGCGGAGCACGACTGAAGTGAAGTGCCTGCGCATTGTGCGGGAGGAGAAAGGCTAGAAACTGCAGACGGGGCAACAACGGACCGTTGAAAACATTGGAGGAACCATCATCCCATGGACTGAACCGGGCGTCATGAGTCGAGATTGTAAGATAGCATTTTTGACGCCGTTGCGCAGTCGGACGGAGAAGAACAGCGGATTACTGCCTCCTGAACTCCTCACGGTGAGCTGCTTGTTTCTCCGATTCTTCCAGGCCTTGTTTATCGACTCACCAGTGAAGCAGAGGCTGTTGCTGCGGCAATGCGTCACCACGAATAACGACTTCTGAAGCACGGGCCCAAAGGGCACAAAACAAATTCGGAGCGAGCGTCGCCACCAGACACAGAGATTTCACGCGCACTTGAGGCCCGCGGATCATCGCCCGCCCATCACCATCGCCCACCGGCATCATCGTCCACCATCAGCACGTCGGCGGACTTGTGCGCGCGACTCGACACGCGCCCATCACCACGCCGCCCGTCAGCGGCGCACACATTCAATTCTAACACGCGCGCACATCGCGCGCCGGCAGCTCTCACAGCCTGCTGCGCCCGGCACGATGAGCGAACAGAACACCACGCCAGAGGCCGAGGGCGGCGTTCTGGTGCCATACGATCCAAAAGCATCCGCCATCGCTCCCAAGACTGACCGGAAAGACGCGCATGGCGGCGCCCAGCAGAAGCCACGCCTCACCCTGCGATCATCTGCTAACTCGCTCTCTGACGCAAATCAGGCTCCGCGCAGTGCAGTTCCGCTGTACACTTCTAGTATCTGGTCCCCTTCGCACAGCACTTTCGCCGCCAACAGCACAAACATACCTCAATCGCAGTGGGATGCTGTCGTCCACACGCCGGCGCGCTCAGGCCATGAGCCTGCTACTCCGAGTCCTCATGACCCCAGTCCACTGGCGGGTCTTGGTATCACAAGTGGTCAATTGATCTTCACGCGCTCTGGAGATGGCCGCATTACTGGCGTGAACACTGATACTGGGACGAGCACCGGCAGTCTCGTGCGCACCGAGCAACACCACCGTCTTTCTGGCAACGGCAGCTTTCCTTCTCCAAACGCCCAGTCTTTCGGCTCGGGGGGCGATACACTAATGAAGAATCCTTTCGTGGTCCAGGGTCAGCCATCGGAGTCTTTCGCCGGCGCCATCAGCCATTCGAGACAGAGCCAGCCAGCCTCGACCTCAACCCTGCCAAATGCTTCATCGTCGACGGCCAAAGGTCAGATGGGTACTAACTGTGATTTCCAGAAACCGGACTCCACTGGATCCGGTGCAGTCGGCGGCCATTACACGAGCCGCAACGCGGAGCTCGCTGGCATGAAAGCGGAAGTGTGAGTCGTTCGTAGCTTCCCTCATTTCACCTGATAGCTGACCATATGCTTGCATCAGCTGGGCCGAGAGATCACACCCGCACAGTCTCCGCCGAGCGCTCAAAGACCCCAACGCCAATTGGGAGGAAGCGTTCCACGGTGCGCTCACGATTCTTGCCGCCCTGAATCCCGAAAACTTCCAGATGCCACTTGGTGTAAGTTCCCATCTCGCATGTCCGGGGAAGTTTGCTGACAGATTCCGAGACTCTTGTCGTCAGCATGAAGTCGGAATTCCCAGGCAACATGATCAAATCTGTCCGTGAAGGCAGATATTCCGTCATGGCTAACGTGGCGGAGCGCATCCAGCAGTTCTGGGAGGCTCGTTACCACCCCGGCGAGAAGGTACTCATGCTCTTCTCCATCACCGGCAGCAAGAAGTTCTGCGGTCTCGCTGAGATGAGCGGACCTTGGAAGCGGGATCTGCGCATTGATGGCTGGGAAGAGAATCCTAATGCCAAGGATAAATGCGCTGGGTAAGTTCTGTGGCGCAGACCTCATCTCAACATGTCACTAACAGGATGCAGCTCGATTCCCATCACCTGGATTTACATCAAGAATGTGTCCTACATGCACTTCGCCCACATCCGGCATGTGCACAACGGTAACCCCGCGATCAACATGTGGAACGGCATGGACTACGAATACGAGATTGGTCGTGCAATGGTCGAGCAATATGTTCGCACTGGTGCTACGGCAAGCATTCTTGGTCACCCCAAGAACTACGCCGAGAATTACCGCATCGAAAAGGACGCAGCTCTCGCGGAACAGCGCCGCGTGTCAAGCGCTCAGCGTGGGAGTCAGCATGGCCGTGGAGGAAGCGTTCGTGGAGGACTCTCTTTCAATGCTCCATTCCGTGGTAAGCCCAACGCTGCGGTGGACAACTCGGACAAGGGCGATGCGACTCCTACGCCGCCCGAGCAGTTCGGACGGCTTGCAGGCCACGGCTCGGCACCCCCCAAGTTCAATGTGCCTGTCCTTGGCAGTACTCAGCTGGCTCCTGGAGAGATTTTGCCAGTCACCGTCGACCACCGTGGCAATCTTGTTGTTCTGCCGTCGCCGACTACTGATGGATTCGGTACAAATCGAGCTTCTCTCGCTCCGCGTCCTCTCAACACTGCTCGCGACCTCGGTGAGGTGGCGGGTGGACGACGCGGTGGATTGCAGCATTCTACATCAATGAATTCGATTCGAGGCCATGGTCGCCCGGCCTTGCACCCCGCTGCATCGATGGACAGCTTGACCCAGCATCGTGGCAGCAATCCCCTCGCATCGGGCTTCGCTTCTCCTGGCGCTCACAACGCGAGCTTCGGTCACATTCCGGGACGTGCGCGCGGTCCAGGCTTTCCCGCTACAGCGAGACCGGGCAGCGCTCGAGCATCACGCAAGACCCCAGCAACCAGTGCCGGTCAATTGCGTGGCGTACCCGACACGCCAACTCATCGGCCGCACTCGCACCTCCAACGAGGCCACAATCTTCCACCCATCATCACTGGGGTCGAGACGGTCAGCTCTGACGAGCAGCAGAATCTCGAGGAGCTGAAAGCAAGCTTCTACACCTTGCACGCCGAAAAGAACGACATCGAGCGACGCATGCAGTCACCACTCGCCACCAGTCTGGACACACGCCTGCTCCACGCCAAGCTGGAACGCGTGGGGCTCCAGATGAAGGAAGTTCACGACATCATCCAGAGCGTCGGCGGTAGGATCTCTCCCGAGCGGATGGACAGCTCTTCTGAGCAGGGCTCCCTCTCCTCTGGACGCCCGAACGTCTCCCCTCTGCGTGCGGCCGATGGCCGCCCACTCTACTCTGCGTCCATGCTCGGCTCGCCGCTCTCTACCGCTTACGGCGACCACGGCAGCGAGGACCGTGGCTTTGGCCTCGGACATGGCTCTTCGGCCTCCTGGGATCTTCGCGAGAAAGCGGTGCGGGACCTGGTCGACAGCCCCGATCCGCAGCCATCGATTCCCGCCTCCACCGCCCTCTCGCACCGCGCCTCCAACTTCTTCGCCGACGGCCACGGCGACGGGAAAGGAAACCGCTCCCGCCCCGCCGCCCCGACTCGCGGTTCGAAGAAGCGCCAGGCTTGAATCTTGGTGCGCAGACGGCACATCTTGTGATCCGCCCGACGCTCGACGTCAACTTGGCCACCCTCCGACACGATGGGTCCGATGCCGTTCGGCCGGCGCATGGCGTGCCGTGACACGGCCCATCGCATGGCATCACACACGGTTTCTTTTGTACGGCGACACGACCACGGCACCCGATTCATGGCGAACTTGGTCGAGTACCGTCCCCCCCGGCCTGGCACGACTGGCCGGCTCGAATTCGGGCCTGCTTGGATTGAGCGGGAGGAGGAGTGGAAAAGGCTTGTGGCAACCCGGATGGGAATGCTTTGTGTGTCAGACCACGATGGAAAACGAAACGAAAAAAAAAGAAAAAAAAAAACCAATGGCGACTGGCTCGCCCCCGCGACGGAAGGGAAGTGACGATGTTTGTAGTTTGTAGCCCAAACCCGGTGGAGCACCCCCGCATCCGTGGCTGCTGATCACGCATCAGCTGGACTCGGGGCGAGCTGCTGCTGCTGCTGCTGGATGGAGAAATTCCAAGGGCACGTTGAAAATCCACTGCCGCCGCCGTTGCGCGCGGAATTTCTCTTCCCCCCCCCCCCCCCCCATCCCCCTGGCATCCGCGCGCAACGGTCCTTGCTCCAGCACAGCCATGGCTCCCCCCCTCTCCCAGCTCCGCCGCGCCGCCGCGCCCCGGCCGGGCGTGCAAGCGCAGCCGTGTGGCCGCCCTCGTCGGGCGGGCATCGCGCGCGCGGCTTCGCACCGCGGCGTGACCCGCCCGCGTGTCTCGCTTCCATCGCCGGCGTCGGTTCTTCGGCACCGCGATTCACGATGGCTTCGAATCGGCTTCGCTCGGGCGCAAGCCCCCCCCCCCCCCCCCCCCGCCAACCCAACCTCTCAAAAATCGTCAAATTCCAAGTGCTTTCGCCTCTCGTCGGCCTCCTCCTTGGCCATGCGGTGGTCGTCGCTGTCGACATCACTGGCGTCTTCCCACAGCCTGTGGAATTGGGCGTCGTGGGCCAGGTTCTCGTGGTGGGGCTGGGGGATGGCCCAGATGTTTTCGCGGGCCCGCTTGTGGCGCTCGCGGTCCTCCTCGATGCGCTGCTCGACCTGTCGCTTGTCGGGGCGGATGGCGGCGGGGTACGGGGCGGCAGCGGCGGCGGCGGCGGCGGCGGCGGCTGCGGCGGGGGGTCGCGCGCGACGGCGTGGGGGGGCGGGGGCCGCGTGGTCGAGGCGCCCGCGCCGCCGTCGCCCCGCGCGGCGTCGTCGGCGCCGGGCGGCGCTGGGCTGCTGCCCATGCCGCCGGGCAGGCTGTCGCGGCCGTGGATGCACTCCTCCAGCTCCCGCACCGTCTGCTCCTGCAGGAAGCCGCGCCCCATCAGCGTGTGCAGCACCTTGCGCACCACCTTGACGTTGGCCGCGCCGCTGCCGTCGTCGGGCGCCACCAGGTCGACGATGCGCAGGATGTCGCGCTCCATCATGCGGACGTATTGGATCCCACCACCACCGCCACCGCCGCCGCCGCCGCCGCCGTGCGTCGCGGCTTTCGCCGTGTCGCACAGCGCGGGCAGGAAGTACATGATATTGGCGCGGTTGTTCATGTTGTTCCGCTCCAGCTGCTCCAGAATGCACGAGTGCAGGTCGTCGGCGTAGTCGGCGTATTTGAGCGCATAGTTGGCGGCTTTCGTGGCGGAGGTGGTGCTGGCGTTGAGGTGTTGCAGCTGCGACGTGAAGCGCATCCGCACTTCGAACGGATCGGCCATGGACGGCGGCGCCCGCGGGGATGTTGGACGGCTGTGGGGTCGACCGAGCGGAAGAAAGACGACGGGGGATCGAAAGGACGTCGGGATTCCGCAGGGCCCCCGGATCATGATATCCTTGTCGCCGATAACGGTATATGACCATGAAGCGGGCAGGACTACTCGCTAACTATACTTTCCTCGATATACGTCCCTCCGCAGTCTATGATCTTCGTGAGCTATCGTCAACTGCACAAATTCCGTGCCAGACAGCGGCTCGAGACCGGTCGGACGCATCGGAGAAGGTCACTACAGGGGAGGAGAGCTTGCTCCCAACAGGGCAAGCCCCCGCCTGCGCAGCGTGGATGCAGCGTCGACGACGACACTCGGCACAACGCGCGCACGGGTTGCGACCGGGAAGGCAGGCAGGCGTGAGGTTGCGGCGTGGTGCGGGTGCGGGTGATGGTGGGCTGTGGCGAGGAGTGCGGGGCGGATATATATATATATATATATATGTATATATATATATATATATACGTGATACGACAAGCGCAGCAGCAGCAGTAGCAGCGGGAAGTCTGAGCAGGAAGGCGGTGCGGGCGACGGGGATGACCGGAAGGAAGCGTGTACGCTTGGGCGTGGGCGAGGATGGGTGAGGAAGGAGGAGGAGGGGCGAAGCAAAGGAGATGGAGATGCGAACGGGGAGTGGTCATAGAGGTGATATACGTGCTCAGCCAGTCGATCCACCGCGCGGAAAACCTGCTGTTCTGACGATGGGACGGCGAGACGGCCGATGGCGGACGTGTCGTCCGATCGGTTGCCTCACGGGTGAGTGCGGGACGCGGAGAGCTTCGGATGGGTGAGCATGGAGACGAGCGGGCTCGATGATGCTCGGCGTGGCGGTCGAGAGGCGGTGTGCGGTGGGGAAATCAAGCAGGATGGGAACGATCTGGCTTCAGATGGCAGACATGCCCGCCTTGCGTCGGTAGGCGTTCAACACAGCCTTGTCCGGGAAGCTGGAGGGTGGTTCCCAGGTGTGGTTCTTCCATCCGGCCCACTTCACCTTGTATAGCATGGTTTGTGGCTGGCCGGGGTGAGTGCGCGGGTCACTCAAATGGTGAGCGAGGATGGACTCGACCTCCCACACCTCCTCGTCGTCGTCCTCGCCCTCGCCCTCGTCGTCACCGGAGTCACCACTCGGCTCCTTTTCCTCCTCTTCCCCCTCGGGAGCTGTGGATGGCATATTGTTCTCACTCTTGTTCTCACTCCTGTTCTCACCCTTGTTCTCACGCCTGTTCTCACTCTTGTCCAGTCCCACCCGCCTCCGGTAGTCCAAGACGACACTCGGATCGGTGAAGCTATCGAAAGGCTCCCAGGTCAGTTCGCTGCTGTTCTCCCATTTGGTGTGGTACAGCATGACTGGTTTCCGTCCCGGATGAGACTTGGGATCGGACATGCGGTGGGCGACGATGCAGTCGACGACCCACTCGTCCTCGTCAAGCGCGTCGCCATCCTCGTCGGTGTCATGTGCGGACTGCTGAGTGGCAGTGGGATTCGTGCTGCTGGCGGGTCGCGTGCTTGGGCTGGGTGGGACGTGGGGTCGCGGGCTTTGCGAGTCCGAATCGTCATTCTGGCCCGACGCTCTCAAGAATGACTCGAGCGTGATCGGCTCTCCATCGGTGTCAGAAGATGCTCCCTCGCCCATGTCGGGCTGAGTCGGGTGCGTGATCGAGGTCTTCACCGTCGGTCGGGATTTGGAAGCAGACACCGGGCGATGATCGCCATCGTCTCGAGCGAGCTCGTCGGTCTCCGACGGAAAGGAGGACCGCTGTGACATGTGCGGCACGAATCGTGGCTTTCCCGCGGCTCCACGCAAGGGAGCGCTGGAAGGTGTGCGATTCCGAGATGGGTCGTCGGACGAAGATGACGCGAGCTTGATCCGTTTCGATTCGTGCTCGTGAGAGATGCTCATTTGCCTCATGGCGGGAGTCATGAGATCCTTGGCGGTAGCCCGCAACTTCGGTTTCTCGTTGGGGTCGAGCCGCCAGCCCAGTGGCATAAGTTCTCCGGTGTCCGGATGACGTCTGCGCCGCCGTCGCTTGTGCCCGGGGTCCTGCGCTGGCCACTTCCCATGTGGTGCGACGGGTTGCAGTGGCATCAGCTCGCCGGTGTGCGGGTCGCGCTTTCTTCGTCGGCTCGGCGGCGCCGCGGATCCTGGGGCGGATGCACGGCCTGCGCTCTGGTTGTCCACGCCATCTCTCTCCAGATCTTCTCCCCGGTCGCTGAGCGGCAGCAGTTCTCCGGTGACCGGGTCG
Organism: Pseudocercospora ulei; assembly: GCA_016165855.1. Taxonomy (NCBI): domain Eukaryota; kingdom Fungi; phylum Ascomycota; class Dothideomycetes; order Mycosphaerellales; family Mycosphaerellaceae; genus Pseudocercospora; species Pseudocercospora ulei. Next base: position 725,661 of record JACWNB010000019.1, on the reverse strand, counting down.
CGCTTCCTCCTCCTCCGCTTCGGCTGCGATCCTGTCGATGGCGCCGGCAGTGACACGGTCGATGTTTGACCTTCGTCCCCAGAGCTGCTCGACTCGCCGTCGCCCCGGTCGCTGAACGGCATGAGTTCGCCGGTGACGGGGTTGCGCTGGCGCCTCCTCCGTTTGGGGGGCTCGACGGTCGGTGGCGGGAGAAGCGCATCGGCGTCGTCGTCGCTCAACGGCAGAAGCTCGCCGGTGTCGGGGTCTCGCTTGCGCCGGCGCCGGCGCTCGGCGAACGGCTTCTTGAAGAGATGAGTGTAGGTCGGGCGGGCGCGGCCGCGGCGGGTGTCGGGATCGTCCGCATCCGCCTCGTCATTGCCGCTGTGGGCTTCCTGGAACAGCACCAGTCCTCTCTGCCGGGCCTTCTCGGCCTGCTTCGCGCGTCTGCGCTCCTTCTCGGCCTCGGCGGCAGCGCGAGCGGCGTCCAAGGCGGCGGCTTCCTCCTTGAACTGCTCGTTTTCGTATCGCTCCAGCTCGAGCGGCGAAATGTAGTCGAGAATCTCCCACAGCTTGATGCCGTTGATCTCCGTGTCGCCGAGCCGCAGCTTGTAGACCGGGATCTTGCCAAACTCGGCGACACGCCCGACGATGCGGCCGTTCCGTGGCGCGACGGCCGAGGGCTTGCATGGCAGCGGTCCGTCGCCGTACGTGCGGGGTTTGACGGCCTTGGCCGTGCTGCGGGCCGGCGACTTGTGGACGATGGAAACGTCGAGAATCAGCGGCCGCTGCTTGAGAGCGCGCGGCTCGCTGAGCGCCAGCGAGCTTTCCAGCGGCGGCGGCATTGCCGTGGCCGCGGCGATGGCGGGATTTGGCGACGGCGGGATTTGGCGACGGCTGGATTTGGCGATGGCTGGATTTGGCGATGGCTGGATTTCGCGCGGGACGGCGCTTGTCTGCTCCTGTCTGCTCCTGAACTGCAGCAGCAGGAGCCGCAGAACGCCGTCCGTGGAAATCAAGTCCGCACCCGGCCTCGGCTCGGCTCGGCTCGGACCGCCGCGAGCGGGGCCGCACGGCGGCTGCAAGCGCCAAGGATATGGACGCATCTGAGAACGTCGTGTGCGGACCGATGCGAAAAGGAATACTGAACTAACTACCCAGTCATGGCGAGTGAATCGTCATCAAGTGGCTAATATGACAAGCCCCAATGTCGGCCGCACGTGGTACACAGTCCCGGTATGTTTGCGAGAACGCTATCAAAATCGCCCCCCCCCACCGGTCCCATCCCAGTTTGCGGGCTGATGGTCTGTTCGTGCCATCGGGATCCTAGCGGGTCGCTGCTGAAGGAACAAGGACCGACCGTGGCCCGGCGGTCACCACGTCTCGGCGATGTATTGCCCCGCTTCCTTCTTCCCTTCCCAGAACTGCTTGGCCGTCTCGTAGTCGAGGTTGCCTTTGTCCATGGCGACGTCGATGAGTGCGCATTCCACGCCCTCGCCCATGCCTTTGCTCGATCCGCAAACGAAAATGCGGCCGTCGATGGCGTTGACGACGTACCAGACAATGTCGGCCTGCTGTCGGACCTCGTCTTGGACATACTTGGCCACCGTGCTCTTCTTCCTCGGGTCTGCGACGGCCGGGGCCTCGCCGTCGGGGTGCATCGCCTCAACCACGCCCGCATCGTCCTCGGCCACGGGAGCGAGCGTCGGGGCGCGCGACTGCACGACCTTCTTGATGTCCTTCTCGTGATCGCCGAGCTCGCCGCGGTAGATTTCGTCCAGCATGCTGTCGCGGATGCCTTGGATCAGCCAGATTTTGTTGGCACAGTTTGCCTTCTTGAGGCGGTTCAAGATGAAGCCACGGAACGGCGCCATGCCCACGCCAGCGCCGATGAGCACCATGGGGCCATCGCTGACGAACTTCTTCGAAAGCGGGTTGGCCATCAAGCCGCGGAACATGGGCAGGTGAAGGTCCGCGCGTCGGCCGACGTCATCCGCTTCGATGAACTTCATGGCAAGCCGCTCCATGAAACCGGAGCCAACGCCGGTACGCCGATCGCCGGTGAAGTTTGCCGTGTCGTGAATCGTGACGGCCATCTCGATCAAGCGACGTCCCGCAAGACCCTCGCGGGCAGACGACACATGGGGGTCATTGGACAACGAGTAGAAGCGAGGCATGAGCTGGCTGAGGACACTGCACAAGTACTCCAGCGGCGGCTTGGATGAGGGGAAAGCGTGGAGTAGCTGCTGCAGTGTGATGTGTGGTCCCGTTCGAAGATCGCAGAAGGCGGCCTGGCCTTGTGCGCTGACCAGGTATTCGAGGATCTTCTTCTCATTCGGCTCCGAAGCATACCCGGCAAGCAGCCTGATCAGTGGCTTGGTGGGCGCAACCGAAGAGATGTCGACCGTCCAGGTAAGCACTTCTCTTCGTGTTGTCACGAGTTCTCTCGCCTCTTCTTCGCCCCAGATGGTTGGCCATCGACCTTCGGACGTGTGCAGTCGGATAGGCCGGTCTCGTTGAAAGCGGGGGATGCCGAGTTGGTCCATGATGTCCTCGACCACGACGGGATCATTCGGCGGACAGATACCGATGGCGCCGCCAACCTTGAAATCCACACCACCTTCTTCCGGATAATCAGTGACGTCGATATCAAAATGAAAGGTCCGCTTCTCGGCACCCGGCTTGGTCAGTTCGCGCGCACCGTATACGGGAGCGTTGAAAATGCTGTACGGCGGGTGGGGCTTCATGTACGAGGGTGGGTGGGTGTTGACCTCGTCGACGTCGTGCGTGTGAAGTGCTTCGCCGGGAAACTTGTCGGTGATGGATTGCCGCCGGATGGTCCCAAATCGCACTCTCTGCTTGGGCATTTCCGCGAGTTTGGTCAACTCTGTGTCCAACGACAGCGACCGCAGGTTGGGATTAAGAAAGCGGTACGCATCGTTCGCGGGGGTGACGATTGGCGCAAATGTGACCGCATCCGTGTGCAGCGGCAACGACTCGATCATACAGCATCCTTCGCCGCAGCAGTACTTCTGTAGGAACTTGGTGCCACTGCCGGATCCGATGAGTCTCCGGATGTCGTCGACGTCCGAGGCGTATGGAGTGCTCGCTCTTCTCCAGCGTGTCTTCGAAGGCGGGGTCGACGGCATCTGCCCGCTCAATGCCAGCTGCTGGACAGCCTGGAGAGCATCGTCTGCGAGGTCGCTCGGCTCAGTGAGCGGAGTCGAGGGCGCGTCCGAATCGCTCGTGTGTGGATCGTCGTGGTAGTGAAGACTGTCCCCACTGGACCGTGGATTGGGAGCATAGGCCATGTTGCTGAGCCTGACCTGGGCTTCCATGGGGATGTCCATCGAAGGGTCGTTGACCGGCTCTGAGGGGATGGGGTTGTCGGGGTTGCTGGTCGCGGAGTAGGGGATGTTCTTGTGGCGATGTGCTCCTCGGCCGAAATGGGAGAAACTGCGGCTGCGGGCGGGCGCGGCCTGCGCGGGTGAAGACATGGCGTGGTGCTGGGGCGCGTCTTTATGCGCGCCCACGGCCGGCAGGTGGTGTAGGACGACGGTGCTCTCTGCTCAGGAATTGTCAGGACGGTGGTGGGACGGCGAGCAGCGGAGTGCGACGTGTATCAAAGCCAGCGTGTGCGACGCCGCGCGCACGCTGTCGCAGCCCTCCGAGCGGCGCTGCGTGGCGATGGAGCGGCCGTTCTGCCATGGCCGGGCGCTGGGCGCTGCGGATGCGACGCGGTGCCCGCTGCGGCGTGCGGCGTGATTCCGTGCGCAGTGGGGGACGCAGAGGGACGGCAGTGGGGGAGGGGATGCAGAGGAACGGCAGTGGGGGAAGCAAAGGACGGCCGCCGCACTCACCAGCGATTTTGCCCACGCCCGCCTCCCGGACTTGCTGCGCACGGCGACGGCCACCATCTGATAACTGTTTTATCAGATGCGTCCACCGCCCATCGGAAGAAGCCGTCGCCCCTTTCAATAGTCCCGATCCCCGCACCGGTTTCATCTTATCCGATCATCGCACCGGTTCCATCTTATCCGATCCGATGTCGCACGGCTGGCACCCGCTCTGCGCCACCGGTGACCATCGAACCGGACCCCTGCTATCGTAAGCCTACCAACTACCGAGTATCTATCCTCCGATTCTTTAATAGACCACTGATTCACTATCCTCTAATTCGTAGTCGACAGATATACAATATATTCATACTCTTCATAGGGTCAAAAGAGAAGGACTTGTAGGAGAATGGCATCGCGATAGCGGAGACATGGCATCAACGAGGCGAGGATCGGCGAAGGTGAGGGCGGACGCTGCACGTTGGTCTCTCGGGGAAATCAGGGGGTTCCGTCTTCCCGCGGAGAGGGAAGTTGGGGGGGGGGGGGGGGGCAGGGTCATCTTTGCAGCGAAGCACGGTTCACGTGTGCGGGAAATGTGCGGAGAAGTGGCAGGAAAATCGATGGGAGAGATGAGGCAGCAAAAGCTCTGTTGATGACCGCCGTCGATGGGGTCGAAAGGTCAAATGCCGTGGCGGCGACTCTTGTCGTCCTCACGTGCCCACACGCTCCTGATTCATGATGGAACAAAATGCGTCGGGAATGGCTCCAACTTTGCCGTGGTCGCGGTGGGTAACATTGGAGCGGTTTGCGCAACCGGCACCTGGATGAAGCTCCTTGAGCGGAGTTTCCAGGTCTGTAGCACGGCCTGTGAAGACGTGCGGAATCATGAAATGCTCTTCTTCCTACGTGTTGACTTCGGTGCGGTCGTCGTCATCATCATCATCATCGTCGGCGTCATTGCCATCATCGTACTCATCGAACTCATCGTCTCCAGCGCCTGCGGTGTTGAAGACCGGGCGGTGCATCTCATCGTCACCAGAGTCCAGCGGCTCGCCATGGACTGTAGTCAGAAAGCCATCGATCTCTTCGCGACTCAGCGGCTCAGACGAAGACATATCCTCGTCTTCATCTTGGTTCTCCGGCTCTTCCTCTTCGTCTTCACCTTCGTTCTCAGACTCATCCTGCTCGACTTCCTGCCGTCCACGCTGTCCCCGCTCCTGCTCGGCAGCAACCCAGGGGTAGTCTTGGTTGTGCACGTTGACATGCAGAAAGTGCTCGATTGGGTACTGGCTCAGGTCGAGGGAGGAGTTGTTCACCTTGAGTGGCTGCAAACGAGTTAGCGAGAGGGAATTGGCGGGCATGGAACGCTGGGATGACTGACAACTGCCCATCGCTTGACGTCGTCCTTGACCTCAGAAAGACGGTGCTCGACGCATGCCATTCCCTTGCCAGTCATCGGGAAGCGGGTGTGGAAGTGATTCTGGAGCATTGTGCGGTTGAGGTACGTGTCGCCACCCTGGCAGATTGCGTTGATGAATTGCCATCCCATGTCTGGAGCGTGGTGAGTGCGGTCGGAAGCCATCAAGTCGCAGATGAAGTGACGGAAGATGCAGACGGCCACCCACATCATGATGTCGTTGCCATATGAGGCGCGGCTGACATTGTCCTTGTCCCCTGGACGGACCTCGCGCAGCAGCATCGACGGGTAGTATGAGGCGAGGTAGCGTGTGGAATCGGAAATCGTCTTCTGGACCCACTTGCCTTTGCGGACCAGAACCTCGAGTACATCGTGTGGAAGGTCGTCGTCGTTGATCTTCTGCATGACGCTTGGTTGATTGAATTGGCCGGCGGCATGGATAAGGGCTTCCTTGAAGATGGCGCGAGACTTGACACGGGAGGCAAACGTCAGCCACGGCACAGGATTGGAGGCGATGGCTCGGTTGAGCTTCTGCCCGGTGGCGAGGAGAGTGGCTTCGATTGGCTTGCTGACAACACGAATGCAGTCGAGGTACTCGGAGACCTCGGTGACCATGAATGCATTAGAGAGCAAGTCGGACAGTCCATCCTCCTGCGAGTCGCCGAGATTGATCGGCTGGTTGTACATGGCCCCGAGTACGGCATCATAGGCCTGGGGGATGTGTCAGAAGCGACGGATGCAGTGGCCAGCAGTGTCAACTCACCATGAAGACGGGATTGATGCGCCGACCCTCTTCCAGCTCCATTCCAACGCCTTCCGGCTGGCGGCCGGTTGGCTTGCCGTTGGAATCGAGTAGCACGGACTCGAGAACAAAGGGGACGTCCGGTTCATCCTCGTCGTCACGGCCGAGGTTGGAGACCAGGACGAGCTTGTAGCGGACGACAGTTCCCTTGATGATGGCGGAACGCGTAAGAACGGCGGCGTTTTCGCTGGCGAGGAGCTCGCGCATGACCGCCGAGGCGTTTTTGAGCACACCGCTGTGAAGCTGGTACTGGCGAGAGCCGGTAACGCTGAGCTTGACGTCGCCGTCGGCGAAGTTGGGGAAGCAGTCGCCGCTGTCCTCGATGGGCGAGGCCAGACGCGGGCGCTTGTGACTCATTGTGGCGTTGATGCTGGCGGCGGTGCTGAGGCTGGCGGTGGTGTTGATGCTGGCGGTGGTGTTGTTGCTGGCAGTGGTGTTGATGCTGGCGGTGGTGCTGGATGTGGCGTGAGTGGTCTGGTGGGTGGGTGATGGCGTGGAGGTGAAGGAGAGGTGGTGGTGAAGGTGGCCGGAAAGCAATGGTGGTCAAGTGATGGCCGCTGCAGCCGAACCATCCTCCCACGCCGACAATGCCCACCCTCAGCACAAAGGAAGCTGGGCTGTAGCAAGTACTGCTGGTCGCCGTCCGCACCCCTTCTGCTCGCTCTGCCCAACCAAGCCGGTGGCCGGCGGATGGTCCTTTGGCCACCGCCAGCATCGCCGTCCATCCATCGCGCCTTTTTCCCCCAGCACGCTCCGAGCTGCGTAGCCGCTGTCACGCTCCTGGCCGCGTAGCCGCTGTCACGCCTGGCTGCGGTCACGCTCCTGGCCGCGTAGCTGCTGTCACGCCTGGCTGCGTAGCCGCTGTCACGCTCCTGACCGCGTAGCCGCTGTCACGCCTGGCTGCGGTCACGCTCCTGGCCGCGTAGCTGCTGTCACGCTACTGCCTGTGCATGGTCCAAGCTCGGGTCTCGAGTACAAATATCTGCGTCTCGCCCGCTTTCTTCTTCTTTTCTTTCTCTTCTTCCTCAGCTTCTCTTGTGAGTCTGACCTGCACCCCAGCCTTTGCTGGCCTTTGCTGACACCTCGACCAGTGCCTTCTGGCTTAGATCAAGTGTAGTGAGTACCAACCCGCTCGCCGACACGCTTGACACCAACGCTGACCGCCGCCAGGTATCTGTTCTTGACAGAGTGAAATCTGTCATGTCACTACGGTGACGTTTGATTCTCTCCAATTTTTGGCACGAGGTCGGTGGGCTCTGCTCTTGAGTATCTCACTGGCCACTGTGACGCTGGCGTTGCACTACAGCCTGCTGTCGCGACCCCCACTTTTCATCAATGCTGCTGCTTCGGCGGTGGCCTGGAGAAGGGTATTCTCAAGACTTCTTGTCACGCGCGACTGTGGCGCGATATCGTGTTGTTGTGGTGCTGTCTCGCCGGCCTGTTTCGTCCTCGCCTCGCTGTGTTAGCACCGCATCGCCATCGACTTGCTTCCCACGCTGCTCTCACCTCGCCGCTGCCTTCACGCCGCCGTTGCGTGCGGGTGGCAAACGCCCTTCACAGACAGCACCAGCAACGCCGCCGACGCCTACCAGTGCCGCCCCACCACCATTCAAGCACCAGCAGCACCAGCACGGCGCCACCATCTGCCGCAGCAAGCAGAAGACCAGTTTGGCATCAGACGGCCATCACGACAACGTCGCGATCGCCTGGCTCTCGTCATCCGGGCCTTTGCGCCATGCGAATGCATGCACATCCGGAAGCAGTGAGCGCCGCCACCACCCCCTTCCACCGCCCCTCTACCACCATGGCCCGACCACGCACTTCACAGCACAGTCGGCACGGCCATGCTCGACCTAAAGCTCAAAGCATCGCTTGCTTCGGCAACTCCGCCGCATACCACAGAAGCATAAACTGACCGACGCCAGCAAGAGCCGATGTGAGGCGAGAAAGACCGCCCGGCGTGAGCAGAGCACTGGCGGCGACATGACATCCAGACAGCCGCACAGTAACTCGGCACTCCGTTGATCACTGAGTCATTGGCGTCGCACGCGGCGGGCGGCAGCTGCTATGAACAGATGTGCCGAAGTCAACGGCGTCGAACTGTGCGCGTGAGACGCTGCGGCGGCAGTCATATTTTCCCATGATGATAAAACCGACGACTGTCCTTCAGCTGCACCACCTTCTCCCCTTCCACTTAGCAGTCGCAGCGCCGCACAAAACCTGCGCATCGCGTGAACTCGATCGCCGTCTGCAAGGCCCGCCAGCCAAAAACACGCCAACGACGACCGACGAAATCGCCCAGCTACGGGCACAGCTTGCAGAAGCGCACCGTCTCCAGCAAATTACACAGCGCCAGATAAAAATTTCAGAAGACCCAGCGCCAGATGATGGAATACCAGCGCGACAGAGATCTCCGGTCGCAGAGCAAAGACTCGCCAAGCAGACACTTGCCTGCTACCTCGAATCGTGCCACGCCCTCCACAAGATGCTGCAGATGAGACGCCGCAGCCTGTGGGGTTGGTCGGTTCGAGGCTACAGCATCTTGTCGGGGGCAAGGCACGATTCGAGTAAGCCGGCAGATGTCTGCGTGGCGAGGCTTTGCTCTGCAACCTCTCTCCCGCGCCGGTCTTTTTTGATCTAGCGCGGCGTGATTTCCCAGAGACGGTGCGCCCCTCCAAGCTGTGCCCGTAGCCGGGCGATTTCGTCGGTCATTGTTAGCGTATTTTTAGTGGGCGTGTTTGCCTCGCAGAAGGCGATCGAGGTAAAGCAACGCGCAGGTTTGGCGTGCGGCTGTGTGACTGCTAAGTAGAAGGAGAGAAGTTTGTGGAGCTGAAGTGGAAGGAGAGACGTAGAAGAAGTGAAGCTGGTGGAGTTGAAGCTGGAGAAGAGAAGCTGGCGGAGTTGGAAGTAGAGGAAGAGAAGTTGGTGGAGTTGGAGTAGGAGAAGAGAAGCTGGCGGAGCTGAACGACAATCGTTGGCTTTATGTCATCAGCGAGGGGAGGGGCGAGGGGCGAGGGGCGAGCCACTTATATGTACGCCCCCTCTTACCATGGCGACGTCGCAGGCGCGAACTCGGAGGTCCAGAACCAGTTATCGGAAGCGGCGCTTCATTAGTGCCGGCCACGCTTGCTTGGTCGAGTATTGCTGAAGGCTCGCGACCACCGGAGGATCTTGCCATGCCTCACTTACTACTCAACGCGACAGTGGCAGCAGGCAATCGTCCAAAACATACCATGACGGCCTGGATCATGTGACGTTCAACGTCGTTCCCCCACGGCCTGTGACGATGTGCCGGAAACTTACCTCAACCAGGGATGAGCCTCTGTAGAAGCAGGACGATCGATACTGGCTGTTATCTGCAGCCGTACGGGTATTGTATACAGGTAGTTATTGTTAACTAACTAGTTAGTTGGGGATCAGGCCTCTCATACTCACCTCCCCTCACACCTCAAACAAGAACAAAGCCACTATAGCTACACCCGCGCTGCCCTACGAGAATAGGTGAGGGCCAATTGTCGCCCTGAAGTCGTGCCTCCTTCACGCCCGCTTCCTCCTTCACGCCCGCTTCCTGCTTCCAACTCCTTCCCTCTTCACCGTCCACTTTCGATGCACGCCACGAGGTCATCGGTTGCGTGACCGTCCTCCAGTGAAGCGCAATCGTGGCGACGTAAATCACCCACTTCGCCGCATTTCCTTCTGTGCATCCATTACCCTGTTCGTCTTAATCGCGTGACCATGATACTCTTTCCCGCCATCCTCGGCGTTTTGCTAGCGAGCATACGATGCTCGACCGCCATCGACCTCGATGTCAACAACGTCGACTCGATCCGGAGCGCCGCACGCACTCTGGCATTCGGCCTGCAATCATGGTACCACAACAACGCCAGCAGCACACCCGCCACCGATATCGGCACTCTACCCCCGCCTCTATACTGGTGGGAAGCCGGAGCAGTATGGGGCGCAATGATTGATTACTGGGCATACACGGGCGATACTACTTACAACCCAGTCGTCACACAAGCTCTGCTCGCGCAGGTTGGACCCGATTGGAATTATGAGCCACCTGCATACTACACATCCCTCGGCAACGACGATCAAGCCTTCTGGGCGCTTGCAGTCCTGTCGGCACAAGAGTATGGACTGCCGTTTCCGACTGGTCAGAAGGTCGATTCCTGGCTTGCATTGGCCGATGCTGTGTGGTCGAGGCAGATGTCGCGCTGGAATACCCGGGCGTGTGGGGGAGGCCTGAAGTGGCAAATCTTCGAGAGCAACAAGGGCTTCAACTACCGCAATAGCATCAGCAATGGCGCCTTCTTGCAGATCTCCGCCCGCCTTGCCCGATACACCGGCCATCAGAAATACGTGCATTGGGCGGACAAGACGTGGGACTGGTAAGCATACTTCTTGAAGGCTGACGGGCACTGAGCCGGCGACTCATCGCTGTGGTCGCAATGTCTTCGACTTACCTTCTGCTGCCCCGGCCCTTCTCCTCGGTGTTGCGTTGAACCATGACACAGGCTGACCTGACGCCCTTCGCTTTTAGGATGGCTCGCATTGGCCTTATCTCACCCGACTACCAAGTCTTCGATGGCAGTGACGACACGAAAAACTGCACCGAGATCAACCACACTCAGTGGAGCTACAACCCGGCCATGCTCATTTACGCCACGGCCATGATGGCAAACCACACCAATGCCCAAGTGTGGCGAGATCGCACAGAAGGTCTGCTCACTTTCATTGAGGATTCCTTCTTTACGCCTTACCCGAACGCCACCGATGTGTAAGTCACGGCCCTTCTCCCTGTGGCTGCGACCTCACTGACACCTCCAGCATGTATGAACCAGCGTGTGAGCCTGACAGCACTTGCAACAACGATCAGTTCTCGTTCAAGGCGTACCTGGCCCGGTGGATGTCCAAATCTGCCGTCATCTACCCATGCATCGCCGACAAGGTCCGCAAGCGCCTTCAGGCCTCTTCCCTTGCCGCGACCCAGGCCTGTACTGGTGGCGACAACACGCAGACCTGCGGCCAGAAGTGGTACACTGGGGGCTATGATGGGTCGTCCGGAGTCGGCCAGGAGCTGTCCGCGTTGGAGACTGTGCAGGGCCTTTTGTTACTGGAGCTCGGAGCTGTGCCTCATCGCGTGCCCACGGTGGCGCCTAATGTCACGATGGAGGAAGTTCCGGCCGCGAGTACGTTTCCGTCGCCCCCTGCCACAATTGCCCCACTCCTTCCCCGGGGTCTTCCTCGAACACTGGTCATTCTGGGACTAACATTGGAGCCAGAACTTCGCGCACCACGGCGTCGTCGGGGAACGGCAGCAGAGGGAGGGTAGAGCAACGCCGGTTGTGCTCGCGATGGCGTTTTTTGGGGGGGGGGGGGGTCAGTGCATCCCGGGACGTGATGAACGCATGAGAGAAATCGACAGGGAGGTGGGATTATTCGATGGTGCTGCTGGTGGGAAAGCAATATGCCAGCCAGTCAGCAGTCTGAAGGCATTATACCAAAAATAACTAGTTCCATCAAATCCGACGTGCCATCCATATTGACCCTGACGACGTCATCGGCGCGAAAGCTGCAGCGGTTGAGCGAGAGTGCGCGCGTGTGCGGTGGAAGGTTCGGCTGCATATCATCGCTGCCACCACTGCCGGCGTCGAGCGGATGGCGGCTGAACCACACGGGCCAAGATGAGCTCTTTGTTGACGTCCAAACAAGCCGAAGAACTGTATGCGACGCCGCTGCGTGGTCCGTGTTGCTGCATGCGCTGATGGGTCGCTGACAGCCACAAGGGCATTGTCGCCTACCTCGCTTCCACCGGCCATGCCGATGCCGCGCAGAGCGTGCGCGACTCGGTCAATCTGCCCGAGTCGGAGTTCGACGCGGCCACGGCGAAGCGGTATGAGGGCCTCATGGAGAAGAAGTGGACGGGTCTGGTGCGGCTGCAGAAGAAGATCATGGACTTGGAAAGCAAGTGTCATCAGCTGCAGCACGAACTCGACCACGCGACGCCGTCGAGCCTGGCGGCGCGCAAGAACCACGATCCTCACACCTGGCTCCCACGCGCACCGGCGCGGCATACCCTGCAGAGCCACCGCAGCCCCATCACCTGCGTCGCCTTCCACCCGCTGTTCTCCAGTCTGGCGTCCGGCAGCGAAGACTGCACCATCAAGGTCTGGGACTACGAGCTTGGCGAGCTCGAACGCACCTTGAAGAGCCATACCAAAGCCGTGCTCGACGTCGACTTCGGCGGGCCACGAGGTAACACTCTCCTTGCCAGCTGCAGTAGCGACTTGACCATCAAGCTCTGGGATCCCGCGGAGCAGTACAAGAACATCCGCACGCTGCCCGGCCACGACCACAGTGTCAGCGCCGTGCGGTTTATACCGTCGGGCGCGGCCGGTGCGCCTCTGTCGGGCAATTTGCTGGCAAGCGCGAGCCGAGACAAGTCCATACGGATCTGGGACGTCACCACGGGATACTGTCTGCGGACACTGCGCGGTCACGGCGACTGGGTGCGGTCGCTTGCGCCCACCATGGACGGACGCTGGCTGCTCTCCACTTCGTCGGATCAGACGGCGCGAATGTGGGATTTGTCGCAACAAGACTCCAACGCGCAGAAGCAGACATTCATCGCGCACCAACACGTCGTCGAGTGCTGCGCATTCGCCCCTCCTGCCGCCTATCGCCACCTCGCGACATTGGCCGGGCTGAAGAAAGCTCCGTCGGCCAGCAGCAGCGCCGAATTCCTCGCCACCGGCGGGAGAGACAAACTCGTCAAGATCCACACGGCCAACGGCATCTGCATCAAGACCCTCGGCGGACACGACAACTGGATCCGGAGCCTGGTCTTCCATCCCGGTGGCAAATATCTGCTGTCGTGCAGCGACGATAAGACGATCCGCTGCTGGGACCTGGCGCAAGAAGGCAAGTGCGTCCGGGTGGTCGAGGCCGCCGACCACTTCGTCTCCTGCTTACGCTGGGCCCCGAGCTTGTTCAAGGAGGCGGCCGCCGAGACGAACGGGAGCGCGCCGGCGTTGACGAATGGAACCAAAGATGATGCGAAGGAGCAGATCCGATGCCTGGTCGCGTGCGGGAGCGTCGACCTCAACGTGCGAGTGTTCAGCGCGTGATCAGATGTACGAACTGCTCCGGGTCGTGAGAGGAGGATACCATCCATCGCCTCCATCCGAGGCTGCCACGTGAGCTTGCAGGCCGCCCGTCTTGTTTTCTGAGTGGGAGAAGTGGCTGATCCTCAATTATCTACACATGGAAGGCTCAAGTACCCCTCCTTGCTTAGCTAACATGGATATAATACCTCCTTCCATAACTCTCCCACGGATGTCTCCTTCCACAACCGTAACAGTCGCGCTGTCATGCGTGGTAGCTCAAGCCAAGCCCGTGACCTATGTATATACGTATCTTGTCGCGTGGCCCGCACCCCCTACCTGTCTGTACCTTGCATCGAGCTTCACGTTACCTTTCACAGGTGAGACGTTCAACGCCCAACACCAGACGCCGCGTGCACATCCATTCCGCCGGCAAAAATGGCGGTAGCTATCATGCCGCTGGCAGCGGCGACCGCGCTGCTGGTACTGGCCGCGTACAGGCTCCTCATACACCCGGCGGTGATGTCGCCTCTGGCGCGGATTCCCAATGCGCACTGGAGCTCGGCCATTTCGCCGCTGTGGATTCTCTTCCACCGCCAGCAACAGCGCGACACGGCCACGGTCGACGCCTGCCACCGGCGCCTCGGCCCGATCATCCGAGTCGGCCCGAACGACATCTGCGTCAACAGCGTCGACGGCGGTGTGCGGCCCGTGTACGGCGGCGGCGGGTTTGAGAAAGGGGAGTGGTACGATGTGTTTGCCAACTACGGCGTGGCATCCATGTTCGCCATGCGCGCGCGCGCCCCGCACGGCCAGCGGAAACGCATGCTCGGCCCCGTGTACGCCAAGAGCGCGCTGCAGAACTCGGCCGCGTTGGCCAGCATCACCGACATGGTCGTCAACCGCCGCCTGAGGCCGGCGTTGCACCGGTCCGCGGCGGCGGGAGAGCCGGTCGAGCTGTACGACGTCTTTTCCGCCGTCGCCATGGACGCCGTGACGGCGTACATCTTCGGCCGGCGCAACGGCAGCAACTTCCTGCGCGACCGCGCGGCGGGAGTGCGCCTGTTCCGCGACTTCAAGCGCCGCCAGAAGTACGCCTTCTGGCCGCAAGAGCTGCCGCGCGTGACGGCGTGGCTGGCGCGGCTGCGGGTGAAGTGGCTGGTGGTGCCGACGTGGGTGGATGCGGCCAATGCCCGGCTCGAGAGCTGGCTGCTGGGCTTGTGCGAGAAGGCCGAGGAGACCTGCCGCCAGATCCAGGCCGGCGAGGACGTGGCGGCCGAAGATACGCCGACCGTCTACGCCGCGCTCCGGCGCACGTTGCGCCAGGAGCCGCAGCGAGTTTCCTCCTCTTCGCCACCTGCAGCCACGTGCCCGCCCGCCGAGCCGGCGTCCGATCCCCTCCTCGCCTCCATCCGCCCCCACCTCGCCTCCGAGCTGCTCGACCACACTTTCGCCGGCTTCGACACGTCCGGCATCACGCTGACCTGGCTGGCGTGGCAGCTGTCCCGACCGGCCAACCGCGCCTGGCAAGACCGTCTCCGCGCGGAAATCGCCTCGCTCCACCCCTCCTCCTCTTCCCTCGACGCCCAAACGCTCGACCGCCTCCCCATCCTCCACGCGATCGTGATGGAATCGCTGCGCCTCCACGCCGCCATCCCCGGCCAACAACCCCGCATGACCCCCTCCACCCCCCGGCTCGCCACCCTCGGCGACCCGCACGCGGGCCCGGTCGTGCCCCACATCCCCCCCGGCGTGCGCGTGCAGGCGCAGGCCTACTCCCTCCACCGCGAACCCGCCGTCTTCCCCGACCCCGACACGTGGGACCCCTCGCGCTGGCTCCTCGGCGACACCCCCGCCGACCGGGAGCGCCTCGGCGCCATGTCGCGCTGGTTCTGGGCGTTTGGCTCCGGCGCGCGCATGTGCGTGGGGCGCCACCTGGCCATGCTGCAGATGAAGGCCGCCGTCGTCGGCGTCTGGCGCTCCTTCCGCACCCACATCCTCGACGATGCCGGCATGCTGGCCAACGGCGGCTACCTGGCCGAACCCGTGGGCGTCGTCGCGCCGGGCGGCACGGCCGAGGGCATCGATGGGCCCGGGCACAGGCGGAGCTTCCTCGTCGTCAGGCTTCGGGAGCTGGATGATGATGATGATGATGATGGCGGTGACGGTACATGAGCCATGATGAATCATACATGATCCATGATGCATCATACACGATGCGTCATGCATGAGAGATGAGTCACGTGTCACGTTATCACGCGCATGGCCACTGAGCCGATCACTCCACGAACCCGATCCAATGTCCTCAGCACAACCCACTTGTCAATCAGCACGCAACGTAGAGAACCACGAGGCTGTACAGACCAGTGAGCGTGGGTGGGGGGGGGGGGGTGCGATATTGACGGGTCGGCCTGTCGTGCGGGTCCGTTCGTGAAGGAGTTTGAGCGTAAGGAGGAGAGAAGGTTGGATAGAGGTGGTTCGAAGGGGGGATGAGCTGCGTTTGTTTTCCGATGCACACTCGCCGCCGCCGCCGCCGCCGCCGCCGCGGCTGCTTCGCGACAGCACGGGGCGGAGGGGGAAGCCCGAACTCTTGCGCGTGCTGCGTTTGTAAGATGCGAGTGCCATGGAAATCCACCGGTCCAACGTCCTCGTGCTGCCCACGCCGTGTCACACACACACACACGCACACACGCACACGCACACACAGATTGGTGTCAGCCCTCGAGACGGAGCCGGCGAGACCAGTGTAGGCCTGCGGCCCAGTGGAAGAGCCTGGCGATGGGGTCAGCGAAGCACCGTCAGTGTTCCGGTCGAGATGTCCGTACCGGGCATCCACCATCGTGCCTTGCTCCTGGGACATGGCTATCATGACGGGGTTCGTCAGCTCAGCGCGACCATTCTCGCGCGCGGGGAACATGCCTTGGAGCCGATGGTACAGCTCGTGCAGAGGAACGAGAATGCGCTGGATGTGCTCGCCTTCATCCAGGTGCTGCTCCGGCTCCGCGTCGCCTTCCTGGAGCGACACTTCGATCGTCGCCAGCTTCGCCCCCCCGCCGCCGTCAGTCCACGCACGCGGATCGAATCTCCATCATCGCTACGTACCTGCATGTTGGCATTGGTCAATCCCGGATCGGAGACAATGGTGGGACTGCAGTCGAGCACCTTTGGCCCTGCACGTCAGCATTCGTCACCGCAGGCTGCTGCCGGGGAAGGGGAGGAAGCATGGGACCACAGGCCACCGACCTTGCCCTCGTAGCCCGTCTCTTCCTTCAGTTCGCGCACCGCCGCCTGCTCGGCCGTCTCGCCCTCGTCGACGAGGCCGGCGGGGAATTCGAGGCAGAAGGCGTCGACCGGCGGGCGGTACTGGCGGACGAGCAGGGTGTGCGGGGGCCGCGACGGGTGGCGGAGAATGGGCGCGATGGCGACCGCGTCCACGCCGCCGCTGCCTCGTGTCTTGCGCGCCGCCGCCTCCCACACCCGATCCCGCCCGTCCTGGTCCGTCCATTCGATCTTGCGGAGTTCGGTCCATTTCGCTTCGGCAGCATCCAGCGCGCCGATGCGGCGCGTCCGAGGGCCGGCGGCGCACATCCTCCTCCGCGGTCGATGTCGCAGGAGCGGGAGCGAGCGGGGAAGCTGTGCTCCCCCCCCCCTCATGTGCCCGTGCGCGGGGAAGACGTGTTCCCACATGCAAGGTAGGCTGGTGGCGATGACGTCGACCTCGGATTTCCGATCTGGGGCCAACATCACAACTGCGATGACAGACTCCCACATTCAACGACCAACCTCGCTCGGGTGAAATGGTATGCGCATGGAACCTCATACAATGAGCTCAGTCTGACTGCACGTGCCACGATCTGCTCTTGGGGGCAAACCCCCCCCCCCCCCCCCCCCCCCCCCCCCCCCCCCCCCCCCCCTCCCCCCGCGATTGGCAATGCATCTGGGTGTCGTAAATTCATTCTCTCCGGGTGCATACGTTTGGCACCCACCTGATATCAATCCCCGCCCCGAAAAAACGCCCCGCGAATCCATGAAAAAAAAAAAAGAAAAACCAAAATCTCCGAGTGGCCGAGGGCGTCGGTCTCTAGGCCAGCGTCATCGTCGTATCTTCCTCTCCGAACACGTCCTCCATGGTGCCGGCTCCCTCCTCGTCTTCATCTAATCCGTCCATGGCGTCGTCCGTGGCGTCATCTTCATCCCTGCTGGGGCCAGCGTCCCGACTGGTGGCGGGCGCGCCGTCCTCGCGCGCGACCTCCTCGTCGCTCTCCCACTCGTCCTTCAGCCCCCAGCCCACCCCCGTCAGGCAGTATCTCTCCGGCGGCAACTGCACGCCGAGGGCCGCCTCGACCGCGGGCAACTGGATGCGGTTCCTCTCCGCCGCCTGCTCGAGCATGTAGTCCTTGGGCAAGGGGCCGACAAAGGTGTGGCCGTGGCGGCTGGCGATGGCGCCGCGCAGGGCCGGCATGGTGATGTGGTTCGTGTCGTCGACCGGGTGGTACTTGCGCCCGGGATTGCGGTCCGCCGGCGCGGCGTAGCCCTCGGCGCTGAGCCGGAGACTGTCGTTCAGGATGCCCGACGTGTAGCGGTAGGCGAAGTCGAGCAGCTGCAGCGGCACGCGTTCTTGGTACGAGTGGATCCCGAGATTGCTGAGGATGGCGTGGATCAGGCGTGCGTCGCGCGGCCGCTTGGATGTGCCGTCGTCCTGGGCCGACGTCAGGGGCACTTCCGGGTCGCCTGCGGGGTGGCCGTTGGCGGAGTCGGCGGGTTTGGCGGATGGATCTGAGGATGGTGGTGGTGGTGGTGGTGGTGTCGCGGGGTGGCTGGTGGTGGCCATGATGGCGGTGGGGGATGTTGCAGATGTTGGCCACGCGATGTGAGTCCAAAGCTTGCACGCCGGGGATATCGGGGCACGACAAGGGAGGCATCATCTTTCACATGACATCTTGCTTCGACGTCTTGCTTTCTTCCACATCCACATGCATGATGGATCAGAATCCCCCGCCGCATAAAGCTTCGAACACGGTTGAGACCGAGCCGTTCACGTAGAGATCAAAGCGTTAATGAGAGAGAGCGCGCGGACACTTTTACCTCGGCGATTCACTGTTGTATACCTGCCCCCACTTCCCCATGCAAATCACACACCATACCTTCATCATATCCGGCGGCGCCAGCGGTCTCGGTCTCGCCACAGCCGAAGACTCTGCGCAGCCGTGGCGGGCTACATGGCCATTCTGGACATGAACTCAGCTGGCATCAGGATCCCCGAAGTCGTCACCTCGCTCGGCTCAGATGGCGGCACATTCTTTGCAGCATTGAGAGCAGTGGCGATCTTGTGCGAAACTGCAGGTGAAGCAACATCACAGCAGACCTGCTCAGCGTTTCCGCCTCATCTTGAATCTCTGCCCATTCTTGTTGATTCCTCCGACCGTGCCATTCATCTTCGCACGCTGATGCTCCAAGGCTTGCTGCGCCGCACTCAACTTCTCCTCTTGCTCGCGCAGCGCCGAAAGCTTGCGACGAGTCACACCGAGCGCGTGCCGCCTCGCCTGCCGTCGACTGCGCTCTCCGGGCGTCAGACCGGCATCGTCCGCGTCACTGTCGTCGGGGTTGCTTCCACCCTCCCCCGCATCACGGCCGTCCACATGCATCTCCCCACGATCCCCATCACGCTGCTGCCCGGGACCCACCCCCTCCTCCACCTCCTCCTCCTCCCCATCCGACCCAAAAACCTTGCGCCTCCGACCGTCCGGCTCCATCCTCACCCCGGCCTCCATCACCACCACCTCCCTCTCCAACCTCCCCCTCTCCTTCCGAACCCGCTGCCGCTGCGTCCGCAAATACCCCAAATCCTGCGTCTTCATCAGCCGCACCACATCCACATCCAAACTCCTCCCTCCGCCGTTCCCTTCCCCCCTCTTCGCAATCTTGACCCCGTTCCGGCTCTGCGCATTCACCATCCCAAACGCGAATTCATCTTCGTTGCGCTGCGAGGCCTTTTGCGAAAGCGCTTTGATTTTCTTCTGTTTGGATTTGTGGTCGGCCGCGCGGAGTTTGTAGTCCTTGCGCTTCTCGAGGAGACCCCACTTCTTGCGCTCGCTGGGTTGGTCGCGCTCGCGGTGGTTGCGACGCTGGACGGCGTTGCGGAGGGAAGACATTGTTGGTGGTAGTGCTGGGGGGTGCGGGTGGAGAGGTTGGTGGTTGGAATTTAGGAAGGTTGGGTGTTTTACTTATCGATAAGAACTAGTCAACGCCGCCCCCCCTCTTCCTCGAGCTCAGCCGGAACTTCCCTACGTGAATCGTCGGCGTCGGGAGCTGCGGATCGCGCATCAAAATGACATCGTCGCCGCTCGGTCTGAGGCGCTCGGCTACGCGTGGAAGGCGGGGTTGGTCTCTCCAGGCCCGGCTTGCGAATCACAACACTCAGTCGAGCCCATTCTCAACGGAGCAGCATGCCTCGCCTCGGCGCCGACCGCGCTGCGGGATCTTGTGCAATGCCAATGCCGGCCGTCCGCCCGCTTGGACATGGTGAAGGGGGCCTGGCTGCCGGAGAAAGCAGAGAAGGCGGTGCGCTCCAGAAGACTGCTGTTGACCGCCGGGCGACCTTGCGACTGTCACCACCATCGCCACGCGCGCGACGTGGCCAAATCTGCGCCGACCGTTGTCCATGGTCGCACGTGGTGCCCGACCGCACCCCGTCTTCTGACCAACAGGGGGAAGGTTTTCGCACTGGTCGTGTCCGTGGTCTGCAATCGGCAGACACCTTCGGCTCGCGGAACAAGGCACACAGGGCCGCTCGTTCCGCGGCATGGTTCCGAAGCGACACGGGCCTACGGTGCGCAAGCGACACACGGCCGGCGGCCACACGAGCGAGCGAAAGGTGGCATGAGAATGGACCGAATTCGAAGCGGCAATTGAGGCTCCGAAGACATGGAAAATGAGGCAGAAAAGGAGATCGATTTGTAGTTGACTTAAGCGATGAAGGGCGATTGCCGGTTAGGGACTCACCCCCAATGCAGCGGTGCGACCGGCGGGTCGTGTGCGGGGGTCGAATTGTGCGCGCGCGTGGGTCAGTAGATGCCCTGGGTTCGGTACTGGAAGGTGTCGTACAGGCGGGTGTAGTAGCTGCCGAGGG
Organism: Pseudocercospora ulei; assembly: GCA_016165855.1. Classification (NCBI taxonomy): domain Eukaryota; kingdom Fungi; phylum Ascomycota; class Dothideomycetes; order Mycosphaerellales; family Mycosphaerellaceae; genus Pseudocercospora; species Pseudocercospora ulei. The sequence continues at coordinate 705,395 of JACWNB010000019.1, read as the reverse complement.
ACTTGGTGACCAGGTCTTCGACGCACTCGCGGGCCTCTTCCTTGCTCTTTTCGAGCACGAATCGCGCGCGGAGGGCGCTGACCACGCTGACCACGCCGCCGCCGTAGCAGGGCATTTTGCTTTCGCGGCCCATCAACTCGACCAGGGTGATCAGCCTCTCGGCTTCGCGTCGCAGGGCTTGGAAGGCGGCCTTCGTCAGCTCTTTGAAGCGCATGAATGCCGCGCCTTCGGGCCCGCCGAGCAGCTCGACGTACTCCAGCGTCAGCTTGAACGGGGCCGCCTCGAAGCCCATGTTGCCCGGCGAGTTCGACAGCATGAATCCGAAGTCGATGTGGATCGCGTGGCCGTCCGAGTCGATGAGGATGTTGCCGTTGTGCCGGTCCTTGAGTTGCAGGACGTAGCTGATGATGCTGTACGCCGCCAAACTTTTGATAAAGCAGTCGATCGCTTTGGCGTATGCAGGGCTGTCGGCAGGGCCGAATGTCTTGGCAAAGTGGTCCTGGAGGGTGGCGATTCGCTTCTTCGGGTTCGTGCCGGCTGCGATACTGGCGATGGTCAGACTTCGCTTCAGCGAGTGCAGTGACACGGCGTTGGTGATGGTTTCGATCAGCCCAGAAGTCTCGCCTGTCACCAGGATTCGCATGTTCTTGACCCAAACATCGACTTTGTGCTCGGCGAAAATCTTGCTGCAGACCGCGATGAGCTGGCAGGCAAATGCTTCTTGCCGCAGATCAGCTCCTGTCTTGACGATGACCGAAATCAGGTCCCAGTGCTTGATCCAGCCATATGGCGAGGAATGGCGGATGCGCTCTTTCTTCTGCTCCCACGCTTCACCAAAGGTTGCCGCGGACGGGTCGTCGCGATCTCCCTTTCGCTGGATGCCTGCTGTCATGGCATCATTTTCCATCCGTGCGGCACCTTTGCCCGTGTTGACGAGGTCTGTGCCGGAAGGCTCATCCAAGGTCTCGCCGAGGTCTTCGGCATTTGTCGATTCCGCACCAGTCCTTGCCATGATGGTTTCGAAACTTGGTCCGTGGTCATCCGACAGGAAGCTCTGCTCTTCCAGTGACTGCATGCTCGCGATGATCTTGGCTCTGATGGCAGCGACTTCTGCCCGAGGTCGTTTCGAGGCACTCAGTTCCAACTGCGCCAGCATCTGAGAGGCCGTTCGCATATGGTCAGCAAGAGCCGAAACATCTGCTTGGGTGGACTGCTGAGGGCGGAGATACGGAGAGGCGCGATCAATACTAGTGGGCCGCACACCCAGTCCGTCCGAGTTCCTTGGGGTCGGTAGAGGTGCCGTTGATATGGTGCTGACGCCGCTGGACAAACGTGGGAGCTCCTTGGCACTGGCCTGGGCAGCGCGAATCTTGGGACTGCTGTTCCCCGACTGGGTGGGATTGTCAGGGTCTGCGAGTAGCGCAGCACTGGAGAGATCGCCACTCGTGGGCTCCAGCACGCTGTCATTCGTCACTTCCTCGAGTGGGGATATGATTGCGGCTTGTCGCGCAGCATCGGTCGTGTCAAACAGTCGACGCTTCTGTTTGCCTCTGTCCGACAGGATTTGGACCAGCAAGTCACGATTCTGCTGTGTATCCGGATCGAAGTCAAAGTCTTCACGGATCACCTCCAGCATCAGCAGGTACGGCACCTTCTCGGCGCTGTTCAGGCTCGTGGCCTCGGCGGGGTTCAATCTGACGATTCGGTGATGTCGACTTCGACTGGCGGATCCATCAACGAGTGTCGCGGGACAGATGAGCGGAATGTCCACCTCTGCGGGCAGGTCCTGAGCAATCAGTCCGAGCTCTGCACGCAGTGCGCTCAAGCGGGCTGGTTTCGGCACCGATACGAGGCGATTAGAAATGCGCTCGAGAGCAGTCAAGAACTGACTCTGATGCTTGAAATAGTTCTGCCGAAGTGCACGTATCTTTTGACTTCGGGACATGGACGAAGGCGTGACCGGTCGGAGCACTTGCGAGTGTCTCCTTGACGGCTCTCGATCGCCTGCAGTGCGTCTTGGTACACCGGGGGTTGCCGGGAGGCTCAATGCCGGCCTGCTCGGCTTGCGCTGATGGTCTGGCAGCGACGCGGAGCTGTTCATGCCCTCGCTGCTGATAGCGACGGCCAGCGAATGTCGCGACACGCGACCCGATGCTTTGCGCTCTCGCGAGGTTGGCAACGCAGGTGTATTCGACGACGACGACGACGAGAGCTTTGTTCCATTGACCATGTTGTCGGGAGGTTTGCGCGACTTCCGTCTTGGAAGGCCTTTGCCATCGCCAGGCTGAGGTCTTGCCCGGAGTGCTCCACTGGTATTTCCCGTCACTGTAGCACTCCTGCCGACACCCTGCTTCGGCCCTGTCGGCACTGGATCTGACCCATCCGCCTCGATGGGCCGTGGTCTCCGCGCTTGGGCTATGGCCAATGGTCCCGCATTTTGAGGCAGCAGGGGCAATCCTATGCCCGCCAGCACCAGGCTGGACAGCACAGTCACGGGCAAGACATTCTCATGTATCCTCGGCCTCCGCAAAGGCTCTCCGCCCCCGAACACAATATGCTGGACTTTGTTGTAGAGCCGCCTGCATGTCTGAAAGGCAGTCGAGGCAGGCTTGCTGGAGAGGTCGTGGAGATATGTCTGGAACAGCCAAAAACTCTGCAGGAGCGGTCAATATGCGGTCCCGCCGCGGTTGCTGCCGACTCACCTACCAGCAATGCGCCATTCACCGATTCCTCGCACAAGTCCAGCATGAACTCCTCCAGCGCCATGGAATCGTTGTCGATGGATATGACGAGGTGGCACAGCTGCGGCAGGAAGAACTCGATCTCTTGGTAGGTGAAGCCGCGCAACTTCGAGCAGAGCACATAGTGGATGCCGACATGTTCGGCATACCTCGCGAGGTAGGAGACGGTGAGCGAGGGGTCTCGGTTGAAGTGCTCAGACTGAATGAAGCGCTCGAGCAGGTTCCAGCTCATCGAGGAGGTCCGCTTGGTCTCATGGAGGGAGAAGATTCAGTTGTGGCCCGCTCGTGCTCATCTCCCTTGTCCCCAGGCGGCGCACATGGACATCGGTGACGCGCAGGGTCAGTGGACAGAACAGCTGGCAGGTTGTCGTGGCTGGCGACTCGGCGATGGCACGCGGGACGGGCGGAGACAATGGGCGGTGGCGATGGTGTGGCCACGGGAATGACTGACTATGGCTTCAGGAGACGGAAAACGTGTGCAGTAGGGATCAATGGAGGCTACACTAGAATACGAGTGCCAGGTCGCAATGCCGGTCACCCAAGAACGGCTGGGCCAGCCAGAGTTGAGTTGCCGAGTGCCGAATATGCTTCACGTCTGGATGCCTCCAGTCACGACGGATTGAATGCCCGTCACGGCGGATTGAATGCCCGTCACGGCGGATTGAATGCCACCCGCTGTCTCCCGCGCGGCGTTGGTGCGCGCGGAGCACGTCGATGATGTGTTGCACACGTTCGTTGTGCTCAGACGATTGGTAGTGCTGACTGGTCGGTACAGCCCACTCGTCAGATGCGTTGGCCCATAGCGATACCCCGATACATGCCATGCATGCTGCCCAACGACACGAAAGGGTGCATCACGGGTGGCCGCAGGAGGTTTCTGGGTGGCGAAGCTGGCGCGCAAGGCCGGGCAGCGAACGTGGCCCGCAAGGCTGGCTGGCCAGACGCGGACCTGATCAGGAAGCCGGTGGCGGGTGTGTGAGAGACGAGTGGGCGGACCGCGGCTGCAGTGGGCGGGCGAGTCCCTTTCACCGCCCGTGAGCGGCCACCGCTCTTTCCACGCGAGATGGTGTGCATAGCAAGCCAAGGGACATCGGGTGAGCATATCAAGGTGAGCATATCAAGGGACATCGGGTGAGCATATCAAGGTGAGCATATCAAGGGACATCGGGTGAGCATATCAACGGACATCGGGTGTGCAGCATACCACGGGACATCGGCGTGCATACCACGGGACATGGGCGTCAGCGTCGCCTGAGGTGTGCCGTCAACGTGAAGCGCGCGTGGGCGGTGTGCGTCGGCAGCAGCAGAGCAGCGGCGTCCGTCGGCAGCAGCAGCTGTATCCGTCGGCGGCAGCAGAGCAGCGCTATCCGTCCGCCACAGCAGCAGCAGCAGCAGCACCCAGCGCTGACGCACCATTCACGTCGCGGCCGATGCCCCATTCACATGCCCGGGAGTCGTCCCCGACCTCCTCCATCGCCCCGCGACGCTCCCTCGCCGTCGCCGTCGCCGTCGCCGCCACTCCCAGCCACGTCTCTCGCCCGCCGCGTGCCCGGCGGCCGCCAGCATGAAGCGCAAGTTTTCCTTCGACATTCCCATTCCGAAGCTGGTGAGTGCGACGAGCCGCGGGTGTTGCATGGTGCGCGCCATCCGGGCCCAGCCCGCTGACCGCTGTTGCAGAAAATCGGCTCGTCGCGGCCGGAAAGCACCTCCCACCCGCAGCAGCAGCAGCAGCAGCAGCAGCAGCAGCAACAACAACAACAGCCAATCCGTGGTCTCCTCCCATCACCGCCCGAGTCTCCACCCCCGACGCCCAAGAGCGTCCGGCCGCCGCTTCCGGCCGACGTTGACGCCGACCTGCGCGCCGCATGCACACACGTCATCACCCGCCCCAAACCATCGCACCAAGCACGGGATCGGTCAGCGACCCGGCCGGCCCTCGACTATGCCTCCATCAAGGCCGATGCCGAATGGGCGCCCGTGGTCCCGGCCAGAACCCGCAGCACGCGTCATCTGGCCGGGCCGTCGCACGCTTCGTCAAAGCCCAGCTGCAAGCCGCCTGTGGCGACGGAGCATCTGCTGGGGAATGAGCACCCGGGGAATGCCATGCCGCAGGCCCGCGCACGTTCACGCGCCCATCAGCTGATGGCGGGTGGCGCGGTCGCTGCGCCCGCGCCTGCCTCGCGACATGCGCGATCGAGTTCACATCCCCTCCCACCGACAACGTTGCGCCAGCCGGCATCCTATCCCACCCGCGTCGAGTCCGCCGCCAAGCCGAGGACGTCGGGCCGATCAGGTTCGGTCGGCACGTCTGCATCGTCGCCGCACACTGATTCCACAGATTACCCATGGTCTGCGTCGACCGCGCTGACATCAGCGGCAATCACACCGGCCCGTTCCAAACGGACTTCATCCCACGCCATCACTTCTGGATCGGAGAGTGGCAGTGCGCCCAAGATCGAGCCCGTCAACGCGGAATGGATGCGATCAGAGCTCGAAAAGCACAAGAGACTCATCGAGGACAGAGGACGTGCCGGTGCAGCCCAAGCGGCCACTCTGGCACAGCCCGCAAGGCCGTCACCCACGCCTCACATCTTTGCTCAAGTCCCGGCGCGAAAACCTGTACCTGCCCGTCCGGGCAGCAGTCAGGCCAAAGAAACCCCGCGTGCAGGGATCAGGCGGGACATGCGACATGACAACAACAAAACCGATCCTTGCCACGCCGACCACGGCGGGGTCGATAACACTCGTCCCGGAAGCACTCGGCAGGCACCCAACGCCGAAAACAGAGGCAGATTGCTTGCTCGATCGAGCAGCCGGCTCGGAAAGGCTGCTCGCTCTGCCAACCGAGCTGTTGTACAGGCTGCGAACAAGGCCGAAAGCATAACCAACGACATCGTCACACATTACTTCCGGCCCAATTCCGACCAGACTGCCCAGGATGCTGTAGAAAGGCCTCGCGGCAGAGCACGGAATTACACATCCAATGTCAAGGATTACTTCCGGCCTGCTTCCGCAGCCGGCAACCGCAGCAGACCGCCGAGCATTGATTACGGACGCGGGCATAAAACGTCACAGTCGTTCGATTCACAGCGGAGCGGTGGTGCACTTTCCGACCACTCCCTGAGGTGGCAAGGCAGGCTGTTCAATCGCAGTCGATCCCATGTCGCTGTGTCAGTTGAAGACGCGTCTTCTCATTCCGCAGACGCATCACAGTCGCAATCGCAGCAGCAGAAGCCACTTGTCGATCTCAATAGAGAGCTTCCACCGCTGCCAAGCTTGGATCGGTGGAACGACGAGGAACCCGCTATCACTCCAGCGCACGTGCCTGTCAGGAGAGGCACCACACCTGAACCAGACAAATCAAGCTTTCGGACACCCACGGTTGAAGGCCTTCACAGTGCGTTATCAAGGAAAGACATTCGGTATGCAGCTTCGCCTCAACTCGTGGGCAGTGATCATGTGGCTTCTGCCCTGCTGGCATCTCCTACTCCGCCAAGACCGGGCAAGCCGTCCGTTGATGCTAAGAGGCTGACGTCGAGCTGTCTTGGTAACCACCAATTGCCAAGTCCACCTCCACTGTCTGCCAGCTCACCGCTGGTGAACGAGTCCGACCTCTTTGCGCTGTCTTTAAGCCAGAGTGTGGAGCCTCGACCAAGCGGCTCGTGTGCCATCGGCAATGATGGGCCGGACCATCTGCGGCCCTTGGCTCAAAAACCACCACTCACGCCCGAAAAAGCAACGAGAAGGAAATCTCACGTGGCCGACTACACACGCCACGCCGGACCTCCCGTCGGCGGCAACGCTCGCACATGGAGCAGGGCTGGTACTATCTCCAGCACCCCACTTGGCCATTCCCGGGAAAGCAGTGATCAGGCCAGTGTCGCACGCCAGTACAGCATGGACGAATACAGTCGGCAGAATGACACCAGATACCAGAACACGCTCGAGGTCAAGTCTACGCATTCTAAAGAGAAGAAACGGCACTGGTGGCAAGCAGGCAAAGACAAGACGCAGGCTTGGATGGACCAGGTGAAACAGCCCGGGGCTAAGAGTGGCATGCTGAAGGACGATCACGGTGCTGGTGCACCTGTCGTTCGATACTAGAAGGATCGTGCGCTCAGGTCAGTCAGGTCGGTGGAGTTCCGATATTCGACCATTGGGAGGCCTGGATGGAGGTGACGACAGGCTCGATCGACATTTTCTGGACCGCGTGGAGATGGCGTGATGGCCGACGGGGCCATTGGACATGATGACTTGTTTACGACCCCAAGATATGTGACGATGATATCCTTGCACGATTTTACCATCAGGGAACAGGATGCAACATAGCTTTTGGTTAAGACGCCTCCCGCGCGCGCGGCGTCTCGGGATATGGCGGACCTCTCGTCATCCCATCGACATGGGAAGCTCAGCAACGAGGGCTGCTTTCGCGTCTGTTTTGTGCGTTTGAGAGATACCACGGCACTCTTCCGATTTCACCATGTCTTTTACTCGTAGCAAGCGATAGAATGCAGGGGACTCCGTTCGTTGCGACTGCCCGGTCCTCCTCTGGACCTCCTTCCGGCAAGCGCACAGCCGACTTCCGCATCGACACGTGCAACTTCGCCTTTCGCCTGACCGAGACACCCGATCCAATGCTCGCCGTGCATCACCAGATCAGCATCACGTACCCAAGCACACTGCAGACCTCCTGGCACCCCAGCGACCCCACGCAACTACACTGGAACGGGCTGTCGACCAGCGGACCGTCATTCCCCCCCGAGCGACGCGCAGAACACCACATGACCAACCACTCCAGCCTGATCATCCAGCATGTGCAAGACTCGGAATGTTGCGTATGTCTGCGGACACAGCATCTCGTTTCGCCTGAGCGCGTGTGGCGGCACCTTCACCTACGTGAGCCGGGCGTCTCGCGAGAAGCGATCTTCGTGCGTGGGGACCGCCACGATCACGATCCGGTCGGGGGCGGTCTGCGGCCCGTGTGTGCGGGCGGCGCGAGAAAACGAGCTCAACGATCACATTGCCGCGCTCAAGGCCTCCTTCGCCCCATCTGCCGTCGAGCCGGGGGCAGCCGAGCCCCCGGAGGAGGTCACGGCGGCGGAATCCGAGAGAGACCATCAGCTGTGGCTCCTGGACCGATGCTTTCCCGACCACGCCTGGAGACCGGGGAAACGTCGTCGCGCCCCTCGGCCGGCCGTGCGGTCGAGCATGCTGAACACAGAAGTCTTGCCGGAAGACGTCGTGGTCAAGTACGGAGCCAATCCACATGCCGTGGGTGCCCGCTGGGATGACTGGGGCGACGGTGACGTTCGGCTCGAGGACGAGCTCGCCGAAGACCGAGCCGCTCACGAGGCTGCCGGGGCCACAGTGTCTCGGCCGCTTTGGGCCGGACCAGCCGAAGCGGAGCATGAAGAGATGGAGCCATACGAGCTTTCCCCAGCACCTGCCGATGAGATCCGGGACGCGGACGTTCCGACTTGCGCCGCCCGCCATGCAACCGATGCGCCGTCCCCGCGCGCAAAAACACCCCACTTCAACTTCCCCCGAGCCGATGTCTGCGCGAAAGAGAACGCCACACCCACCACCACCACCACCACCACCACCGCCGCCGCCGCAGCAGCACCCCCCTCCATCCGCGACGCTCGCGCTTCCGCTGCCTCGAAGGACTCGACCCACCACTCCCCCCATCCGCCGCCATGGCACGGATATCGAAGTCTCGGTCCCCGTTCACCGCTCAGCCTTTGACTCCCACTCCGCATCCATCCCGCCCGACCACAGAGCCCCATCGACCACGTGGCCAGCCGAAATCCACGCCATCGCCTCAAGAACGCCGTTCGCCCGCCACCTCGTGCTTACCGATGTTCATCACATGTCGCCGTCCCCGTCGTTCGGGGGGTGGAGGGAGGGGAAGGGGGGGTGAGGGGTGAGTAACCTTGTTATTTCTGTTGTGCATTCGTGAGGTGCCCGTCGTCGCGTAGCCTATTGCCAGCCGAACATAGAACGCCATCCCGCTCAGCCCCATCCACCCACTCACTTCTCCTCACCCTATGCAACAACCTCTGCACGTCGCGTGTTTGGCTTATGTTCATCTCATGTCGCCGTCCCCGTTGGAGAACCCTTGTCGCTTCATGAGCTGCCCGTCGTCGCGTCGCCCTATCGCCCGCCGAACATCGAACCCAACCCCGCCCAGCCCCCTTCTCCTCACCCCCATGCAACCACCTCTGCACCCCGTTCCCCTCGCTCCACCCCGACCGCCGCGCCATCCCACACGCGCATCCACACGGATCACGGGGGCGGGGCGGGGTTGGGCGCAGGCCCGTCGGTGTCGTGCCGCGTCTTCCCTCGCATTCACGCGCCGCCCTCTCGCCCCCGCCGAACATGGAAGCCCGCCACTCCCTTCCCCCTTTCTTCCCACCCCGACGCAACGAACCTCTGCACCTCCCCGCCCCGCCCGCCCCGTGCCCCCCGTGTGCCGTATCATCTCATCCCATCCCATCCCATCCCACACGCGAATGCGGATGCGAATCCATTCACCCGCCACGGCGCATCGTCCGGAGGCGGGCGGGCGGGTAAAGGATCGACAGCAACGGTCGGTCGCTCGGGCTTGTGCTTCACTTCGATCCGGCTGCCGCGGCCGTTTTGCGCCGCGACGAACAAATCCCCGGGGGTTTCTCTCACCGCCCGCCGCGCTCTTGCTGTGGCGAATGGATGGACGGTGGGCATCACCATTCGTTGGTTCGTTCGGGGGGTGGTGGTATACGGGTTGGGTATTAGTTATTGGGGGTATATAAGATCAGATGTGATCATGCGGGGGGATGATGTATAGCCTTTCGCCCCGCGTCGTCCATGGGGGTTTGGCGGGGAGTGGGGTTGGTGGATGGGCGGAGCGGTGGAGCGTGACGAGTTATTTTATATATATATATATATATACATATATCGTTCACGATGGAAGGGTTGGTGGTAGGACGTAGAAGCGCCCCGGCACGGGTCGTGGCGTGCGGACGGACGAGGGCCTTCTCTCTCTCTCTCTCTCTCTCTCTCTCTCTCCTCTCCCACCACCAGCGTGCATGGAAGTTCCACGCGCGCGCGCGAATGAGCCGCCCAGCCTGACGGAGAGGGATGCAGGGATTGTCATGTGTTGTTTTTTGTTTGCGGGGTGGGAGGAACAAACGCGGAGCAAACTGTCTCCCGACGGGATAAATCGCGCTCGGTCGCCCGCTGGGGATGTGCGCATCAAGCAGCTCGGCGGCGGCGACGGGTCGATTCCTCATCCGGGATATTTTTTTTTTCGGTCACGTGGTATATATATACAGCCAGGTAATGCCCTCTCGCCCAGGGTAGGAGGAGGGAGCTTTCGGAGTGACGATCTCTCGAGCAGGCAAGCAGAGAGAGATATATATATATACTCGTTCGACGGCCGTCGTATACGCTCCTCCCCGCTCGAAAGCACGCCCACTCGGGATCCCGAGTGCATTCAGCCGAATCCATTGGTGCTTGTCGAGCCCCCGCCACGTTCAAGTCGATCTAGTGGCCGGAATCCGCGTGGTTACCAACTGGATTGAGAAATGTGACTTGACCCCGCCGAAGCCCCTCACCTTCACCCGATCGACATCCGAGGCCCCGTCGCGTCGCCTTCCGCAGATGGGGTGTCCGACCCGCCGATGGATGCGTTGACCGGAAGCTGAGGGAGTCGACCACGTGGGGGAAGCGGAAGGAGTCGACCATGTGGGGGAAGCTGCGGGTGTATGTGGAGTGTGGAGTGGAGATGGGGGTAGATATCATGACGCGCGGCGGTGGGCAAGGGCACTCCAGGCCCACCGCCGCGCGACTCAACACTGGAATACAACGCCCTGCTTCTTGACCTCGCTCTTGCCCGCGCGCGCGAACCCGGTGCCGTCGGTGCTCAGCTCGACGAGTCCCCGCGCGGCCGGGCCGTCCCTCCCGCCACCCGCGGGGTCCTTCTTCCGCTTCGCCTTGTTCCGCGGCGTGACGTCTTCGTGGCAGACATAGCAGCGCACGCTGTCGCCGTGCTCGCGGTCGAGTGGCGACGGCACGGGGGCGCGTTGGAAGCGGTCGCTGCAGGGCCTGCAGAGCACGTGGCCACACGGCTTGGCCAAGACGGCTTTGGTGGCGTTGGTCAGCGCCTTGTGGCAGCTGGGACAGCTGTGCGCCGTCGCCGCCGCGGCATGCCGTTCCGACGCGTCGCCGCTGAACCGGACCGCCACCAGCGCCTTGAGCGAGAACTCGTGCGGCTGGTCGGCTTCGGCGGCCGGACACGTCGGCGTCTGCTTGGCGGCTGGCGCGTCGCTCTTCTCGGCGTGCGGCGTTTGGCTGGGCAGCCAGAAGGACGGCAGCTGTGCCTTCTGCTTCTCGTCGGCCATGAGTTTCTTGGCCTTGTCGCCCTCGTCGCGCGCCCGGCGAGCAAGCTCGTCCGGGTCAATCTCGAACTTGCGCTTCGTGCCTTTCGGGGCCGGTTTGACCTCGTGCTCGGCTGCGGTGTTGCCGTGGGTGCTGCCATTGCTCCTGCCGGCGGTGATGCTGCCGGCGATGCGGCCGTTGCTCCTGCCGGCGATCGCCTCCGCCGAGGCTGCCGCGCCGGGGCGCGCGCTCAGGCCGGCCTGGACGGTTTCGAACTCGGCCACCGCGCGGGCGTGGACCTGGGCATCTTCGTACTGCCGGTCTTCGGCGGCCTCGGCGCGGCGACGCTCGGCGTCCTTCTGGAGCCGCTTCCGCTCCTGGTGCTGGGCGAGCAGATTGCTGACGGCGCATTCGCGGCAGAAGAGATGGCCGTGGCCGGGGCAGGCGACGGGGTCGCGCGCGGGGAGCAGGCAGAGCTGGCAGCTGCCGAAGGGCAGAAAGGAATCGCGCGCCAGCCGCGCGGACTTGGAGCCCCACGTGCCCTTGACCTCATCGCGCTCGTGGGCGGTGAAGAAGGCGAGGGAGGTGTTGCGTTTGCCTGCGCCGTCAGTCGCTCAGCGCGCCGCGGTGGCAGCGGACCGCTTACTGTGAGACATCCGGCGCGGTGCGATCAACCAGCGTCGACGTCGCAGTCGTGGCGTGCCCGATACCCACCCCGCTGCAGCTGCAGACTAGTCTGATGACAACAATGCAGCGAGGGACGGCGCCGGCACCGTCCAGCCGAAGCCCGAGCTTCTGCCCCTCCGCCGGCCACGCAGCCGCGGAAGTTGCTGACTCGTCATCTCGTGAGTCGGCGCGTGCCTCTGCGCCCGCCCTTCGGCATGCCGTCTCCATAGACTGAGTAGTCGCCCGGGCGCGTGATGTCGGCCGCTGCCGATCGGCCGTACTCGCCCTCGCTGCCGTGGCGCGCGGCGTCGGCCGCCACATTCGGCGCCGTCGGCTTCCTCTGCCGCAGCTTTCTGTACGTCTTCAACCGCACCGAAGTCCACGGGCTCGACCGATTCCGCGACATTCTGGACGCCCGCGCCGACGCGAGTCGGCGGGAGCGCGGGCTGATTACGGGTGAGTGGGTGGGGACGGGGGAGAGAGGAGCGAGGAGCGAGGCGATGAGGAATCCGTGTTGATGGGCGGACAGTGTCCAACCATGTGAGCGTGTACGTATCCAACCGAACCACCTCCCTCGTGCCCGCCAGCGCCTGATGCACGACAGACTCGACGACCCGCTGGTGTGGGGGGTGCTCCCGAACCGATATTTCTGGAATCCGAACAACATGCGGTGGTCGCTGGCTTCCCACGACATCTGCTTCCAGAACGGGTGAGCTGCCTTCCCATCCTGTACCGTGCCGGCCGCCGCCCGAGATTGACCGGCGGCACCCCCAGGCTCGCGTCGGCCTTCTTCTCCTACGGCAACACGTTGCCCACGCACCGCGCCGCACATTCCGCCTTCGGCGGGCTCTTCCAACCCACCGTGACCCAATGCATCCGACTTCTGAGCAGCCCACACCCCGACGCCGCCCCCCAGACACGGCGCGACGGCGCGACGCGCGCCGCCCGCGATCCCTTCTCGTGCGCCGAGCTCGCCTACACCACCACCGGCGCCGACCGCTTCCCCGCGCCCGCGGCCTACCCCAGCCGGCGCTTCTCGTGGGTGCACGTGTTCCCCGAAGGCATGATCCACCAGCACCCGGACAAGGCGATGCGCTACTTCAAATGGGGCGTGGCGCGCCTGATCCTGGAAGCCGAGCCCTGCCCGGACCTGGTGGCCATGTGGATCGACGGGCCGCAGCAGGTCATGGACGACCGTCGCGCGCGCCCGCGCCCGCTGCCCCGCGTCGGCCACGACATCCGCGTCGCCTTCGGCGCCCCCGTCGACCGCGACCGCGTCCTGGAGCCCTTCCGCCGCCGCTGGCGCGACCTGAAGCAGCGCGCCCGACGCACGCCCGCACTCGAAGCTGCCGCAGACGAGCCCGCGGGCGAGGAGTTGGGCGTCCTGCGCGACGACGAGCTGAAATTCGGCCCCGAGGCCCAGCAGCTGCGCATCGCCCTCGCCCTCGCCGTGCGCGATGAAGTGCTCAAGGTGCGGCGGTCGTGCGGTCTGCCCGACGAAGACCCGAAGCGGAGCTTGGCGGAAAGTTTCCGCGCCGAGGGCGCGTGTGGACGGGATGGACTCAAGGGGGACGGCAGTTGGGTCAAGCACGGATAGCGCGCAATCGATTCGGCTTCAGAACTGTGTGTGTGTGTGTGTGTGTGTGTGTGTATGTGTGTGTGTGTGTGCGACGCCAGCCGCGATGGGAGACGCCCCCGGCGCTCTCTTCCCTCCCAACACCGTTCCCCAGCCATCATCTCGCCCGCCATCCCCCCCCCTCCCCCCGTCGTGCCCACTCCACGTCGCGAGACCGGCGGCAGGCAGCGCCAGGCAGGCCGGTGGACGAGCGGCCCTGCGCGGAGAACCGTCCCATCACGCGCAGCGGCTGGCTCCGCCGTGCGTGCGGGCTCACCACTTCGCCGCTTTGGGCTTTTTCCTCTTGGGCTGGGACTGCCGCGGCGGGTGCTTGAGCACTTGGGCGGCGGGGGTCGCGGGCCGGGTGGGGTCGGGGTCGGGGGCGACGGCGCCCTGGCTGAAGAGTGCGTGACGGGCTTTGGCCTTCTTGCCGCGCGGACGGTATGTGGTGCGGTCGCGCAAGGGGAGCCATCGCTCGGGATCGGGCGTGTGGGCGGCGTCGTAGTCTTTGGGGACGCGTGACGGCCGCAACTTCTTGCCCTTCGGGCGCGTGCCGTGCTCGGCGGGGCGCTTGCGCGCCGGCGGTGCGGCGTCGGCCGAGGGGAGTCGGGCGACTCCCGAGTTCTCGAGCGCGTCCACGTTGATGCCAGACACGAGGCGATCGATGGGTGTGAGGCGGGCCCGATCGTCGTCGCCCGCTGGGTCCGGGGATGCCGCGAGCCGACCGGCCGCGGCGTATGTGTCGCCAGGGTCCGATGCGTGGAGCTCGGCGAAGATGTCGTGCGCGAGCTGCCTGTGTTCCGCATCCCGCGATTCCAGCAAAGCCCTTCCTGCAGCGTGGGCCAGGCGGACATATCCGACAGGCCGATCCGCCGGGGACTTTCGGCGCCACCACGAGACAGCTTTCGCGAGCTCCGTTCGCACGTGTTCTGTGCGTCCTTGGCCGTCGTACAGACGTGCTGCAGCACCGACGAGGCCCGGCGCAAAGCGCACATCTTTCTCTCCGTCGCCCGCCTGCTCCAGCCGTGCAAGGAACTTCTCCAGCAGTTCGGTGGCAGATGCTGAATGACCGGTCACGACGTACAGCTGGGCGATGACTAACACGAGACCGACGTCGTCGGGTCTCTTCTCCAGCACAGGCAACACGTGTTTCAGCGCCTCCGCGCCCGTCTGACTCCTCGCGTGTGCTGCAGCGTTGGCCACGGAGAGGGAATTGCAGAAAGAGTCGAGATGAGGCGAGGTCCGCTTCTGGATGGCTTTGTTGGTGGAACGTGCGACGCCAGCATACTTCAGAGCCTGCAGGTCCGAGGCGTAACGGTTTCGATTCAGGGTGGCGGCCTGAAATTGAAATGGCAAGTCCCTCTGAGAGCCGAGACCCTTCGACACCAGTCTCTGAGCGAGGTATGGATTGCCCGCGGGATCCGCCGACACTTGATTGACCCGGGCAATGTGTCGTGTCACGGGATCGGGAATCGCAGTGGGTTGCATGCCGTGCGCGAGCCTCGCGGCCTCGTCGATTCGTCCTAACCGCACGAGGACGTAGACCTGCTGAGCCGTGATGGGAAGCAGCTCGGCCTGCTTTTCATCCTCGCTCAGATCATCCAAGGAAGCGCAGAGATGGCCGGCACGTCGGAGCAGCACCTCTGCCTGTGCCAGCTCTCCTCGCGCGATGCATCCACACGCGGCATTGTATGCCGTTTCGAACGCCTCGAGATCTGCTCGGCCCGGGCGTGGGTTGGCGACCAGGTCGCCGCGGCCTGCCCATTCGAGCTGTGCGTGCGCGGCGCCGGAATTGATGCGCAAGTCGGCCTCCGCATCTCCCGCCGGGCTGCGCGCGAGCTCCTGGTACAGCTCGGCGGCGCGTGCAAAGTCCTCGATGCGATATCGCGACTGTGCTTCCACGTGTTTGGAGCCTCTCTGTGAGCCTTGGCGGGCGAGTTCTGCGGCGGCCCGCGGGCTTCCGGACTTGTACAGTGCATAGGCGTGCTCCAGGCGGGCGATCTCCTTCAGCGTGTCGCCACCGGCAGCCAGCGCCGTGAGCGCATCGTCGTAGCGATCGAGCTTGAGCAGCGCAACCACCTTCACGTGGTGTGCCTCCAGATTGCCCTGGGACTGCCGGAGCGCGGCGTCGGCCGCCTGCAGGACTTGTTCATCGTCGTCAAGATGGGTTTGCTGGAGCAGCGCGGTCAAGCTCGGAAGGGCCATGGCCTGCGTGTGAGGCCTCCAGCGCGTGGTGGCAGAATTGCTTGCGCCATTCGGAGCAGCTCGGCCGCCGGTCGCCGGCGCGGCGCGCGGATCGGATCGCACCGGAGAGCGGGGCCTGCCGTGGCCGTGCTGACGCGCCTCCCAGGAGCCGCATAGCATCTCAGGAGCCGCAGCATCTCAGGAGCCGCAGCATCTCACCGCCGCCAGGAACAGGCGCCGGATGAACCAGGACCAGAGCCCCCACGCCCAGAGTCCAACTCGTGGGATGCTTTCCGTCACCGGGCATCGGCCGCTGCAGCAGCGAGAGAACTGGACGGGCACGATACAGACACATAGATTACGTAGAGTGTACCAAATCGGCCAACAACACACGTGTTTCTTGTTCCATTGCCCATTTTCTCCTTCCTCGGCCTTCCGTCTCTCGCGCAAATTCTGGTCGTGATTGGTGTCGCTGTTCCTGTATTTCTCCCCCCAGTGGCGGGTGGTAACCATCAACATGAAATCGAGTTTCCTGTGAACACCGGCGCTCCCGCCCGGTCGTTCCGTCCTCCGTTCCTCCGCAAAGTGAGTGTGGTGTAAATCATGTGCCGGGAGGATATATGATCGGCCATCCTTCAAAAGAGGCGTGGTGAGACTGCACACGTTTGACCTCCCAGAAATCGTGGTGATAAAGCACTCCGAAGCCTTTCGGCATACAGATCTTTCTTCACACCGACAACGCCGCCCCGCTAAATGCCCCAATGTGCGTCAAGTCGTCAATGTGATTCCGTCGTACCGTACGGGAGAGATCATAGTGGTAGAGACTGTTACTCGCGTGCCTGCTGTTAGGCGTGCGACGTTCGCGATTCAAAGCTGGCGCGTATATCCGGATTCATCACGCCGAGTGGTCGACTGTAATCCTGCGTGTCTTGCATGGATATTCGGCTGCCATTCGCTTCTTGGTTGGCGAAGAGTGCCGATGGGTTGAGCCGTTGGTCGTACACCATCGGTTTGGACATCCTCCGGCTGTGGTTGCTGCCGTTGCTGCTTCCGAGTGGGCTGACAGGAGATACGCCCTCGGCAGCACCTGGTCCGACAATCATCGAATGTCGAACACTATTTTGGCCAGTTGCGTTGTGAATGCCGTCGTCATGGTCGCGTTCGCCCATGCTTTGCCGTGTTGCCCCGCTGCGCGCAAGGAGACCGGCTTTGCTAAGGACGCTGACGTTGCGCCCCAATTGTTTACTGTTTCCGTTTCCCGATTCTTCGCTGTCTTGTGTTCGTCTTCGTCGCCGGAGCAAGAAAGCGGCAACTCCGAGCAATGCCAGGGCGGCGATCAGCCCGAGGACGATACCGGCGATAGCACCACCACCAGGGCCCTCTTTTCCGTGACCGTGGGGGTTCTCTGGCGATTGTGGCGCGCCACCTGCAGCTAGAGGCGTGGACGTGACGGTTTGCGTTACTATTGCACCCGAGATTACGGTTCTGATCACGCTTGTGACAGGTACCACCGCAAGCGGAGTTTCTGTGCGAGTGCTGGATGTCGTGGTTGATGTCGGTCCCGTCGGCGATGTCTGCAAGAGCACAATGTCAGTACATGTCATATGCTGTGCTCCGCATTACCAAGATTCGATGCATGCATGTACGTGGTGTCTGGTTGCATTTTCATGATGAAATGTGTCACTCATACAGGAATCGGGGTGCGAGTAACGTATGATACTGATACTTCCAGACTCGGTGTCACCGTTATACTCACAATACTCGTCCGGGGCTCCGGCGTCGATTGTGGTGTCGAAGACGGTGCTGTTGGCGTTGACTGCTTCCACGTCGGTTAATATGCTGTGTGGTTGTTGAGCCGCGTCGACGAGGGGCAGATACGATCAGCAAGCCCCGAAGGCCAAGCACCATGACAAGTCATGGTCTCACGTCCGACATGGAAGGATTCAAGAAAGCTGCCAGGCGACGCTTGGAGCATATGGAGTTGGGGGAGGGAGGGGTACTAACCGGTGGTGCTGAGGTACTGCTTGCGCTTGATGCTTCGGCAGTGCCAGATGGTGCATTCGGCAGTGGGACGTATCCGAAAAGGCCGCTTCGTGTGTTGCCGCATTTTTCATCTGGATAGCCGGGACAATCTTGGTTGCAAGAGCCGACGTCTGTCGTGTCTGCCGGAATGTAGTTCGAACACCAGCATGACTGGTACTGTACGACAGCGAATGCGTAGCTGGATTTACATTGGTCGTAACATGCGCCGTTGGACTGGAAGATGTTGGATGCTGCAGAGACGGTTAGCCGAGGTCGCGTTCGAGCCGGGTCCAGAGGCAAGAGGGGGTAGCTCACCAAAGGTGGACTGGTCGGCAGCATTCTGACTTGAGCAGAACATTTGCGACAAGCTGCCGGCAGCTCTTGACGTGAAACTTAGCAGAGCGACTCCCAGCCAGAGAGCTCTGTAAGGGAGCATGTTGTCCAACTTCATCCCGGCGAGGACAGGCTGCCGCGGCCGAGCTGCTGTCACGGTTGCCTCTAAGAATAAGGAGAAGCCGGCTCGCGCCTGTCTACGGGAGGGTGGAAAGGTTCATGCAGAAGATGTGCTGGGTGCAACGCTGATGTGAAGGTGACGGGACGGCGTGGCGGACAGGAGGCCTCGATTGCGGAGCCGTGGCGGGTCACCGGCGGCGGCAGAGCACAGCGAGGTGGCAAATGGCGGGCGGGAGCTGGACGGGAATGGTATTATTGTACAGACGCCACGCGTGCAGGAGCAGGCGGCGTCAGGAGTCGTGCTTGACCGGCAAGTTGAAAGGGAGAAGAGGCGGTGATTAGTGTAGGCAGAGGCGAGTGCAGCGGGGCGGCCGGGGCCTTTGGTCGAGGCCAGCGAGCGTGGGCGAGTGGCGGCTCTGGAGGCGAAGGAGCGAGCGGCGGCGAGTCAAGTGAAGTTGGGAGTGTCGAAGAAGAGAGCAAGGTGGAGCGACGCAGCGACAGGGAGGAGTGGAATGCGGTGGACGTGTGATGCTGCGGGCTGTGCTTGTGCGCGAGAATCCGATCGGCGGAGCTTGGCCTAGTTGAGGCCTTGAAACCGCAAGATCCGCCAGTAGTGCGAACCACGCCAGCTGTTCTGCACCATCCCGGCAGCCGCCATACTCTACAGTCGCTTGCAGCGTCAGGGCACGTCACCGACTGCGGCAATTCTCTCCTGCCCCCATCCACCACCCCCCTTCATGTCCCACGCCTGTCCCGAGCCTCTCCCGAGCCCTCGCGGCCGTGGGCCGTGGGCCGTGGGCCCCGAGCCCGAGCCCGAGCTGCGAGCCGCGAGCCGCGAGCCGCGTGGTCTCGTGGTGAGGTGCGGGCTCCAGGGCCGGGCGCGTGTGCTGCGGTGTATGTCGGAGGCGGATGTTGTTGTTGTTTGGGATATGCCAATGCCAATGCCCATGCCCATGCCCATGCCCGCACGACGGCAACAACACCCAATCCTACCGTGCGCAGACGACTGACTAAGGCGTCAGCGTTTTGAAACAACGGAATGGCCATCTGCGCCACCCCAGATTGCCGTCGCTCCTCTTCTTCTTGGCTTGACGGATTTCCGACGAAGCTTGCCACCACAACACCTTTTGATATCGGGATTGTGTACACAGCAGCTCCCTCTCGACACAGCTCCATCCCAGCACACCAGCTCTCGGGGTCTCAGCGCCATCCGTAATCTGTGGGGAGCCGCACCCGGACATGTGTGCATATCTGTTTCACCTGATAGCATCTGCGGCCTCCCTCCTTCTGCAGATACTCCAATGGCCACCACACATTCCGGCGAACCTCAAGGTTGCCTGGTCATCCCGTCAGGTGTTGCATATTTTTCACCACTGCATAACTACAACTCTTCTCGGAAACACGTGGCCATCCCGACGACTGTGGCACGAGCTGTATTTCTTCCATACCGGGATGACGCATATGAACACTGAGACCACTGAGCTGTACAGACCACTGAGCTGTACAAATTTTCTTGGCACAACTGGCTTGCACAACAAATCATAGGCAAAAGACATTCATGCTGACGTATATGACCACTGAGCTGTACACACCAGCAAGTGGTACAAACTTCCTTAGCACAACGAACTTGTACAACAAATTACTTATTTTCCTCAATGATTATCAACTATAGAATATTGAAATATTACAATCTTGTTAGATTGAGGAGGACTTCTTTACTATATAATGTATATAATGTATATAATGTATATAATGTATATAATGTATATAATGTATATAATGTATATAATGTATATAATGTATATAATGTATATAATGTATGTTAAGGGAGAGGCTGCTGTATATAGGTTGCTTAGGAATCTAAGGTTAGGAGTGTTACAGCGGCAGAAAGGGGTGGGACTAAGTAATAGAGTAGACCCTTAGAATTTCGGCTCGGCCCGCCCGGACCGAGCCGGGCCTTGGTGATCCGGGCACGCAGATATGATTCAATACGGCCTTTTTGAAGACTATATCTCGAACTGAGGAGGGAAAGGAGTCTATGTGGTGGTGGTGGTGGGCTTTCGTAGTGGTGGTGCAAAGGCCTGGCTCGGCCCAGAAGGGCCGAGCCGGAATTCAGGGTCCACCCTATCAATCTGTCCTACCTCTTTCCACCGCCTTAACACTACCCCCCTCCCTCACCAGCGGTCGCCCTCGACCGCTTACTTATCTCTTCTATAGGCTTCCATTGCCGTCATCCAATAACGTCAATCCTTCTGTCTATCTATCTTTCCTTCGCGTCTTTCCTTCGTTCTTTTCCATCCATTTCCCTCGATTCCACATGCGCGCTAAGCCTCGTACGCACTATTAAATTCTGTCCATTATCCACTTCCCTTTTCGGCTTCTTTCTTCTTTCTTTCTGCTCCTTTGCTGCAGCGGTTGCCGCTTCCTCGTCTTTCTGCCTCAGGTTTTGCCTGATCTTCCTGTGTTCTTTTCGTTCCTTTCCGCGGATTTCAGTCGCCGATTTCGCTGTTTTTGACGTTACTTGTTTCGTTGCCTATCTGATCTGAACCGTGGGTCATCTGAGCTGCGGCGTGGCTGGCCTGTGCGTCGCCTCGGAGGTCCATATAGATCCGTCCGCGGCGTCGTTTTTCTTCTTCTTTTTCTCTTCTACCAAAGCCTTTACCTACTACGCCGGTGGGTGGTGGCCGCGTCGGAGACCTCCCCGAGGCGACCGTTACGATTGTTTTCTTCGGCCTTCGCGCCGATAGAGCGGACGCAGCTTTCTTCTTCTTTCTTCTGCATTGTCGACATTAGAGCTACGCTGGTTTCGGCTTTTCTGGGTTCCGCACGTAGAACTCTCTTAGCAGCTCCGCCAAATTCCGGAGGTTTTCGACCGGACACTATTTATAGTCTTCCGGCCACCCCTTCTACGAGATCCTCGCTTTGATGGACCTCCTTATCTTCTTTACGTCCATTACATCTTCTACCTCCCACTCTTCTTCCTTACCGTCTATCTCGATAGGCAGGGGTTCGGCGAACCCCTGTTCCGGCAGGCTGTCTTTAGGGTCTAGGCTTAGCAGGTCCGAATGGAAAACATCGTAGATCCGGAACGATTTTGGCAGCTGGAGCCGGTAGGTTACTGGCGACCTCTTTTCTGTTATCTTAAACGGACCTACGTAGCGTAGATTGAGCTTAGCGTTGCCTTTTAGCCTCAGGTTTCGCGTGTTAAGCTATACCTTTTAGCCTTCCTCGATGATCCGGGCACGCAGATATGATTCAATACGGCCTTTTGATGACTATATCTCGAACTGAAGAGGGAAAGGAATCTATGTGGTGGTGGTGGTGGGCTTTGATGGTGGTGGTGCCAAGGCCCGGCTCGGCCCGGACGGGCCGAGCCGAAATTCCAGGGTCCACCCTATCAATCTGTCCCACCTCTTTCTACCACCGCAACACTACCCCCCTCCCTCACCAGCGGTCGCCCTCGACCGCTTAGTCACCTCATCCATCCGAAAATGTCCCCCTTTTTTTTTTTTTTTTTTTTTTTTGAATCAATACGGCCTTTTTTCTCGAAAACTCCTTTCAACGTCGACGTTACCTCTTCCGTCTTCCATCAAAAACAATGTCCTCTTCGTCTCTTTCTCAACTTCTTACGTTATCTGCATCCGAAGTCCTTCACTTGGCGTTTATGTAATCGACGCTATCTGATCCGTGCTATCTGATCTGAGCCGTGGGTTATCTGAGCTGCGGCGTGGGTGGTCTGTGCTCCGGCTCGGAGGTCCATATAGGTCTGTCCGCGGCGTTGTTTTTCTTCTTCTTTTTCTTTTCCACCAAGGCCTCTACGCAGTCGCCGAGCGACTGCCTGGAGCAATCAATTCCACCACGATCGTTTTCATCGGCTTCTGCGCCGGTAGAGCGGACGCGGCTTTCTTCTTTCCTCCGGCGTCGTCGACATTAGAGCTACGCCGGTTTCGGCTTTTCCGGGTTCTGCACGTAGAACTCTCTTAGCAGCTCCGCTGAATTCCGCAGGTTTTCGACTGGATACTATTTATAGTCTTCCGGCCAGCCCTTCTACGAGATCCTCGCTTTAATGGACCCCCTCGTCTCCTTTACGTCTATTACGTCTTCTACCTCCCATTCTTCCTTATCGTCCATCTCGATTGGCGGGGGTTCGGCGAACCCCTGTTCCGGAAGGCCGTCCTTAGGGTCTAGGCTCAGCAGATCTGAATGGAAAACATTGTGGATCCGGAACGCCTTTGGCAGCTCGAGTCGATAGGTCACCGGCGACCTCTTTTCTATTATCTTGAACGGACCCACGTAACGTAGGTTGAGCTTCGCGTTCCCTTTCAGCCTCAGGTTCCGCGTGTTAAGCCATACCTTTTGGCCTTCCTCGAATTCCGTCGGTGACTGCTTTCTATTAGCTCGAGTCACTATCTTCTTCTGAGCCGATTCCATCGCTTCTTTCGCCACTTTGATAGCTTCTTCTATCTGAGATCGTAGCGCTTCTGCCGCCGCGGCGGCGACTCTCTTCGACGACGTGGCGGGGGTAATTAAAAGCTCCGGCGAGCCGGCGTCGCTTGGCGGCTGGAAGCTCATCCTCGGAAGATAGCTATGCGTTATCTCGAACGGCGCCAGCGAGGTTGCTTCGGACAGTGACGAGTTAGCGCAGAATTCGGCCATCGGCAACACCTTAACCCAATCTTTTTGATAATAGCCGCAGAAGGTTCGTAGATATCGCTCTATCTCTCGGTTAGCCACTTTAGACTGACCGTCGGTCTGTGGATAAGCGGCTGTGCTGAGCTTTCTACGAATTCCGAGAGCTTGGTTAATGGATTTCCATACGTCGGCGGTGAATTAAGGACCCCTATCCGTAGTGATAGTGTCCGGTAGGCCATAGTGCTTCTATACGTGTTGGATTAACATCCGTGCTGTCTCTTCCGCGGTGGTTCCTTTATCTCTCGCTCGGCAGGGGATGAAGTGGCGTTCTTTGCTCAATCGGTCCACTACGTTCAGCGTGGCGTCGTATCCATCGGATTCCGGCAGGCCGGTTACGAAGTCTATCGTAATATGTTGCTACGGTTTCTCGGGGATCGGAAGTAGCTTCAGCAGACCGGCCGGAAGACCGTGACGTGGCTTCGCGGCTCTGCACGCGTGGCAGTTGGCGATAAACCGGTAAATCCGCTTATAGATCCGCGGAAACCAGTAGGTCGTTCTCAATGCCTGCATCGTTTTCTTCGCGCCTGCGTAGCCGACATCTACGGAGCCGTGGACCAGTTGGATAACCTTAGTGATTAGTTCTTCCGGAACTATCAGCTTCCCTGAACCGGTTTTGCCGAGCTTCTGCTTCTGGTTGAGCTGCTCCACCTTCTCGTAGAGAGTCTCTTCCTTAGTGGCCGGTTCCATTGGTTTTGGTTCGGTCTGCAGCTCCGCCGCGCAGATCCCCGCCTCCTTCAACACCTCGGCGTCTACTATCCGTTCGGTCAACACCTTCTGGAACATGTTCGGATCTTCTTTTGCGCGGCTGGTTTTTCCTTCTCTTCTCGTCAGCGCGTCAGCCTTTCCGTTTTGAGCCCCAGGTCGATAAGTGATCTTGAAGTCGAATCCTAATAAGTAGGCCGCCCACCGTGCCTAACGTCGTAAGAGCTTCTGCGTCTTTATGAAGTAGGCCAGCGACTGGTAGTCCGTAAGAACCTGGATCGGCCCTTTTCCAGCTATGAGTTCCGGTTTCCACTCTTTAAAGGCCTGAACGATGGCCAGCAGCTCCTTATCGTAGATGGCGTAATTCCGCTTAGCTTCGCTTATTAACTTGCTGAAGAAGGCGACTGGATGGAGGGTTTCGTCGTTACTATATTGAGAAAGGACTCCGGCCGTCACTGTGTCGGAAGCGTCCGTTTCCACGTAGATCGTCTTTTCTGGCCGGAAGTGTGCCAGAACTGGCGCAGAGGCTACTGCTTCTTTCAGCCGTACGAAAGCTTCCGTGCACTTCTTATTCTATAGGCCGGCGGCCTCTTTCTTTAGCGCCTCGTTCAGGGGTCTCGCTATCTTGCTGAAGTCCTTAATGAACCGTCGATAGTAGCTGCAGAAGCCGAGAAACGCTCTGATTTGCGTGGTGTTTCCGGATTTCGGCTGCTTCCACTCCGCGACGGCGGCGACCTTTAAGGGGTCCATACGAATTCCGTCTCTTCCGACGATGAGACCGAGATATTTAACCTCGGTTTAATAGAACTCGCTCTTCTTCGTGTCCGCGTTCAATCCTACCTCGCAGAGCCTCTTCAACACTCTCTCGATGTAGTCCGTGTGTTGCTCTCTCGTTCTATCGGTGTAGATAAGGATGTCGTCCAAGTAGATAGACACGAACCGTTCCAGCATGTCCATAAAAGTGTGGTTTATAAAGCGTTGCCACACTGCCGGCGCGTTGGTGAGTCCGAACGGCATCACCAACTACTTGAAATTGCCTATACGCGTCGCGAACGTCGTAAGGTCTTCCGTCTGCCCTTCTTCATTCCTTAGTCGATGGAACGCTTGGCGGATGTCCAGCTTGCTGAACCACTTAGCCTTCGCTACGCGCTGTATAGTCTTCTCTATTAGCGGCAGGGGGTATACGTCTCTCTTGGTGACCTTATTGAGGCCTCGATAGTCCACGCAGAGTCGCAGACCACCCCCCGGTTTCCTTACGAAAAGAATCGGTAACGCGTATTCCGCGGAGCTCGGCGTAATGAACTTCTTCGCCAGGTTTTCGCGAACAAACACCTCTACCTGGTCCAGTTCGGCCGGTGACAGTCTCCTTAGGGGCTTAGTTCTTGGCAAGGTGGCCCCCTCTTTTAGCCTGATCTTATTATTGTATTCCGGCCGGTAGAGCGGCAGGAGGTTGGAGTCTGCTTTTAAGAAGACGTCAGCGTAACTATAGAGCTCTTTTGGCAACACCTCCAGCGGATCTACTTCTTCTTCCGCTATTATCTTCCTGTAGTCTTCGATGTCTTTTATCGAGATGGCGTAAATCTCGTTGTCCGGCGACCTCGCGAGGGTCGTTATAGCTTCTGAACTCATCATTCCGACGGTAACCGGGGGTTCGTAACGATCGGACGGAGCCTCTTTCGCAGACTCCGTAGCTCTCGGCTTGACGGCGATGGCGTTGCCTCGGGTTTTGAACCCTATTATGCCTCTGTCTACATCGATGACGGCTTTCTGGTTCTTCATCCATTTCTGCCCTATAATAATGTCAAACCTTCCGATATCCATGATTCGGAACGTCGCCTCTGTGGTGCGACCAGCTAGTGTGGTCTTCAGCGGCACGTAGTGCGTGACGCTTTCCGTGTCTTGTCCATTGTACGCCGAAATCCGCGTCGGCGACGCCAGTTCCACTGGATAACCGTATCTATTTATTAGCTTCCTGACCAGTCGGTAATAGATCGCCGCGCCGATAAGAGCTCCTGTGTCGATGAAAGCTTTCAACTAAAGTGGTTTGCTCGATCCGTCAAGGGGGTAGACAGTAATTAGAAGGATAATGGCTGTTTCCGTGTTTACTTCCACCGCCGCCGAGAGCGGATCGCTGCAGCTATTAATGCTCTCTTTCGTCGACGTGGTTCGTGTTGATGCCCTGTTGTCTATGCTAGATAGGGGGCCTATCCGTCCAGCTGGTCTTTTCCTATGATCCTTAACTGCACCCTACCGTTACTGTTAGTATCGTTCGGAGCCGGCTCCATAGCTTGTATGGTCTTCCTCGGTGGTTGCTGCGGCTGCGGCTGCCTTATAACACGGTAGTCCTGCTTCTGCTTATCCGATGCTTGGCATCTCGTAGCGATGTAACCAGGCTTGCCATACGCGAAACAGGTAGGGACGAACGACGAGCGCTGCGACTGATAAGGTGGCTGCTGTGGCGCTCTCCGGAAAGGCGCAGGGGGTCGTGTAGTCTGCGTTATCAACTGCTTCTGGTTCGATTCGCGCGATTTCGCGTAAGCGCTTAAGTTTCTCGCGGTGACTCTCGCTTGGTGCACGAAGCTCTTAAGGTCTTCGTCTTCTACAGACGCTATGGCAGCGGCCAGCTCAGGGCTTAGCTTCTGTCTTAGTAAGTGCAGCTGCTCGTCTTCTGCCACTCTGGCCCTAATAGCATGCTTTCTGAATAGCCCGTAGAATTCTTTAAACGTCTGCCGGTTCTGATTGATCTTATCCAGCTGCTTACAGGCTGTCTTCTTTCGGAATAGGTCTCCGAAGCGCTGGTCCAGCGCTTTGATCGCTTCCTTAGCGGTCACTTCTTCCAGGTCCGCTACCAGCGAAAAAGCTTCACCTTCTAGTCGCGCCTCTAAATAGGCCAATCTGTCTTCTTCGCTGCTTGATGCGTAATCGCGGTTCATCTTATTCTTGATCTTCTTCTTGAACGCCTCCTACGCTTCGGAGTCTCCGCTACCGAAAACAGGTGGATCCGGTAATAACGTTATTAACGTGCTACCTTAACTGTAGGCCGCCGGCGAGGTGGTTTCCACTTGGGTTTCTCGCCGCGGTGGCGGCGACGATCTCGCTGCTTCCATATTAGCTAGTTGATCCTTTAGCGCCTTCAGCTGCGCCATTCGATTCGCCGCTTGGTGTTCCAACACTTCGACGATAGTCTCTGCCGATTCCTTCTCGGCCCTTACCGTCTCTACTTCCTCTCTCAGCTGTCTGTTTTCTTCCAGTGTCCTGTAGAACAGCGTCTCAATGAGGTCTATACCGTCGTAGACCTTCCCTATTCCGTTCTCGTTTACGTAGTCTTCCAGTTCCTCGATCGTGCAGTCGTGGATCTTCTTATATTCGCTTATTCGTTCCTTGATCTCAGCGGTCTCTTCCGCTGTAAAACCTCTAATAACGATCTTATCGTCAATTACACTGGAGCGCCTGCTCGCTCTGTCAGTCTTTCCTTTTCTGCTTCTGCTGCGGCCTGTAACGCCGCTCTCTACTGCTGAGAAGTCTTCCATCTTCTTACGGTGCCTGGGGTTGGTTGTTGTTGGTGGGTACGCGTACGTTATTCGGGTTTCCGGATGGTTCAACGGGCCCTTTCGCGCAGCGCGGGGTTGTGGAGAGTGAGTTCGAGATATAATGATCCGGGCACGCAGATATGATTTAATACGGCCTTTTGATGACTATATCTCGAACTGAAGAGGGAAAGGAATCTATGTAGTGGTGGTGGTGGGCTTTGATGGTGGTGGTGCCAAGGCCCGGCTCGGCCCGGACGGGCCGAGCCGAAATTCCAGGGTCCACCCCATCAATCTGTCCCACCTCTTTCTACCACTGCAACACTCGAATTCTAGTAGTAACCTTTTTCTATTAGCTTGAGTTACTATCTTCTTCTAAGTCGATTCTATCGCCTCTTTCGCTACCTTAATGGCTTCTTCTATTTGAGCCTTAAGTGCTTCAGCCGTGACGGCGGCGACTCTCTTTAACGACGTAGCAGTAGATGGTTCTATAGAGCGGTGTTTGTTCAGCGGTTGGAAACTTATTCTCGGAAGACAGCTATGCGTTATTTCGAACGGTGCCAGCGAGGTGGCCTTAGACAGTGCCGAGTTAGCGCAGAATTCGGCCATTGGCAACACCTCGACCCACTTTTCTTAATAATGGCCGCAGAAGGTTCGTAGATATCGCTCTATCTCTCGGTTAGCTACTTTAGACTAACTGTCGTTCTAAGGGTAAGCTGCCGTGCTGAGCTTTCTACAAATTCCGAGAGCTTAGTTAATGGCTTTCCATACGTCGGCAGTGAATTAAGGACCCCTATCCGTAGTGATAGTGTCCGGCAGGCTATAGTGCTTCCACACGTATTGAATCAACATCCATACGGTCTCTTCTGCAGTGGTTCCTTTGTCTCTCGCTCGGCAGGGGATAAAGTGGCGTTCTTTGCTTAGCCTATCTACTACATTAAAGGTAGCATCGTATCTATCTGAATTCGGCAGGCCGGTTACGAAATCTATCGTAATGTGTTGCTACGGCTTCTCGGGGATTGGAAGTGGCTTTAGTAGACCCGCCGGAAGACCGTAACGTAGCTTCGCGGCTCGGCATACGTAGCAGTTGGCGATAAATCGGTGGATCCGTTCGTAGATCCGCGGAAACCAGTAGATCGTTCTTACTGCCTGCATCGTCTTCTTCGCGCCTGCGTAGCTAACATCTACGGAGCTATGGACTAGCTGGATAACCTCTGTAATTAGTTCTTCCGGAACTATTACCTTCCCTAAACTGGTCTTGCCGAGCTTCTGTTGCTGGTTAAGCTGCTCTACCTTTTCGTAGAGAGTCTTTTCCTTAGGGGCCGGTTCTACCGCGCAGACCCCTACCTCTTTCAACACCTCTGCGTCTACTATCCGCTCGGTCAACACCTTCTAGAACATGTTCGGATCTTCTTTCGCGCAGCTGGTCTTTCCTTCTCTTCTCGTTAGTGCGTTAGCCTTTCCGTTTTGAGCTCCAGGTCGATAGGTAATCTTGAAGTCGAACCCGGATAAGTAGGCAGCCTACCGTGCTTGGCGGCGGAATAGCTTCTGCGTCTTTATAAAGTAGGTCAGTAACTGGTGGTCCATAAGGACCTGGATCGTGCTCTGTCTAGCTATAAGCTCCAGTTTCCACTCTTTAAAGGCCTGAATAATGGCTAGCAGTTCTTTATTATAGATAGCATAGTTCCGTTCGGCTTCTGTTATAGACTTGCTAAAGAAAGCTACCGGGTAAAGGGTCTCGCTGTCGTCAGCGTATTGCAAAAGGACTCCGGCCGTCACTGTATCAGAAGCGTCTGTTTCTACGTAGATCGTCTTTTCCGGCCGGAAGTGTGCCAGAACTGGCGCAGAGGCCACCGCTTCTTTTAGCTAGTTAAAGGCTTCCGTGCACTTCTCGTTCTATAGGCCGGCGGCCTCCTTCTTTAACGCCTCGTTCAGGGGTCTCGCTATCTTGCTAAAGTCCTTAATAAACCGTCGATAGTAGCTGCAGAAGCCGAGAAACGCCCTAATTTGCGTAGTATTCCCAGACTTCGGCTGCTTCCATTCAGCGACGGCGGCGACCTTTAAGGGGTCTATACGAATTCCGTCTCTTCCGACGATAAGACCAAGATACTTGACCTCGGTTTGATAGAACTCGCTCTTCTTCGTGTCTGCGTTTAATCCGACCTCGCGGAGCCTCTTTAACACTCTCTCGATGTAGTCCGTATGTTGTTCTCTCGTTCCCTTAGTGTAGATAAGAATGTCGTCTAAGTAGATTAACACAAACCGTTCTAGCATATCTATAAAGGTATGGTTTATAAAGCGTTGCCACACAGCCGGCGCGTTGGTAAGCCCGAACGGCATCACTAACTACTTAAAGTTGCCTATACACGTCGCGAATGTCGTAAGGTCTTCTGTTTGCCCTTCTTCGTTTCTTAAT
The DNA here is from genome assembly GCA_016165855.1 of Pseudocercospora ulei. Taxonomy (NCBI): domain Eukaryota; kingdom Fungi; phylum Ascomycota; class Dothideomycetes; order Mycosphaerellales; family Mycosphaerellaceae; genus Pseudocercospora; species Pseudocercospora ulei. The sequence continues at coordinate 676,019 of JACWNB010000019.1, read as the reverse complement.
CGATGGAACGCTTAGCGGATGTCCAGCTTGCTAAACTATTTAGCCTTAGCCACTCGTTGTATAGTCTCGTCGATCAGCAGCAGCGGGTATACGTCTCTCTTAGTGACCTCGTTAAGGCCTCGATAGTCTACGCAGAGTCGCAGACCACCCCCTAGTTTCCTTACGAAAAGAATCGGTAACGCATATTCGGCAGAACTCGGCGTAATAAACTTCTTCGCCAGATTTTCGCGAACGAACACCTCTACCTAGTCCAGTTCCGCCAGCGACAGTCGTCTTAGGGGCTCGGTTCTTGGCAGCGTAGCCCCCTCTTTTAGTCGGATCTTGTTGTTATATTCCGGTCGATAGAGCGGCAATAGGTTGGAGTCGGCTTTTGAGAAGACGTTAGCGTAACTATAGAGCTCGTTCGGCAGCACCTCTAGTGGATCCACTTCTTCTTCCGCTATTATCTTCCGGTGGTCTTTAATGTCTTTTATAGAGATAGCGTAGATCTTATTGTCCGGCGACTTTGCGAGGGTCGTTATAGCTTCTGAACTTATTATTCCGACAGTGATCGGGGGTTCGGACCAATCTATCGGAGCCGCTTCGATTGTCGTAACGTTCGGTTTGGCGTTGGCCACTGTGACCGATTCGGTAACTGATTTGACGGCGGCTAAGCCGCTAATCGGTTTTCTGAATCCGAGTGTGCCTTCTCCTACGTTAATAATCGATCCCTAGTTCTTTATCCATTTCTGCCCTATAATGATGTCAAACCTTCCGATATCTATAATTCGGAACGTCGCTTCCGTAGTGCGACCTGCTAAGGTGGTCCTTAATGGCACATAGTGCGTAACACTCTCCGTGTCTTGTCCGTTGTACACCGAAATCCGCGTCGGCGACGCTATTTCCACTGGATAGCCGTATCCCTTCGTCAGTTTCTAAACCAGTCAGTAGTGGATCGCCGCGCCAATAAGAGCTCCAGTGTCGATAAAAGCTTTTAACTGGAGGGGTTGGCGCGATTTCTTAACAGGGTGGATCGTAATAGGAAGGATAATCGCCGTTTCCGTATTCGCTTCCACCGTCGCCAACAGTGGATCGTTACAACTGTTGATGCTCTCTCGTTCTGTTAGTGCCTTTTGCGGGGATGCCCTGTTTTTTACGCTGGATAGGGGGTCTATCCGTCCAGCTGGTCTTTTCCTGTAATCCTTAATTGCACCCCCCCGTCCACACTGTTAGTATCGTTCGGCGCCGGTTCGATAGCTTAAATAGTCTTTCTTAGTAGCTGCGGCTGCGGCTGCTTTATAGTGCGATACTCCTGCTTCTGCTAGGCCGTTGCTTGGCATCTCGTAGCGATATAGCCGGGTTTTCCGCATGCGAAACAGGTGGGGACGAACGCTGATCGTAGTAAGTACGACGACTGCTGGGGAGTTCGTCGGAAAGGCGCAGGGGCTCTAACTGTCTGCGCCGACGGCAATGGCTTCTAAATCGGTTCGCGTTTCGTCGGTTTTCTGTACGCGTTTAGGTTTCTTGCTGTTACTCTCGCCTAGTGCACGAAGCTCTGAAGGTCTTCGTCTTCTACCGACGCTATAGCTGCAGCGAGCTTAGGGCTCAGTTTTTGTCTTAGTAAGTGTAGCTGCTTATCCTTAGCCACTCTCGCTCTAATAGTATACTTCCTAAACAGCCTGTAAAATTCTTTAAATGTCAGCCGATTCTGACTGATCTTGTCTAGTTGCTTGCAGGCAGTCTTCTTTCAGAAGGGGTCTCCGAATCGCTGGTCTAGCGCTTTGATTGCTTCGTCGGCAGTTACCTCTTCCAGGTCTGATACTAACGAGAACGCTTCTCCTTCCAGTCTCGACTCTAAATAGGCCAGTCTATCTTCTCTACTGCTTGCTGCATAATCGCGGCTTATCTTATTCTTAATCTTCTTCTTAAACGCCTCCTACGCTTTAGGGTCTCCGCTACCGAAAGCAGGTAGGTCCGGTAGTGGCGTTATCGTAGTGCTACCTTGGCTGTAGGCCGCCGGTAAGGCGGTCTCTGCTTGTTCTTCTCGACGCGGTGGCAGCGCCGACGACCTCGCTGTTTCCGTATTAGCTAGCTGATCCTTTAGCGCCTTTAGTTGCGCCAGTCGGTTCGCCGCTTGGTTTTCTAACACGTCGATAATAGTCTCGGCCGACTCCTTCTCGGCCCTTACTGTCTCTATTTCCTCCCTTAGCTGTCTGTTTTCTTCTATGTTCCTATAGAATTTCTTTTCGACGAAGGTAATGATATCGAACATCTTCTCTGCCCCGTGTTCTATAAGATACTCTCCTATCTCGTCCAGCGTGCGTGCGTATAGTTCGGCATAGCCCTCTATGCCCTTTCTCGCTTTATCTACCTCTTTTTCTGTAAGGCCTTTATTGGTCGTTCCGTTGTCGAGGATGCTGGTACGCCTATCTCTTAGTCTGTCAGTCTTTCTCTTTCCGCTGCGGCCTGTAACGCCGCTCTCTGCCGCTAAGAAGCTCTCTATAGCTTTCTTACGGTGCTGGGTTTTGTTGTTGTTGGTGTATGTGTGTACGCGTGCGTTATTCGAGCGTCCGGATAGTTCGACAGGCCCTTTTGCGCAGCACGGGGTTTGGTGTAGTAAGTGAGTTCGAGATATAATAATCCGGGCACGTAGATATAATTCAATACGGCCTTTTTGAAGACTATATCTCGAACTAAGGAGGGAAAGGAGTCTATATAGTGGTAGTGGTAGGCTTTTGTAGTGGTGGTGCCAAGGCCCGGCTCGGCCCGGAAGGGCCGAGCCGAAATTCAGGGTCCACCCCATTAATCTGTCCTACCTCTTTCTACCGCCTTAACACTTGGCACACCACCCCTAAAGCCCTTACCTACCGCCGCATAGATTCCTTTCCTTCTTTAGTTCGAGATATAGTTATTAAAACAGCCGTATTAAATTATATCTGTATGCTCAGATTATTATATCTCGAACTTACTACCTACACTAACCCTGCGCTGCGCAAAAGGGTCTGTTAAACTATCCAGCCACCCGAATAACGCACGCGTATACTACAAACTAAACCAAAACACTAGTACTATAAGAAGACTATAGAGGGCTTCTTAACAGTAGAGGGCGGCGTTATAGGCTGCAGCGGAAAGAGAAAGACTAACAGACTAAGGGATAGGCGCACTAGCATCCTCGACGATAGAACAGCTACTAAGGGCCTTACAGAAGAAGAGACAGATAAAGCAAAGAAAGGAATAGCAGGCTATGCAGAGCTATACGTACATACGCTGGATAAAATAGGAGAATATCTAGCAGAACATAGAGCCGAGAAGGTGTTCGATATTATTACCTTTGTCGAAAAGAAGTTTTATAGGAACATAGAAGAAAACAGGCGACTAAGATGTCAAGGGTGGAGCTAAGTAGTTGGAAAGGGTTAATGTAAAAGTCGAAGTAAGTAGGAGGGGCTGGAAGAAACAAAGTCTAAAGGAGGGGATGTAAAAATTAATATAGAAAGGGAAGCTAAAGTCTAAAGTAAGGAGTGTAAAAACTAAGTGTTAGAAGGAAGGGCTAAAGTCTAGAGTGTAAAAGCTGAATTGGATGCACAAGACGAGCTATAAACAAGAAGAAGAGAAAGATTAGTAGGCAGCAGCTAGTTCTTATATCCCCCTGCCCTAGCTAGTTGTTTGCGTGTTTGCTAGTAACTTTCTTACCAAACTCTGTTTCTTTGTTCTGCTAACAAATTTATTTCCTAGACCCACTTTTGTTAAAGGTTCCAGAACTAAGCTAGGGGCGTTTGTAGGGCTAGTTGCATTGCCTTTTACGCTCTTAGCATCTTCTTGCTCCAGCCTGTAGTTGTTAGGTTGTAGTCTGTAAATCTTAATAGTTCTAATCAGGTCCTAGATGCTGTTGTTTTCCGTTTTATATCTGTTGACTGTGTTTTCCGTTTTACATCCGTTAACCGTAACAGTAGCCCCCCTTAATATAGCAGAGTTCCCACAAAGCCTTAGTAGTTCGAGATACTAGGGGTAAGTCTGCTTATTCCTAGGAATAGGCCTAATGTTACGGTTAATATTCTATTAGTAAGCAGAATCCAGTTCTCTTTAGCTGTACCAGGTTTCTAGGCAGTAGTCTCTGGTGTCTAAGAGGTTTTAACAGTAGAAGGCTTTAATCTTGTCCTTGTCGAAGATAATGTTTCTAAGGGGTTCCTAAGTAGTATCCTAGTCTTCGTAGCTTTGCTATTAAACTTTGTACTTTGTCTGTCTATTAATTACTTAACAGTCTGTAATTTTGCGTACGTAGTATTCTCCTTCTTTGTCTTTATCGTCGTCTTCTGCAGGGAGAATACAGGTTCGTTCTTAGTCTTACAATTGGATTAGGAAGGGATCTCCTTCTTTAGGTCTTAGTCAAACAGGATAGAAGACGTTGTAGATTTCCCAGTCTTCCAGCAGTTGGAGGCGGTATACGTACGAGCTGATCTTCTCTATAATAGGGAAGGGGCCTAGTTTTTTCTAATTAAGTTTGCGAGAAGGTCTTCCTGTAACAATGTTCTTAGAGTCTAGGTACACTCTGTCTCCTACTTAATAGTCCAGAGCTAGTTGTCGTTTTCGATTAGCTTGTTCTTCGTAGATAGCTTAGGCGTAAGTTATCTCTTCTTAGACTTCCTAATAGATCTAGGAGAGGTGCGTTGCCTATTTGTCTACATCGACTTCGTCTAGGTCGTTAGGTCGCGGTAGTAGGTCTTAAGGTTCCATTCCTGTTCGGGGGTAGTAGCCTCTAGTAGTATAAAAGGGGGAGTGTCCTGTTGTCTCTAACTCCCAGTTGCAAGCTAAGAATTCCACTGTCGGGATGTGTTTTAGCTAGTACTTCTAGTAATAATCGATAAAGCAACGTAGCGTCTGTTCGAATAGGGCATTCGCAATCTCTGTTTGTCTATCTGTTTCTGGATAGTAGGACGTTAAGATATAGTAGTTAGTGTTTAGAAGCTTGCAAAGGTGTTTCTAGAACTTGGCAATAAACTAAGAGCCTCTGTTAGAGGTAATGCTGTCCGGAAGGCCTACGTAACGCTAGATGTATTCGTAAAAGAGTCGAGCGGTTTCCTTAGAAGTTATGCTCTAGCAGGGTACTACAAAGCGGTCCTTAGAGTGCCGATCTACTACTACAAAGACGTTCTTTGCCTTTATACCTGCCTAAGTGGTCCCTTAAGGGAGATAGGTAACAAAGTCTATCGTAATGTGTTTCTAAGGGTGTTTAGGGGCTGGGAGAGGCTTTAGTAATCTGTATAGACGTTGTCGGTCGTGTTTGGCTGCCTTGCAGATAGGACAGTTGTTTCTATATCTGCGGACGTACTTCTACATCGACGGCTACTAGTAGTAGCAGGAGGTAAGCTTATAAAGCTTCGATCGTCCTAGGTAGCCTCCTATTACTAAGTTGTAAACAGTCCTAAGGATGTAGGGTCGTATTAAATCGTCTGCACCTTTAGGGACAAAAAGACGAGATCGGAAGTAAACTAGTCTATCCCTAAGTTTGCATTCTAAGAGAGAAAAGCCAGGGAAGGTACGCTGACCTATTTTAAGGGCTTGGATTAGTCCTTAAGCCTGTTCGTCTAATTCGTAAGCTTCTCTAATTATTAGGAGCAGTTCTCTAGGGTAGTTTGCTTCTTTAGTCAATTCTTTGTCGTTCGGTTAGTTGTCGGAGGTAACAGAGCCTTCAATTTCAGAATCTTCGGTGTTAATAGTTTCGTTGTCTGGTTCGCTTTCTGAATTATTATCTTCTAGGAAGGCAGGTGCGAGGCAAAGGGCAAAAGATGCAGCGATTAATAGTGTACCTTCCTTTAAGTAGGTCTTTAGGTCTTTGCTTAGGTTGTAAGCCTTTAGGATAGTTTAGTTACACATTGCCTAGCCTTCTCTTCTGTCTACTGGATAGATTCCAGGCATCCGGGTAAGGGCATTAGCCCTAGAATTAAGTGATCTAGGCGCGTATTGAATAACAAAGTTGAACCTTAAGAGGAATTCGCTCTATTAGGCTTGTCTGCGATTAAGGATTTTGCTCTTTACAAACTAAATGAAGTTCTTATAGTCTGAACTAACTTAGGTCGGGTAGGCTGCGCCTTTGAGTTCTAGGCGCTACTCTTTAAATGCTTTGACGATTGCAAGGAGCTCTTTGTCGTAAATCTCGTAATTGCATTCGGCAGGTAGCATCTTCTTTGAAAGGTAAGCTACTAGGAGCTATAGCTAGTTAGGCGACTTTCGTTAAAGGAGGACTGCTCTAATAGTGTTGCGGCGGTGGAAAGAGGTGGGACAGATTGATGGGGTGGACCCTGGATTTCGGCTCGGCCCGGACGGGCCGAGCCGGGCCTTGGCACACCACCCTCCATCAAAGCCTACCACCACCACCACATAGGTTCCTTTCCCTCCTCAGTTCGAGATATAGTCATCAAAAAGGCCGTATTGAATCATATCTGCGTGCCCGGATCAAATAGCTCTGTTAGAAGCGTCTGTTTCTACACAGGTTTCTAAGTTAAAGTCAAAGTGTTAAAGGATTGGGTCTCTAGTAAATCGTTGCCGTAGGAGGTTACATGCGTATTAGCAGGAGTTGGTCTAGTCAAACTTAGCCTCCTTCTTTGTTAGCGCAGTCAGTAGCTTTACTATTAAGCTAAAGCCCTAAATAAAACGACGGTAGAAGTTGGCAAACCTAAGGAAGCCTTACACTTCTTTAACAGTCTTTAGGATCTTCCAGTCTAGGATTGCTTAAATCTTTGCTAGGTCTATACGGATGCCTTTGTCTAAGATAATAAGGCTAAGGAACTGAACTTCTTGTTAGTAAAATTCGCACTTGTTAATGTCTAGATACAAGCCTGCTTCTTCCAGTTTTGCCAGTACCTTCTGGACGTGTTTCTAATGTTCTTCTAGTGTTGTGCTATAGACCAGGATGTCGTTAATGTAAGCGGTAACGAATTGGTTCAAGTACTCTCTTAGTATGTCGTTTATATATTCTTAAAAAGTGCTAGGTACATTGCATATTCTAATGGGCATTACTAGGGATTTAAACAGGCCGTAACGGGTTCTAAAGGCTGTTAACTATTCTTGTCCTTTAGCTATCCGAATCTTGTTAAAGGCCGCAATTACATTAAGCTTAGTAAACTATTTTGCTTTCGAGAGGCGTTCTAGTGTTTCTTAGATTAGAGGGATTGGATAACGGTTCTTCTTAGAGATAGCGTTAAGGTTACAGTAGTCAACACAGAAGCGTAGCCCTCTGCTAGGTTTCTTAACAAACATAACAGGGCTGGCGGCAGGGGAGCGACTAGATCGAATAAAGCCTTTCTAAAGGTTTTGTTGTAGGAACTTTTGCAGGACTTAGAGTTCTTCGTAGGACATTTAATAGAGAGGTCTAAAAGGAGGTAACTAGCCTTCTTCTAGTTCGATCTTGTAGTCGTAAGGTTGGTGCGGAGGTAGCTTGTTAGCTTCTTTAACTAACTATATACTAAGGAAATCTTAGTATTCTATTAGTACTTTTGTCTCTAGGTTAGCAGCTTCTCGGTTTTCGTCAAACTTAGCAAGGGCTTTCTTAATGTCTTCTATTAACGCAGCAAAGATTTAAGCTCCTTTTTCCTTTACAGCTGTATAGAAAGCAGCTGCAGATACTTAGAGGATCGAATCTTTTGTGTTGTTCGTAGGAGTAAGCTAAGTCAAAGTGTAGCAGTAGTTTCAGCAATGTTCTAAGTTTATATCGAGGCTTCTAGTGTCCCAGTTAATCTGTAGGTTGTAGAGCTTTAGCTAAGGAAATCCGAGGATTATTTTCTAGTTAGGCAGAGGTATAACAAAGCAAGAGAGGTGTTCTTCGTAGTTGTTCCTAAGTTGAAGTTTAACGTAGGCAATCTAAGTTATACCTCCTACAGAGGCCTCGCTGCTGTTAAACATCTTTAAGGGTCGAGGGTATCTTAAGTTCTAAGTAGGGATTCCTAAGGAGTTGGCAAGTCCAGAGTTAATAAAACTCTTGCTAGTTACGCTGCAGTCGATTATCGTAAGTACTAAGTGATCCAGGCACGCAGATATAATTCAATACGGCCTTTTTGATAACTATATCTCGAACTAAGGAGGGAAAGGAATCTATATAGTAGTGGACGAGACCTTTAGGGAGGGAGTGGCGTGCCAAGGCCCGGCTCGGTCCGGAAGGGCCAAGCCGAAATTCCAAGGGTCAACCCCATTACTCAGTCCCACCCCTTTCTGCCGCCGCAACACCACCCCCTCCCTTATTAGCGGTCGCCCTCGACCGCTTACTTATCTGGTCCTCCTTTTTTTTTTTTTTTTTTTACATAGTCACTATCTGACGTCTTTACTTAGCGTCTATCTGATCCGTTCCACCTAATCGGAGCTATCTGATCAGAGCCAGCGGTTACCAGAGCTGCGGCGTAACCGGTCTGTGCGCTATCGCGTAGGTCTATATAGATCTAGCTGCAGCTCGCTATCTTCTTCTTTTTCTTTCTCTACCAAAGACCTTATACACCGTAGGGCTGGCGGCGTCGGCGCCGATTTACAGCGTCGGCGAGCTTCCTGCCGATGCGAAGATAGGTAGTGGCCGATCTGAAGACTCTAGCGAAGCGACCGTTACGATCGTTTTCTTTAGCTTCTGTGCTAATAGAGCGAACTTAGCCTTCTTTTCAGCTGTCGAGCCACTTAGGCCTTGGCTTCTTCGGGTTCCGGGCGTAAAACTCTCTTAGCAGCTCCGCCAAATTCCGCAGGCTCTCGGCCGGATACTATTTATAGTCTTCCGGCTATCTTTTCTATAAGATCCTCGCTTCGACGGATCCCTTTCGGTTTCTTACATCTATAACATCTTCGACTTCCTATTCTTCTTCTTTACTGTCTATCTCTACTAGTAGGGGTTCAGTGAACCCCTAATCTGGAAGACCATCTTCAGGGTCTAGGCTTAGCAGATCCGAGTGAAAGACATCGTGGATCCGGAACGATTTCGGCATCTAGAGCCGGTAGGTAACTGGTGACCTTTTTTCTATTATCTTGAACGGACCTACGTAGCGAGAGTTAAGCTTCGCGTTGTCTTTTAATTTCAGGTTCTGCGTATTGAGCTATACCTTTTAGCCTTCTTCGAATTCTATCAGTAACCTCTTTCTATTAGCTCGAGTTACTATCTTCTTCTAAGCTGATTCCATCGCCTCTTTCGCTACCTTGATCGCTTCTTCTATCTAAGACCGGAGCGCTTCTGCCGCTGCTGTAGCGATTCTCTTTGACGAGGTAGTGGTAGAAGGTTCTAAAGAGCTGGGTTCGTTTAGTGGTTAAAAGCTTATCCTCGGAAGATAACCGTATGCTATCTTAAACGGCGCTAGTAAGGTAGCTTCTAATCGTGCAGAATTGGCGCAGAATTCGGCTATCGGCAACATCTTAACCTATCCTTCTTGGTAATAGCCGCAGAAGATTCTCAGATATTTTTCTATCTTACGATTGGCCACTTTAGACTGTCCGTCAGTTTAAGGGTAAGCGGCCGTGCTAAGCTTTCTACGAATTCCAAGGGCTTGGTTAATAGCTTTCTATACGTCGGCAGTAAATTGAGGACCCCTATCTATAGTAATAGTGTCCGGCAGCCCGTAGTGCTTCTATACGTACTGTATTAACATTCTCGCCGTTTCTTCTATAGTAGTTCCTTTATCCTTAGCTTAGCAGGGGATGAAATAGCGTTCCTTGCTTAGTCGATCCACTACGTTAAGCGTAGCGTTATATCTATCGGAATCCGGTAGGCCGGTTACGAAGTCCATTGTAATGTGCTGCTATGGTTTCTCAGGGATCGGAAGTGGCTTTAGCAGGCCGGCCAGAAGGCCGTAACGTAGCTTCGCTGCTCGGCATACGTAACAGTTAGTAATAAACCGGTGGATTCTCTCGAAAATTCGCGGGAACCAGTAGGTCGTCCTTACTGCTTCTATCGTTTTCTTTGATCCTGCGTAGCCTATATCCGTAGAGCTATAGAACAGCTGGATAACCTCTGTAATCAGTTCTTCCAGAACGATAAGCTTCCCTGAGCCGGTTTTGCCGAGCTTCTGCTGCTGGTTAAGCCTTTCCACTTTCTTGTACAGCGTCTCTTCTTTAATCAGCAGTTCTATTGCATAGATCCCTACCTCTTTCAACACCTCGGCGTCTACTATTCGTTCTGTTAGCACCTTCTGAAACATGTTCGGATCTTCTTTCGCTCGGCTAGTCTTTCCTTCTCTTCTCGTCAGCGCATTAGCCTTTCTATTTTAAGCTCCAGGTCGATAGGTAATCTTAAAATAGAATCCGGATAGGTAGGCGGCCTACCGGGCCTAACGTCGTAATAGCTTCTGTGTCTTTATAAAGTAAGTCAGTAACTGGTGGTCTGTAAGGACCTGGACCGTGCTCTGTCTAGCTACAAGCTCTGGTTTCCACTCCTTAAAAGCCTGAATAATAGCTAGCAGCTCTTTATTATAAATAGCGTAGTTCCTCTTAGCATTATTTATAGTCTTGCTAAAGAAAGCCACTGGATGGAGAGTCTCTTTATCGTTAGCGTACTGCAAAAGGACCCCTGCTGTTACTGTGTCGGAAGCGTCCGTCTCTACGTAGATTGTCTTTTCCGGTCGGAAGTGTGCTAGCACTGGCGCTAAGGCCACTGCCTCCTTTAGTCGGCTAAAAGCTTCTGTACACTTTTTATTCTATAGGCTAGCGGCCTCCTTCTTTAACGCCTTATTCAGCAGTCTTGCTATCTTACTGAAATCTTTAATAAACCGTCGATAGTAGCTGCAGAATCCGAGAAACGCTCTAATTTGCGTAGTGTTTCCGGATGTCGGTTGCTTCTATTCCGCGACGGCGGCCACTTTCGACGGGTCTATTCGAATTCCTTCTCTTCTGACGATAAGACCGAGATATTTAACCTTAGTCTAGTAGAACTCGCTCTTCTTTATGTCTGCGTTTAATCCGACCTTGCAGAGTCTCTTTAACACCCTCTTAATGTAGTCCGTATGTTGCTCTCTCGTTCCTTCTGTATAGATTAGAATGTCGTCTAAGTAGATAGACACAAACCGTTCCAGCATGTCTATAAAGGTGTGGTTTATAAAGCGTTGCCACACCGCTAGCGCGTTGGTAAGTCCGAAAGGCATTACTAGCTACTTGAAATTGCCTATGCATGTAGCGAATGTCGTAAGGTCTTCTGTTTGTCCTTCTTCGTTCCTTAACTAGTGGAACGCTTGGCGGATATCCAGCTTGCTAAACTACTTAGCCTTAGCTACTCGTTGTATAGTCTCGTCTATTAGCGGTAGCGGATACATATCTCTCTTAGTAACCTTATTAAGGCCTCGGTAGTCCACATACAGTCGGAGACTGTTGCAGTGGTAGAAAGAGGTAGGACAGATTGATGGGGTGGACCCTGGAATTTCGGCTCGGCCCGGACGGGCCGAGCCGAGCCTTGGCACCACCACTATCAAAGCCAACCACCACCACTACATAGATTTCTTTCCCTCCTCAGTTCGAGATATAGTTATCAAAAAGGCCGTATTGAATCTTATCTGCGTGCCCGGATCATTATATCTCGAACTCACTCTCCACACTACACCCGCGCTGCGCGAAAGGGCCCGTTGAACTATCCGGAAACCCGAATAACGCACGCGCACCTACCAACACACCAACAACAACCCCTACAGCACCGTAAGAAGATGGAAGGCTTCTTAGCGGTAGAGAGCGGCGTAACAGGCCGCCGCGGAAAGAGAAAGACTAACAGAGCGAGCAGACGCTCTAGTGTAGTTAACGATAAGATCGTTATTAGAGGTTTTACGGCGGAAGAGACCGCAGAGACTAAGGAACGAATAAAGGAATACAAGAAGATCCACGACTGTACGAACGAGGAACTGGAAGACTACGTAAATGAAAATGGGATAGGAAAGGTCTACGACGGTATAGACCTTATCGAGACGCTGTTCTACAGAACACTGGAAGAAAACAGACAGCTAAGAGAGGAAGTAGAGACGGTAAGGGCTGAGAAGGAATCGGCAGAGACTATCGTCGACGTGTTAGAACACTAAGCAGCGAATTGAATAGCGCAGCTAAAGGCGCTAAAGGATCAACTGGCTGATATAGAAGCAGCGAAGTCGTCGCCGCCACTGCGGCGAGAAACCCACGTAGAAACCACCTCGCCGGCGGCCTACAGTTAAGGTGGCACGTTAATAACGTTACTACCGGATCCACCGGTTTTCGGTAGCGGAGACTCTAAAGCGTAGGAGGCGTTCAAGAAGAAGATCAAGAATAAGATAAGTCGCGATTACGCATTAAGCAGCGAAGAAGACAGATTGGCCTATTTAGAGGCGCGACTGGAAGGTAAAGCTTTTTCGCTGGTAGCGGACCTGGAAGAAGTAACAGCCGACGACGCTATTAAGGCGCTAGACCAGCGTTTCGGAGACCCATTCCGAAAGAAGACGGCCCGTAAGCAGCTGGACAAGATCAATCAGAATCGGCAGACGTTTAAGGAATTCTACGGTTTGTTTAGAAAATATGCGATCAGGGCCCGAGTAGCGGAGGATAAGCAGCTCCACCTATTAAGGCAGAAGCTGAACCCTGAACTGGCCGCTGCTATGGCGTCTATAGAAGACGAAGACCTTGAGGGCTTCGTGCATCAGACGAGGGTCACCGCGAGAAACTTGAGCACTTACGCGAAATCACGCGAATCGGTTCAGAAGCCGTCGCTGTTGATAACGCAGACTACACGACCCCCTGCGCCTTTCCGGAGAGCGCTACAGCAGCCACCTTATCAGTCGCAGCGCTCGTCGTTCGTCCCTACCTGTTTCGCGTGTAGCAAGCCTGGCTACATCGCTACGAGATGCCAAGCATCGGATAAGCAGAAGCAGGACTATCGCGTTATAAAGTAGCCGCAACCGCCGCAGCCACCGGGAAAGACTATACAAGCTATAGAGCCGGCTCCGAACGACACCGAGAGCGTAGACGGTAAGGTGCAGCTAAGAATTATAGGAAAAGACCAGCTGGACGGATAGGCCCCCTATCCAGCATTGACAATAGGGCACCGAATCGGAGCGAATCGACACGAGAAGAAAGCATTAACAGCTGCAGCGATCCGCTCTCGGCAGCCGTAGAAGTGAACACGGAAACAGCGATTATCCTTCCTATTACGATCTACCCTGTTAAGAAGTCGCGCAAACTACTCCAGCTAAAAGCTTTTATCGACACCGGAGCTCTTATCGGCGCAGCGATCCACCACCGACTGGTCAGGAAGCTAATAAATAGATACAGCTATCCAGTGGAACTGGCGTCGCCGACGCGGATTTCGGCATACAACGGACAAGACACGGAAAGCGTCACGCACTACGTGCCGCTAAAGACTACGCTGGCTGGTCGAACTACGGAAGCGACGTTCCAGATCATGGATATCAGAAGGTTTGACATTATTATAGGGCAGAAATGGATAAAGAACCAGAAAGCCATCGTTAACGTAGATAAAGGAACGATCAGGTTCAAAACCCTAGGTAGCGGAGCAGGGACTATCGGAAAGGTCGCCACCGTCGCCGCTAAGCCGAAAGCTATAGAGTCCGCGAAAGAGGCTCCGTCCGACCGTTCCGAACCCCCGGTTACTGTCGGAATGATAAGTTCAGAAGCTATAACGACCCTCGCGAAGTCGCCGGACAATAAGATTTACGCTATCTCGATAAAAGACATCGAAGACTACAGGAAGATAATAGCGGAAGAAGAAGTGGATCCACTAGAGGTGCTGCCAAACGAGCTCTACGGCTACGCTAACGTGTTCTCAAAAGCCGACTCTAACCTCCTGCTGCTCCATCGACCGGAATATAACAACAAGATCAGGCTGAAAGACGGAGCTGCGCTGCCGAGAACCGAGCCCCTAAGACGCTTGTCTCCGGCCGAACTGGACCAGGTAGAGGTGTTCGTTCGCGAAAACCTGGCGAAGAAGTTTATTACGCCGAGTTCTGCCGAATATGCGTTACTGATTCTTTTCGTAAGAAAACCAGGGGGTGGTCTGCGACTCTGCGTGGACTACCAGGGCCTTAATGAGGTCACTAAGAGAGACGTGTACCCACTGCCGCTAATTGATAAGACTATACAGCGGGTGGCGAAGGCTAGGTAGTTCAGCAAGCTGGACATTCGACAAGCATTCCATCGATTAAGGAACGAAGAAGGACAAACGGAAGACCTTACGACATTCGCTACGCGCATAGGCAATTTCAAGTAGTTGGTAATGCCTTTCGGACTTACCAACGCGCCGGCAGTGTGGCAACGCTTTATAAACCACACTTTTATAGACATGCTGGAGCGGTTCGTGTCTATCTATTTGGACGACATCCTTATCTACACCGATAGAACGAGAGAGCAACACACAGACCACATCGAGAGAGTATTGAAGAGGCTCCGCGAGGTCGGATTGAACGCGGACACGAAGAAGAGCGAGTTCTATCAGACCGAGGTCAAATACCTCGGTCTTATCGTCGGAAGGGATAGAATTCGTATGGACCCCTTAAAGGTTGCTACCGTCGCGGAGTGGAAGCAGCCGAAATCCGGAAATACTACGCAAGTCAGAGCGTTTCTCGGTTTCTGCAGCTACTATCGACGGTTTATCAAGGACTTCAGCAAGATAGCGAGACCCCTGAACGAGGCGCTAAAGAAAGAGGCCGCCGGCCTATAGAATAAGAGGTGCACAGAAGCCTTTAACCGGCTAAAAGAAGCAGTGGCCTCTGCACCAGTTCTGGCACACTTTAGGCCAGAAAAGACGATCTATGTAGAAACGGACGCTTCCGACACAGTAACGGCCGGAGTCCTTTCTCAATATAGTAACGACGAAACCCTCTACCCAGTCGCCTTCTTCAGCAAGTCAATAAGCGAAGCTAAGCGAAATTACGCCATCTACGATAAGGAGCTACTGGCGATCATTCAGGCTTTCGAGGAATGGAAACCGGAGCTTATAGCTAGAAAGAGCACGGTCCAGGTTCTCACGAACCACCAGTCGCTAACCTACTTTATAAAGACGCAGAAGCTCTTACGGCGTTAAGCGCGGTAGGCCGCCTACTTATCAGGGTTCGACTTCAAGATCACCTATCGACCCGGAGCTCAAAACGGAAAGGCTAACGCGCTGACGAGAAGAGAAGGAAAAACCAGCCGCGCGAAAGAAGATCCGAACATGTTCCAGAAGGTGTTGACCAAACGGATAGTAGACGCGGAGGTGTTAAAAGAGGTAGGGGTCTGCGCAGTGGAACCGGCCCCTAAGGAAGAGACGCTCTACGAGAAGGTGGAACGGCTTAATCAACAACAGAAGCTCGGCAAAACCGGTTCAGGGAAGATAATAGTTCCGGAAGAACTAATTACCGAGGTCATCCAGCTGATCTATAGCTCTATAGATGTTGGCTATGCTGGAGCGAAGAAAACGATGCAGGCCGTAAGGACGACCTACTAGTTTCCGCGGATCTACGAGCGAACCCACCGGTTTATCGCCAACTGCTACGTATGTCGAACTGCGAAGCTACGTTACGGTCTTCCGGCTGGTCTACTGAAGCCGCTTACGATCCCTAAGAAGCCGTAGCAACACATTACGATGGACTTCGTAACCGGCCTGCCAAATTCGGATAGATATAACGCCACACTTAATGTAGTGGATCGGCTAAGCAAAGAACGCTACTTTATCCCCTGTCGAGCGAGAGACGACGGAACCACTGCAGAAGAAACAGCGAGAATGCTAATTAAGCACGTATAGAAGCACTATAGCCTGCCGGACACTATCACTACGGATAAGGGTCCTCAATTCACCGCCGACGTGTAGAAGGCTATCAATCAAGCTCTCGGAATTAGCGGAAAGCTCAGCACGGCCGCTCACCCGCAGACCGACGGTCAATCAGAAGTGGTCAACCGTAAGATAGAGAAATATCTACGGATTTTCTGCAGCCACCATTAAGAAAAGTGGGTAGGGGTGCTACCAATAGCCGAATTCTGCGCCAATTCAGCACAGTCAGAAGCAACGTCGCTAGCGCCGTTCGAGATAACGCATAGCTATCTTCCGAGGATGAGCTTTCAGCTACCGAACGAACCCAGCTCCGCGGAACCATCCACCGACACGTCGTCGAAGAGAGTCGCCGCCGCAGCGGCAGAAGCGCTACGATCTCAGATGGAAGAAGCGATCAGAGTGGCAAAAGACGCGATGGAATCAGCTCAGAAGAAGATAGTAACTCGAGCTAATAGAAAAAGGTCCCCAATAGAATTCGAGGAAGGCCAAAAGGTATAGCTCAACACGCGAAACCTAAGGCTAAAAGGAAACGCGAAGCTCAACCTACGCTACGTAGGTCCGTTCAAGATAATAGAAAAGAGGTCGCCGGTAACCTATCGACTCGAGCTGCCGAAGGCGTTCCGGATCTACGATATTTTCTATTTAGATCTGCTAAGCCTAGACCCTAAGGACGGCCTTCCGGAACAGGGGTTCGCCGAACCCCCACCAGTTAAGATAGACGGTAATAAACAAGAATGGGAGGTAGAAGACGTAATGGACGTAAAGAAGATAAGGGGGTCCATTAAAGCGAGGATCTCGTAGAAGGGGTAGCCGGAAGACTACGAATGGTATCCGGTCGAGAACCTCCGGAATTTGGCGGAGCTGCTAAGAGACTTTTACGCGAGGAACCCGAAGAAGCCAAAGCTGGAATGGCTCTAAAGCTGATCCTTCCGGAAGGAAACGAAGAAAGCCACGTCCGCTCCACGAGCGAGGAAGCCGATAAAAACGATCGTGTTGTTTCGGGAAGTGATTGCTTTACGCTACCCCGTAGTAGGTGAAAGCTTTAGTAGAAGAGAAAAAGAAGAAGAAGAAACGACGCCGCAGACGGACCTATATGGACCTCCGAGAAGACGCACAGACCAGCCAAGCCGCAGCTCAGATAACCTACGACTTAGATCAGATAGCACAGATCAGGCGCACCGATCACATAAACGACCAAGTAAAGGACTTTAGATATTGATGACGTAAGAGATTCAAGAAGCGATAGAAGAAGGAAGAGGTAACATCACTGTCGGAGGGGATTTTCGAGGAAGAGACGACGAATCCAAAAAAAAAAAAAAAAAAAAAGAAGGAATGGAGAAAGGTTTTCGGATGGATAGGGTGACTAAGCGGTCGAGGGCGACCGCTAGCGAGGGAGGGGGGTAGTGTTGCGGTGGTGGAAAGAGGTAGGACAGATTGATGGGGTGGACCCTGGAATTTCGGCTCGGCCCGTCCGGGCCGAGCCGAGCCTTGGCACTACCACCATCAAAGCCAATCACTACCACCACATAGATTTCTTTCCCTCCTCAGTTCGAGATATAGTCATCAAAAAGGCCGTATTGAATCTTATCTGCGTGCCCGGATCAGAGACCACCTCCGGGTTTCTGCACGAAAAGAATCGGTAACGCATATTCTGCAGAGCTTAGCGTAATAAACTTCTTTGCCAAGTTTTCTCTAACAAACACTTCTACCTGGTCCAGCTCGGCTGGCGATAAGCGTCTTAGGGGTTCGGTTCTTGGCAGTACGGCTCCTTCTTTTAACCTAATCTTGTTGTCGTATTCCGGTCGGTAGAGCGGCAAGAGGTTGGAGTCAGCCTTTAAGGACATGTTAGTGTAACTATAGAGTTCTTTTGGTAACACCTCTAATAGATCTACTTCTTCTTCCGCTATTATCTTCCGGTGGTCTTCGATGTCTTTTATTAAGATAGCGTAAATCTCGTTGTCTGGCGACCTCGCGAGGGTCGTTAGAGCTTCTAAACTTATTATTCCAATCGTGTCTTAAGGGTCGGACCGATCCTTCGGGTCCGCTTCGATAGTCGTAGCGTTTAGTTCTACGGTAACGACGGTAGCCGGTTTGGCAGCTACTCCGTCGTGCTGGTTTTTGAACCCTAGCGTGCCTTTACCTACGTCGATAACAGCCTTCTGGTTCTTTATCTATTTCTGCCCTATAATAATGTCAAATCTTCCGATATCTATAATTCGGAACGTCGCTTCTGTAGTGCGACCTGCCAAGGTAGTCTTTAATAGCATATAATGCGTAACACTCTCTGTGTCTTGTCCGTTGTATGCTGAAATCCGTGTCGGTAATGCTATCTCCACCGGATAGCTATATCGCTTTATTATCTTCTGAACCAATCGATAATAGATCGCCGCTCCGATAAGGGCCCCCGTATCGATAAAAGCTCTTAGCTAAAGTGGTTTGCTCGATCTATTAAGGGGGTAGACAGTAATTAGAAGGATAATAGCTGTTTTCGTGTTCACTTCCACCGCCGCCGAGAGCGGATCGCTGCAGCTGTTGATACTTCCTTTTGTTAACGTAGTTCGTGTTAGTGCCCTGTTGTCTATGCTGGATAGGGGGCCTATCCGTCCAGCTGGTCTTTTCCCAGGATTCTTAGTAGCACTCTACTGTCTACACTATCGGTGTCGTTCGGAGCCGGCTCCATAACTTGTATAGTCTTTTTCGGCGGCTGCAGCTGCTTTATAACACGATACTCCTACTTCTGTCAGGCTGTAGCTTAGCATCTCGTAGCGATATAGCCAGGCTTTCTATACGCGTAGCAGGTAGGGACAAACGACGAACGCGGTAACTGGTAAGATAGCTGCAGAGGCGCTCTCCGGAAAGGTGCAGGGGGTCGCGTCGTCTGCGTTATTAACGGCTTCTGGTTCGATTCGCGTAATTTCGCGTAAGCGCTCAGGTTTCTCGCAGTAACTCTCGCTTAGTGCACGAAGCTCTTAAGGTCCTTATCTTCTACCGACGCTATAGCTGCTGCCAGTTCAGGGTTCAGCTTCTGCCTTAGCAGGTAGAGCTGCTTATCTTCCGCTACTCGGGCCCTAATCGCATATTTCCTGAACAGTCTGTAGAACTCTTCGAACGTCTGCCAGTTCTAGTTGATCTTATCCAGCTGTTCGCAGGCCGTCTTCTTCCAGAAGGGGTCTCCGAAACGTTGATCTAGCGCTTTAATTGCTTCCTTAGCAGTTACCTCTTCTAGGTCCGCTACTAGCAAAAAAGCTTCTCCTTCTAATCGCGACTCCAGGTAGGCCAATCTATCTCCAGCACTGTTTCCGGCGTAGTCGCGGTCTATCTTATTCTTTATCTTCCTCTTAAACGCTTCCCAATCCTTAGGATCTCTGTCTCTAAACGCCGTTAGATCCGGTAGTAACGTTATTAGTGTGCCGCCTTAACTGTAGGCCGCTAGTAAGGCGGTATCTTCTTGTTCTTCTCGATGCAGTAGCAGCGCCGATAACATCGCTGCTTCTATCTTAGCTAGCTAAGCCTTTATCGCTTTTAGTTGTGCCAGTCGGTTCGCCGCTTGGTTTTCCAGTATATCTATAATAGTCTCGGCCGATTCCTTCTCGGCTCTTACCGTCTCTATTTCCTCTCTTAACTGTCTCTTTTCTTCTAGGGTTCTGTAAAACAGCTTCTTAATAAGGTCTATGCTGTCGTAGACCTTTCCTACTCCGTTCTCGTTTACGTAATCCTTAAGTTCCTCGAGCGTGCAGTCGTGGATTTTCTTGTATTCTCTTATTTGTTCCTTAATCTCTGCAGTCTCTTCCGCTGTAAAACCCCTAATAATAAACTTATTATCGATAACACTGGAGCGCCTACTCGCTCTGTTAGTCTTTTCTCTTCTGCTTCTGCTTCGGCCTGTAACGCCGCTCTCTACTGCTAAGAGGCTCTCTATAGCTTTCTTACGGTGCTAGGGAGTTGGTTTGGTGTAGTGCGCGTGCGTTATTTGGGGGTCCGGATGTTTTAACGGTCCCTTTCGCGCAGCGCGGTAGTAGTGTAGGGAGTGAGTTTGAGATATAATAATCCGGGCACGCAGATATAATTCAATACGGCCTTTTTGATAACTATATCTCGAACTGAGGAGGGAAAGGAATCTATGTAGTGGTAGACGAGACCTTTGGGGGGGGGGCGTGCCAAGGCCCAGCTCGGTCCAGAAGGGCTAAGCCAAAATTCTAAGGGTCCACCCTATTACTTAGTCCCACCCCTTTCTGCTGCTACAACACTAAGTATATAGAATTCTTCTTAGTGTAGATATTTGCTATAACTACAAAGGGAGGACAAGTTAACTTATCCTCTGCCTTAGTACAGAATTGCACTGCAGAAGAAGAGATTGCACGATGTCGATCTAAATACTTGTCTGTAATCCGGGCACGCAGATATAATTCAATACGGCCTTTTTGATAACTATATCTCGAACTAAGGAGGGAAAGGGATCTATATAGTAGTAGGTAAGGGCTTTAGGGGTAGTGTGCTAAGGCCCGGCTCAGTCCGGAAGGGCCAAGCCGAAATTCCAAGGGTCTACCCTATTACTCAGTCCCACCCCTTTCTGCTGCTGCAACACTACCCCCCTCCCTTACCAGTAGTCGACCTCGACCGCTTACTTATCTATCTCTCTTTTTTTTTTTAATTTACATTGTCGCTATCTAACGTCTTTACTTGTCGTCTATCTAATCCGTGCTATCTGATCGGAGCCGGCGGTTACCTGAGCTGCGGCATAACCGGTCTGTGTGCCGCCTCGGAGGTCTATATAGATCCGTCTGCAGCGCCGTCTCTTTGTCTTTTTCTTTCTCTACTAAAGACCTTACCTACTGCAGGGCCGGCGGCGCCGACGCTGCTTTACTTATTCGGAGCGGCGTCGTCGGCCGTCGCGTCGAACTGGTAGTAGGTAGTAGCCGAGTCGAAGACTCTAGCGAAGCGATTGCTACGATCGTCTTTATTAGCTTCTATACCAATAGAGCGGACGCGGCTTTTCTTCTTCTTCCAGAATAATCAGCTTCAGAGCTACTTAGGCTTCGGCTTCCTCGGGTTCCGGACATAAAACTCTCTTAGCAGCTCCGCCAAATTCCGGAGGTTCTTAGCCAGATACTATTTATAGTCTTCCGGCTATCCTTTCTATAAGATCCTTGCTTTGATAGATCCTCTTAGCTTTTTTATATCTATTATATCTTCTACCTCTTATTCTTCTTCTTCGCCGTCTATCTCAACCGACGGGGGTTTAGCGAACCCCTAATCTAGAAGACTATCTTTAGGGTCTAAACCTAGCAGATCCGAATGAAAGACGTCGTAGATCCGGAACGATTTTGGTAGCTGGAGCCGATAAGTTACTAGCGACCTCTTTTCCACTATCTTAAACGGACCTACGTAGCGGGGGTTGAGCTTGGCGTTGCCTTTTAGCCTTAGGCTCTGTGTGTTAAGCTATACCTTTTAGCCTTCTTCGAATTCTGTTAGTAACCGCTTTCTATTAGCTCGAGTTACTATCTTTTTCTAAGCCGATTCTATCGCCTCTTTCGCTACCTTAACCGCTTCTTCTATCTAAGATCAGAGAGCTTCTGCCGCTACGGCGGCGACCCTCTTTGACGAAGTAGTAGTAGAAGGTTCCGAAGGGCTGGGTTCGTCCAGCGGTTAGAAGCTTATTCTCGGAAGATAGCTATAGGTTATCTCGAGCGGCGCTAGCGAGGTAGCTTCTGATCGTGCTAAATTGGCACAGAAATCGGCTATCAGCAACATCTTTATCTACTCTCCTTAATAGTAGCTATAGAAGATTCGTAGATATTTTTCTATCTCGCAGTTAGCTACTTTAGACTGACTGTCGGTTTGAGGATAAGCTGCTATGCTGAGTTTTCTACGAATTCCGAGAGCTTGGTTAATAGTCTTCTATACGTTGGCAGTGAATTGGGGGCCCCTATCCGTAGTTATAGTGTCTGGCAGACCGTAGTGCTTCTATATATATTGAATTAGCATTCTCGCCGTTTCTTCTATAGTAGTTCCTTTATCCTTCGCTTAGCAGGGGATACAATAGCGTTCTTTGCTTAGTCGATCCACTATATTAAGCGTAGCGTTATATCTACCGGAATCCGGTAGGCTGGTTACGAAATCTATCGTAATGTGCTGCTACGGTTTCTTAGGGATCGGAAGTAGCTTCAACAGACCGGCCGGAAGGCCGTAACGTAGCTTCGCGGCTTAGCAGACGTAGCAATTAGCAATAAATCGGTGGATCCGCTTAAAGATTCGCGGAAACCAGTAGATCGTCCTTACAGCTTCTAATGTCTTCTTTAAGCTAGTATAACCGACATCCTTAGAACTATAGACCAACTGGATAACCTCTGTAATTAGTTCTTCTAGAACTATTAGCTTCCCTAAGCCTGTTCTGCCGAGCTTCTGCTGCTAATTAAGCCGTTCTACTTTCTCGTAGAGCGCCTCTTCTTCTGTCGGCGGTTCTATTGCACAGATCCCTGCTTCCTTTAATACCTTGACGTCTACCATCCGTTTGGTCACTATCTTCTAGAACATGTTCGGGTCTTCTTTCGCGCGGCTAGTCTTTCCTTCTCTTCTCGTTAGCGTATTAGCCTTTCTATTTTGAGCTCCTGGTTAATAGGTAATCTTAAAGTCGAATCCGGATAAGTAGACGGCCTACTGGGCCTAACGGCGCAATTTCTGCGTCTTTATAAAATAGGTCAGTAACTAGTAGTCTGTAAGGACCTGGACTGTGCTCTTTCTAGCTATAAGCTCTGGCTTCCACTCCTCGAAAGCCTACATAATGGCCAGCAGCTCTTTATCGTAAATAGCGTAGTTCCGCTTAACCTCGTTTATAGATTTGCTAAAGAAAGCTACTAGATAGAGGGTCTCGTCGGTATTATTATACTAAGAAAGGACCCCTGCTGTTACTGTATTAGAAGCGTCCGTCTCTAGATAGATCATCTTTTCCGGTCGGAAGTGTGCTAGAACCGGCGCCGAGGCTACTGCTTCTTTTAGCTAAATAAAAGCTTCTGTGCATTTCTTATTCTATAGGCCAGCGGCCTCCTTCTTTAATGCTTCGTTTAGGAGTCTCGCTATCTTGCTAAAGTCCTTAATAAACTGTCTATAGTAGCTGTAGAATCCGAGGAACGCCCTGATTTGTATAGTGTTTCCGGATTTCGGCTGCTTCTATTCCGCGACGGCGGCGACCTTTAAGGGGTCTATCCAAATTCCTTCTCTTTCGACGATAAGACCGAGATATTTGACCTTGGTCTAATAGAACTTACTTTTCTTCGTGTCCGCATTCAAGCCAACCTCGCAGAGCCTAATTAACACTTTCTCGATATAGTCCGTGTGTTGCTCTCTCGTCCTATTAGTATAGATAAGGATGTCGTCCAAGTAAATAGACACGAACTGCTCCAGCATGTCTATAAAGGTATAATTTATAAAACGCTGCCACACTGCTAGTGCGTTTGTTAGTCCGAAAGGTATAACCAACTACTTAAAATTGCCTATACGCGTAGCGAACGTTGTAAGATCTTCTGTCCGCCCTTCTTCGTTCCTTAGTTAATAGAAAGCTTGGCGAATATCCAGCTTGCTAAACTACTTGGCCTTTGCTATACGCTGTATAGTCTTATCGATTAGCGGCAGTGGATATACGTCTCTCTTGGTAACCTTATTAAGGCCTCGGTAATCTACGTACAGTCGGAGACTACCTCCGGGTTTCTGTACGAAAAGAATTAGTAACGTATACTTAGTAGAGCTTGGCGTAATAAACTTCTTCGCTAGGTTTTCTCGAACAAACACCTCTACTTAGTCTAGCTTAGCTAGCAATAGCCTTCTTAGGGGTTCGGTTCTTAGCAGCGTAGCTCCTTCTTTTAGCCGGATCTTGTTGTCGCATTCCGGTCGGTAGAGCGGCAGGAGGTTGGAGTCGGCTTTTAAGAACACGTTAGTGTAACTATAAAGTTCTTTTAGTAACACCTCTAACGGGTCTACCTTATCTTCCGCTATTATCTTTTAGTAGTCCTTAATGTCTTTTATCGAGATAGCGTAGATCTTACTGTCTGGCGACCTCGCGAGTGTCGTTAAAGCTTCCAAGCTTATTATTCCAATCGTGTCTAGAGGGTCGGACCGATCTATCGAAACCGCTTCGATGGTCGTAGCGTTCGGTT
This sequence comes from Pseudocercospora ulei, assembly GCA_016165855.1. Classification (NCBI taxonomy): domain Eukaryota; kingdom Fungi; phylum Ascomycota; class Dothideomycetes; order Mycosphaerellales; family Mycosphaerellaceae; genus Pseudocercospora; species Pseudocercospora ulei. The sequence continues at coordinate 652,163 of JACWNB010000019.1, read as the reverse complement.
TCGCGGCGACGACGGTAACCGATTTGGCGGCGACTCCGCTCTGCTGGTTTTTGAACCCTAGCGTGCCTTTACCTATATCGATAACGGCTTTCTGGTTCTTTATCTATTTCTGCTCTATAATAATGTCGAACCGTCCAATGTCTATAATTCGGAACATAGCTTCTGTGGTACGACCAGCCAGTGTAGTCCTTAATAGCATATAGTGCGTAACACTTTCTGTATCCTGTCCGTTGTATACTGAAATTCGCGTCGGCGATGCTAGCTCTACAAGATAACTGTATCCTTTTATCAGTTTCTAAACTAGTCGATAGTGGATCGCTGCACTAATAAGGGCTCCTGTGTCGATAAAAGCTCTTAGCTAAAGTAGGCAGTCTGACCTATTAAGGGGGTAGACAGTAATCAGAAGGATAATAGCGGTCTCTGTGTTCACTTCTACTGCCGCTAAGAGCGGATCGCTACAACTGTTAATACTTCCTTCTTCTAGTAACGCAGCTCGTGTTAGTGCCCTATTGTCTATGCTAGATAGGGGGCCTATCCGTCTAGCTAGTCTTTTCCTAAGATCTGCAGTAGCACCCTACTATCTACACTGTCGGTGTCGTTCGGAGCCGGCTCGATAGCTTGGATAGTCTTTCTTAGCGGCTGCGGCTTCGTAGCACGATACTCCTGCTTCTGTTAAGCTGTCGCTTAGCTTCTCGTAGCGATGTAGCTAGGCTTTCTATACGCGTAGCAAGTAGGGACGAACGACGAACGCGGCGAATAAGATAGCTGCAGGGGGGCTCTTCGGAAAGGTGCAGGGGGTCGTGTTGTTAGCGTTGTCGACGGCTTCTAGTTCGATTCGCGCGATTTCGCGTAAGTGCTCAGGTTTCTAGCAGTGACTCTCGCTCTGTGCACGAAGCTCTTAAGGTCCTCGTCTTCTACTAAAGCTATAGCTGCAGTCAGTTTAGGGTTCAGCTTCTGCCTTAGTAGGTAGAGCTGCTCGTCTTCTAACACTCTGGCTCTAATAGCATATTTTCGGAACAGTCCGTAGAACCCCTTAAACGTTAGCCGGTTCTAATTAATCTTGTCTAGCTGTTTACGGGCTGTCTTCTTTCGGAAGGGGCCTCTGAAGCGTTAGTCTAGCGCTTTAATCGCTTCTTCGGCAGTTACCTCTTCTAGGTCCGCTACTAACGCAAAAGCTGTACCCTCTAGCTGCGACTCTAGGTAGGCTAACCTGTCTTCTTTACTGTTTCCAGCATAATCGCGGTCTATCTTGTTCTTTATCTTTTTCTTAAACACCTCCTAGTCTTTAGGGTCTCTGCCTCTAAACGCTAGTAGATTAGGTAGTAACGTAATCAGTTCACTACCTTAACTATAGGCCGCCGGTAACGCGGTCTCTGCTTGTTCTTCTCGATATAGTAGCGGCGCCGACGACGCCGCTGCTACATCTATTTCAGCTAACTAAGCCTTTATCGCCTTTAGTTATGCTAGCCAATTCGCCGCTTAATTTTCTAACACGTCGATAATAGTTTCTGCTAACTCCTTCTCGGCTATTACAGCTTCTATTTCTTCTCTTAGTCGCCTGTTTTCTTCTATGTTCCTATAAAACTTCTTTTCGACGAAGGTAATAATGTCGAACACCTTCTTTGCTCTATGTTCTGTAAGATATTCTCCTATCTTATCCGGCGAGCGTGCGTACAGTTCGGCATAGCCCTCTATGCTCTTTCTCGCTTCGTCTATCTCCTCTTCTGTAAGGCCCTTAGTGGCCGTTCTATCGTCGAGGATGCTAGTGCGCCTATCCCTTGGTCTGTTAGTCTTTCTCTTTCTGCTATAGCCTGTAACGCTGCCTTCTACTGTTAAGAAGCTCTCTATAGCTGTCTTACGGTGCTGGGGGTTGTTGGTTTGGTTTATAGTATGCGCGTGCGTTATTCGGGTTGCCGGATAGTTTAACGGGCCCTTTCGCGCAGTGCAGGGTTAGTGTAGTAAGTAAGTTCAAGATATAATAATCCGGGCACGCAGATATAATTTAATACAGCCTTTTTGATAACTATATCTCAAACTGAGGAGGGAAAGGAATCTATATAGTGGTAGGTAAGGGCTTTAGGGGTGGTGTGCCAAGGCCCAGCTCGGTCTGGAAGGGCCGAGCCAAAATTTCAAGAGTCTATTCTATTACTTAGTCCCACCCCTTTCTGCCGCTGCAACAGTCTGTTAGGCGTCTTATTAACAGGCCCAAGCGTTTCCCTAGTCCTTGCTGTTGTTCTTTAGTGCTAGGGCAGCTGCAGAGAACCCGAGAGGAGTGTCTGCCTTATTGCAGCGATTAACTAGAGTTAGGCAGTTAATTGCAATGTAGTTTAGCTTATTACAGTACATATAGAGGCGTTAGTTGCAGCGATGCTGCTTTTCCTCTTACGTAAGTCGACCGTCTTAAAGCTTAGCTAAACTAAGGTCTATAGGTTCGCTGTTAACAGGAGGGAGTCGTAGGGCTAAGGGAGGATTAGGTCAGTTTTAGGTAAAGGTAGGAAGAGTCGTAACAGGACGCTAGCTCGTACAGTTGTTAAGTAGGTTGCTACGTGCCTTAATAATGTTTAAGAACAGGTTTCGACGACTGTTAAGGCGTTGGCAGAGGGTAACTAGTTCGTAAAATAACAAGGATTCGTGCTCTTAGTCCTCCAGTTTAGTAAGAAGTTCAGTGCTTAGGCCAGCAACCAAAGCCGACTTTTAGGCTTCTGTATCGTACTCGCAGTATCCGATTTCCTAGGAGAATTGTGCGTAGTAGTCAGAGAATAACTTGTTGGTTTGCTTGAGGGTTTGGATTAACTGCTAGGTTGTAGACTTGCGGTATAGGTTACTAAAGGCCGAGTCGAGAGCGGTAAGCAAGGTAGTAACGTCTGGACAAGTAACTTGTAGTGTCTTTAGGTTAAACTAGTATAAGACCTGTTACAGTGCCTTGCTAGCAAGAAGGGAGAACGCGTACGAGACCTTCTGTTGTTCGTTTAGGAAGTAGTCTGCGTTAGCTAAGAGTTTAATTAACAATCGTAGTCGAAATTTATTAAACTTGTCCTTGTCTCTATAAAATGGTTCTGGGCTAGCTACTCTCTTGCTAGTAGGTTCTCTAGTAGTGTTCTGTATTCTTAGGTTTAGAGCTTCCTGCAATTGTCCTTATGTCTAGGCTTTCTTAATTGTAAGATTAGCAATCTTTTGTTCTATCTCTTGTACCTAGTCCTTGCTGTTACGGCGGCAGAAAGGGGTGGGACTGGATAATAGGGTAGACTCTTGGAATTTCGGCTCGGCCCTTCCGGACCGAGCCGGGCCTTGGCATGCCGCCGCCCCTGAAGCTCTTATCCACTACTACATAGACTCCTTTCCCTCCTCAGTTCGAGATATAGTTATCAAAAAGGCCGTATTAAATCATATCTGCGTGCCCAGATTATTATATCTCAAACTCACTTACTACAACAAACCCCGCGCTGCGCGAAAGGGCCCGTCGAACCATCCGGACACCCGAATAACGCACGCGCACACACCAAAAACACCAAACCCAGCACTGTAAGAAGATAGAAGGCTTCTCGACGGTAGAGGGCAGCGTTACAGGCCGCAGCAGAAGCAGAAAAGGAAAGGCTAACAGAGCGAGTAAGCGCTCTAGTGTAATTGACAATAAGATCGTTATTAGCAGTTTTACAGCGGAAGAGACTGCTAAGGTTAAGGAACGAATGGCCGAATATAGGAAGATCCACGACTGTACGCTCGAGGAACTGGAAGACTATGTAATCGAGAATGGAATAGGGAAGGTCTACTACGGCATAGACCTTATCGAGATGCTGTTTTACAGAACGCTGGAAGAGAACAGACAACTAAGAGAAGAAACTAAAGCGGTAAGGGCCGAAAAGGAATCAGCAGAGACTATTATCGACGTGTTAGAAAACTAGGTGGCGAATCGACTGGCGCAACTAAAGGCGCTAAAGGATCAGCTAGCTAATATAGAAACAGCGAGACTATCGCCGCTACCGCGGCGAGAAACCTACGCAGAAACCCCCTTACCGGCAGCCTACAGTTAAGGTAGCACTACGATAACGCCACTACCTGACCTACCTGCCTTTAGTAGCGGAGACCCTTAAGCGTAGGAGGCGTTTAAAAAGAAGATCAAGAACAAGATAAGCTGCGATTACGCATCGAGCAGCGAAGAAGACAGACTGGCCTATTTAGAGGCGCGACTAGAAGGCGAAGCGTTCTCGCTAGTGTCGGATCTGGAAGAGGTAACCGCCGACGAAGCAATCAAAGCGCTGGATTAGCGCTTTGGAGACCCCTTCCAGAAGAAGACGGCCCGCGAGCAACTGGACAAGATCAGTCAGAACCGGCTGACATTCGAAGAATTTTACGGGCTGTTTAGGAAATACGCTATTAGAGCGAGAGTAGCGGAAGATAAGCAGCTGCACTTGTTAAGGCAGAAACTAAGCCCTAAACTGACGACAGCTATGGCCTCGGTAGAAGACGAAGACCTTTAAAGCTTCGTGCACCAGGCGAGAGTCACTGCCAGAAACCTGAACGCATATAGAAAACCGACGACACGTAAACCGACTTAGAAGCCGTCGCCGTCGGCGCAGGGAACCAGAACCCCTCCACTCTTCCGACAACGCGCCCAGCAGCTATTTAATCCGCAGCGCTCGTCGTTCGTCCCTACCTGTTACGCGTATAGGAAGCCTGGCTACATCGCTACGAGATGCCAAGCTTCGGATAAGCAGAAGCAGGAATATCGTGTTATAAAGCAGCCGCAGCCACCGAGAAAGGCTATACAAGCTATAGAGCCGGCTCCGAACGACACTGAGAGCGTAGACGGTAGGGTGCAGTTAAGGATTATAGGAAAAGACTAGCTGGATAGATAGGCCCCCTATCTAGCACTAACAATAGGGCACCGCACTGGAGCGAATCGACAAGAGAAGAAAGCATTAACAGCTGTAGCGATCCGCTCTCGGCAGCCGTAGAAGTGAATACGGAAACGGCGATCATCCTTCCTATTACGATCCACCCTGTTAAGAAGTCGCGCTCACCCCTCCAGTTGAAAGCTTTTATCGACACCGGAGCTCTCATTGGCGCGGCGATCCACTACCGACTAGTTCAGAAGCTAATAAAGGGATAAAGCTATCCGGTGGAAATAGCGTCGCTAACGCAGATTTCAGCGTATAACGGACAAGACACGGAAAACGTAACGCACTACGTGCCATTAAGGACCACACTGGCTGGTCGCACTACGGAAGCAACGTTCCGGATTATAGATCTCGGAAGGTTCGACATTATTATAGGGCAGAAATGGATAAAGAACCAGAAGACTATTATTAACGTAGATAAAGGCACGATAGGATTCAAAACCCCGGGTAGCGGAGCAGGGACTATCGGAACGGCCGCCACCGCCACCGCCGCCGCCGAGCCGAAAGCTACGGAGTCCGCGAAAGAGGCTCCGTCCGATCGTTCCGAATCCCTAGTTACCGTCGGACTAATAAGTTTAGAAGCTATAACGACCCTCGCGAAGTCGCCGAGCAACGAGATCTACGCTATTTCGATAAAAGACATCGAGGACCACTGCAAGATAATAGCGGAAGAAGAAGCAGACCCGTTGGAGGTGCTGCCTAAATCAGGGCGTTTCCCGGATTCTGCAGCTACTATCGACGGTTTATTAAGGACTTTAGCAAGATAGCAAGACCCCTAAATAAGGCATTGAAAAAGGAGGCCGCTAGCCTATAGAATAAGAAGTGCACAGAAGCCTTTAACCGGCTGAAAGAAGCAGTGGCCTCCGCGCCAGTTCTGGCACACTTCCAGCCAGAAAAGACAATCTATATAGAAACGGACGCGTCCGACACAGTAACGGCAGGGGTCCTTTCTTAATACGCCGACGACGGAGGGACCCTCCATCCGGTGGCCTTCTTTAGCAAATCTATAACAGAAGCCGAACGGAACTACGCGATCTACGACAAAGAACTGCTGGCCATTATACAGGCGTTCGAGGAATAGAAGCCGGAACTTATAGCTAGAAAGAGCACAGTCCAGGTTCTTACGGACTATCAGTCGCTAACCTACTTTATAAAGACGCAGAAGCTCTTACGACATTAAGCACGGTAGGCTGCCTACTTATCTAGGTTCGACTTCAAGATTACCTATCGACCCGGAGCTTAAAACGGAAAGGCTAACGCACTAACAAGAAGAGAAGGAAAGACCAGCCGCGCGAAAGAAGATCCGAACATGTTCTAGAAGATGTTAACTAAGCGGATAGTAGACGCAGAGGTGTTGAAAGAGGTAGGGGTCTGCGCGGTAGAACCGGCCCCTAAGGAAAAGACTCTCTACGAAAAGGTAGAGCAGCTTAACCAGCAACAGAAACTCGGCAAAACCAGTTTAGGGAGGCTAATAGTTCCGGAAGAACTAATTACAGAGGTCATCTAGCTGGTCTATAGCTCCGTAGATATAGGCTACGCAGACGCAAAGAAGACGATACAGGCGGTAAGAACAATCTACTGGTTTCCGCGAATATTCGAGCGAATCCACCGATTTATCGCCAACTGCTACGTATGCCGAACGACGAAGCCGCGTTACGGCTTTCCAGCAGGCTTATTAAAGCCACTGCCGATCCCCGAGAAACTGTAGCAACACATTACAATAGACTTCCTAACCGGCCCGCCGGACTCCGATAGATATAACGCTACGCTAAACGTAGTGGACTGACTAAGCAAGGAACGCTACTTTATCCCCTGCTAAGCGAGAGACGAAGGAACTACTGCGGAAGAGACTGCACGGATGTTGATTCAATACGTATAGAAGCACTGAAGCCTGCCGGACACTATCACTACAGATAGGGGTCCTTAATTCACTGCCAACGTATAGAAAGCCATTAACCAAGCTCTCGGAATTAGTGGAAAGCTCAGCACAGCAGCTTACCCTCAGACAGATAGTCAGTCTAAAGTAGCCAACCGTAAGATAGAAAAATATCTACGAATCTTCTGCGGCCACCATTAAGAAAAGTGGGTCGAGATGCTGCCGATAGCTGAGTTCTGCGCCAATTTAGCACAGTCAGAAGCTACGTTACTGGCGCCGTTCGAGATAACTTACGGTTACCTCCTAAGGATGAGTTTCCAACTACTAAACGAACCCAGCTCTTCGGAACCTTCTACTACTACTTTGTCAAAGAGAATCGCCGCGGCGGTAGCAGAAGCGCTACGATCTCAGATAGAAGAAGCGGTTAAGGTGGCGAAAGAGGCGATGGAATCAGCTTAGAAGAAGATAGTAGCTCGAGCTAACAGAAAGCGAACGCCGATAGAATTTGAGGAAGGCCAAAAGGTATAGCTCAACACGCGAAACCTAAGGCTGAAAGGCAATGCCAAGCTCAACCCCCGCTACGTAGGTCCGTTTACGATAGCAGAAAAGAGATCGCCGGTGACTTATCGGCTCCAGCTACCGAAATCGTTCCGGATCTACGACGTTTTCTATTTAGATCTGCTAAGCTTGGACCCTAAAAACGGTCTGCTACGACAGGGGTTCGCCGAACCCCCGTTAATCGAGATAGACGGTAAGGAAGAAGAGTAGGAGGTAGAAGATGTAATGGACGTAAAGAAGATAAGGGGGTCCACTAAAGCGAAGATCTCGTAGAAGGGGTAGCCGGAAGACTACGAATAGTATCCAATCGAGAACCTGCGGAATTCGGCAGAGCTGCTCAGAGAGTTCTACGTGCAGAACCCGAAGAAGCCGAAACCCGAATGGCTCTAAAGCTGATTATTCCGGAAAGAAGAAAGCCGCGTCCGCTCTATCGGCGTAGAGGCCGAAGAAAACGATTGTGGCGGTCGCCTCGGGGAGGTCTTCGACGCGGCCACTACCTACTACCAGTTCGGCAGGCAGCTTGCCAACGCCGTAGCGTGCCAGCGCCGCCGACCCTGCGGTGGGTAAGCGCTTTAGTAGAAGAAAAAGAAGAGGAAGAAACGCTGCGGACGGATCTATATAGACCTCTAAGGCGACGCACAGACTAGCCGAGCCGCAGCTTAGAAGACCACAGATCAGATCAGATAGCGTCGATTATATAAGGGCTAAGTAAAGGACTTTAGATGCCGACGACATAAGAAATTGAAGAAGCGATAAAGAGAACGCTGTTTTTGATAGAAGACAGAAGAGGTAACATCGGCGTTAGAGAGGATTTTCAAGAAGGAGACGATGAATCAAAAAAAAAAGTAAAGATTTTCAGATAGATAGGGTAACTAAGCGGTCGAGGGCGACTGCTAGTAAGGGAGGGGGGTAGTGTTACGGCAGCAGAAAGGGGTGGGACTAGATAATAGGGTGGACCCTTAGAATGTCGGCTCGGCCCTTCTGGACCAAGCCGGGCCTTGGCATGCCGCTGCCCCTAAAGCTCTCATCCACTACTATATAGACTCCTTTCCCTCCTTAGTTCGAGATATAGTTATCAAAAAGGCTGTATTGAATCATATCTGCATGCCCGGATCACTTGCTATCTAATAGTACTGCTTCTAGGCTATTAATGTGTTGGTTGAGTTTCTTTACTTGTTTAATACCTATACAGACGATGTTCGTTGCTGTAAAGAAGACTCGGAGGGCAAGGTTAGGATCGTTGTTTATTAGGTTGATAATTCCTTCTGCTAATAGGTCTAGTTGTAAGTATTCCTTAAAGGGGACCTCTTCTCGTAGAGTGTAGAAGACTATGTTAATAGTCTAGTGTTTGGTTAATAGCTCGTAATGTTAAGGGTAGAGCTAAGTAGTCGGAAAGGGTTAATGTAAAAGTCGAAGTAAGTAGGAGGGGCTGGAAGAAACAAAGTCTAAAGGAGGGGATGTAAAAGTTAATATAGAAAGGGAAGCTAAAGTCTAAATTAAGGAGTGTGAAAACTAAGTGTTAGAAGGAAGGGCTAAAGTCTAGAGTGTAAAAGCTGAATTGGATGCACAAGACGAGCTATAAACAAGAAGAAGAGAAAGATTAGTAGGCAGCAGCTAGTTCTTATATCCCCCTGCCCTAGCTAGTTGTTTGCGTGTTTGCTAGTAACTTTCTTACCAAACTCTGTTTCTTTGTTCTGCTAACAAATTCATTTCCTGGACCCGCTTTTGTTAAAGGTTCCAGAACTAAGCTAGGGACGTTTGCAGAGCTAGTTGCATTGCCTTTTACGCTCTTAGCATCTTCTTGCTCCAGCCTATAGTTGTTGGGTTGTAGTCTGTAAATCTTAATAGTTCTAGTTAGGTTCTAGATGCTGTTGTTTTCCGTTTTACATCTGTTAACTGTGTTTTCCGTTTTACATCCGTTGACCGTAATATAAGAGAAGAAATAGAAGCTATTGATCTAGGCACGCAGATATAATTCAATACGGCCTTTTTGATAACTATATCTCGAACTGAGGAGGGAAAGGAATCTATGTAGTAGTAGTGGGGGGCTTTCGTAGTGGTGGTGCCAAGGCCCGGCTCGGCCTGGACGGGCCGAGCCGAAATTCTAGGGTCCACCCTATTAATCTGTCTTACCTCTTTCCACCGCCGCAACACTACCCCCCTCCCTTACTAGCGGTCGCCCTCGACCGCTTAGTCACCCCATCTATCCGAAAATCTCCACTTTTTTTTTTGATTTATCGTCTCTTTCTCCAAAATCCCCTCCGACGGTAATGTTACCTCTTCCGCCTTCTATCGCTTCTTGAATTTCTTACGTTATCGGCGTCTAAGGTCCTTCACTTGGCGTTTATGTGATCGGTGCGCCTAATCCGTGCCATCTGATCTAAGCCGTAGGTTATCTGAGCTGCGCCGTAGCCAGTCTGTGCGCCGGCGCAGAAGGTCTATATAGATCTTTCCGCGGCTCTATCTCTTCTTCTTTTTCTTTCTCTACCAAAGCCTTTACGCACTATAGGGTCGGCGGCGCTGGCACGCTACAGCGTTAGCGAGCTGGCGGCCGAGCCGGCGATAGGTAGTGGCCGCGTCGAAGGCCTCCCTAAAGGCGACCGACACGATCGTCTTTATCGGCTTCCGCGCCGGTAGAGCGGACGTAGCTTTCTTCTTTTATTTCTATCTCTTTCGGAAGTCGTTAGTTTCGGAGCCATCCGGGTTTCGGCTTTAGCGAGTTCTGCGCGTAGAAGTCTCTAAGCAGCTCCGCCGAATTCCGCAGGTTCTCGATCGGATACCATTTATAGTCTTCCGGCCACCCCTTCTACGACATCCTCGCTTTAATGGACCCCCTTATCTTCTTTACGTCCATTACGTCTTCTACCTCCTACTCTTCTTTATTACTGTCTATGTCGACAGGCGGGGGTTCGGCGAACCCCTGTTCTGGAAGGCCATCCTTAGGGTCTAGGCTTAGCAGATCTAAATGGAAAACGTCGTAGATCCGGAACGCCTTTGGCAGCTAGAGCCAATAAGTCACCGGCGACCTCTTTTCTATTATCGTAAACGGACCTACATAGCGTGGATTCAGCTTGGCGTTGCCTTTTAGCCTTAGGTTCTTCGTGTTAAGCTATACTCTTTGGCCTTCCTCGAATTCTATCGGTGACCGCTTCTTATTAGCTCGAGTCACTATCTTCTTCTAAGCCGATTCTATCGCGTCTTTCGCCACTTTGGTCGCTTCTTCCATCTGAGATCGGAGCGCTTCCGCCGCCGCTGCGGCGACTCTCTTTGACGACGTAGTAGTGGTAGTAGAAAGCTCCGGCGAGCCGGCGTCGCTCGGTGGCTGGAAGCTTAGCCTCGGAAGATAACTGTAGGTTATCTCGAACGGCGCCAGCGACGTCGCTTCTGACTGTGTTGAGTTCGCGCAGAATTCGGCCATCGGCAACACCTTAACCCAATCTTCTTAATGATGGCCGCAGAAGGTTCGTAGGTATCGTTCTATCTTACGGTTAGCGACTTCAGACTGACCGTCGGTTTAAGGGTGAGCGGCGGTGCTGAGCTTTCTATAAATTCCGAGAGCTTGGTTAATAGCTTTCTATACGTCGGCGGTGAATTGAGGACTCCTATCCGTAGTGATAGTGTCCGGCAGCCTATAGTGCTTCTATACGTGTTGGATTAACATTCTTGCCGTTTCTTCTGCAGTAGTTCCCTTATCCTTAGCTTAACATAGGATGAAATGGCGCTCTTTGCTCAGCCGATCCACTACATTAAGCGTAGCGTTATATCCATCGGAGTCCGGCAGGCCGGTTACGAAATCCATCGTAATGTGCTGCTATAGTTTCTCGGGGATCAGCAGTGGCTTCAATAAGCCTGCTGGAAAGCCGTAACGCGGCTTCGCCGATCGGCATACGTAGCAGTTGGCAATAAATCGGTGGATCCGTTCGTAGATCCGCGGAAACCAGTAGATCGTTCTTACGGCCTGCGTCGTTTTCTTCGCTCCGGCGTAGCCAACATCTATAGAGTTATAGACTAGCTAGATGACCTCCGTAATTAGTTCTTCCGGAACTATTAGCTTTCCTAAGCCGGTTTTGCTGATCTTCTGTTGTTGGTTAAGTTGTTTTACCTTCTTGTAGAGAGTTTCTTCCTTAGGGGCTAGCTCCACCGCGCAGACCCCTACTTCCTTCAACACCTCTGCATCTACTATCTGCTCGGTTAACACCTTCTGGAACATATTAGGGTCTTCTTTCGCGCGGCTCGTCTTCCCTTCTCTTCGCGTTAACGCGTTAGCCTTTCCGTTTTGAGCCCCTAGTTAATAGGTGATCCTAAAGTCGAACCCTAATAAGTAGGCGGCCTACTGAGCTTGGCGACGGGAGAGCTTCTGCGTCTTTATAAAGTAGACCAGCGACTAGTGGTCCATAAGGACCTGAACCGTGCTCTTTCCAGCTATAAGCTCCGGTTTCCACTCCTCGAAAGCCTGAATAATCGCCAGCAGCTCCTTATCGTAGATAGCGTAGTTCCGTTCGGCCTCCGTTATAGACTTGCTAAAGAAAGCTACCGAATGGAGGGTCTCGTCGTCGCTATATTAAGAAAGGACCCCTGCCGTCACTGTATTGGAAGCGTCCGTTTCTACGTAGATCGTCTTTTCTGGTCGGAAGTGCGCTAGCACTGGCGCAGAGGCTACTGCTTCTTTCAGCCGTACGAAAGCTTCCGTGCACTTCTTATTCTATAGGCCAGCTGCTTCTTTCTTTAGCGCCTCGTTCAGGGGTCTCGCTATCTTGCTAAAGTCCTTTATAAATCGTCGATAGTAGCTGCAGAAGCCGAGAAACGCTCTGATCTGCGTAGTGTTTCCTGATTTCGGCTGCTTCCACTCCGCGACGGCGGCGACCTTTAATGGGTCTATCCAAATTCTATCTCTTCCGACGATAAGACCGAGATATTTAACCTCGGTTTGGTAGAACTCGCTCTTTTTCGTGTCCGCGTTCAGTCCGACCTTACAGAGCCTAGTCAACACCTTCTCGATGTAGTCCGTGTGTTGCTCTCTCGTTCTATCTGTATAGATAAGGATGTCGTCCAGGTAGATAGACACGAACCGTTCTAACATGTCTATAAAGGTGTGGTTTATAAAGCGTTGCTACACCGCCGGCGCGTTGGTAAGTCCGAAAGGCATTACCAACCACTTGAAATTGCCCATTCGCGTCGCGAACGTCGTAAGGTCTTCTGTCTGCCCTTCTTCGTTCCTTAGTCGATAGAACGCTTGGCGGATGTCTAGCTTGCTAAACTACTTAGCCTTCGCTACCCGCTGTATAGTTTTATTAATTAGCAGCAGTGGATACACGTCTCTCTTAGTGACCTTATTGAGGCCTCGATAGTCCACATATAGTCAGAGACTACCTCCGGGCTTCCGTACGAAAAGAATCGGTAACGCATATTCGGCAGAACTCGGCGTAATAAACTTCTTTGCTAGGTTTTCGCGAACGAACACCTCTACCTAGTCCAGTTCCGCTGGCGACAGTCGTCTTAGGGGCTCGGTTCTTAGCAGCGTAGCCCCCTCCTTTAGTCGGATCTTGTTGTTATATTCCGGTCGATAGAGCGGCAATAGGTTAGAGTCGGCTTTTAAGAATACGTTAGCGTAATCGTAGAGCTCGCTTGGCAGTACCTCCAGTGGATCCACTTCTTCTTCCGCTATTATCTTCCGGTAGTCTTCGATATCTTTTATCGAGATAGCGTAGATCTTATTGCTTAGCGACTTCGCGAGGGTCGTTATTGCTTCTGAACTTATTATTCGGACGGTAACCGGAGGTTCGGAACGATCGGACGGAGCCTCTTTCGTAGACGCCGCGGCGTTTGGCTTAGCGGCGGCGGTCGTTCCGGTGGTCCCTGTTCCGCTACCCGGGGTTTTGAATCCTATCGTGCCTTTATCTACGTCGACGATGGCCTTCTGATTCTTTATCCATTTCTGCCCTATAATAATGTCAAACGTTCCGATATCCATAATTCGGAACGTCGCTTCCGTGGTGCGACTAGCTAAGGTAGTCTTTAGCGGCACGTAGTGCGTAACGCTTTCCATGTCTTGTCCGTTGTACGCCGAAATCCTCGTCGGCGACGCCAATTCCACTGGATAACCGTATCCCTTTATCAGTTTCTGAACTAACCAGTAGTAGATCGCTGCGCCAATAAGAGCTCCGGTGTCGATAAAAGCTTTCAGCTAAAGTGGTTTGCTCGATCCGTTAAGGGGGTGGACAGTGATTAGAAGGATAATAGCTGTTTCCGTGTTTACTTCCACTGCAGCCGATAGCGGATCGCTGCAGCTATTAATGCTCTCTTTTGTCGACGTAGCTCGCGTTAATGCCCTGTTGTCTATGCTGGATAGGGGGCCTATCCTTCTAGCTGGTCTTTTCCCAAAATTCGCAGTAGCACTCCACCGTCTACGCTGTTAGTATCGTTCGGAGCCGGCTCCATAGCTTGTATGGCCTTTCTCGGTAGCGGCGGCTTCGTTGCTCGATATTCCTGCTTCTGCTTATCCGAAGCTTGGCATCTCGTAGCGATGTAGCTAGGCTTTCCGTATGCGTAGCACGTAGGGACGAACGCCGATCGCAGTAAATACGACGACTGCTGGGGCGTTCGTCGGAAAGGCGCAGGGGGCTGCGCCGTCTGTGTAAGGGGCCCAAGGATCTTGGTCCAGAAACTTGAGGTTGGGTATCTATATAAAGGAACTAATAGGCAGTTCCTTCGACGTCTGCTCCGTACGATTTGTACCTACGAAGCCAAGCTAGCATTTTCCCCTTTGTGCCAGGGTGCAAGGTTCACCCTCCGTACGGAGGATCGGGAGTTACCTCCTCCGTACAGTAGTGCCGGGTTTCCACCCCCCCCCCCTAATCCGAGGGGCGGTAGCTTCCCTTTAAGCAGGACCGTAGTGTTCTCCCTCTGTACGGAGGTAGGGTCCTGTCGGTTGCTCCGTACAGAGGGTAGGGTCGTACTGGCGCCGCTAAGTCGCAGTCCTTAGGGCGACGGTCGGCTTAGGTCGGGTTTAGGACCTGGGCCAGGCGGCGCCCCCTAACAATACCCCCCCCCTTTCCCTTTCTCGTAGTGCTTCGTCCGTACGGCGGCATGTCTAAACTACCCAGCTCCTGCTGTTCCTTTGGCAGGTTGTAGCTTCCTATTTCGTCCGGTCGTCCGAGTCGTCGTCCCTCGTTACTTCCCCTAGGTCGTAGTTGCCTCTTGCTATTTCACCTGTCTATAGCAGCTGCCTTGCTTGCTATTCCTACTATAGCAGGCAGTCAGCCTAAGCCTTCTCCCTTCTCTTCCCTTCCCCTTTCTCTTTTCCCTATACAACGTCCACTATCTACTACCGTCTACTACCGTCTACTATCTGCTACTACTAGCTACCAACTACCAACTACCAACTAACTACTACTACCAACCAACTACTACTAGCTACTATGTCTGCCCCGTCCAGTCCCCTCGTCGCTGCTGGCCCCGCCCCTCCCCCTCGTCCGGCCGGGGTCCCCCCCTACTTTGACTATGTACAGTAGGGCCCCCAACTTAACTAGCAGCTACTCTTCCGGTTTGTACGGGTTCTTATCTTCTGTACGGTCTGATCTGACGTCTTAGGTGCTATACCTGCGAGCAGCAGGATGCGGCCGGGCTCCCCTTCTACCCCTTCTAGTGTAACCCTGCCTGGGTTATACCCGATTAGGTAGCTACGGCCTGGCCGTCGTACGTTAACGCCCTCCTTATCGCTACCTGGGGCCAGCCCTATGCCCCCTGCCCTAACTCCCCCTGGCCCTTACTTAGCCTATACCGCCTCCTAGGTTTCTGGGCTAGGGTGTGTGCCTTATGCAAGTAGAAGGATAGCTCCCTCTACTGCCCCTTCCGCCGTCTAGGGGAGGCACGTAGGGGTAGGGGGGTGCCTCTGCTCCCTGGGGCTGGCCCTGGTAGGGGTAGGGGGGTGCCTCTGCTCCCTGGGGGTAGCCCTGGTGGGGGTAGGGGCCCGGCCGGGTCTGAGGTAGTGGAAATCTCAGATAATAAGTAGGGTGTTCTGGTCCCTAGGGGGGGGGGGTAGTGGCTAGTAAGCCACCCCCCCCCTTAGGTAGTGTGAGAAATTTCGGACGGTGTCCTTCCTAGCTCTTCTTATTTCTACTTCCCCTCCTATTTGTCCCTTAGCTGTTCCTTCCCTCCAGCCCTTATCTCGTACAGTGTCGTACGAAGTTGTGTTAGTAGGGTACTGTAGCGTCCTACGTCGTAGTATTCGATCCTTTAACAACCTAGGTTTGTCTGCGGCTACCCTGTCCTTAGGGTAGATCGTGCCCCCTTCCGCCGTACAGCGCAGTGTTACTGTAGCTGGGCAGGGGAGTGGTCCTCCTCCTATCTGTCTAGTGCGGTTGTGTCTTGTAGGGCCTCGTACGGTTCCTATATAGGCTCTGCCTATCCTCTCCATTTTATTAAGTACTCTGCCTTCCCCTGCTTCCTCCGACTCTTAAGGATCCCTTCTACCTTATACTCTTCTTGGCCCTCGGTTATAATTGCAGGTAGGCGCGCGTCGTCGGTCGTCTTATGCAGCAGGGGGTCCGTGCTCGCCGGTTGTACGAGGTCTACGTAGAAGACTGGATAAATCCCTAGGGGCGTGTTTAGTCGTACAGCGTATGTCTCTACCGGCCGGATTACCGTAAACTTCCTGTTCCTCCAATCTAACTTCTTGCTCGGCCGGTCTGTACGGATGTTCCGCTAGTTTAGCCAGACCTTATCCCCTGCCTCGTACCTTGGTGCAGCCTGTCGTCCCTTGTTAGCCTGCTCTTCCGCGTTCTGCTAGGCTAGGGCCAGGCTCGCCTTTGCCTATTGGTAGGCGTTCGTAATCGTCTGTACGATGGCCTCTCCTTATTGGATTAGGGATCGTACAGGGCGCAGGGTGTTGCTACTTAGGGTCAGTAGGAGCGGGGAATGGTCGTATCTATAGGTCGTAAAGAAGGGGGACAGTCCTGTAGCATCGGCTGTACAGCTGTTAATAGCTAGCTCCGCTATTAGGAGAAGGCAGTTCCAGTTCGTCTAGTTATAGTCGATGTACGCTCGGAGGTACGCTTCCAAGGTTGAATTGGCCCTCTCTGTCGCCCCGTCCGTCTGCAGGTGCTATGCGGTGGACAGGCGACGCTCTACCTTTAGTAACTGGCAGATCCGTGCCTAGAGCTGGCTCGTAAACTGTAGCCCCTAGTCTGATACAATTAACCTAGGGAAACCGTGCTTGCTGAACGTCGTCCGGATAAAGGCCTAGGCGGTGTCCTCGGCTGTAATAGTGTCTATCCCCTCTAGTATTACCCCCTTCGTCAACTTGTCTATAACTACTATAATGTTTCGCCGTCCGTCGCTCTTAGGGAGGTCCGTAATGAAGTCTACGGTTAGATCTTGCCAGGGTCGGTCCGGTATCGGCAAGGGCTTTAGCAGCCTATGCTTTAGCTTACGCTAGGGCTTCGTCCGTCTGCATACATCGCAGTTCCGTACAAACCTGCGAATGTCCTTCGCCATCGCCGGCCAGTAATAGTCCTGGGCGATAATGCTGTACGTCTCCTCGCGCCCTAGGTGCCTAGTAGCTATAGAGTTATATGCCCGTTGTATTAAGCTCGTACAGAGCTTCTCGTCCGCCGGGACCTATATCCGATTTCTGAACTTTAGGTTGTTCTCCTCGTCTACTGAGCATTCGGCTGTCGATACCTTAAGGTGGAGCTCGGCTAGGAGCTTCCGTTGCCCCCCCTAGATCGCTGTACAGGCCCCTCGGTATACCTCGTCCTTCTCTACTGCCTCTTCCTATGTTTGTAGTCAGGGTTCCTATAGATGTGTCGCTGCTAGGCGGATAGTCTCCCCGCCTGGCTCTCCCTTGAACATCTGGAATGTCCGCGACTTCAGCCGGTCGTCCTCGTACGTCGTTGGTATGTCCTGGTCCCGTCTAGACAGTGCGTCGGCCCTGCTGTTGTCCTTACCCTTGCAGTACTAGAGTCTTATGTTGAACCGGCTTAGGTACATTGCCTATCGTACGTGCCTCTTAGACAGCTTCCGGGGTTAAGTAAAGTATTCCAAGTTCTTGTAGTCCGTTAGGGCGAGGAACTTAGGCACCGAGCGGAGTTCCCTATCCTAGGCTTCGCAACACCGTACGACTGCCAGCAACTCTTTGTCGTAGATAGGGTAGTTGCACTTAGCTAGGGAGTTCTTCCTAGAGAAATACGCATATAGGTGTAGGAGTCCGTCCGAGCCTACCTATAACAGGATACCCCTAATGCAGTACCCCGAGGAGTCGGTTTCCAGTATTATCGTACGCTCTGGGTCAAAGGCGGCGAGCGTTGGTCCTGTAGTAAAGAGCTCCTTTAGCTTGTCGAAGCTCTTATCGCATTCGTCCAACTATTTGAACTGCTTGTCTTTGTGCGTTAGCTCAACTAGGGGGCGTACGATCTCCGAGTAGTTCTATATAAACTGGCGGTAGAAGTTGGCAAACCCAAGGAATTCCCGTACGCCCTTGACGTTCGTAGGCGGCTTCTATAGCTTAATGGCATCAATCTTCTTCCTATCTATACTAATACCTTTCCCTGCCTCGATAATAAAACCTAGGTATTTCGTACGTTGGACACCGAATTCGCATTTGTCGATATCGAGGTACAAGCCTGCCTGCTACAGACGGTCCAGCACCTTCTTAACATCCTGTACGTAGTCCGCGTAGGTGCCGTCTATAAAAACCAGGGTGTCGTCGAGGTATGCCGAGCAGATGTCGTCTAGTAACCCTTGCAGGGACTTGTTAATGTACCTTTGGAAGGTTGCCGGTGCATTGGCAAGGCCAAAGGGGGTAACTAGCTACTCAAAAAGACCGTATCTCGTACGGAAGGCAGTTATCTATTTATAGCCTTCCTTAATCCGTATCTTGTGGAAGGCCGAGACTACGTCAAGCTTGGTGAACTACTTCGCCTTGCTGATCCGTCCGAGGGTCTCCTTAATAAGGGGTAGGGGGCACCGGTCCTTCTTAGTAATCGCGTTGATGCCTCTGTAGTCTACGCAGAAACGCAGTCTAGCTTTCCCCTCCTTATAGACAAACAGTACTGGGGCTCCTGCAGGCGACGTACTGGCCCAAATGAACCCTTTGGCAAGCAGGTCGTCCAGCGTCTTGCGCAGTACTAGGAGTTCTCTAGAGGACATTCTATACAGTGGTCCGTACGGTACCTCTAGCAGCCTCCTATCCGGACGGGGTTCTAGCTAGATGTTATAGTCAATCCCTTCCCCTTGGTATAGCGGCAGCTTCGAGGCTAACTTTGGTTCAAAGAGGTCCAGGTACCTAACATACTCTTTTAGGAGCTTCGTACAGGGATTTGTCGCTTCCTTAGGCGCTAATGCCTTCTTAATGTCCGCCGTTGCTGTGTTAATTTCGGCCCTGGCATTGCTACCTTGCGGGAACCTCCCCTGGTCCCGGATTCTCCGCTTCGTTGCTGCTAGGTACAGCCGTCCTCGTCCGACGTCTAGCTTGCCCCTCTAGCGCTCTATCTAAGGCTTTCCCAGTATCAGGTTATAACCTAACCTGTCCTGTACGACGTAGAGGTATAAGTCTTGCTCGTAGTGTCCCTGTACCTCCATTGTTACTTTTACTATATAGGTAATGTCCGGTCCTCGCCCGGTAATGCCCAGCATGTGTACAGGTACTGTAGGGGTTATCTCAATCCGATGTCTCTGTACGAAGTCTTCGCTAATTACTCTATACACCAGGCATCCCGTGTTAATCAATGTCCGCGCCGTTGCGGACCCGTTCAACGTCGGTCGTACGATAAACAGCGTCGTCGTTATGTAGTTGCTCTTGAAAGATGGCCAAGTAAAGCTTTGATTTGGCAGTCTATCTCGCACCCGCCTCTAGCAGAGTCTTCGCTTAGAGGCTACTCTTTTCCCGACTCGTCGTCGTCCGAGTGGGACACCTAATCTTCTCGTTAAAGCGCTGCAGTTGCTACTCTCGCAGTGGTCGGTCTTCCCCCAGGTCTCTCTGCTGGCAGAAGCCCGCAATTCCGTACAGTGTGGCCTATCTTGCTATACCGGTAGCAGCTCCCTTCTGCTCGTCTCTTGTTAAGGGTAGCTGCGTCTACCTATTGCGCCTTTTTGGCGGCGGTCCTTAGCCGTACGGTAGCTGCTGCCGCCACCCTCGTCGTCGTCGGTTCCCAGTCTATAGCGTCCGTCTGTCGCTAGGGGGGTTGTCTTATCTCCTAAGCGCGGCCTATCCGCCCTAGCCTGCGTTGCTGGTTATCGACTATCCTAAGGAGGTCGCAAAATCCCTCGTACATAGCTGGTCGCATTACGCCTACCAGCCCCGTTATAATCTCCTTAGAGAGGCCTACCTCTAAAGAGGTGATCTTTATCCTGTCCTCCTATTGGAGACCCCCTGCTTCTGCCAGAGTCTAGTCAAATTCCGTAAGGAATTCTCGTACGGTCCTACGCCCTTGTTTCATCGTGTTAACCTGTAGGAGTGCTCGGCTCTCGCGGTCCGGGTCCTTGTAGCTCTTGTCCAGAGCTGCCTAGAGCATCGTTATCGTAGCTATTGCCGGGTTGGCAATAGCCGTCTTATAGTACGGCAGAATTCGTGCTGCCGCCCTGCCCTTTAACCTCCTAAAGAGGTAAACCACCTTGTCCAGCTCGGTCGGGTAGGCTCCTAAGTCGACCAGGAGCTTGGAGCGCATCTGGGCCGCCCAGGAGGGGTACTCGGCCGGAGCCTTACCGTCGTACGTAGAAACGTCGGGGAGTTTGTTCCTAGGGGTCGAGGTGTAGGTTATTGTGTTCGTCGTCGTCGTAGGGGTCGGATCGCGATCGGACGCCCTAAGCTGTCGTAGCTCCTGTTCCTGTTGGGAAATTATTGCGGCCTAGTAGCTTACTTGTTGCTCGAGCTGCCTCTTGCCTTCCAGCAGCTCCTTGTATACGCGGTGCATATGTCCCTCTATAGCTGTAGGTTCTATAGGGATGTCGCCGTCTATCTTTGTTTTGTTACTGCGGTTACCGACAGTAAGATCAGTTCCTAATGTAAGGGGCCTAAGGATCTTGGTCCAGAAACTTAAGGTTGGGTATCTACATAAAGGAACTAATAGGCAGTTCCTTCGACGTCTGCTCTGTACGATTTGTACCTACGAAGCTAAGCTAGCATTTTCCCCTTTGTGCCGGGGTGCAAGGTTTACCCTCCGTACGGAGGATCAGGAGTTACCTCCTCTGTACGGTAGTGCCGGGTTTCCACCCCCCCCCCCCTAATCCGAGGGGCGGTAGCTTCCCTTTGAGCAGGACCGTAGTGTTCTCCCTCTGTACAGAGGTGGGGTCCTGTCGGTTGCTCTATACGGAGGGTGGGGTCGTGCTGGCGCCGCTAAGTCGCAGTCCTTAGGGCGACGGTCGGCTTAGGTCGGGTTCAGGACCTGGGCCAGGCGGCGCCCCCTAACAGTCTGCGCCGACGGCGACGACTTCTGAACCGATTTGCGTAATTTCGCGTAAGCGCTCAAGTTTCTTGCAGTAACTCTCGCTCTGTGCACGAAGCTCTCGAGGTCTTCGTCTTCCACCGACGCTATAGCTGCGGCCAGTTCAGGGTTTAGCTTCTGCCTTAATAGGTAGAGCTGCTTATCTTCCGCTACCTGGGCCCTAATCGCATATTTTCTAAACAAACTGTAGAACTCCTCGAACGTCTGCCGGTTCTGGTTGATCTTATCCAGCTGCTTACGGGCCGTCTTCTTTCGGAATGGGTCTCTAAAGCGCTGGTCTAGTGCTCTAATCGCTTCCTTAGCAGTCGCCTCTTCTAGGTCCGCTACTAGCGAAAAAGCTTCGCCTTCTAATCGCGATTCCAGGTATGCTAGTCTGTCTCCGGCGCTGTTTCTGGCATAGTCGCAGTCTATCTTATTCTTGATCTTCTTCTTAAACGCTTCCCAGTCTTCGGGGTCTCTACCTCTAAACGCCGGCGGGTCTGGTAATAATGTTATCGAGGTGCTACCTTAACTATAGGCCGCTAGTAAGGCGGTCTCTGCTTGTTCTTCTCGATGCGGTGGCGGCGGCGGCATCGCTGCTTCTATATTAGCTAGTTGATCCTTCAGCGCCTTTAGTTGCGCCAGTCTATTCGCCGCCTAGTTCTCTAACATGTCGATAATGGTTTCTGCCGATTCCTTCTCGGCCCTTACCGTCTCTACTTCTTCCCTTAACTGTCTGTTTTCTTCTACGTTCCTATAAAACTTCTTTTCTATAAAGGTGATAATGTCAAACACCTTCTTAGCTCCGTGCTCTATAAGATATTCTCCTATCTTATCCGGCGTGCGTCCGTACAGTTCGGCGTAGCCCTCTATGCCCTTTCTCGCTTTATCTACCTCTTCTTTTGTAAGGCCTTTATCGGTCGTTCCGTCGTCGAGAATGCTGGTACGCCTATCCCTCGGTCTGTCAGTCCTTCTCTTTCCGCTGCGGCCTGTAACGCCGTTCTCTACCGCTAAGAAGCCTTCTATCTTCTTACAGTGCCTTAGGGGTTGTTGTTGGTGTGTGTAGTGTAGTGCGCGTGCGTTATTTAGGTTTCCGGATGGTTCGACGGGCCCTTTCGCGCAGCGCAGGGTTGGTGTAGAGAGTGAGTTCGAGATATAATAATCCGGGCACGCAGATATAATTCAATACGGCCTTTTTAATAACTATATCTCGAACTGAGGAGGGAAAGGAATCTATGTAGTGGTGGTAGGGGGCTTTCGTAGTGGTAGTGCCAAGGCCCGGCTCGGCCCGGACGGGCCGAGCCGAAATTCCAGGGTCCACCCCATTAATCTGTCCTACCTCTTTCCACTGCCGCAACAGCAGTAATAGCTAGGAAGGAATTAGCAGAAACTATTATTAACGTGCTAGAAAATTAAGCAGCAAATCAGCTAGTACAACTAAAGGCAATAAAGGCTTGGTTAGCTAATATAGAAGTAGCAGTGTCGTTAGTGCCGCTACTATATCGAGAAGAACAAGCAGAGACTACCTCGCCGGCTAATCCGAGCACGTAAATAAGGTTCAATACAGCTGTTTTAATAACTATATCTCGAACTAAAGAAGGAAAGGAATCTATGCGGCAGTAGGTAAGGGCTTTAGGAGTAGCGTGCCAAGGCCCGGCTCGGTCCGAAAGGGCCGAGCCGAAATTCTAAGGGTCTATCCTATTACTTAGTCCCACCCCTTTCTGCCGCTGCAACACTACCCCCCTCCCTTACTACCAGTCGCCCTCGACTGCTTACTTATCTGTCCCCCCCTTTTTTTTTCAACGTTACCTCTTCGCTTTCTTCTATTTCAAAACTATCCCCTTTCTTTATCTTCTTTCTTCTTACATTGTCGCTATCTGACGTCTCTTACTTCGGCTTCTATCTAATCGGAAGAGCTATCTAATCTGAGCTAGCAGCCGTCTAAGCTACGGCGTAGCTGGCCTGTGCGCCGCTGTAGAGGTCTATATAGATCCGTCCGTAGCTCGCTGTCTCTTCTTCTCTTTATTCTCTATTATAGTCTTAAGCGCTACTGTAAAGCCGGCGGCGCTGACGCCGCTTTACGAAATCGAACGGCTACGAGCCTTTCTTGTTTAGGGCGGCGTCGGCGACCGTTGCGTCGAAGCGGTAGTGGTCTTCGGCCTTATAGCTATTATCCGACCGGCTTCGCCGGTCGGCAGTAGTAGTAGAGCCGAAGACCCTGACCAAACGCGCTACTACGATCGTTTCTATCGGTCTTCTTGCCGATAGAGCGGACGCGGTTTATCTTCTTCTTTCGGAGCTATTAGCTTCGGAGCTATTTAGGCCTTGGCTTCTTCAGATTCTGCATATAGAACTCCTTTAGCAGCTCTACCGAGTTCCAGAGATTCTCGATCGGATACTATTTATAGTCTTCTAGCTATCCTCTCTACGAGATCCTTGCTTTAACAGACCCTCTTATCTTTCTTATATCTCCTATATCTTCTACCTCCTACTCTTCTTCTTTACTATCTATCTCGACTAGTGGAGGTTTAGCGAACCCCTAATCCGGAAGACCGTCTTTAGGATCCAAACTTAGCAGATCTAATTAAAAGACGTCGTAGATCCGGAACGATTTTGGTAGCTAGAGCCGATACGTTACTAGCGACCTCTTTTCTACTATCTTAAACGGACCTACGTAGCAGGAGTTAAGCTTAGCGTTGCCTTTTAGCCTTAGGTTCTACATGTTAAGCTATACCTTTTGGCCTTCCTCAAATTCTTTTAGTAACCGCTTTCTATTAGCTCGAGTTACTATCTTCTTCTAAGCCGATTCTATCGCCTCCTTCGCTACGCGGATTGCTTCTTCTATCTAAGATTTAAGCGCTTCTGCTGCAGCAGTAGCGACTCTCTTCGACGAGGTAGCGATAGATGTAGAAAGTTCCGAAGACCTAGGTTCGTTTGGCGGTTGGAAGCTCATTCTTAAAAGATAACTATAAGTTATCTCGTGTTGCAGCGGCAGAAAGGGGTATGACTAAGTAATAGGGTAGACCCTTGGAATTTCGGCTCGGCCCTTCTGGACCAAGCCGGGCCTTGGCACACTACCCCTAAAGCTATTACCTACTACTATATAGATTCCTTTCCCTCCTTAGTTCGAGATATATTTATTAAAAAGGCTGTATTGAATTATATCTGTATGCCTAGATTATTATATCTCGAACTTACTTACTGTTGCAGCGGTGGAAAGAGGTAGGACAGATTAATGGGGTGGACCCTGGATTTCGGCTCGGCCCTTCCGGACCGAGCCGGGCCTTGGCACCACCCTCTATCAAAGCCCACCACCGCCACTATATAGATTCCTTTCCCTCCTCAGTTCGAGATATAGTTATTAAAAAGGCCGTATTAAATCATATCTGCGTGCCCGGATCATTATATCTCGAACTCACTCTCCACACTACACCCGCGCTGCGCGAAAGGGCCCGTTGAACTATCCGGAAACCCGAATAACGCACGCGCACCCACCAACACACCAACAACAACCCCCCCCCACCAAGGCACTGTAAGAAGATAGAAGGCTTCTCGACGGTAGAGAGCGGCGTTACAGGCTGCAGCAGAAGCAGAAGAGGAAAGACTGACAGAGCGAGCAGACGCTCCAGTATAGTTAACGATAAGATCGTTATTAGAGGTTTTACGGCGGAAGAGACCGCTAAGATCAAGGAACGAATAAGCGAATATAGGAAGATCCACGACTGCACGCTCGAGGAATTGGAAGATTACGTAAATAAGAATGGAATAGGGAAGGTCTACGACGGTATAGACCTTATCGAGATGCTGTTCTACAGAACGCTGGAAGAGAACAGACAGCTAAGAGAGGAAGTAGAGACAGTAAGGGCCGAAAAGGAATCGGCAGAGACTATCGTCAACGTGTTAGAACACTAAGCGTCGAATCGACTGGCGCAGCTAAAGGAGCTAAAGGATTAACTGGCTAATATAGAAGCAGCGAAGTCGTCGCCGCTACCGCGGCGAGAAGCCTACTACGTGGAAACCACCTCGCCGGCGGCCTATAGTCAAGGTGGCACTACGATAACGCTACTGCCGGACCTACCTGCTTTCGGTAGCGGAGACCCTAAAGCGTAGGAGGCATTTAAGAAGAAGATCAAGAACAAGATAAGCCGCGATTACGCAGCAAGCAGCGAAGAAGACAGACTGGCCTATTTAGAGGCGCGACTAGAAGGCGAAGCGTTCTCGCTGGTAGCGGACCTGGAAGAGGTAACCGCGGAAGAAGCGATCAAAGCGTTAGATCAACGCTTCGGAGACCCCTTTAGGAAGAAGACAGCCTGTAAGCAGCTGGATAAGATTAACCAGAACCAGCAGACGTTCGAAGAGTTCTACGGACTGTTCAGGAAATATGCCATCAGAGCGAGAGTGGCAGAAGATAAGCAGCTGCACTTACTAAGGCAGAAACTGAGCCCTAAGCTGGCCGCCGCTATAGCGTCTGTAGAAGACGAAGACCTTGAGAGCTTCGTGCACTAAGCGAGAGTTACCGCAAGAAACTTGAGCGCTTACGCGAAATCACGCGAATCGAACCAGAAGCCGCTAATAACGCAGACTACACGACCCCCTGCGCCTTTCCGGAGAGCGCTACAGCAGCCACCTTATCAGTCACAGCGCTCGTCGTTCGTCCCTACCTGTTTCGCGTGTGGCAAGCCTGGCCACATCGCCACGAGATGCCAAGCATCGGATAAGCAGAAGTAGGACTATCGCGTTATAAAGCAGCCGCAACCGCCGCAGCCACCGAGAAAGACTATACAAGCTATAGAGCCGGCTCCGAACGACACCGAGAGCATAGACGGCGGCGTACAGCTAAGAATTATAGGAAAAGACCAGCTAGACGGATAGGCCCCCTATCTAGCATGGACAACAGGGCATCAACGCGAACTACGTCGACGAGAGAGAGCATCAATAGCTGCAGCGATCCGCTCTCGGCAGCGGTGGAAGTGAACACGGAAACAGCCATTATCCTTCCGATCACTGTCTACCCCCTCGACGGATCGAGCAAACCCCTCTAGCTAAAAGCTTTTATCGACACCGGAGCTCTTATCGGCGCAGCGATCCACTACCGACTGGTCTGGAAGCTGACGAATGGATACGGCTATCCAGTAGAACTGGCGTCGCCGACGCGGATTTCGGCGTACAACGGACAAGACACAGAAAGCGTTACGCACTACGTGCCGCTAAGGACCACACTAGCTGGTCGCACTACGGAAGCGACGTTCCGAATTATAGATATCGGAAGGTTTGACATCATTATAGGGCAGAAATAGATAAAGAACCAGAAAGCTATCGTTAACGTAGATAAAGGAACTATCAGGTTCAAAACCCCGGGTGGCGGAGCAGGGACCATCGGAAACGTCGCTACTGTCGCCGCCAAGCCGAAAGCTACGGGGTCCGCGAAAGAGGCTCCGTCCGACCGTTCCGAACCCCCGGTTACCGTCGGAATCATAAGTTTAGAAGCTATAACAACCCTCGCGAAGTCGCTGGACAATAAGATTTACGCTATCTCGATAAAAGACATCGAAGACTACAGGAAGATAATGGCGGAAGAAGAAGTGGATCCGCTGGAGGTGCTACCGAAAGAACTCTATAGTTACGCTAACGTTTTCTCGAAGGCCGACTCTAACCTCCTGCCACTCTATCGACCGGAATATAACAACAAGATCCGGCTGAAAGAAGGAGCTACGCTGCCAAGAACCGAGCCCCTAAGACGACTGTCGCCAGCGGAACTGGACCAAGTAGAGGTGTTTGTTCGCGAAAACCTGGCGAAAAAGTTCATTACGCCGAGCTCTGCTGAATATGCGTTACCGATTCTTTTCGTAAGAAAACTAGGGGGTAGTCTGCGACTCTACGTAGACTACCGAGGCCTCAACGAGGTAACTAAGAGAGACGTCTATCCACTGCCGCTAATAGATAAGACTATACAGCGCGTAGCGAAGGCTAAGTGGTTTAGCAAGCTGGACATCCGCCAAGCGTTCTATCGATTAAGGAACGAGGAAGGGCAAACGGAAGATCTTACGACGTTCGCGACGCGTATAGGCAATTTCAAGTAGTTGGTAATGCCGTTCGGACTCACTAACGCGCCGGCAGTGTAGCAACGCTTTATAAACCATACCTTTATAGACATGCTAGAACGGTTCGTGTCTATTTACTTAGACGACATCCTTATCTATACCGAAGGAACGAGAGAACAGCATACGGACCACATCAAGAAGGTGCTGACTAGGCTCCGCGAGGTCGGATTGAACGCAGATACGAAGAAGAGCGAGTTCTATTAAACGGAGGTTAAGTATCTCGGTCTTATCGTCGGAAGAAACGGAATTCGTATAGACCCCTCGAAGGTCGCCGCTGTCGCGGAATGGAAGCAGCCGAAATCCGGAAACACTACGCAGATCAGAGCGTTTCTCGGATTCTGCAGCTACTACCGACGGTTTATTAAGGACTTTAGCAAGATAGCGAGACCCCTGAACGAGGCGCTGAAGAAAGAGGCCGCGGACCTATAGAATAAGAAGTGCACGGAAGCTTTCATACGGCTAAAAGAGGCAGTAGCCTCGGCGCCGGTTCTGGCGCACTTCCGACCGGAAAAGACGATCTACGTAGAAACGGACGCTTCCGACACAGTGACGGCAGGGGTCCTTTCTCAATACGCTGACGATGGCGAGACCCTTCACCTAGTGGCCTTCTTCAGCAAATCCATAACGGAAGCTAAACGGAACTACGCTATCTACGATAAGGAGCTGCTAGCGATTATTCAGGCTTTCGAGGAATGGAAACCGGAGCTTATAGCTGGAAAGAGCACGGTCCAGGTCCTTACGGACCACTAGTCGCTGACCTACTTTATAAAGACGCAGAAGCTCTTACGACGTTAAGCACGGTGGGCCGCCTACCTATTAGGGTTCGATTTTAAGATCACCTATCGACCAGGGGCCCAAAACGGAAAGGCCGACGCGCTGATAAGAAGAAATGGAAAGACCAGCCGCGCGAAAGAAGATCCGAACATGTTCCAGAAGGTGTTGACCGAGCGGATGGTAGACGCAGAGGTGTTGAAAGAGGTAGGGGTCTACGCAGTAGAACCGGCCTCTAAGGAAGAGACGCTCTACGAGAAGGTGGAACGGCTCAATCAACAACAGAAGCTCGGCAGAACAGGCTCCGGAAAGCTGATAGTTCCAGAAGAACTAATCACTAAGGTCGTCCAACTGGTCTATAACTCTATAGATGTTGGCCACGCCAGCTTAAAGAAGATAATGGAAGCTATAAGGACGATCTACTAGTTTCCGCGGATCTACGAACGGATCCACCGATTTATCGCTAATTGCCACGTATGCAGAGCCGCGAAACTACGTTACGGTCTTCCGGCCGGTCTGCTAAAGCTACTTCCGATCCCCGAGAAGCCGTAGCAGCACATTATAATGGATTTCGTAACCGGACTGCCGGACTCGAACGGCTACGACGCTACGCTTAATGTAGTGGATCGGCTAAGCAAAGAACGCCACTTCATCCCCTGTCGAGCTAAAGACGAAGGAAATACTGCAGAAGAAACGGCGAGAATGTTGATCCAACACGTGTGGAAGCACTATAGCCTGCCGGACACTATCACTACGGATAGGGGTCCTTAATTCACTGCCGACGTATAGAAAGCCATCAACTACGTTCTCGGAATTCGTAGAAAGCTCAGCACAGCCGCTTACCCTTAAACCGACGGTCAGTCTGAAGTCGCTAACCGTAAGATGGAGCGATACCTACGAACCTTCTACAGTCATTATCAAGAAGATTAGGTTAAGGTGTTGCCGATGGCCGAATTCTGCGCGAACTCAGCACAGTCAGAAGCAACGTCACTGGCGCCGTTCGAGATAACGCACGGTTGTCTTCCGAGAATAAGCTTTCAGCCGCCAAAAGAACCCAGCTCTGCGGAACTATCTACCGCCACGTCGTCGAAGAGAGTCGCTGCCGCAGCGGCAGAAGCGCTACGATCTTAGATAGAAGAAGCAATCAAAGTGGCGAAAGAAGCGATGGAATCGGCTCAGAAGAAGATAGTAACTCGAACTAATAGAAGCCGGTCGCCAATAGAATTCGAAGAAGGTCAAAACGTATAGCTTAACACGCGAAACCTAAGGCTGAAAGGAAACGCGAAGCTCAACCCGCGCTACGTAGGTCCGTTCAAGATAATAGAAAAGAGGTCGCCGGTGACCTATCGGCTCCAGCTGCCGAAATCGTTCCAGATCTACGATGTCTTCCATTCCGATCTGCTAAGCCTGGACCCTAAGGACGGCCTTCCGGAACAGGGGTTCGCCGAACCCCTACCAGTTAAGATAGACAGTGAAGAAGAAGAGTAGGAGGTAGAAGACGTAATAGACGTAAAGAAGACGAGGGGGTCCATTAAAGCGAGGATCTCGTAGAAGGGGTAGCCGGAAGATTATAAGTAGTATCCGATCGAGAATCTCCGGAATTCGGCGGAGCTGCTAAGAGACTTTTACGCGCAGAACCCGAAGAAGCCAAAACCGGCGTAGCTCTAATGTCGACAATTCCGGAAGAGAGAAGAAAGCTACGTCCGCTCTACCGGCGGGGAAGCCGATAAAGGCGATTGTAATAGAATTTATAGCTCCAGGCGGCCGGTCGGCGACGGCGTAGAGGATCTGGTAGAAAAGAAGAAGAAGAAGAAAAACGACGCTGCAGAAAGATCTATATAGACCTCCGCGCCGGAGCACAGACCAATTACGCCGCAGCTCAGATAACCCACAACTCAGATTAGATAGCACAGATCAGGCGCACCAATCACATAAACGACCAAGTAAAGGACTTCAGATGTTAATAACGTAAGAGATTCAAGAAGCGATAGAAGAAGGAAGAGGTAACATTACCGTCGGAGGGGATTTTCGAGGAAGAAACGACGAATCAAAAAAAAAAAAAGGGAATGGAGAAAGGTTTTCGGATGGATAGGGTAACTAAGCGGTCGAGGGCGACCGCTGGTAAGGGAGGGGGGTAGTGTTGCGGCGGTGGAAAGAGGTAGGACGGATTGATAGGGTGGACCCTGGATTTCGGCTCGGCCCTTCTGGACCGAGCCGGGCCTTGGCACCATCCTCCATCAAAGCCCACTACCGCCACTACATAGATTCCTTTCCCTCCTCAGTTCGAGATATAGTCATCAAAAAGGCCGTATTGAATCATATCTGCGTGCCCGGATCACTTACTATACTAACTCCGCGCTACGCGAAAGGGACTTTTAAACTATCCGGACACCCGAATAACGTACGCGCACTACATACACCAAACTAACAACCTCCAGCACTATAAGACAGCTATAGAGAGCTTCTTAACAGTAGAAGGTAGCGTTACAGGCCGCAGCGGAAAGAGAAAGACTAACAGACTAAGGGATAGGCGCACTAGCATCCTCGACGATAGAACGGCCACTAAGGGCCTTACAGAAGAGGAGATAGACGAAGCAAGAAAGGGCATAGAGGGCTATACCAAACTGTACGTACGTACGCCGGATAAGCTAGGAGAATATCTTACAGAATATAGAGCAGAGAAGGTATTCGATATTATTACCTTTGTCAAAAAGAAGTTTTATAGGAACACAGAAGAAAACAGGCGACTAAGAGAAGAAATAGAAGTGGTAATAGCCGAGAAGGAGTTAGCAGAAACCATTACCGACGTGTTAGAAAATTAAGCGCCGAATCGGCTAGCACAACTAAAGGCAATAAAGGCTTAGTTAGCTGAAATAGATATAGTAGCGACGTCGTCGGCGCCGCTACTACATCGAGAAGAACAAGCAGAGACCGCGTTACCGGCAGCCTATAGTTAAGGTAGCACACTGATTACGTTACTACCTAATCTACTAGCGTTTAGAGGCGGAGACCCTAAAGACTGGGAGGCCTTTAAGAAAAAGATAAAGAACAAGATAGACCCCGACTACGCCGGAAAAAGTAAAGAAGACAGACTGGCCTACCTAGAATTGCGATTAGAAGATAAAGCTTTTTCGCTAGTAGCGGACCTAGAAGAGGTAACCGCTAAAGAAGCAATCAAAGCACTAGACTAACGCTTCGGAGACCCCTTCTAGAAAAAGACGGCCTGCGAGAAGCTAGATAAGATTAACTAGAGCTGGCTAACGTTTAAGGAGTTCTACAGACTGTTTAGAAAATATGCTATTAGAGCCAGAGTCTCTAAAGACAAGCAGCTATACTTACTAAGGCAGAAGCTAAACCCTGAACTGGCCGGAGCTATAGCTTTAGTAGAAGACGAAGGTCTTAAGAGCTTCGTGCACTAAGCAAGGGTTACTGCTAGAAACCTAGGCGCCTACGCGAAATCGGCCTCGCGCGAACTAATTTAGAAGCTATCGACGACGCCGACAAAACGACCCCCTGCACCTTTCCAAAGAGCTCTACAGCAGCTATCTTATTTGCTGCGCTCGTCATTCGTCCCTACCTGCTACATGTACGGAAAGCCTAGCTATATCGCTACGAGATGCCAAGCGACAGCTTAACAGAAGTAGGAGTATCGTGCTACGAAGCCGCAGCTGCTAAGAAAGACTATCCAAGCTATCGAGCCGGCTCCGAACGACGCCGACAGTGTAGATAGCAGAGTGCTACTGCGAATCCTAGGAAAAGAACAGCTAGACGGATAGGCCCCCTATCCAGTATAGACAATAGGGCACTGCTACGGACAAAGTTACTAGAAGAAGGAAGTATTAACAGCTGCAGCGACCCACTCTCGGCGGCGGTAGAAGTGAATACGGAAACGGCTATTATCCTTCCGATTACTGTCTACTCCTTTAATAGCTCGAAAGGCTCCCTTTAGTTAAGACCCTTTATAGATACAGGAGCTCTTATCGGCGCCGCGGTCTACTATCGATTAGTTCAAAGGCTAATAAACGGATACAGCTACCTAGTAGAATTAGCATTGCTAATGCGAATTTCGGCATACAACGGACAGGACACAGAAAGTGTTACGCACTATATGCTATTAAGGACTACACTGGCTAGTCGGACTACGGAAGCTACGTTCCGAATTATAGACATCGGACGGTTTATTCTTATTATAGGGCAGAAAAAGATAAAGAACCAGAAAGCCGTTATCGATATAGGCAAAGGCACTCTAGGGTTCAAAAAACAGCAGAGCGGAGTCGCCGCCGAATCGGTCACTGTTGTCGCTGCAAAACCGAACGTTACGACTATTGAAGCGGTTCCGATAGATCGGTCCAACTCTCCAGACACGATTAGAATAATAAGCTCGGAAGCTTTAACGACCCTTGCGAGGTCGCCGGACAATAAGATTTACGCTATCTTAATAAAAGACATCGAAGACTACTAGAAGATAATAGCAGAAGAAGAAGTGGATCCGTTAGAGGTGTTACCAAAAGAACTCTATAGTTACACTAACGTGTTCTCGAAAGCCGACTTTAACCTCCTACTGCTTTATTGACTAGAATATAACAACAAGATCCGGCTGAAAGAAGGAGCCGCGTTGCCGAGAACAGAATCCCTAAGACGCTTATCGCCGGCCGAGCTAGACTAAGTAGAAGTGTTTGTTCGAGAAAATCCGGCAAAGAAGTTCATTACGCCAAGCTCTGCTAAGTATGCGTTACTAGTTCTTTTCGTATAGAAACCCGGGAGGTAGTCTCCAACTATACGTAGATTACCGAGGCCTTAATAAGGTTACTAAGAGAGATGTGTATCCGCTGCCGCTAATCGATAAGACTATACAACAAGTAGCTAAAGCTAAGTAGTTTAGTAAGCTGGATATTCGCTAAGCGTTCTACCAACTAAGGAATAAGGAAGGGCAAACAGAAGATCTTACGACATTCGCTATACGCATAGGCAATTTTAAGTAGTTGGTAATACCTTTTGGACTTACTAACGCACCGGCAGTGCAGCAGCGTTTTATAAACCATACCTTTATAGATATGCTAGAACGATTCGTGTCTATCTACTTGGACGACATTCTTATCTACACTATGTAAGGGGCTTAAGAATCTTGGTTTAGAAACTTGAGGCTGGGTATCTACATAAAGGAACTGATAGGCAGTTCCTTCGTCGTGCGCTGCTGTATAATTTGTACCTACGAAGCTAAGCCAGCAATTTCCTTCTATATAGGGGTGCAAGGTTTACACTCTGTACAGAGGATCAGGAATTTCCCCTCTATACAGTAGTGCAGAGTTTTTCCTCTATTTAGAGAGGCGGCAGTTCCCCTCTGTATAGGACTATAGGGTTCTCCCTCTATACAGGAGTGGAGTCCTGTCAGTAGTTCCGTACAGAGGGTAGGGTTATGCTAGCGCCGCTAAGTCGCAGTCCTTAGGGCGACGGCTGGCTTAGGTCGGGTCTAGGACCTAGGCTGGGCGGCGCCCCCTAACAATACCCCCCCCTCCCTTCTCGTAGTGCCCTTTTTGTACGGCGGCTTGCCGAACACCCTTAGCTCCTAGTGTTCCTTTGCTAGGTAGCGCTTTCCTGTCCTCGCCTAGGTACCTAACCGTTAGTCTCCCTCTCCGCCGGTTTAACCTTAGACTTGTCCTCCTAAGTCCGCAGGTAATCCGGGCACGCAGATATGATTCAATACGGCCTTTTTGATAACTATATCTCGAACTGAGGAGGGAAAGGAACCTATGTAGTAGTGGTGGTGGGCTTTGATGGAGGGTGGTGTGCCAAGGCCCGGCTCGGCCCGGACGGGCCAAGCCGAAATCCAGGGTCCACCCTATTAATCTGTCCCACCTCTTTCCACCGCCGCAACACTACCCCCCTCCCTTACCAGCGGTTGCCCTCGACCGCTTAGTCATTCCATCTATCCGAAAATCCCCGCTTTTTTTTTTTTTTTTTTTTTTGAAAACCCCTCCGACGCCGACGTCGCATCTTCTATCTTTCATTACAACCGGCGTTCTTTTCGTCGCTTTTCGCGTCTTTCACATCGTCGGCATCTGAAGTCCTTTACTTTACGTTTATGTAATCCGTTCGCCTGATCCGTGCTATCTGATCGGAACCGTGGGTTATCTGAGCTGCGGCGTGGCTAGTCTGTGCGTCGTCTCGGAGGTCTATATAGATCCGTCCGCAGCGTCGTTTCTTCTTCTTCTTTTTTCCTTCTACCAAAGTCCTTACACACTACGGGGTTAGCGGCGCTGGCACGCTACAGCGTCGGCGAGCTTCCTGCCGACCGCTGTAGGTAGTGGCCGCGTCGAAGACCTCGCCGAAGGCGACCGACACGATCGTCTTTATCGGCTTCCGCGCCGGTGGAGCGGACGTAGCTTTCTTCTTTTTCTTCCGGAAGGATCGGCTTTAGAGCTATTCCGGCTTCGGCTTCTTCGGGTTCCGCGCGTAAAAGTCTCTTAGCAGCTCCGCCGAATTCCGAAGATTCTCGATCGGATACTATTTATAATCTTCCGGCCACCCCTTCTACGAGATCCTCGCTTTGATGGACCCTCTTATCTTCTTTACGTCCATTACATCTTCTACCTCCCACTCTTCTTTATTACCGTCCATCTTAACTGGTGGGGGTTCGGCGAAGCCCTGTTCCGGCAGGCCGTTCTTAGGGTCCAGGCTCAGTAGATCCGAATGGAAAACGTTGTAGATCCGGAACGATTTCGGTAGCTGGAGCCGATAAGTCGCCGGCGACCTCTTTTCTACTATCGTGAACGGACCCACGTAGCGTGGATTCAGCTTGGCGTTGCCTTTTAGCCTTAGGTTCTTCGTGTTGAGCTATACCCTTTGGCCTTCCTCGAATTCTATCGGTGACCGTTTCTTATTAGCTCGAGTTACTATCTTCTTCTAAGCCGATTCCATCGCGTCTTTCGCCACCTTAATGGCTTCTTCCATCTGAGATCGTAGCGCCTCTGCTGCTGCGGCGGCGACTCTCTTTGACGACGTGGAAAGCTCTAGCGAATTGGCGTTACTCGGCAGATAGAAGCTCAACCTTGGAAGATAACCGTGTGTTATCTTGAACGGCGCCAGCGACGTCGCTTCTGACCGTGTTGAGTTTGCGCAGAATTCGGCTATCGGCAACACCTTAACCCATTCTTCTTGATGGTGGCCGCAGAAGGTTCGCAGATATCGCTCTATCTCGCGATTAGCCACTTCAGACTGACCGTTAGTCTGCGGGTAAGCAGCTGTGCTGAGCTTTCCACTAATTCCGAGAACTCGGTTAATGGCTTTCTATACGTCGGCGGTGAATTGAGGACCCCTATCCGTAGTAATAGTGTCCGGCAGGCTATAGTGCTTCTATACGTGTTGGATTAACATTCTCACCGTTTCTTCTGCAGTAGTTCCTTCGTCTTTAGCTCGACAGGGGATGAAGTGGCGTTCTTTGCTTAGCCGATCTACTACATTAAGCGTAGCGTCGTAGCCGTTCGAGTCCGGCAGTCCGGTTACGAAATCCATCGTAATGTGCTGCTACAGCTTCTCGGGGATCGGAAGTGGCTTTAGCAGACCGGCCGGAAGACCGTAACGTAGTTTCGCGGCTCTGCACACGTAGCAATTGGCGATAAATCGGTGGATCCGTTCGTAGATCCGCGGAAACCAGTAGATCGTCCTTATAGCTTCTATCGTCTTCTTTAAGCCAGCGTAGCCAGCATCTATAGAGTTATAGACCAGTTGGACGACCTTAGTGATTAGTTCTTCCGGGACTATCAGCTTTCCGGAGCCTGTTCTGCCGAGCTTCTGTTGTTGATTGAGCCGTTCCACCTTCTCGTAGAGCGTCTCTTCCTTAGGGGCCGGTTCCACTGCGCAGACCCCTGCCTCTTTCAACACCTCTGCGTCTACTATCCGCTCGGTCAACACCTTCTGGAACATGTTCGGATCTTCTTTCGCGCGGCTAGTCTTTCCATCTCTTCTCGTCAGCGCATTAGCCTTTCCGTTTTGAGCCCCTAGTCGATAGGTAATCTTGAAGTCAAACCCGGATAAGTAGGCGGCCTACCGTACTTAACGTCGTAAGAGCTTCTGCGTCTTTATAAAGTAGGTCAGCGATTGGTGATCCGTAAGGACCTAGACCGTGCTCTTTCCAGCTATAAGCTCCGGTTTCCACTCCTCGAACGCCTGTATAATAGCCAGCAGTTCTTTATCGTAGATGGCGTAGTTCCGCTCGGCTTCCGTTATGGATTTGCTAAAGAAGGCCACCGGGTGGAGGGTCTTATCGTCTCCGTACTGAGAAAGGACCCCAGCCGTTACTATGTCGGAAGCGTCCGTTTCTACGTAGATCGTCTTTTCCGGTCGGAAGTGCGCCAGAACCGGCGCCGAGGCCACTGCCTCTTTTAGCCGTACGAAAGCTTCCGTGCACTTCTTATTCTATAGGCCAGCAGCCTCTTTCTTCAGCACCTCGTTCAGGGGTCTCGCTATCTTGCTGAAGTCCTTAATAAACCGTCGATAGTAACTGCAGAATCCGAGAAACGCTCTAATCTGCGTAGTGCTGCCGGATTTCGGTTGCTTCCATTCCGCTACGGCGGCGACCTTTAAGGGGTCTATCCGAATTCTATCTCTTCCGACGATAAGGCCGAGATACTTGACCTTAGTCTGATAAAACTCGCTCTTTTTCGTGTCCGCGTTCAATCCGACCTCGCGGAGCCTCTTCAACACTCTCTCGATGTAGTCCGTATGTTGCTCTCTCGTTCTATCGGTGTAGATAAGGATGTCGTCCAAATAGATAGACACGAACCGTTCTAGCATATCTATAAAGGTGTGGTTTATAAAGCGTTGCCACACTGCCGGCGCGTTAGTAAGTCCGAAAGGCATTACCAACTACTTGAAATTGCCTATACGCGTCGCGAACGTCGTAAGGTCTTCCGTCTGCCCTTCTTTATTCCTTAATCGATAGAACGCTTGGCGGATGTCCAGCTTGCTAAACCACTTAGCCTTTGCTACGCGCTAGATGGTCTCGTCGATCAGCGGCAGCGGGTATACGTCTCTCTTAGTGACCTCGTTAAGGCCTCGATAATCTACGCAGAGTCGCAGACCACCCCCTAGTTTCCTTACGAAAAGAATCGGTAACGCATATTCGGCCGAACTCGGCGTAATAAACTTCTTCGCCAGGTTTTCGCGAACAAACACCTCTACTTGCTCCAGTTCGGCCGGTGACAGTCGTCTTAGGGGCTCGGTTCTTGGCAGCGTAGCTCCCTCTTTTAGTTGGATCTTGTTGTTATATTCCGGTCGATAGAGCGGCAGGAGGTTGGAGTCGGCTTTTGAGAACACGTCAGCGTAACCGTAGAGCTCTTTTGGCAACACCTCCAGTGGGTCCGCTTCTTCTTCCGCCATTATCTTCCAGTGGTCTTCGATGTCTTTTATTAAGATAGCGTAAATCTCGTTGTCCGGCGACTTCGCGAGGGTCGTTATGGCTTCTGAGCTTATTATTCCGACGGTAACCGGGGGTTCGGAACGATCGGACGGAGCCTCTTTCGCGGGCTCCGTAGCTTTCGGCTTGGCGGCGACGGTGGCGTCCTTTCCGATGGTCCCTGCTCCACTACCTAGGGTTTTGAACCTGATCGTTCCTTTATCTACGTTAATAATAGCTTTCTGGTTCTTTATCTATTTCTGCCCTATAATAATGTCAAACCTTCCGATATCTATGATCCGGAACGTCGCTTCCGTAGTTCGACTAGCTAGCGTAGTCTTTAGCGGCACGTAGTGCGTAACGCTTTCCGTGTCTTGTCCGTTATACGCCGAAATCTTCGTCGGCGACGCTAGTTCCACTGGATAACTATATCCATTCGTTAGCTTCCGGACCAGTCGGTGGTAGATCGCCGCGCCAATGAGAGCTCCTGTATCGATAAAAGCTCTTAGCTAAAGTGGTTTGCTCGATCCGTCAAGGGGGTGGACAGTGATCAGAAGGATAATAGCTGTTTCTGTATTCACTTCCACCGCTGCCGAGAGCGGATCGCTGCAGCTATTGATGCTCTCTTTCGTCGACGTAGTTCGCGTTAATGCCCTGTTGTCTATGCTGGATAGGGGGCCTATCCGTCCAGCTGGTCTTTTCCTATAATTCTTAGCTGCACGCCGCCGTCTACGCTGTCAGCATCGTTCGGAGCCGGCTCGATGGCTTGAATTGTCTTCCTCGGTGGCGGCTGCAGCTAAGGCTGCTTTATAACACGATACTCCTGCTTCTGCTTATCCGATGCTTGGCAGCTCGTAGCGATATGGCCAGGCTTGCCACACGCGAAACAGGTGGGGACGAACGACGATCGCGGCACGTAAGGCAGCTGGGGGCCGCGTCGGAAGGGCGCGGGGGCTCTAGTTGTCCGCATTAGCGACGGCGACGGCGACGGCTTCTGAACCGATTCGCGTGATTTCGCGTAAGCGCTCAAGTTTCTCGCGGTAACTCTCGCTTGGTGCACGAAGCTCTTAAGGCCTTCGTCTTCTACAGACGCCATGGCGGCGGCCAGCTCAGGACTCAGCTTCTGCCTTAATAGGTAGAGCTGCTTATCTTCCGCTACTCGGGCCCTGATCGCATATTTTCTGAACAAACCGTAGAATTCCTTAAACGTCTGCCGGTTCTGGTTGATCTTATCCAGCTGCTTACGGGCTGTCTTCTTTCGGAATGGGTCTCCGAAGCGTTGATCTAACGCTTTGATCGCTTCTTCGGCGGTTACCTCTTCCAGGTCCGCTACTAACGAAAAAGCTTTACCTTCTAGTCGCGATTCTAGGTACGCCAATCTATCCTCTTCGCTGCTCGATGCGTGATCGCAGCTTATCTTATTCTTGATCTTCTTCTTAAACGCCTCCTACGCTTTAGAGTCTCCGCTACCGAAAACCGGTGGATCCAGTAGTGACGTTATTAGCGTGCCACCTTGACTATAGGCCGCTGGTAAGGCGGTCTTAGCGTGGGTTTCTCGCTGCAGTGGCGGTAACGACTTCGCTGCTTCTATATTAGCCAGTTGATCCTTCAGCGCCTTCAGCTGCGCTAGTCGATTCGACGCTTAGTGTTCTAACACGTCGACGATAGTCTCTGCCGATTCCTTTTCGGCCCTTACTGTCTCTACTTCCTCTCTCAGCTGTCTGTTCTCTTCTAGCGTTCTGTAGAACAGCGTCTTAATGAGGTCTATACCGTCGTAGACCTTCCCTATTCTATTCTTATTTACGTAATCTTCCAATTCCTCGAGCGTGCAGTCGTAGATCTTCCTATATTCGCTTATTCGTTCCTTGATCTTAGCGGTCTCTTCCGCCGTAAAACCTCTGATGACGATCTTATCGTCAACTACACTAGAGCGTCTGCTCGCTCTGTCAGTCTTTCCTCTTCTGCTTCTGCTGCGGCCTGTAACGCCGCTCTCTACTGTCGAGAAGCCTTCCATCTTCTTACAGTGCCTTAGGGGGGGGGGGGTTGTTGTTGGTGTGTTGGTGGGTGCGCGTGCGTTATTCGGGTTTCCGGATGGTTCAACGGGCCCTTTCGCGCAGCGCGGGTGTGGCGTAGAGAGTGAGTTCGAGATATAATAATCCGGGCACGCAGATATAATTCAATACGGCCTTTTTAATAACTATATCTCGAACTGAGGAGGGAAAGGAACCTATGTGGTGGTGGTAGTGGGCTTTGATGGAGGGTGGTGTGCCAAGGCCCGGCTCGGCCCGTCCGGGCCGAGCCGAAATCCAGGGTCCACCCCATTAATCTGTCCCACCTCTTTCCACCGCCGCAACAGCAGGCAGGGAAGGCAGGGGGTGCTCTATCGCTTCTACCTAACCTTGGCCGATC
Source organism: Pseudocercospora ulei (assembly GCA_016165855.1). NCBI lineage: Eukaryota > Fungi > Ascomycota > Dothideomycetes > Mycosphaerellales > Mycosphaerellaceae > Pseudocercospora > Pseudocercospora ulei. The sequence continues at coordinate 612,735 of JACWNB010000019.1, read as the reverse complement.
CCGTTTGCTAATTTAACGAAGCTGCGGCTAAGGCTAAGGGGGCCTGTAGGCAGGTATAAAGGTGCAGAGGGTGCTCGGTCCTGTCTGCTCCTTCTTCTCCTACCCTCGAGCCCTAGCTATGCGCTCTATGTCCTAACTGTACAGTCCTATGCTACTGGGCTATTTGGCTCTGTTCCTGTCCCTTAGTCGTTGTCCGGAGTTTTACTCCTAGGTAGATGTTCCCGCCTCTGTCTAGTTGTCTAGTAGGCCGCCGCTCGTACAGGCTCTAGGTCGTAGTTGCCTCGTTTGTCCCTCTTTATATAGTTGTAGCAGCTGCCCTAGTTGTTATTGCCCTACAAGGCAGGCAGCTACTACTCTATATATAAACCCTTCCCTTTCCCCTCTCTCTGTTCTCTCTTCCTTCTTTATCCTCTATCTGCTACCTGTCCGTCCGGCCGTCTACTACTACTACTATTACTACCTACTATCTATTAGCTACTACTAGTTACTACTACTATGCTACCCGCCCCGTCCGGGCGTGCTTATCGTAGCTCTCTCGTAGTCGCTGGCTCCCCCTCCGCTCGTCCGGCTAGGGTCTCCTCCTATTTCTACCTCTAGTAGTAGGAAGGTTAATTTGACCTGCAGCTTTGCTTCCGGTTCGTACGGGTTTCCGTCCCCTGTACAGTCTAAGCTAATATCTTAGGTGCTATATTAACTAGAAGCAGGGTGTCGCTAAGCCACCCTTCTACCTTTCCTAGTGCTGGGGCTCCTTCTATCTAGGAGGTAAATAAGGTTATAGGTGTAGAGTCGGCTGCCCTGGGTCCTAGGGTTAGTGGCTAATAGGCTACCTTAAGGTAGTATATAAAAGTTTTCGGACAGCGTCGCTCTTAACCCCTCTTACTTCCACTTTCTGTCTCTCCTGTTTTCCGGCTGTTCCCTTCCTCTAGCCCTTCCTTCGTACAGTGTCGTACGGTGTCGTGTTATTAGAGTCCTCTAGTGTCCTATATCGTTATTTACGATCCTTCGGCAACTTAAGTTGCCGGCAGCTGCCCTGTCCTTCGGGTGGATCGTGCCCCTCTTCGCTGTACAGCGCAGTGTTACTATAACTGGGCAGGGGGATGGTTCTCCTCCTACCTGTCTAGTGCAGTTGTGTCCTGTAGGGCCTCGTATAGTTCCTACGTAGGCTCTGCCTATCCTCTCTATTTTACTAGGTATTCTGCCTTCCCCCGCTTCTTTCGGCTCTTAAGGATTCCTTCTACCTCGTACTCTTCTTGGCCCTTAGTTATAATTGCTAGTAGGCGCACGTCGTCTGTCGTCTAGTGCAGTAGGGGGTCCGTGTTCGCCGGCTGTACGAGGTCTACGTAGAAGACTAGGTATATCCCTAGGGGGGTGTTAAGTCGTACAGCGTATGTCCCTACTAGTCGGACTACTGTAAACTTCCTGTTCTTCTAATCTAGCTTCTTGCTTAGCCGGTCTATACAGATGTGTCGCTAGTTTAGCCAGACCTTATCCCCTACCTTGTACCTTAGTGCAGCCTGCCGTCCCTTGTTAGCCTGCTCCTCTGCATCCTGTTAAGTTATAGCTAGGCTCGCCTTCGCCTATTAGTAGGCGTTCGTAATTGTCCGTACGATAGACTCTCCCTGCTAAATTGGGGATCGTACAGGACGCGGGGTATTACTACTTAGAGTCGGTGGGAGCAGGGAATAGTTGTATCTATAGGTTATAAAGAAGGGGGACAATCCTGTAGCATTAGCTGTACGGCTGTTAATAGCTAGCTCCGCTATAGGGAGGAGTCGGTTCCAGTTCGTCTGGTCATAGTCGACGTACGCTTAGAGGTACGCTTCCAGCGTCGAATTGACCCTCTCCGTCGCCCTGTCTGTCTGTAGGTGCTATACGGTTAACAGGCAACGTTCTACCTTTAGCAACTGGCAGACCCTTGCCTAGAGCTAGCTCGTAAACTGCGTACCCCGGTCTAATACAATTGACCTAGGGAAACCGTGCTTGCTGAACGTCGTCTGTATAAATGCCTAGGCAGTGTCTTTAGCTGTAATAGAGTCCATTCCCTCTAGTATTACCCCCTTCGTTAGCTTGTCTATAACTACTATAATGTTCCGCTGTCCGTCGCTCTTAGGGAGGTCTGTAATAAAGTCTACTGTTAGGTCTTGCTAGGGCCGGTCCAGGATCGGTAGGGGTTTCAGCAACCTATGCTTTAGTTTACGCTAGGGCTTCGTCCGTCTGTACACATTGCAGTTCTGTACAAACCTGCGGATATCCCTCGCTATCGCCGGCTAGTAGTAGTCCCTAGCGACAATGCTGTACGTCTCCTCGCGCCCTAGGTGCCTGGTAGCTATAGAATTATGTGCCTATTGTATTAAGCTCGTACAGAGCTTCTTGTCTGCTAAGACCTAAATCCGATTCCTGAACTTTAGGTTGTTCTCCTCGTCTACTAAGCACTCTGCTGCCGACACCTTAAGATAGAGCTCTGCTAGGAGCTTCCGCTGTCCTCCTTAGATCGCTGTACAGGCCCCTTAGTACACCTCGTCCTTCTCTACTGCCTCTTCCTATGCTTGCAGTTGGGGTTCTTATAGATGCGTCGCCGCTAGGCGGATAGTCTCTTCGCCTAGTTCCTCCTTAAACATCTGGAATGTTCGTAACTTTAAACAGTCGTCCTCGTACGTTGTTAGCATGTCCTGGTCCCGTCTAGATAGCGTACCGGCCCTGCTGTTGTCCTTACCCTTGCGATACTAGAGTCTTATATTGAACCGGCTTAGGTACATTGCCTATCGTACGTGCCTCTTAGACAGCTTCCGGGGCTGCGTAAAGTACTCTAGATTCTTGTAGTTAGTTAGGGCGAGGAACTTAGGCACTAAGCAGAGTTCTCTATCCTATACTTCGCAACACCGTACGACAGCTAGTAACTCCTTGTCGTAGATAGGGTAGTTGCACTTAGCTAGGGAGTTCTTCTTGGAGAAATACGCGCATAGGTGCAGAAGTCCGTCTAAGCCTACCTGTAACAGGATACCTCTAATGCAATACCCTAAGGAGTCGGTTTCCAGTATCGTCGTACGTTCTAGGTCGAAGGCAGCAAGCGTTGGTCCTATTATAAAGAGCTCCTTTAGCCTGTTAAAGCTTCTATTACACTCGTCCGTCTACTTAAACTGCTTGTCCTTGTATGTTAGCTCGACTAGGGGGCGTACGATCTCTAAGTAGTTCCGTATAAACTAGCAGTAGAAGTTGGCAAACCTAAGCAATTCCTGTACGCCCTTAACGCTTGTAGGCGGCTTCTATTGCTTAATAACATTAATCTTCTTCCTATCTATGCTAATGCCTTTCCCTACCTCGATAATAAACCCTAGGTATTTCGTACACTGGACCCTGAATTTACATTTGTCGATGTCGAGGTACAAGCCAGCCTGCTGCAGTCGGTCTAGCACCTTCTTAACGTCCTGTACGAGATCTGCATAGGTGCCGTCCGTAAAAACCAGGGTGTCGTCGAGGTATGCCGAGCAGATGTCGTCTAGTAACCCTTGTAAGGACTTGTCAATGTACCTTTAGAATGTTGCTAGTGCATTAGCAAGGCTAAAGGGGGTAACAAGCTACTTAAAAAGACTATATCTTGTACAGAAGGCAGTTATCTATTTATAGCCTTCCTTGATCTGTATCTTGTAGAAGGCCGAGACTACGTTAAGCTTAGTAAACCACTTTGCCTTGCTAATCCGTCCGAGAGTCTCCTTAATAAGGGGTAGGGGCTACCGGTCCTTCTTAGTAATCGCGTTAATGCCTCTGTAGTCTACGCAGAAACGCAAGCCGGCCTTCCCCTCCTTATAGACAAACAGCACTAGGGCTCCCGCGGACAACGTACTTGCCTAAATAAACCCTTTGGCGAGCAGGTCGTCTAGTGTCTTGCGCAGTACTAGGAGTTCTCTAGAGGACATTCCGTACAGCAGTCCGTACAGTACCTCCGGCAGACTCCTATCTAGACGGGGCTCTAGCTAGATGTCGTAGTTAATCCCTTCTCCTTAGTGTAGCGGCAGCTTTAAGGCCGACTTTGGCTCGAAGAGGTCTAGGTATCTAGCATACTCTCTTAGAAGCTTCGTATAGGGGTCCGTTACTTTCTTAGGTGCTAATACCTTCTTAATGTCTGCAGTTGCTGTGTTTATTTCGGCCTTAGCATTGTTACCCTGTAGAGCCTTCCCTTGGTCTTAGGGCCTCTGCTTCGTCGACGTGTTGGCTCCGGCCGTAGCGCTGTCGTCCTGCTGGACCCTCCCCTGGTCTTAGAGCCTCTGCTTCGTTACTGCCAGGTACAGCCGTCCTTGTCCAACGTTAAGCTTGCCCCTCTAGCGCTCTATCTATAGCTTCCCTAGTATTAGGTTATACCCTAACTTGTCCTATACGACATAGAGGTATAAGTCCTGCTTATAGTGTCCCTGTACCTCTATCGTTACTTTCACTATATAGGTAATGTCTGGTCCTTGCCTAGTAATGCCCAACATACGTACTAGTATAGTAGGGGTCGTCTTTGATCCGGGCACGCAGATATGATTCAATACAGCCTTTTTGATAACTATATCTCGAACTGAGGAGGGAAAGGAATCTATGTAGTAGTGGACGAGACCTTTAGGGGGTGGCGTGCCAAGGCCCGGCTCGGTCCGGAAGGGCCGAGCCGAAATTCCAAGGGTCTACCCTATTATCCAGTCCCACCCCTTTCAGCCGCCGTAACACCACCCCCCTCCCTCGCTAGCGGTCGCCCTCGACCGCTTAGCTACCTTATCTATTTAAAAATCTTCTCCCCTTTTTTTTGTCTCCTTCCCAAAACCCCTTCCAACGCCGACGTCGCCTCTTCTATCTTCTACATCGTCGGCATCTGAAGTTCTTCACTTGGCGCTTATCTGACCGTCTCGTTAATTGATTAGCAGTCTTCTGAGCTGCGGCTTAGCCGGCCTGTGCGCTGCCTTAGGGGTCTATATAGATCCTTCTATAGCGGCGTTTCTTCCTCTTCTTTTTCTTCTACTAAAGCGCTCACCCACTGCAGTGTTAAGGGGGGAGCTAAGAGTTCGGAAGAGGTCGATGTAAAAGTCGAAGTAAGAGGGAGGAGTTAGATAAAACAAAGTCTGAAAGAAGGGATGTAAAAGTTGATGTTAGAGAGGGAGGCTGAAGTCTAAAGCAAGGGATGTAAAACTAAGTAAAGAAGGGAAGGGCTGGAGTCTAAGGTGTAAAAGCTGAATTAATGCACAAGACGAGCTATAAACAAGAAGAAGAGAAAGGTCAGGGGGGCGGCAGCAGGTTCTTATATCCCCCTGCCCTAGCTGGTTATTTGCTAAGTGTTTGCTAGTAACTTTCTTATCAAACTCTGTTTCTTTGTTCTGCAAACAAATTTATTTCCTAGACCCGCTTTTTCCAAAGGTTCCAGAACTAAGCTAGGGGTGTTTGCATCGCGAGATAATTCGCCTTTCACTCTCTTGGGGTCTTCTTCTATCTAGTGGTTGCCAGCCTGTAGTCTGTAAATCTTAATAGTTCTGGTTGGGTCCTGGATGCTATTGTTTTCCGTTTTACATCCGTTGACCGTAACAGTAGCCCCCCTCAATATGGCGGAGTTTCTACGAAGCCTTAGTAGTTTAAGATACCGGGAGTGATTCTGCTTATTCCTAGGAGCAGGCCTGATGTTACGGTTATTATTCTATTCGTAAGCAGAATCTAGTTCTCTTTGGCTGTACTGGGCTTCCAGGCTGTAGTCTCTGGAGTCTAAGAGGTTTTGGCAGTAGAAGGCTTCAATCTTGTCCTTGTCGAAGATAATGTTTCTAAGGGGTTCCCAAGTAGTGTCCTAGTCTTCGTAGCTTTGCCATTAAACTTTGTACCTTGTCTGTCTATTAATTACTTGACAGTCTGTAATTTTGCGTACGTAGTATTCTCCTTCTTCGTCTTCGTCGTCGTCTTCTATAGGGAGGATGCGGGTTCGTTCTTGGTCTTGCAATTGGATTAGGAAGGGATCTCCTTCTTTAGGTCTTAGTCGAACAGGATGGAAGACGTCGTAGATTTCCCAGTCTTCCAGCAGTTAGAGGCGGTATACGTACGAGCTGATCTTCTCTGTAATAGGGAAGGGGCCTAGTTTTTTCTAATTAAGTTTGCGAGAAGGTCTTCCTGTAACAATGTTCTTAGAGTCTAGGTACACTCTGTCTCCTACTTAATAGTCTAGGGCTGGTTGTCGTTTTCTGTTGGCTTGTTCTTCGTAGATAGCCTAGGCGTAAGTCATTTCTTCTTGGACTTCCTAATAGATCTGGGAGAGGTGTGCTGCCTAGTCGTCTGCATCGACTTCGTCTGGGTCGTCGGGTTGCGGTAGTAGGTCTTAAGGCTCCATTCCTGTTTGGGGGTAGTAGCCTCTAGTAGTGTAGAAGGGTAAGTGTCCTGTTGTCTCTAACTCCTAGTTGCGCGCTAAGAATTCCACTGTTAGGATATGCTTTGGCCAGTCCTTTTGGTAGTAGTCGATAAAGCAACGTAGCGTCTGTTTAAACAGTGCATTCGCAATTTCTGTTTGACTATCTGTTTCTGGGTAGTAGGACGTTAAGATGTAGTAATCGATGTTCAAAAGCTTGCAAAGGCGTTTCCAGAACTTGGCAATAAACTAAGAGCCTCTGTTAGAGGTAATGCTGTCCGGAAGGCCTACGTAGCGCCAGACGTATTCGTAAAAGAGTCGAGCGGTTTCCTTGGAAGTTATGCTCTAGCAGGGTACTACAAAGCGGTCCTTAGAGTGTCGGTCTACAACTACAAAGACGTTCTTTGCTTTGACTCCTGCCTAAGTAGTTCCTTAAGGGAGACAGGTAACAAAGTCCATTGTAATGTGTTTCTACGGATGTTCGGGGGCCAGGAGAGGCTTTAGCAATCCTTGTAGGTGTTGTTGGTCGTGTTTGGCTGCCTTGCAGATAGGACAGTTGTTTTCATATCTGCGGACGTGCTTCTACATCGACGGCCACTAGTAGTAACAGGAAGTAAGCTTGTAAAGCTTCGATCGTCTTAGGTGGCCTCCTGCTACCGAGTTGTAAACTGTCCTAAGGATATATAGTCGTATTGAATCGTCTGCACCTTTAGGAACAAAAAAACGAGATCGAAAGTAAACCAGTCCATCCCTAAGTTCGCATTCTAAGAGGGAAAAGCCAGGGAAGGTACGCTAACCTATTTAAAGGGCCTGAATCAGTCCTTGAGCTTGTTCGTCTGATTCGTAAGCTTCTCTAATTATTGGAAGCAGTTCTCTAGGTTGATTTGCTTCTTCAGTTGATTTATTATTGTTCTGTTCGTTGTTGGAGGTAACAGATCCTTCAATTTCAGAGTCTTTAGTGTTAAATGTTTTGTTATCTAGTTCGTTTTCTGAATCGTTATCCTTTAGGAAGGGAGGTGCCAGACACAGAGCAAAAGAGACAGCGATTAATAGTGTACCTTCTTTTAGGTAGGTCTTCAAGTCTTTGCTTAGGTTATAGGCCTTTAGGATAGTTTGGTTACACATTGTCTAGCCTTCTTTTTGGTCCACTAGATAGGTTCTAGACATCCGAGTAAGGGCATCAGCCCTTGAATTAAGAGATCTAGGCGCGTATTGAATAACAAAGTTGAACCTTAAGAGGAATTCGCTCTAGCAAGCTTGTCTGTAATTAAGGATTTTGCTCTTTATAAAATGTATCAAGTTCTTGTGGTCTGAACTGACTTGGGTCGGGTAGGCTGCACCTTCGAGTTCTGGTCGCCACTCTTCAAATGCTTTAACAATTGCGAGGAGCTCTTTGTCGTGTATCTCGTAATTGCATTCGGCCGGTAGCATCTTCTTTGAAAGGTAAGCTACTAGGAGCTATAGCTAGTTGGGCGATTTTCGTTAAAGGAGAACTGCTCCAATAGCTCCGTTAGAGGCGTCTGTTTCTACGCGGGTTTCTAAGTCAAAGTCAAAGTGTTAAAGGATTGGATCTTTAGTAAATCGTTGCCGTAGGAGGTTAAATGCGTGTTGGCAGGAGTTAGTCCAGTCAAACTTAGCTTCTTTCTTTGTTAGAGCAGTTAGTAGCTTTACTATTGCGCTAAAGCCCTAAATAAAGCGACGGTAGAAGTTAGCGAACCTAAGGAAGCCTTACACTTCTTTTATAGTCTTTGGGATCTTCCAGTCCAGGATTGCTTAAATCTTTGCTAGGTCTATGCAGATGCCTTTGTCTAAGATAATAAGGCTAAGGAATTGAACTTCTTATTAATAAAATTCGCACTTGTTAATGTCTAGATGCAAGCCTGCTTCTGCCAGTTTCGCCAGTACCTTTCGGACGTGTTCCTGGTGTTCTTTTAGTGTAGTGCTGTAGACCAGGATGTCGTTAATATAAGCAGTAACAAATTGGTCCAAGTACTCTCTTAGTGTATCGTTTATATATTCTTAGAAAGTGCTTAGTGTATTGCACATGCCAAAGGGCATTACTAGGGATTCGAACAGACCGTATCGGGTTCTGAATACAGTTAACTATTCTTGTCCTTCAGCTATCCGAATCTTGTTAAAGGCCGCAATTACATCGAGCTTAGTAAACCATTTTGCTTTCGAGAGGCGTTCCAGTGTTTCTTAGATTAGAGGGATTGGATACCGGTTCTTCTTAGATATAGCGTTAAGATTGCAGTAGTCAACACAGAAGTGTAGCCCTCTACCGGGCTTCCTAACAAACATAACAGGGCTGGCAGCAGGTAAGCGACTAGATCGAATAAAGCCTTTCTAAAGGTTTTGTTGCAGAAACTTTTGCAAGACTTGGAGTTCTTTACAGGAAATTTGGTAAAGAGGTCCGAAAGGGGGTGTCTAACCTTCTTCCAGTTCAATCTTATAATCGTAAGGTCGGTAAGGAGGTAGCTTGTTAGCTTCTTTAACTGACTATACACTAAGGAAGTCGTAGTATTCTATTGGTACTTTTGTCTCTGGATTGGTAGCTTCTCGGTTTTCGTCGAACTTAGCAAGGGCTTTCTCGATGTCTTCTATTAATGCAGCAAAGATTTGAGCTCCTTTTTCCTTTGCAGCTGTATAGAAAGCAGCTGCGGATACTTAGAGGATCGAATCTCTTGTGCTGTTCGTAGTAGTAAGCTAAGTCAAAGTGTAGCAATAGTTTCGGCAAGGTTCTAAGTTTATATCGAGGCTTCTAGTGTCCTAGTTAATCTGTAGGTTGTAGAGCTTTAGCCAAGGCAATCCTAGGATTATCTTCTAGTTTGGTAGAGGTATAACAAAGCAAGAGAGGTGTTCTTTGTAATTGTTCCTAAGTTGAAGTTTGACATAGGCAATCTGAGTTATACCTCCTATAGAGGCCTCGCTGCCGTTAAACATCTTTAAGGGTCTGGGGTATTTCAAGTTCTAAGTAGGGATTCCTAAGGAGTTAACAAGTCTAGGGTTAATGAAACTCTTATTAGTTGCGCCGCAGTCGATTATCGTAAGTACTAAGTGTGTAGAATTCTTCTTTGTATAGATATTTGCTGTAACTACAAAGGGAGGACAAGTTAACTTATCCTCTGCCTTAGTACAGAATTGCACTACAGAAGAAGAGATTGCACGATGTCGGTCTAAATGCTCGCCTGTCAGGCGTCTTGTTGACAGGCCTAAGCGTTTCCCTAGTCCTTGCTGTTGTCCTTTGGTGCTAGGGCGGCTGCAGAGAATCCGAGAGGGGTGCCTGCCTTGTTGCGACGATTGACTAGAGTTAGGCAGTTAATTGCGATGTAGTTTGGCTCCCTACAGTACATGCGGAGGCGTTGGTTGCAGCGACGCTGCTTTTCTTCTTGTGTAAGTCGACCGTCTTGAAGCTTAGCTGAACTAAGGTCTATAGGTTTACCGTTAACAGGAGGAAGTCGTAGGGCTAAGGGAGAATTAGGTTGGTTTTAGGTAAAGGTAGGCAGAGTCGTAACTAGACGCTGGCTCGTACGGTTGGTAAGTGGGTTGCCGCGTGCCTTAATAATGTTTAAGAACAGATTTCTACGACTGTCGAGGCGTTGGCAGAGAGTAACCAGTTCGTAAAATAACAAAGATTCGTGCTCTTAATCCTCCAGTTTGGTAAGAAGTTCAGTGCTTAGGCCAGCAACCAAAGCTGACTTTTAGGCTTCTGTGTCGTATTCGCAGTATCCGATTTCCCTTAAGAATTGTGCGTAGTAGTCAGAGAATGGCTTGTTAGTTTGCTTAAGGGTTCGGATCAGCTGCTAGGCTGTAGACTTGCAGTATAGGTTACCAAAGGCCGAGTTAAGAGCGGTAAGCAAGGTGGTTACTCCTAGGCAAGTAACTTGTAGTGTCTTTGGGTCAAACCAGTGTAAGACCTGTTGCAGTGCCTTGCCAGCAAGGAGGGAGAACGCGTACGAGACTTTCTGTTGTTCGTTTAGGAAGTGGTCCGCGTTAGCTGAGAGCTTGATTGACAATCGTAGTCGAAATTTATCAAACTTGTCCTTGTCTCTATAAAATGGTTCTGGATTAGCTACTCTCTTGCTGGTAGGTTCTCTAGTAGTGTTCTGTGTCCTTAGGTTTAGAGCTTCCTGCAATTGTCCCTATGTCTAAGCTTTCTTAATTGTAAGATTGGCAATCTTTCGTTCTATCTCTTGTACCTAGTCCTTGCCGTCTAATAGCATTGCTTCTAGGCTATTGATGTGTTGGTTGAGTTCCTTCACTTGTTTAATGCCTGTGCAGACGATGTTCGTTGCTGTAAAGAAGACTCGGAGGGCAAGGTTAGGATCGTTGTTTATTAGGTTGATAATTCCTTCTGCTGATAGGTCCAGTTGTAAGTATTCCTCGAAGGGGACCTCTTCTCGTAGGGTGTGGAAGACTATGTTAATAGTCTGGTGTTTGGTTAATAGCTTATAATGTTAAGGGGGGAGCTAAGAGTTCGGAAGAGGTCGATGTAAAAGTCGAAGTAAGAGGGAGGATTTAGATAAAACAAAGTCTAAAAGAAGGGATGTAAAAGTTGATGTTGGAGAGGGAGGCTAAAGTCTGAAGTAAGGGATGTAAAACTAAGTAAAGAAGGGAAGGGCTAGAGTCTGAGGTGTAAAAGCTGAATTGATGCACAAGACGAGCTATAAACAAGAAGAAGAGAAAGGTTAGGGGGGCGGCAGCAGGCTCTTATATCCCCCTGCCCTAGCTGGTTGTTTGCCAAGTGTTTGCTAGTGACTTTCTTATCAAACTCTGTTTCTTTGTTCTGCAAACAAATTCATTTCCCAGACCCTTTTTCTAAAGGTTCCAGAACTGAGCCAGGGGTGTTTGCATCGCGAGATAATTCGCCTTTCACTCTCTTGGGGTCTTCTTCTATCTAGTGGTTGCCAGCCTGTAGTCTGTAAATCTTGATAGTTCTAGTTGGGTCCTGGATGCTGTTGTTTTCTGTTTCACATCCGCTGACCGTAACACGCAGGGTCGGCGGCGCTGGCACGCTACAGCGTCGGCGAGCTACCTGCCGAACCGGTAGTAGGTAGTGGCCGCGTCGAAGACCTCCCTAAGGCGACCGTTACGATCGTTTTTATCGGCTTCTGCGCCGGTAGAGCGGACGCGGCTTTTCTTCTTTCTGAACTATTAACTTCGGAGCCACTTCGGCTTCGGCTTCCTCAGATTCCGGACGTAAAACTCTCTTAGCAGCTCCGCCGAGTTCCGCAGATTCTCGACCGGATACTATTCGTAGTCTTCCGGCCACTCCTTCTACGAGATTTTCGCTTTAATGGATCCCCTTATCTTCTTTACGTCTATTACATCTTCTACCTCCTACTCTTCTTCCTTACCGTCTATCTCGATCGGCGGGGGCTCAGCGAACCCCTGTTCCGGAAGGCCGTCCTTAGGGTCCAGGCTTAATAGATCCGAATAAAAGACATCGTAGATCTGGAACGATTTCGGTAGCTAGAGCCGATAAGTCACTGGCGACCTCTTTTCCACTATCGTAAACGGACCTACGTAGCGTAGATTGAGCTTGGCGTTGCCTTTTAGCCTTAGGTTCTGCGTGTTAAGCTACACCTTTTGGCCCTGCTCGAATTCTATTAGTGACCGCTTCTTATTAGCTCGAGTTACTATCTTCTTCTAAGTCGATTCTATCGCCTTCCTCGCCACCTTAATAGCTTCTTCTATTTGAGCTTTGAGTGCTTCGGCCGCGGCGGCGGCGACTCTCTTTGACGACGTAGCGGTGGATTGTTCTGCGGAGCTAGGTTTATTCGGCGGCTGAAAGCTTATCCTCGGAAGATAGCTATGCGTTATTTCGAACAGCGCCAGCGAGGTGGCCTTAGACAGTGCCAAGTTGGCGCAGAACTCGGCCATCGGCAACACCTTGACCTATTCTTCTTAATAATAGCTGCAGAAGGTTCGCAGATATCGCTCTATCTCTTAGTTAGCCACTTCGGACTGACCGTTAGTTTGAGGATAAGCGGCTGTGCTAAGCTTTCTACGAATTCCGAGAGCTTGGTTAATGGCTTTCTATACGTCGGCAGTGAATTGAGGACCCCTATCTGTGGTAATAGTGTCCAGCAGGCTATAGTACTTCCACACGTGTCTAATCAGCATCCGCGCGGTCTCTTCTGCAGTGGTTCCTTCGTCTCTCGCTTAGCAGGGAATGAAGTGGCGCTCTTTGCTTAGCCTATCTACTACGTTAAGGGTGGCATTGTATCTATCTAAATCCGGTAGGCCGGTTACGAAATCCATCGTAATGTACTGCTACGGTTTCTTAGGGATCGGCAGTGGCTTCAATAAGCCTGCCGGAAAGCCGTAACGCGGCTTCGCTGTTCGGCACACGTAGCAGTTAGCGATAAATCGGTGGATTCGTTCGAATATTCGCGGAAACCAGTACATCGTTCTTACCGCCTGCATCGTCTTCTTCGCGCCTACGTAGCCTACATCTACGGAGCTATAGACCAGCTAGATAACCTCTGTAATTAGTTCTTCCGGAACTATTAGCCTCCCTAAACCGGTTTTGCCGAGTTTCTGTTGCTAGTTAAGCTGCTCTACCTTTTTGTAGAGAGTCTTTTCCTTAGGGGCTGGTTCTACTGCGCAGACCCCTACCTCTTTCAACACCTCTGCGTCTACTATCTGCTTGGTCAACACCTTCTAGAACATGTTCGGATTTTCTTTTGCGCGGCTAGTCTTTCCTTCTCTTCTCGTTAGTGCGTTAGCCTTTCCGTTTTGAGCTCCGGGTCGATAGGTAATCTTAAAGTCGAACCTAGATAAGTAGGCAGCCCACCGTGCTTAATGTCGTAAGAGCTTCTGCATCTTTATAAAGTAGGTCAGCGACTGGTAGTCTGTAAGGACCTGGACCGTGCTCTTTCTAGCTATAAGCTCTGGCTTCCACTCCTCGAACGCCTGTATAATAGCCAGCAGTTCTTTATCATAGATTGCGTAGTTCCGTTCAGCCTCTGTTATAGACTTGCTAAAGAAAGCCACCGGATAGAGGGTCTCTTCGTCGTCGGCGTATTAAGAAAGGACCCCTGCCGTAACTGTATCGGAAGCGTCCGTTTCTACATAGATCGTCTTTTCCGGCCGGAAGTGTGCCAGAACCGGCGCCGAGGCCACTGCTTCTTTTAGCCGGTTAAAGGCCTCTGTGCACTTCTTATTCTATAGGCCGGCGGCCTCTTTCTTTAACGCTTCGTTTATAGGTCTTGCTATCTTGCTAAAGTCCTTAATAAACCTTCGATAGTAGCTGCAGAATCCGAGAAACGCTCTAATCTGCATAGTGTTTCCGGATTTTGGCTGTTTCCATTCCGCAACAGCGGCGACCTTTAAGGGGTCTATCCGAATTCCATCTCTTCTAACGATAAGGCTGAGATACTTGACCTCGGTCTAATAGAACTCGCTCTTCTTCGTGTCCGCGTTCAATCCGACCTCGCGGAGCCTGGTCAGCACCTTCTCGATGTGGTCCGTGTGCTGCTCTCTCGTCCTATTAGTGTAGATAAGGATGTCGTCTAAGTAGACGCACACGAACCGTTCCAGCATATCTTCAAAGGTGTGGTTTATAAAGCGTTGCCACACCGCCGGCGTATTAGTAAGTCCGAAAGGCATTACCAACTACTTGAAATTGCCTATGCGCGTAGCGAATGTTGTAAGGTCTTCCGTTTGTCCCTCTTCGTTCCTTAGTCGATAGAACGCTTAGCGGATGTCCAGCTTGCTGAACCACTTAGCCTTCGCTACCTGCTGTATAGTTTTATCGATTAGCAGCAGTGGATACACGTCTCTCTTAGTAACCTTATTAAGGCCCCTGTAGTCTACGCATACTCAGAGACCGCCTCCGGGTTTCCGTACGAAAAGGATCGGCGACGCGTATTCAGCGGAGCTCAGCATAATAAACTTCTTTGCCAGATTTTCTCGAACAAACACCTCTACTTAGTCTAATTCGGCCAGTAACAATCTTCTTAGGGGCTCGGTTCTCGGCAACGTAGCCCCTTCCTTTAGTCGGATCTTGTTGTCGTATTCTGGTCGATAGAGCGGTAGGAGGTTGGAATTGGCTTTTAAGAAGACGTTAGCGTAATTATAGAGCTCCGCCGGCAGTACCTCCAACAGGTCCGCTTCTTCTTCCGCTATTATCTTGCGGTAATCTTCTATGTCTTTTATCGAGATAGCGTAGATCTCACTGTCCGTCGATTTCGCGAGGGTCGTTAGGGCTTCTAAGCTCACCATTCCGACGGTAGCCAGGGGTTCGGAACGGTCGGACAGGGCCTCTTTCGCAGACTCCGCGGCTTTCGGCTCGGCGGCGGCGGCCGTTCCGATAGTCCTTGCTCCGTTACCCGGGGTTTTGAATCCTATCGTGCCTTTATCTTCGTTAATAATAGTCTTCTAGTTCTTTATCTATTTCTGCCCTATAATAATGTCAAATCGTCCGAGATCCATAATCCGGAACATCGCTTCCGTAGTTCGACCAGCTAGTGTAGTCCTTAATGGAACGTAGTGCGTAACGTTTTCCGTGTCTTGTCCGTTATATGCCGAAATCCGCGTTGGCGACGCCATCTCTACAGGATAGCCGTATCCCTTCGTCAGTTTTTGAACCAGTCGGTAGTGGATCGCCGCTCCGATAAGGGCTCCAGTATTAATAAATGCTTTTAGCTAGAGGGGTCTACGCGACTTCTCAACGGAGTAGATCGTAATAGGAAGGATAATCGCCGTTTCCGTATTTACTTCTACAGCTGCCGAGAGCGGATCGCTGCAGCTATTAATGCTTTCTTCTCGTGTTGATTCGCTCTAGTGCAGTGCCCTGTCTTCTACGCTAGATAGGGGGCCTATCCTTCTAGCTGGTCTTTTCCCAGGATTCGCAGTGACACTCCACCGTCTACGCTGTTAGTGTCGTTCGGAGCCGGTTCCATAGCTTGTATAGTCTTTCTCGGTGGCTGCTGCTGCTTTACAACACGATACTCCTGCTTCTGCTAGGCCGTTGCTTGGCATCTCGTAGCGATATAGCCCGGCTTTCCGTACGCGTAGCAGGTAGGGACGAACGACGAACGCTGTAACTGATAAGGTGGCTGCTGGGGTGCTCTCCGGAAAGGCGCAGGGGGTCGTATTGTCTGCGTTATTAACGGCTTCTAGTTCGATTCGCGTAATTTCGCGTAAGCGCTTAAGTTTCTCGCAGTAACTCTCGCTCGGTGCACGAAGCCCTTAAGGTCTTCGTCTTCTACTGACGCTATAGCGGCGGCCAGTTCAGGGTTCAGCTTCTGCCTTAGTAGGTGGAGCTGCTTATCTTCCGCTACTCGGGCCCTAATTATATATTTCCTGAACAATCCGTAGAGCTCCTCGAACGTCTGCCGGTTCTAGTTGATCTTGTCCAGCTGCTTACAGGCTGTCTTCTTCCTAAAGGGGTCTCCGAAGCGTTAATCCAGCGCTTTGATCGCTTCTTTAGCAGTTACCTCTTCTAGGTCCGCTACTAGCGAAAAAGCTTTACCTTCCAATCGCGATTCCAGGTACGCCAATCTATCTCCGGCGCTGTTTCCGGCATAGTCTCGATCTATCTTGTTCTTTATCTTCTTCTTAAATGCTTCCCAATCCTTAGGATCTCTGCCTCTAAACGCCGGTAGATCCGGTAGTAACGTTATTAACGTGCCGCCTTGACTGTAGGCCGCCGGTAAGGCGGTCTCTGCTTGTTCTTCTCGACGCAGTAGTAGCGCTGACGACCTCGCTGCTTCCTTCTCCTCTAGCTAAGCCTTTATCGCTTTTAACTATGCTAGTCGGTTCGCCGCTTGGTTTTCCAGTATATCTATAATGGTCTCGGCCGATTCCTTCTCGGCTCTTACCATCTCTACTTCCTCTCTTAGCTGTCTGTTCTCTTCCAGCGTTCTGTAGAACAGCGTCTTAATAAGGTCTATACTATCGTAGACCTTTCTTATCCTATTCTCGTTTATATAGTCTTCTAGTTCCTCGATCGTACAGTCGTGGATCTTCCTATATTCGGCCATTCGTTCCTTGACCTCAGCGGTCTCTTCCGCTGTAACACCGCTAATAAGGATCTTATCGTTAATTACACTGGAGCGCCTACTCGCTCTGTTAGCCTTTCCTTTTCTGCTTCTGCTGCAGCCTGTAACGCCGCCCTCTACCGTCGAGAAGCCTTCTATCTTCTTACAGTGCTGGGTTTGGTGTTTTTGGTATGTGCGCGTGCGTTATTCGGGTGTCCAGATAGTTCGACGGGCCCTTTCGCGCAGCGCGGGGTTTGTTGTAGTAAGTAAGTTTGAGATATAATGATCTGGGCACGCAGATATGATTTAGTACAGCCTTTTTAATAACTATATCTCGAACTAAGGAGGGAAAAGAATCTATGTAGTAGTGGACGAGACCTTTGGGGGGTGGCGTGCCAAGGCCCGGCTCAGTCCGGAAGGGCCGAGCCGAAATTCCAAGGGTCCACCCCATTATCCAGTCCTACCCCTTTCTGCCGCTGTAACAGTCTTAATCCAGTGTCTCTGTACGAAGTCTTTGCTAATTACTCTATACACCAAACATCCTGTGTTAATCAATGTCCGCGCCGTTGCGGACCTGTTTAACGTTGGCCGTACGATAAACAGTGTCGTCGTTATGTGGTTGCTCTTAAAAGATAGCTAAGTAGTGCTTTAATTTAGCAATCTATCTCGTATACGCCTCTAGCAGAGCCTTCGCTTAGAGGCTACTTTTTTCCCGACTCGTCGTCGTCCAAGTAGGACTCCTAATCTTGTCGTTAGGGTGCCGCAGTTGCTACCCTTGCAGTGGTCGGCCGTCCCCTAGGTCTCTCTGCTAGCAAAAGCCTGCAATTCCGTACAGTGTAGCCTATCTTGCTACACCGGTAGCAGCTCCCTTCTGCTCGTCTCTTATTAAGGATAGCTATGTCCACCTATTGCGCCCTTTTAGTAGCAGCCCTTGGCCGTACAGTAACAGCTGCCGCCACCTTCGTTGTCGTTGGTTCCTAGTCTGTAGCGTCCGTCTGCTGCTAGAGGGGTTGTCTTATCTCTTAAGCGCAGCTTATCTGTCTAAGCCTGCGCTGCTAGTCGTCGACTATTCTAAGGAGATCGCAGAATTCCTCGTACGTAGCTGGTCGCATTATGCTTACCAGTCCCGTTATAATCTCCTTAGAGAGGCCTACCTCTAAAGAGGTAATTTTTATCCTGTCCTCCTATTAGAGACCTCCTGCTTCTGCCAAAGTCTGGTTAAATTCCGCGAGGAATTCTCGTACAGTCTTGCGTCCTTGTTTTATCGTGTTAACCTGTAGGAGTGCCCGGCTCTCGCAGTCTAGGTCCTTGTAGCTCTTGTCTAGAGCTGCCTAGAGCATCGTCGTCGTAGCTATTGCTAGGTTGGCAATAGCCGTCTCGTAGTACGGCAGAATCCGTGCTACTGCCCTGCCCTTTAACCTCCTAAAGAGGTAAACTACCTTGTCTAGCTCGTTCGGGTATGCTCCTAAGTTAACTAGAAGCTTAGAGCGCATCTAGGCAGCCTAGGAGGGGTACTCGCCCGGAGCCTTACTATCGTACGTAGAGACGTTGGGGAGTTTGCTTTTAGGGGTCGGGGTGTAGGCTATCGTGTTCGTCGTCGTTATTGTCGTAGGGGTCGGATCGCGATCGGACGCCCTAAGCTGTCGTAGCTCCTGTTCCTGTTGGGAAATTATCGCAGCCTAGTAGTTTACTTGCTGCTCGAGCTGCCTCTTATGTTCTAGCAGCTCCTCGTATACGCGGTGCATATGTCCCTCTATAGCTGTAGTTTCTATAGGAATGTCGCCATCTATCTTTGTTTTATTACTGCAGTTACCGATAGTAAGATTAGTTCCTAAGATAAGGGGCTTAAGAATCTTGGTTCAGAAACTTAAGGCTAGGTATCTACATAAAGGAACTGATAGGCAGTTCCTTCGTCGTGCGCTGCTGTACAATTTGTATCTACGAAGCTAAGCCAGCAATTTTCTCCTATATAGGGGTGCAAGGTTTACACTCTGTACAGAGGATCGAGAATTCCCTCTCTGTACAGTAGTACAGAGTTTTCCCTCTATTTAGAGGGGCGGCAGTTCCCCTCTGTGCAGGAATATAGGGTTCTCCCTCTGTATAGGAGTAGGGTCCTGTCGGTAGTTCCGTATAGAGGGTAGGGTTATGCTGGAGCCGCTAAGTCGCAGTCCTTAGGGCAACGGCTAGCTTAGGTCGGGTCTACGACCTGGGCTGGGCGGCGCCCCCTAACACACTAATAGGACGAGAGAACAGCATACAGACTACATCGAGAAGATGCTAACTAGGCTCTGCGAGGTCTAATTAAACGCAGACACGAAGAAGAGCGAGTTCTATTAGACCAAAGTTAAATATCTCGGTCTTATTATTAGAAGAGAAGGCATTCGGATAGACCTCTTAAAGGTCGCCGCTGTCGCAGAATAGAAGCAGCCGAAATCTGGAAACACTATACAAATCAGAGCGTTTCTCGGATTCTGCAGCTACTATCGACAGTTTATTAAGGACTTTAGCAAGATAGCGAGACCCCTAAACGAAGCATTAAAGAAGGAGGCCGCTGGCCTATAGAATAAAAAGTGCACAGAAGCTTTTAACTAGCTAAAAGAAGCAGTGGCCTTAGCGCCAGTTCTAGCGTACTTCCGACTGGAAAAGACAATCTATCTAGAGACAGACGCCTCCGATACAGTAACCGTAGGGGTCCTTTCTTAGTACGATAACGCCGACGAGACCCTCTATCTAGTAGCTTTCTTTAGCAGATCTATAAATAAGGCTAAGCGGAACTACGCTATCTACGATAAAGAGCTGCTAGCTATTATTTAAGCTTTCGAGGAGTGGAAACCGGAGCTTATAGCTAGAAAGAGCACGGTCCAGGTCCTTACGGACTATCAGTTACTTACCTACTTTAGAAAGATGTAGAAGCTATTGCGCCGCCAAGCTCGGTAGGCTGCCTACTTATCTAGATTCGACTTTAAGATTACCTATCGACCCGGAGCTTAAAATAGAAAGGCTAATACGCTAGCGAGAAGAGAAGGAAAGACTAGCTGCGCAAAAGAAGATCTAAACATGTTCTAGAAGGTGTTAAACGAACGGATAGTAGACGCCGAGGTGTTAAAAGAAGCAGGGATCTGCGCAGTAGAGCCGGCGACCGAGGACGAGACTCTCTATAGAAAAGTAGAGCGGCTTAACTAGCAACAGAAGCTCGGCGAAACCGGCCTAGGGAAGCTAATAGTTCTGGAAGAACTAATTACAGAGGTCGTCTAGCTAGTCTATTGTTCTACGGATGTTGGCTACGCTAGCTCCAAGAAGACAATAGAAGCTGTAAGGACAGTCTACTAGTTTCTGCGAATCTTCGAGCGGATCCACTAGTTTATTGCTAACTGTTACGTGTGCCGAGTCGCGAAGCTACGTTACGGCCTTCTAGCCGGTCTGTTAAGGCCACTTCTGATCCCTAAGAAACTGTAGCAGCACATTACGATAGATTTCGTAACCGGCCTGCCGGATTCCGATAGATATAATACTACGCTTAACGTAGTAGACCAACTAAGCAAGGAGCGCTACTTTATCCCCTACTGAGCTAAGGCTGAAGGAACTACTATAGAAGAGACAGCGAGAATGCTAATCCAGTACGTATAGAAGCACTATAGCCTGCCGGACACTATTACTACGGATAGGGGTCCTTAATTTACTGCTAATGTGTAGAAGGCTATCAACCAAGCTCTCAGAATTCGTAGAAAACTCAGTACAGCCGCTTACCCTTAAACCGACGGCTAGTCTAAAGTAGCTAACCGAGAGATAGAGAAATATCTACGAATCTTCTGCAGTTATTATTAAGCAGAGTAGGTTAAGGTATTGCCGATAGCCGAATTCTGCGCCAATTCAGCACAGTTAGAAGCTACCTCGCTGGCGCCGTTCGAGATAACCTATAGCTATCTTCCAAGAATAAGCTTCCAACTGCCGGACAAACCCAGCTCTTCGGAATCTTTTACCGCTACTTCATTAAAGAGAGTCGCTGCTGCTGCGGCCGAAGCACTTAAGGCTTAGATAGAAGAAGCAATCAAGGTAGCGAAGGAGGCGATGGAATCGGCTTAGAAAAAGATAGTAACTCGAGCTAATAGAAAGCGGTCACTGATAGAATTTAATAAAGGCCAAAAGGTATAGCTTAATACGCGGAACCTAAGGCTAAGAGGCAACGCCAAGCTTAATCCCTGCTACGTAGGCCCGTTTATAATAGTGGAAAAGAGGTCGCCGGTAACCTACCGGCTCCAGCTACTAAAGTCGTTTCGAATCTACAATGTCTTCTACTTAGACCTGTTAAGCCTGGACCCTAAGGACGGCCTTCCAAAACAGGGGTTCGCTGAACCTCCGCTAATCGAGATAGACAGTAAGGAAGAAGAGTAGGAGGTAGAAGACGTAATAGACGCAAGAAAGATAAGGGAGTCTATTAAAGCAAAGATCTCGTAGAAAGGATAGCTAGAAGGCTATAAATAGTATCTGGTCGAGAACCTCCGAAATTCGGCAGAGCTACTAAGAGAGTTTTACGTCCGGAACCTAAGGAAGCCGAAGCCTAAGTGGCTAGATAGTTAATAGTTCTAGAAGAAAGAAAAAAAACCGCGTCCGCTCTATTGGTAGAAAAACCGACAGAAACGATCGTAGCGACGCGCTTGGCCGGAGTCCTCGACTCGGCCACTACCTACTACCGCTGGCGTGCTTCGTTGGCGACCCCGCGCTTCGCCTTCGCGCAGCGCTACCTGCCGGCTTGGCCGGACAGATTATAATAGCGAAGAACGAAGCCGAAGCTACTAAGGCAGCTCGCGGTAGCGCTTAAGGCTATAGTAAGGAAGAAGAAGAAGAAGAAACGGCCGCTGCAGACAGATCTATATAGACCTCTGCAGCGACGCACAGGCCAGCTACGCTCTGCTAACTCAGATTAGACAGACGCTATCTAAAGGACGTTAGATAGCAACGATATAAGAAGAAGTCGGATAGCGACGATGTAAAAAGAAAGAAAGACATTTTCAAAGATAGAAGAAACAAGGAGGTAACGTCAAACTTGACAGGGGTCTTTCTGAAAAAAAGCGCGAATTAGATAGACGGAAAAAGATAACGAAGCAGGAGAAGAAGATAAGGAAGGTAAATTATAAAAAAAGAGAGAGATAGATAAGTAAGCAGTCGAGGTCGACTGCTAGTAAGGGATAGGGGTAGTGTTACAGCAGCAGAAAGGGGTAGGACTGAGTAATAGGGTAGACCCTTGGAATTTCGGCTCGGCCCTTCTAGACCGAGCTGGGCCTTGGCACACTACCTCTAAAGCTATTACCTACCACTATATAGATCCCTTTCCCTCCTCAGTTCGAGATCTAGTTATTAAAAAGGCTGTATTGAATTATATCTGCGTGCCCGGATTATCTCGAATAGCGCCAGTAAGGTAGCCTCTAACTGTGCTAAATTGGCGCAGAATTCGGCTATAGGCAATACCTTAACCCACTCTGCTTAATAATAACTGTAGAAGATTCGTAGATATTTCTCTATCTCGTAGTTAGCTACTTTAGAATAACCGTTAGTTTAAGGATAAGCGGCTATGCTAAGCTTTCCGCGGATTCCGAGGACTTAGTTAATAGCCTTCTATACGTTAGCAGTAAATTAAGGACCCCTATCCGTAGTAATAGTGTCCGGTAGGCTATAGTGCTTCTATATATATTGGATTAACATCCGCGCGGTCTCTTCCGTAGTAGTACCTTCGTCTTTTGCTTAGTAGGAGATAAAGTAGCGCTCTTTGCTTAGCCTATCTACTACGTTAAGGGTAGCATTGTATCTATCGGAATCCGGCAGGCCAGTTACGAAATCTATTGTAATGTGCTGCTATAGTTTCTCGAGGATTGGAAGTAGCTTTAACAGACCGGCCGGAAGGCCGTGCCGTAGCTTCGCGGCTCGACATACGTAACAGTTAGCGATAAACTAGTGGATCCGCTTAAAGATCCGCGGAAACCAGTAGATTGTCCTTACTGCTTTTATCGTCTTCTTTAAGCCGGCGTAACCAACATCCTTAGAACCGTAGACCAACTGGATAACCTCTATAATTAGTTCTTCTGGAACTATTAGCTTCCCTAAACTGGTTTTGCCGAGCTTCTGTTGCTAGTTTAGCTGCTCCACTTTTTCGTAGAGAGTCTCTTCCTTGGTCGCTAGTTCTACTGTGCAGACCCCTACCTCTCTTAACACCTCGGCGTCTACTATCCGCTCGGTTAGCACCTTCTAGAACATGTTTAGATCTTCTTTCGCGCAGCTAGTCTTCCCTTCTCTCCTTGTTAGTGCGCTAGCCTTTCCGTTTTAAGCTACTAGTCGATAGGTAATCTTAAAGTCAAATCTGGATAAGTAGGCGGTCTACCGAGCTTGGCGGCGCGATAGCTTCTGCATCTTTATAAAGTAGGTAAGTAACTGGTGGTCCGTAAGGACCTGGACTGTGCTCTCTCTAGCTATAAGCTCCAGTTTCCACTTCTCGAAAGCCTAAATAATAGCTAATAGCTCTCTGTCGTAAATAGCGTAGTTCCGCTTAGCCTTATTTATAGACTTGCTAAAGAAAGCCACTAGATAGAGGGTCTCGTCGGCGTTATTATATTAAGAAAGGACCCCTGCAGTTACTGTATCGGAAGCGTCCGTCTCTAGATAGATTGTCTTTTCCGGTCGGAAGTACGCTAGAACCAGCGCCGAGGCCACTGCTTCTTTTAGCTAGTTAAAAGCTTCTGTGCACTTCTTATTCTATAGGCTAGCGGCCTCCTTCTTTAATGCTTCGTTTAGGGGTCTCGCTATCTTGCTAAAGTCCTTAATAAACCGTCGATAGTAGATGCAGAATCCGAGAAACGCTCTGATTTGTGTAGTGTTTCCAGATTTCGGCTGCTTCTATTCTGTAATAGTAGCGACCTTTAAGGGGTCTATCCGAATTCCTTCTCTTCTAACGATAAGACTGAGATATTTAACCTCAGTCTAATAGAACTCGCTCTTCTTCGTGTCTGCGTTCAATCCGACCTCGCAGAGCCTAGTTAGCACCTTCTAGATGTAGTACGTATACTGTTCTCTCGTTCTATCAGTATAGATAAGAATGTTATCTAAATAGATCGACACGAACCGTTCCAGCATGTCTATAAAGGTATAGTTTATAAAGCGTTGCTACACTGTCGGTGCGTTAGTAAGTCCGAAAGGCATTACCAACTACTTGAAATTGCCCATACGCGTAGCGAATGTCGTAAGATCTTCTGTTTGCCCTTCCTCGTTCCTTAGTTAGTAGAACACTTAGCGAATATCTAGCTTGCTGAACTACTTAGCTTTAGCTACTCGTTGTATAGTCTTATCTATTAGCAGCAGCGGATACACATCTCTCTTAGTGACCTTATTAAGGCCTTAGTAGTCTACGTACAGTCGGAGACTACCTCCGGGTTTCCGTACGAAAAGAATCGGAGACGCATACTCGGCAGAGCTTGGCTTAATAAACTTCTTTGCTAGGTTTTCTCGAACAAACACCTCTACTTAGTCCATCTCGGCCGGCGATAATCGTCTTAGGGGCTCGGTTCTTAGCAGCGTAGCCCCTTCCTTTAATCGGATCTTGTTGTCGTATTCCGGTCGTTAGAGCAGCAGGAGGTTGGAGTCGGCTTTTAAGAACACGTTAGTGTATCTATAGAGTTCTTTTAGTAACACCCTTAACGGGTCTACCTCTTCTTCTACTATTATCTTCTAGTAGTCTTTGATGTCTTTTATTAAGATAGCGTATATCTTATTGTCCGGCGACCTTGCGAGGGTCGTTAAAGCTTCTAAGCTTATTATTCTAATCGTGTCTAGAGAGTCTGGCCGATTGATCGGAACCGCTACAGTGGTTGTAACTCTCGGTTTAATAGCGACGGCAGTGATCGATTCGGCGGTGGCGGCGCTGCTCTGCTAGGGTTTGAATCTAAGTGTTCCTTTACCTACGTTAATAACGGCTTTCTAGTTCTTTATCTATTTCTTGCTAAGGGTGGAGCTAAGTGGTCGGAAAGGGTTAATGTAAAAGTCGAAGTAAGTAGGAGGGGCTGGAAGAAACAAAGTCTAAAGGAGGGGATATAAAAGTTAATATAGAAAGGGAAGCTAAAGTCTAAAGTAAGGAGTGTAAAAACTGAGTATTAGAAGGAAGGGCTAAAGTCTAGAGTGTAAAAGCTGAATTGGATGCACAAGACGAGCTATAAACAAGAAGAAGAGAAAGATTAGTAGGCGGCAGCTAGTTCTTATATCCCCCTGCCCTAGCTAGTTGTTTGCGTGTTTGCTAGTAACTTTCTTACCAAACTCTGTTTCTTTGTTCTACTAACAAATTCATTTCCTGGACCCGCTTTTGTCAAAGGTTCTAGAACTAAGCTAGGGGCGTTTGCAGGGCTAGTTGCATTGCCTTTTACGCTCTTAGCATCTTCTTGCTCTAGCCTATAGTTGTTAGGTTATAGTCTGTAAATATTGATAGTTCTGGTTAGGTCCTAGATGCTGTTGTTTTCCGTTTTACATCTGTTAACTGTGTTTTCCGTTTTATATCCGTTGACTGTAACAGTAGCTCCCCTTAATATAGCAGAGTTCCTACGAAGCCTTAGTAGTTCGAGATACTAGGGGTAAGTCTGCTTATTCCTAGGAACAGGCCTAATGTTACGGTTGATATTCTATTAGTAAGCAGAATCCAGTTCTCTTTAGCTGTACTAGGTTTCTAGGCAGTAGTCTCTAGAGTCTAAGAGGTTTTAACAGTGGAAGGCTTCAATCTTGTCCTGATTAAAGATAATGTTTCTAAGGGGTTCCTAAGTAGTGTCCCAGTCTTTGTAGCTTGGCTATTGAACTTTGTACTTTTTCTATCTATTAATTACTTAACAGTCTGTAATTTTGCGTACGTAGTATTCTCCTTCTTTGTCTTCGTCGTGCTCTTCTGCAGGGAGAATGCGGGTTCGTTCTTGGTCTTGCAATTAGATTAGGAAGGGATCTCCTTTTTTAGGTCTTAGTCGAACAGGATAGAAGACGTCGTAGATTTCCTAGTCTTCTAGCAGTTAGAGGCGGTATACGTACGAGCTGATCTTCTCTATAATAGGGAAGGGGCCTAGTTTTTTCTAATTAAGTTTGCGAGAAGGTCTTCCTATAACAATGTTCTTAGAGTCCAGGTACACTCTGTCTCCTACTTAATAGTCCAGAGCTAGTTGTCGTTTTCGGTTGGCTTGTTCTTCGTAGATAGCTTAGGCGTAAGTTATCTCTTTTTAGACTTCCTAATAGATCTGGGAGAGGTGCGTTGCCTATTCGTCTGCATCGATTTCGTCTAGGTCGTTAGGTCGCAGTAGTGGGTCTTAAGGTTCTATTCCTGTTCGGGGGTAGTAGCCTCTAGTAGTGTAAAAGGGGGAGTGTCCTATTGTCTCTAACTCCTAGTTGCAAGCTAAGAATTCTACTATTAGGATATGTTTTAGCTAGTCCTTCTAGTAGTAATCGATAAAGCAACGTAGCGTCTGTTTGAATAGGGCATTCGCAATCTCTGTTTGTCTATCTGTTTCTAGGTAGTAGGACGTTAAGATGTAGTAGTTAATATTTAGAAGCTTGCAAAGGCGTTTCTAGAACTTAGCAATAAACTAAGAGCCTCTGTTAGAGGTAATACTGTCCGGAAGGCCTACGTAACGCTAGACGTATTCGTAAAAGAGTCGAGCGGTTTCCTTAGAAGTTATGCTCTAGCAGGGTACTACAAAGCAGTCCTTAGAGTGCCGATCTACTACTACAAAGACGTTCTTTGCCTTTATACCTGCCCAAGTGGTCCCTTAAGGGAGATAGGTAACAAAGTCTATCGTAATGTGTTTCTAAGGGTGTTTAGGGGCTGGGAGAGGCTTTAGTAATCTGTATAGACGTTGTCGGTCGTGCTTGGCTGCCTTGCAGATAGGACAGTTGTTTCTATATCTATAGACGTGCATCTACATTAATGGCTACTAGTAGTAGCAGGAGGTAAGCTTGTAAAGCTTCGATCGTCCTAGGTGGCCTCCTACTGCTAAGTTGTAAACAGTCCTAAGGATGTAGGGTCGTATTAAATCGTCTACACCTTTAGGAACAAAAAGACGAGATTAGAAGTAAACCAGTCTATCCCTAAGTTCGTATTTTAAGAGGGAAAAGCTAGGGAAGGTACGCTGACCTATTTTAAGGACTTAGATAAGTCCTTCAGCCTGTTCGTCTAATTCGTAAGCTTCTCTGATTATTAGGAGCAGTCCTCTAGAGTAGTTTGCTTCTTTAGTCAATTCTTTATCGTTTAGTTCGTTGTCGGAGGTAACAGAGCCTTTAATTTCAGAATCTTTAGTGTCGACAGTTTCGTTGTCTGGTTCGCTTTCTGAATCGTTATCCTCTAGGAAGACCGGTACGAGGCACAAGGCAAAAGATGCAGCAATTGATAGTGTACCTTCCTTTAAGTAGGTCTTTAGGTCTTTGCTTAGGTTGTAAGCCTTTAGGATTTTTTGGTTATACATTGTCTAGCCTTCTCTTCTGTCTACTGGATAGATTCCAGGCATCCGGGTAAGGGCATTAGCCCTGGAATTAAGTGATCCAGGCGAGGAATTCGCTCTAGTAGGCTTGTCTACGATTAAGGATTTTGCTCTTTATAAAATAAATCAAGTTCTTGTAGTCTAAACTAACTTAGGTTAGGTAGGCTGCGCCTTCGAGTTCTGGGCGCTACTCTTTAAATGCCTTAACGATTGTAAGGAGCTCTTTGTCGTAAATCTCGTAATTGCATTCGGCAGGTAGCATCTTCTTTAATGTAAGGGCTTAAGAATCTTAGTTTAGAAACTTAAGGCTAGGTATCTATATAAAGGAACTAATAGGCAGTTCCTTCGTCGTCTGCTGCTGTACAATTTGTACCTACGAAGCCAAGCCAGCAATTTCCCTCTATATAGGGATGCAAGGTTTACACTCTATATAGAGGATTAGGAGTTTCCCTTTGTATAGTAATGCAGAGTTTTCCCTCTGTTTAGAGGGACAGCAATTCCCCTCTGTATAGGGCTATAGGATTCTCTCTCTATATAGGAGTAGGGTCGTGTCGGTAACTCCGTACAGAGGGTAGGGTCGTGCTGGCGCTACTATGTCGCAGTCCTTAGGGCGACGGCTGGCTTAGGTCTTGGACCTAGGCTAGACGGCGCTTCCTAACAATACCCCCCTCCCTTCTCGTAGTGCTTCTTTTGTATAACGGCGTGTTGTACACCCTTAGCTCCTAGTGTTCCTTTAGTAGGTCGCGACTTCCTGTCTCTGTCCAGTTGTCTATAGGGCCGTTGCTCGTCGCCTACTACGTTGTAGCTGCCTTCTTTGCTCCCTTTTTACACAGTTGTAGCAGCTGCTCTGGTTGCTATTGCCTCGCATAGCAGGCAGCTACCTCCTAAATATTAAGCCTCCCCTGTCTCTTTTCCTTCCTTCCTATCCTTCTATTCCCCCTGCCTGCTACCTCCCTATTCCGCCGTCTACTACTACTGTCCACTGTCTACCGTCTACTGTCTAACGTCTACTACTAACGTCTACTGTCTATTAATCCAGCTACTACTACTAGCTACTACTATTATGCTACGTACCCTGTCTAGCCGTTCCTGCCGTAGTTCTCTTATAGTTGCTAGCTCTTCTCTTGTAGTTCCTAGCCCTTCTTCTGCCTGTCTAGCTAGTGTCCCCCCCTACTTTTACCTCTAGCTATAGAATGCCCAGCTCGATTAGCAACTTCGCTTCCGGTTCGTACGCGTCTCTGTCTTCTGTACAGTCTAAGCTAATGTCTTAGATGCTACACTAATAAGCAGCAGGACGCTGCCGAGCTGCCCTTCTACACCTTCTAGTATAACCCTGTCGAGGTTACGCCTTAGCAGGTCGCTACGGCCTGCCTATGTACGTTAATACTATGCTTATTGCTACCTGCAGCCAGCTATATGCTGCCTGTACCAATTCCCCCTAGGGCTTATTTAGCCTATACCGCCTCCCTAGCTTCTAGGCTAGGGTCTGCACCTCGTATAAGTAGAAGGATAGTT
Source organism: Pseudocercospora ulei (assembly GCA_016165855.1). NCBI lineage: Eukaryota > Fungi > Ascomycota > Dothideomycetes > Mycosphaerellales > Mycosphaerellaceae > Pseudocercospora > Pseudocercospora ulei. The sequence goes on along the minus strand of JACWNB010000019.1, from coordinate 584,395 downwards.
CCCTCTACTGCCCCTACTGCTGTCTGGAGGAGGCACGTAGGGGCAGGGGGGTGCCTCTGCTCCCTAGTGCTAGCCTAGGTAGGGGTCCTGCTAGGCGGGAGGTAATTAAGATTTCAGATAGGAAGTCGGCCGTCCTAGTCCTAGGGGGTAGTAGCTAGTAAGCTACCCCTCCCTAAGGTAGTATAAGAAATTTTCGGACGGTTCTGCTCGTATCCCCTTCTTATTTCTACCTATCTTACCTGTCTCCTGACCGTTCCCTTCCTCCTGCCCCTCTTCCGTATAGTGTAGTCTCGGTAGGACCCGGTAGGGTCCTACGTCTTAATTCTCGATCCTTCGACAACCTAAGCTGCTAGCAGCTGCCCTGTACCTAGGGTAGATCATGCCCCTTTTCGCCGTATAGCGCAGTGTTACTGTAACTGGGCAGGGGGATAGTTTACCTCCTACCTGTCTAGCGCAGTTGTGTTCTAGAGGGCCTTATACGGTTCCTATATAGGCTCTGCCTACCCTCTCTATTTAACTAGGTACTCTACCCTCTTCTTCTTCCTTTAGCTCTTAAGCATTTCTTCTACCTTATACTCTTCCTAGCCCTTAGTAATAATCGCTAGTAGGCGCGCGTCGTCTGTTGTCTAATGCAGTAGGGGGTCTGTATATGCTAGCTGTACGAGGTCTATATAGAAGACTAGGTAGATCCCTAGGAGAGTGTTAAGTCGTATAGCGTATGTCTGTACTAGTCGAACTACTGTAAACTTCCGGTTCTTCCAATCCAGTTTCTTGCTCGGCCGGTCTATATGGATATTGCGCTAGTTTAGCCAGACCTTATCTCCTGCCTTGTACCTTAGTACAGCCTGTCGTCCCTTATTAGCCTGCTCTTCTGCATTCCGCTAAGCTATAGCCAGACTCGCTTTTGTCTATTAATAGGCGTTCGTAATCGTCTGTACGATAGCCTCTTCCTACTAAATCGGGGATAATATAGAGCGTAGGGTATTACTACTTAGGGTTAGTAGGAGCAGGGAGTAGTCGTATCTGTAGGCTATAAAGAAGGGGGACAATCCTGTAGCGTTAGCCGTACGGCTATTAATAGCTAGCTCCGCTATAGGGAGAAGGCGGTTCTAGTTTGTCTAATTATAGTCGACGTACGCTTAGAGGTATGCTTCCAATATCGAATTAACCCTCTCCGTCGCACTGTCCGTCTATAGGTGCTATGCAGTCGACAGGCGGCGTTCTACATTTAACAATTAACATACCCTTGCCTAGAGCTAACTCGCAAACTGTGTACCCCGGTCTAATACAATTGACCTAGGGAACTTATACTTGCTAAATGTTGTCTTTATAAATGCCTAAGCAGTGTCTTTAGCTACAATAGAGTCTATTCCTTCTAATATTACCCCCTTCGTTAGCTTGTCCGTAACTACTATAATGTTCTGCTGTCCGTCGCTCTTAGGGAGGTCTGTAATAAAGTCTACTGTTAGGTCTTACTAGGGCTAGTCCGGTATTGGTAGGGGTTTTAGCAGCCTATGTTTTAGTTTACGCTAGGGCTTCGTCCGTCTGCATGTATTGCAGTTCTGTACGAACCTGCAGATGTCCTTTGCTATCGCCGGCTAGTAGTAGTCCCTAGCAACGATGCTGTACGTCTCCTCGCGCCCTAGGTGCCCGGTTGCTATAGAGTTATATGCCTGTTGTATTAAGCTCGTACTGAGCTTCTCGTCTACTAGGACCCAAATCCGATTCCTGAACTTTAGGTTGTTCTCCTTGTCTAATAAGCACTCTGCTGCTAATACCTTAAGGTGTAGCTCTGCTAAGAGCTTCCGCTGTCCTTATTAGATCGCTGTACAGGCCCTTCAGTAAACGTCGTCCTCTTCTACTGCCTCTTCCTATGCCTGCAGTTAGGGTTCCTATATATATGTCGCTGCTAGGCGAATAGTCCCTTCGCCTAGCTCCTCCTTAAACATCCGGAATGTTCGTAATTTCAGCCGGTCGTCCTCGTACGTCGTTAGCATGTCCCAGTCCTGTCTGGATAGCGCATTGGCCCTGCTGTTGTCCTTACCCTTACGATACTAGAGTCTTATATTAAAGCGGCTTAGGTACATTCCCTATTGTATATATCTCTTAGACAGCTTCTAGGGTTGCGTAAAGTACTCGAGGTTCTTGTAGTCGGTTAGGGCGAGAAACTCGGGAACCGAGCGGAGTTCTCTATCCTATGCTTCGCAATACTGTACGACTACTAGCAATTCCTTGTTATAGATAGGGTAGTTGCACTTAGCTAGGGAGTTCTTCTTAGAGAAGTACGCGTATAGGTGCAGAAGTCCGTCCGAGCCTACCTATAATAGGATACCCCCTATGCAGTACCCTAAGGAGTCAGTTTCCAGTATCGTCGTACGTTCTAGGTCGAAGGCAGCAAGCGTTGGTCCTATTATAAAGAGATCCTTTAGCCTGTTAAAGCTTCTATTACACTCGTCCGTCTACTTAAACTGCTTGTCCTTGTATGTTAGCTCGACTAGGGGGCGTACGATCTCTAAGTAGTTCCGTATAAACTAGCAGTAGAAGTTGGCAAACCTAAGCAATTCCTGTACGCCCGTAACGCTTGTAGGCGGCTTCTATTGCTTAATAACATTAATCTTCTTCCTATCTATGCTAATGCCTTTCCCTACCTCGATAATAAACCCTAGGTATTTCGTACACTGGACCCTGAATTTACATTTGTCGATGTCGAGGTACAAGCCAGCCTGCTGCAGTCGGTCTAGCACCTTCTTAACGTCCTGTACGAGATCTGCATAGGTGCCGTCCGTAAAAACCAGGGTGTCGTCGAGGTATGCCGAGCAGATGTCGTCTAGTAACCCTTGCAAGGACTTGTCAATGTACCTTTGGAATGTTGCCGGTGCATTAGCAAGGCTAAAGGGGGTAACAAGCTACTTAAAAAGACTATATCTTGTACAGAAGGCAGTTATCTATTTATAGCCTTCCTTGATCTGTATCTTGTGGAAGGCCGAGACTACGTTAAGCTTAGTAAACCACTTTGCCTTGCTAATCCGTCCGAGAGTCTCCTTAATAAGGGGTAGGGGCTACCGGTCCTTCTTAGTAATCGCGTTAATGCCTCTGTAGTCTACGCAGAAACGCAAGCCGGCCTTCCCCTCCTTATAGACAAACAGCACTAGGGCTCCCGCGGACGACGTACTTGCCTAAATAAACCCTTTAGCGAGCAGGTCGTCTAGTGTCTTGCGCAGTACTAGGAGTTTTCTAGAGGACATTCCGTACAGCAGTCCGTACAGTACCTCCGGCAGACTCCTGTCCGGACAGGGCTCTAGCTAGATGTCGTAGTTAATCCCTTCTCCTTAGTGTAGCGGCAGCTTTAAGGCCGACTTTGGCTTAAAGAGGTCTAGGTATCCGGCATATTCCCTTAGGAGCTTCGTATAGGGGTCTGTTACTTTCTTAGGCGCCAATGCCTTCTTAATGTCTGCAGTTGCTGTGTTGATCTCGGCCTTAGCATTGCCACCCTGCAGAGCCTTCCCTTAGTCTCGGAGCCTCTGCTTCGTTACTGCCAGGTACAGCCGTCCTTGTCTAACGTCTAGCTTGCGCCTCTAGCGCTCTATCTATAGCTTCCCTAGTATTAAGTTATACCCCAACTTGTCCTGTACGACATAGAGGTATAAGTCCTGCTTATAGTGTCCCTGTATCTCTATCGTTACTTTCACTATATAGGTAATGTCCGGTCCTCGCCCAGTAATGCCTAACATGCGTACAGGTACAGTAGAGGTCGTCTTAATCCAGTGTCTCTATACGAAGTCTTCGCTAATTACTCTGTACACTAAACATCCTGTGTTAATCAATGTCCGCGCCGTTGCGGACCTGTTTACTGTTAGCCGTACGATAAATGGCATAGTCGTTATGTAGTTGCTTTTAAAAGATAGCTAAGTAGTACTTTAATTTGGCAATCTATCTCGTATACGCCTCTGGCAGAGCCTTCGCTTAGAGGTTACTCTTTTCCCAACTTGTCGTCGTCTGAGTAGGACTCCTGATCCTCTTGTTAGAGCGCTGCAGTTGCTACCCTTATAGTGGTCGGCCGTCTCCTAGGTCTCTCTACTGGCAAAAGCCCGCAATTCTGTGCAGTGTCTATCTTGCTACACCTGTAGCAGCTCCCTTCTGCTCGCCTCTTGTTAAGGGTAGCTATATCTACCTATTGTGCCCTTTTGGTAGCAGCCCTTGGCTGTACGGTAACAGCTGCTGCTATCCTTATCGTCGTTGGTTCCTAGTCTATAGCGTCTTTCTACTGCTAGAGGGGTTGTCTTATCTTATAAGCGTAGCTTATCTGTCCGAGCCTGCGCTGCTAGTCGTCGACTATTCTAAGGAGATCGCAGAATTCCTTGTACGTAGCTGGTCGCATTACGCCTACTAGTCTCGTTATAATCTCCTTAGAGAGGCCTACCTCTAAAGAGGTAATTTTTATCCTGTCCTCCTATTAGAGACCTCCTGCCTCTGCTAGAGTCTAGTCGTATTCTGTAAGGAATTCTCGTACAGTCTTGCGTCCTTGCTTAATTGTGTTAGCCTGTAGGAGTGCTCGGCTCTCGCGGTCTAGGTCCTTGTAGCTCTTGTTAAGAGCTGCCTAGAGTATCGTCGTCGTAGCTATTGCTAGGTTGGCAATAGCCGTCTTATAGTACGGCAGAATCCGTGCTACTGCCCTGCCCTTTAACCTCCCGAAGAGGTAAACTACCTTGTTTAGCTTAGTCGGGTATGCTCCTAAGTCCACTAGAAGCTTGGAGCGTATCTGGGCGGCCTAGGAGGGGTACTTAGCGGGAGCCTTACTATTATACGTAGTAATGTTAGAGAGTTTGCTCTTAGGGGTCGGAGTGTAGGCTATCGTATTCGTCGTCGTCGTAGGGATCGGATCGCGATCGGACGCCCTAAGCTGTAGTAGCTCCTGTTCCCGTTGGGAAATCATCGCAGCCTAGTAGCTTACTTGCTGCTCGAGCTGCCTCTTGTGTTCCAGCAGCTCCTCGTACGCGCGGTGCATATGCCCCTGCATAGCCGTAGGTTCTATAGGGATGTCGCCGTCTATCTTTGTTGTATGCAAGTATAGGAAGAGGCAGTAGAGAAGGACGAGGTGTACTAAGGGGCCTGTACAGCGATCTAAGGAGGGCAGCAGAAGCTCCCAGCAGAGCTCTATCTTAAGGTGTCGGCAGCAGAGTGCTCGGTAGACGAGGAGAACAACCTTAAGTTCAGGAATCGGATTTGGGTCCTGGCAGACAAGAAGCTCTATACGAGCCTAATACAACGGGCGCATAATTCTATAGCTACTGGGCACCTAGGGCGTAAGGAGACGTACAGCATTGTCGCCAGGGACTACTACTAGCCGGCAATAGCAAAAGACATCTGCAGGTTTGTATAGAACTGCGACGTATACAGACGGACAAAGCCCTAGCAGGAACTAAAGCATAGGCTGCTAAAGCCCCTACCGATCCTGGACCGGCCCTAGCAAGACCTAACAGTGGACTTTTCTACAGACCTCCCTAAGAGCGACGGACGACAGAATATTATAGTAGTTACGGACAAGCTAACGAAGGGGGTAATACTAGAGGGAATAGACTCTATTACAGCTAAAGACACTGTCTAGGCATTTATACGGACGACGTTTAGCAAGCATAGTTTCCCTCGGTCAATTGTGTCGGACTAGGGCACGCAGTTTACGAGCCAGCTCTAGGCAAGGGTGTGCCAGTTGCTAAAGGTAGAACGTCGCCTATTAACTGTATAGCACCTGCAGATAGACAGGGCGACGGAGAGGGTCAATTCGACGTTAGAAGCGTATCTCTAAGCATACGTCGACTACGACTAGACGAACTGGAACCGCCTTCTCCCTATAGCGGAGCTAGCTATTAACAGCTGTACGGCTAACGCTATAGGATTGTCCCCCTTCTTTATAGCCTATAGATACGACTAGTCCCCGCTCCTACCAACCCTAAGTAGTGACACGCCGCGCCTTGTACAATCCCCAATTTAGCAGGGAGAAGCTATCGTACGAACGATTACGAACGCCTATTAATAGGCGAAGGCGAGCCTAGCTATAGCCTAACAGAATGCAGAAGAGCAGGCTAACAAGGGACAGCAGGCTGTACCAAGGTACGAGGCAGGGGATAAGGTCTAGCTAAATTAGCGAAACATCTGTATAGACCGGCCGAGCAAGAAGCTGGATTGGAAGAACCAGAAATTTACAGTAGTCCGACCGGTGGGAACATACGCTATACGGCTCGACACTCCCCTAGGGATTTACCCAGTCTTTTACGTAGACCTCGTACAGCTAGCAAACGCGGACCCCCTACCACACTAGATAACAGACGACGCGCGTCCACTAGCGATTATAACTAAGGGCTAGGAAGAATACGAGGTAGAAGGAATCCTTAAGAGCTAAAGGAAGCAGGGGAAGGTAGAGTACCTAGTAAACTAGAGAGGATAGGCAGAGCCTACGTAGGAACTATACAAGGCCCTACAGGACACAACTGCGCTGGACAGATAGGAGGAGAACTATCCCCCTGCCTAGTTACAGTAACGCTGCACTATATAGCGAAAAGGGGCACGATCGACCCTAAGGACAGGGTAGCCGCTAGCAACTTAGATTGTTAAAGGATCGAGAATTACGACGTAGGACACTATAGGACCCTACCGACACTACACTGTACGACACTATACAGAAGAAGGGCAGGAAGAAGGGAACGGTTAGGAGACAGGTAAGATAGGTAGAAATAAGAAGGAAACGAGGGCGACACTATCCGAAAACTTCTATATACTACCTTAAGGTAGCTTACTAGCCACTACCCCTAAGACCCAGGGCAGCCAACTCTATACCTATAATCTTAATTACCTCCTAGACGGAAGGGGCCCCAGCACTAGGAAAAGCGGAAGAGTAGCTTAGCAACACCCTGCTGCTAGTTAATATAGCACCTAAGACGTTAGCTTAGACTGTACAGAAGACGGGAACCTGTACGAACCAGAGGCGAAGCTGCTAGTCGAATTAAGCATCCTACTGCTAGAGGTAGAAATAGGAGGAGACCCCAGCTGGACAAGCGGAGGGGGAGCCAGCAGCTACGAGGGAGCTACGACGAGCACGGCCGGACAGGGCGGACAGTGCACGTAGTTAGCGATAGTGGTTGGTAGTAGTAATAGTAGTAGTAGCAGACGGCTAGGCGGACGGGTAGCAGGCAGAGAATAAAGAAGAAAGAGACGAAGAGAGAGGGAGGAAAGGGAAGGAGTTTATATACAGAGTAGTAGCTCTCTACCTTGTAGGGCGATAACAACTAGGGCAGCTGCTACAACTATATAAAGAAGGACAGACAAGGCAACTACGACCTAGGGCCTGTACGAGCGACAGCCTACTGGACGACCGGACAGAGGCGGGTACATCTACCTAAGAGTAAAACTCTAGACAACGACTAAGGGACAGAGACAGAGCCAAATAGCCTAGTAGCGCCGGACCGTACAGCTAGGACGTAGAGTGCATAGCTAGAGCTCGAGAGCAGCAGGGGAGGGAGGACATAGGACCGAGTACCTCCTATACCCTTATAACCGCTTACAGGCCTCCTTAGCCTTAGCCTCGGCTTCGTTAAATTGGCAAAGGGAACCAGCTAAGGTTAGGTAGAAGCAATCCAGCACTACCTGCCTTCCCTCCTATAGAACTAGAAGGACAAGTCTAAGGTTAAACTAGAGGAGAGGGTAGTTAACAGTCAAGTGCCTAGACAGAGGCGGGAAAGCGCTACCTAGCAAAGGACGCTAGGAGCTAAGGGTGTACGAGACGCTGCTGTACGAAAAGAGCACTACGAGAAGGGAGGAGGGGGGTATTGTTAGGGGGCGCCGCCTAGCCCAGGTCCTGGACCCGACCTAAGCCAACCGTCGCCCTAAGGACTGCGACTTAGCGGCGCTAGCGCGACTCTACCCTCTATACAGAACTACCGATAGGACCCTACTCCTGTACAGAGGGAGAACCCTAAAGCCCTATACAGAGGGGAATTGCCGCCCCTCTAAACAGAGGGAAAACTCTATACTACTGTATAGAGAGAGAGCTCCTGATCCTCTGTACAGAGTGTAAACCTTGTATCCCTGTATAGAGGGAAATTGCTAGCTTGGCTTTTGATACGGGGTAGGTTGGCCCGTGTCATTACTATGCCTTGCCAAGGTTCATATATCTGGTACACATTGGTCAAGTCACTTCCGAGTTACTTGAACAGTCCCTTTTGGCTCAAGTGTACCGCGCCACATCAGCTTTATAGGTACAAATTGTACTGTAGCAGACGACGAAGGAACTGCCTATTAGTTCCTTTATATAGATACCTAACCTTAAGTTTCTAAACCAAGATTCTTAAGCCCTTTACATTTTCCTATCTATGCTAATGCCTTTCCCTGCCTTAATAATAAAACCTAGGTATTTTATACGCTGGACACTGAATTTACATTTGTCGATGTCGAGGTACAAGCTAGCCTGCTGCAGTCTGTCTAGCACCTTCTTAACGTCCTGTACGTAATCTGCATAGGTGCCGTCTGTAAAAACTAGAGTGTTGTCGAGGTACGCCGAGCAGATGTCGTCTAGTAACCCTTGTAAGGACTTGTTAATATACCTTTAGAAGGTTGCCAGTGCATTAGCAAGGCTAAAGGGAGTAACAAGCTACTTAAAAAGACTATATCTCGTACAGAAGGCAGTTATCTATTTACAACCTTCCTTAATCCGTATCTTGTAGAAAGCTGAGACTACGTTAAGCTTAGTAAACCACTTTGCCTTGCTAATCCGTCCGAGAGTCTCCTTAATAAGGGGTAGGGGGTACCGGTCCTTCTTAGTAATTGCGTTAATGCCTCCGTAGTCTACGCAGATACGCAAGCCGGCCTTCCCCTCCTTATAGACAAACAGCACTAGGACTCCCGCGGACAAGGTACTTGCCTAAATAAACCCTTTGGCAAGCAGGTCGTCCAGTGTCTTGCGTAGTACTAGGAGTTCTCTAGAGGACATTCTGTACAGCAGTCTATACAGTACCTTAGGCAGACTCCTATCCGGACGGGGCTCTCGCTAGATGTCGTAGTTAATCCCTTCTCCTTAGTGTAGCGGCAGTTTCGAGGCCGACTTTGGCTTAAAGAGGTCCAGGTATCCTGTATATTCCCTTAGGAGCTTTGTACAGGGGTCCGTTACTTTCTTGGGCGCTAATACCTTCTTAATGTCTGTAGTTGCTATGTTGATCCCGGCCCTAGCATTGCCGCCCTACAGAGCCCTCCCTTAGTCTCGGGGCCTCTACTTCGTCGCTGTTGCGGCGGTGGAAAGGGGTGGGACAGATTAATAGGGTGGACCCTGGATTTCGGCTCGGCCCGGACGGGCCGAGCCGGGCCTTGGCACCACCACTACGAAAGCCCACCACCACCACTACATAGATTCCTTTCCCTCCTCAGTTCGAGATATTGTTATCAAAAAGGCCGTATTGAATTATATCTGCGTGCCCGGATTATTATATCTCGAACTCACTCTCTACACCAATCCCCGCGCTGCGCGAAAGGGCCTATTGAACCATCCGGAAACCCGAATAACGCACGCGCACCAACACTAACAACAACCCCCCCAGGCACTGTAAGAAGATGGAAGGCTTCTCAGCGGTAGAGAGCAGCGTAACAGGCCGCCGCGGAAAGAGAAAGACTGACAGAGCGGACAGGCGCTCCAGTGTCATTAATAATAAGATCGTTATTAGAGGTTTTACAGCGGAAGAGACTGCAGAGATCAAGGAACGAATAAGCAAATATAGGAAGATCTACGACTGCACGATCGAGGAACTAGAAGATTACGTAAACGAGAATAGGATAGGAAAGGTCTACGACGGTATAGACCTCATTAAGACGTTGTTCTACAGAACACTGGAAGAAAACAGACAGCTAAGAGAGGAAGTAGAGACGATAAGGGCCGAGAAGGAATCGGCAGAGACTATCGTCGACGTGTTGGAACACCAAGCGTCGAATCGATTGGCGCAGTTGAAAGCGCTGAAGAATCAACTAACAGATATAGAAGCAGCGAAGTCGTCGCCGCCACCGCGTCGAGAAACCCACAAGGAGACCGCCTTACCAGCGGCCTATAGTCAAGGTAGCACTACGATAACGCCACTGCCGGACCTACCTGCTTTCGGCGGCGGAGACCCTAAAGCGTAGGAGGCATTTAAGAAGAAGATCAAGAACAAGATAAGCCGCGATTGCGCATCGAGCAGCGAAGAGGATAGATTGGCGTACCTGGAGTCGCGATTAGAAGGTAAAGCTTTTTCGCTGGTAGCGGACCTAGAAGAAGTGACGGCCGACGAAGCTATTAAAGCGCTAGTCCAGCGTTTCGGAGACCCCTTCCGGAAGAAGACGGCCTGCGAGCAGCTAGATAAGATCAACCAGAACCGTCAGATATTCGAAGAGTTCTACGGACTGTTCAGGAAATACGCTATTAGAGCGAGAGTAGCAGAAGATAAGCAGCTGCACCTACTAAGGCAGAAACTGAGCCCTAAGCTCGCCGCGGCTATAGCGTCAGTAGAAGACGAAGACCTTTAGAGCTTCGTATATTAAGCGAGAGTTACCGCTAGAAACTTAAACGCGTACGGAAAACCGACGACACGCGAACTGATTCAGAAGCCGTCAGCGCAGCCGACGAGAGCCCCTGCGCCCTTTCGACGAACTCCCTAGCAGTCGCTATATTCACTACGATCGGCGTTCGCCCCTACCTGTTTCGCATACGGAAAGCCTGGCCACATCGCCACGAGATGCCAAGCATCGGATAAGCAGAAGCAGGAGTATCGTGTTATAAAGCAGCCGTAGCAGCAGCCGCAGCTGCCGAGAAAGGCTATTCAAGCTATCGAGCCGGCTCCGAACGACGCTGACAGCGTAGACGGCGGGGTGCAGCTAAGAATTATAGGAAAAGACCAGCTGGACGGATAGGCCCCCTATCCAGCATTAACAATAGGGCACCGAATCGAAGCGAATCGCTACGAGAAGAAAGCATCAACAGCTGCAGCGATCCGCTCTTAGCGGCCGTGGAAGTGAACACGGAAACAGCTATTATCCTTCCAATCACTGTCCACCCCCTTGACGGATCGAGCAAACCACTTCAGCTGAGAGCTTTTATCGATACTGGAGCTCTTATCGGCGCGGCGATCTACTACCGACTGGTCCGGAAGCTGACGAATAGATACAGTTATCTAGTGGAACTGGCGTCGCTAACACGGATTTCGGCATACAACGGACAAGACACGGAAAGCGTCACGCACTACATGCCGTTGAGGACTACACTAGCTGGTCGCACTACGGAAGCGACGTTCCGAATTATGGATATCGGAAGGTTTGACATTATTATAGGGCAGAAATAGATAAAGAACTAGAAAGCTATTATCGACGTAGGTAAAGGAACGATAGGATTCAAAACCCCGAGTGGCGGAGCAGGGACCATCGGAAAGGTCGCCGCCGCCGAGCCGAAAGCTACGGAGTCCGCGAAAGAGGCTCCGTCCGATCGTTCCGAACCCCCGGTTACCGTCGGAATGATGAGCTCGGAAGCTATAACGACCCTCGCGAAGTCGCCGGACAACGAGATTTACGCTATCTCGATAAAAGACATCGAAGACCACCGGAAGATAATGGCGGAAGAAGAAGTGGATCCACTAGAGGTGCTACCAAACGAGCTCTACGGTTACGCTAATGTGTTCTTAAAAGCCGACTCCAACCTCCTGCTGCTCTATCGACCGGAATATAACAACAAGATCCGGCTAAAAGAAGGAGCTACGCTACCAAGAACCGAGCCCCTAAGACGACTGTCGCCGGCGGAACTGGACTAGGTAGAGGTGTTCGTTCGCGAAAATCTAGCGAAGAAGTTTATTACACCGAGTTCGGCCGAATACGCGTTACCGATCCTTTTCGTGCGGAAGCCCGGAGGTGGTCTGCGACTCTGCGTAGACTATCGAGGCCTTAATAAGGTCACCAAGAGAGATGTGTATCCGCTACCTCTGATCGATAAAACTATCAAACGAGTAGCTAAAGCTAAGTGGTTCAGCAAGCTAGACATCCGCCAAGCGTTCTATCGACTGAGGAATGAAGAAGGGCAGACAGAAGACCTTACGACGTTCGCGACGCGTATGGGCAATTTCAAGTAGTTAGTAATGCCTTTCGGACTTACCAACGCGCCGGCAGTGTGGCAACGCTTTATAAACCACACCTTTATGGACATGCTGGAACGGTTCGTGTCTATTTACCTAGACGACATCCTCATCTATACAGATGGAACGAGAGATCAGTATACGGACCACATCAAGAAGGTGCTGACCAGGCTCCGCGAGGCCGGATTGAACGCGGACACGAAAAAGAGCGAGTTTTATCAGACTGAAGTCAAATACCTCGGTCTTATTATCGGAAGAAACGGAATTCGTATAGACCCCTTAAAGGTCGCCGCCGTCGCGGAATGGAAGCAGCCGAAATCCGGAAACACTACGCAGATCAGGGCGTTTCTCGGATTCTGCAGCTATTATCGACGGTTTATTAAGGACTTCAGCAAGATCGCGAGACCCCTGAACGAAGCGTTAAAGAAAGAGGCCGCCGGCCTATAGACTAAGAGGTGCACGGAAGCCTTTAACCGGCTAAAAGAAGCAGTGGCCTCTGCGCCAGTTCTGGCACACTTCCGGCCAGAAAAGACGATCTACGTAGAAACGGACGCTTCCGACACAGTAACGGTAGGGGTCCTTTCTCAATATAGTGACGACGAAACCCTCTATGCAGTAGCTTTCTTCAGCAAGTCAATAAGCGAAGCTAAGCGGAACTACGCCATCTACGATAAGGAGCTGCTAGCGATTATTTAGGCTTTCGAGGAGTGGAAACCGGAGCTTATAGCTAGAAAGAGCACGGTCCAGGTCCTTACGGACCACCAGTCGCTGACCTACTTTATAAAGACGCAGAAGCTCTTACGACGTCAAGCACGGTAGGCCGCCTACTTATTAGGGTTCGATTTTAAGATCACCTATCGACCAGGGGCTCAAAATAGAAAGGCCGACGCGCTGACGAGAAGAGATGGAAAAACCAGCCGCGCAAAAGAAGATCCGAACATGTTTCAGAAGGTGCTGACCGAACGGATAGTAGACGCCGAGGTGTTAAAGGAAGCGGGGATCTGCGCGGCGGAACTGCAGACCGAATCAGAACTAATAGAACCGGCCCCTAAGGAAGAGACGCTCTACGAGAAGGTGGAACGGCTTAATCAACTACAGAAGCTCGGCAGAACAGGCTCAGGGAAGCTGATAGTTCCGGAAGAACTGATTACTAAAGTCGTCCAGCTGGTCTATAGATCGAAGGACGTTGGCTACGCCGGCTCGAAGAAGACGATAGAAGCCGTAAGGACGATCTACTGGTTTCCGCGGATCTACGAACGGATCCACCGATTTATCGCCAATTGCTACGTATGCTAAGCCGCGAAACTACGTTACAGTCTTCCGGCCGGTCTGCTAAAGCCACTTCCAATCCCCGAGAAACCGTAGCAGCACATTACGATGGATTTCGTAACCGGCCTGCCGGAAGCCGATGGATATAACGCTACGCTTAATGTAGTGGACCGGCTCAGCAAAGAGCGCCATTTCATCCCCTACTGAGCTAAGGATAAAGGAACTACTGCAGAAGAGACCGCACGGATGTTGATTAGACACATGTGGAAGCACTATGGCCTGCCGGACACTATCACTACAGATAGGGGTCCTCAATTCACCGCCGACGTATAGAAAGCCATCAACTACGTTCTCGGAATTCGTGGAAAGCTCAGCACAGCCGCTTACCCCCAAACCGACGGTTAGTCTAAAGTCGCTAACCGAGAGATAGAGCGATATCTACGAACCTTCTGCGGCCATCACCAAGAAAAGTGGGTCGAGATGCTGCCGATAGCTGAGTTCTGCGCCAACTCGGCACTGTCTAAAGCCACCTCGCTGGCGCTGTTTAAGATAACGCACGGCTATCTCCCGAGGATAAGCTTTCAGCCGCTGAACGAACCCAGCTCTGCGGAACCATCTACTACTGCTACGTCGTCAAAGAGAGTCGCCGCCGCGGCGGCGGAAGCGCTCCGATCTCAGATAGAAGAAGCGATCAAAGTGGCGAAAGACGCGATGGAATCGGCTTAGAAGAAGATAGTAACTCGGGCTAATAAGAAGCGGTCACCGATAGAATTCGAAGAAGGCCAAAAGGTATAGCTCAACACGAAGAACCTAAGGCTGAAAGGCAACGCCAAGCTCAATCCGCGCTACGTAGGTCCGCTTACGATAGTGGAAAAGAAATCGCCGGTGACTTATCGGCTCGAGCTGCCGAAGGCGTTCTGGATCTACGACGTTTTCTATTCCGATCTACTAAGCCTGGACCCTGAGAACAGTCTGCCAGAACAGGGGTTCGCCGAACCCCTGCCTATTAAGATGGACGGTGAGGAAGAAGAGTAGGAGGTAGAAGATGTAATAGACGTAAAGAAGATAAGGGGGTCCATTAGAGCGAGGATCTCGTAGAAGGGATAGCCGGAAGACTATAAATGGTATCCGGTCGAGAATCTCCGGAACTTAGCAGAGCTGCTGAGAGACTTTTACGCGCGGAACCCGAAGAAGCCGAAGCCGGAATGGCTCTAAAGCCGATCCTTCTAGAAGAAAAAGAAGAAAGCCGCGTCCGCTCCATCGGCGCAGAGGCCGAAGAAAACGATCGTAGCGGTCGCCTTTAGGGAGGCCTTCGACTCGGCCACCACCTACCAGCGGATCGGCAGGCAGCTCGCCGACGCCGTAGCGTGCCAGCGCCGCCGACCCTGTAGTAGGTAAAGGCTTTAGTAGAAGAGAAAAAGAAGAAGAAGAAACGACGCCGCAGACGGATCTATATGGACCTCCGAGACGACGCACAGACCAGCCACGCCGCAGCTCAGATGACCCGTAGATCAGATCAGATGGCGTCGATTACATAAACAACAGGTGAAGGACTTCAAATGCCGACGATGTAAAAAATAGAAAAAGCGACGAAAAGAACGCTGGCTGTAATAAAGGATAGGAGACGCGACGTCGGCGTCGGAGGGGATTTTCGAAAACAAAAAAAAAAAAAAAGTGGAGATTTCCGGTTGGATGGAGTGACTAAGCGGTCGAGGGCGACCGCTGGTAAGGGAGGGGGGTAGTGTTGCAGCAGTGGAAAGGGGTGGGACAGATTGATAGGGTGGACCCTGGATTTCGGCTCGGCCCGTCCGGGCCGAGCCGGGCCTTGGCACCACCACTACGAAAGCCCACTACTACCACCACATAGATTCCTTTCCCTCCTTAGTTCGAGATATAGTCATCAAAAAGGCTGTATTGAATTATATCTGCGTGCTCGGATCAGTTGCCGTGTTGGTTGCGGCCTTAGTATTGCTACCCTGCGGGGCCCTCTCTTAGTCTTAGAGCCTCTGCTTTGTCGCTGCCAGGTATAGCCGTCCTCGTCCTATGTCTAGCTTGCCCCTCTAGCGCTCTATCTATAGCTTCCCTAGTATTAGGTTATACCCCAACTTGCCCTGTACGATATAGAGGTATAAGTCCTGCTTATAGTGTCTCTGTATCTCTATCGTTACTTTTACTATATAGGTAATGTCCAGTCCTCGCCTGGTAATGCCCAACATGCGTATAGGTACAGTAGGGGTCGTCTTAATCCGGTGTTTCTGTACGAAGTCTTCGCTAATTACTCCGTACACTAAACATCCTGTGCTAATCAATGTCTGCGCCGTTGCGGACCTGTTCAACGTTAGCTGTACGATAAACGGCATAGTCGTTATGTAGTTGCTCTTAAAAGATAGCTAAGTAGTGCTTTGATTTAGCAATCTATCTCGTATACGCCTCTAGCAGAGCCTTCGCTTAGAGGCTACTCTTTTCCTGACTCGTCGTCGTCTAAGTAGGACTCCTAATCCTCTTGTTAGAGCGCCGCAGTTGCTACCCTTACAGTGGACGGCCGTCCCCTAGGTCTCTCTACTAGCAAAAGCCTGCAATTCTGTGCAGTGTAGCCTATCTTGCTACACCTGTAGCAGCTCCCTTCTGCTTGCCTCTTGTTAAGGGTAGCTATGTCTACCTATTGTGCCCTTTTAGTAGCGGCCCTTGGCCGTACAGTAACGGCTGCCGCTACCCTCGTCGTCGTTGGTTCTTAGTCTATAGCGTCCGTCTACCGCTAGAGGGGTTGTCTTATCTCGTAAGCGCGGCTTATCCGTCCGAGCCTGCGCTGCTAGTTGTCGACTATTCTAAGGAGATCGCAGAATTCCTCGTACGTAGCTAGTTGCATTACGCCTACCAGTCCTGTTATAATCTCCTTAGAGAGGCCTACCTCTAAAGAGGTAATTTTTATCCTGTCCTCCTATTAGAGACCTCCTGCCTCTGCTAGAGTCTAGTCGTATTCCGTAAGGAATTCTCGTACGGTCTTGCATCCTTGCTTTATTGTGTTAACCTGTAGGAGTGCTCGGCTCTTGCGGTCTAGGTCCTTGTAGCTCTTGTTAAGAGCTGCCTAGAGCATTGTCGTTGTAGCTATTGCCAGGTTGGCAATAGCTATCTTGTAGTACGGCAGAATTAGTGCTACCGCCCTGCCCTTTAACCTCCTAAAGAGGTAAACTACCTTGTTTAGCTCGGTCGGGTATGCTCCTAAGTTAACTAGAAGCTTAGAGCGTATCTAGGCAGCCTAGAAGGGGTACTCGGCCAGAGCCTTACTATCGTACGTAGTAACGTTAGGGAGTTTGCTCTTAGGGGTCGGGGTATAAGCCGTCGTGTTCGTCGTAGGGGTCGGATCGCGATCGGACGCCCTAAGCTGTCGTAGCTCCTGTTCCTGTTAGGAAATCATCGTAGCCTAGTGGCTTACTTGTTGTTCGAGCTTGGCCTTGTGTGCCAATAGCTCCTTGTACGCGCGGTGCATCTGTCCCTGCATAGCCGTAGGTTCTATAGAGATGTCGCTGTCTATCTTTGTTGTATTACTGCAGTTACCGACAGTAAGATTAGTTCCTAATGTAAGGGCTTAAGAATCTTAGTTTAGAAACTTAAGGCTAGGTATCTATATAAAGGAACTAATAGGCAGTTCCTTCGTCGTCTGCTGCTGTATAATTTGTACCTATAAAGCCAAGCTAGCAATTTCCCTCTGTGTAGGGGTGCAAGGTTTACACTCTATATAGAGGATTAGGAGTTCTTCCTCTGTATAGTAGTGCAGAGTCTTCCCTCCGTTTAGAGGGGCGGCAATTCCCCTCTGTATAGGGCTATAGAGTTCTCTCTCTGTACACGAGTAGGGTCCTATCGGTGATTCTGTACAGAGGGTAGGGTCGTGCTTGTTGCAGCAGTAGAAAGGGGTAGGACGGAGTAATAGGGTGGACCCTCGGAATTTCGGCTCGGCCCTTCCGGACCGAGCCGGGCCTTGGCACGCCACTCCCCCCCTAAAGGTCTCGTCCACCACTACATAGATTCCTTTCCCTCCTTAATTCGAGATATAGTTATCAAAAAGGCCGTATTGAATTGAATCTGCGTGCCCGGATTATTATATCTCGAACTTACTCCCTACACTACTACTGCGCTACGCGAAAGGGACCGTTAAATTATCTAGACCCCCGAATAACGCACGCGCACTACACCAAACCAAACACTAGCACTGTAAGATAGCTATAGAGAGCTTCTTAACGGTAGAGGGCGGCGTTACAGGCCGCAGCGGAAAGAGAAAGAACAATAGACCGAGGGATAGGCGTATTAGCATCCTCGATAACGAAATGGCCACTAAGGGCCTTACAGAAGAAGAGATAAATAAAGCGAAGAGGGGCATAGAGAGCTATGCCGAGTTGTACATACGCACGCCGGAAGAAATAGAAGAGCATCTGGCAGAGAATAGAGCTAAGAAGGTGTTCGACATTATTACCTTTATCGAGAAGAAGTTTTATAGAAACACGGAAGAGAACCGGAGACTAAGAGAGGAAATTAAAACGGTAAGAGCCGAGAAGGAATCAGCCGAGACTATTATAGATGTACTGGAAAACCAAGCGGCGAACCGACTGGCACAACTGAAAGCGATAAAGGCTCAGCTAGCTGAGATAGAGAGAGCAACGTCGCCGCTACCGTATCGAGAAGAACAAGCAGAGACTGCCTTACCGGCGGCCTACAGTTAAGGCGGCACACTAATAACGTTACTACCGGATCTACCGGCGTTTAGAGGCGGAGATCCTAAGGATTAGAAAGCATTTAAGAAGAAGATGAAGAACAAGATAGATCAAGACTATGCCGGAAACAGCGCCGGAGATAGATTGGCGTACCTGGAATCGCGATTAGAAGGTAAAGCTTTTTTACTAGTAGCGGACCTGGAAGAGGTAACCGCCGAGGAAGCGATCAAAGCACTGGATTAACGTTTCAGAGACCCCTTCCGGAAGAAGACGGCCCGTAAGCAGCTGGATAAGATTAACTAGAACTGGCAGACGTTCGAAGAGTTCTACAGACTATTTAGGAAATATGCGATTAGGGCCCGAGTAGCAGAAGATAAGCAGCTCTACCTACTAAGGCAGAAGCTGAACCCTGAACTGGCCGCAGCTATGGCCTCGGTGGAAGACAAGGACCTTAAGAGCTTCGTGCACCGAGCGAGAGTTACTGCGAGAAACTTGAGCGCTTACGCGAAATTACGCGAATCGAACCAGAAGCCGTTAATAACGCAGACAATACGACCCTCTGCACCTTTCCGGAGAGCACCCCAGCAGCTACCTTATCAGTCACCGCGTTCGTCGTTCGCCCCTACCTGCTACGCGTATGGAAAGCCTAGCTATATCGCTACGAGATGCCAAGCAACGGCCTAGCAGAAGCAGGAATATCGTGTTATAAAGCAGCAGCAGCCGCAGCCACTAAGAAAGACTATACAAGCTATGGAGCCGGCTCCGAACGACACCGACAGCGTAGACAGTGGAGTGCTACTGAGAATCCTAGGAAAAGATCAGCTAGAAGGATAGGCCCCCTATCTAGCGTAGACAACAGGGCACTAACACGACTACATTACAGAAAGGAAGTATTAATAGCTGCAGCGATCCGCTCTCGGCGGCGGTGGAAGTAAATACAGAAACAGCTATTATCCTTCTAATTACTGTCCACCCTCTTGACGGATCGAGCAAACCACCTTAGCTAGGAGCTTTTATCGACACAGGGGCCCTTATTGGAGCGGCTATCCACTATCGATTGGTTTAAAAGATAATAAAAGGATATAGCTATCTAGTGGAGCTAGCGTCGCCGACATAGATTTCGGCATACAACGGACAGGACATAGAGAGTGTCACGCACTATGTGCCATTAAAGACCACCTTGGCAGGTCGCACTACGGAGGCGACGTTCCGAATTATAGATCTCGGAAGGTTTGAAATTATTATAGGACAAAAATAGATAAAGAACCAGGGAGCAATTATTGATGTAGGTAAAGGCACACTCGGATTCAGAACACCAATCAGCGGCTCCGCCGCTGTCAAATCAGTTACTAAACCGGTTACAGTCGCCAACGTCAAACCGAACGTTACGACCATCGAAGTAGCTCCGAAGGATCGGTCCGACCCTTAAGACACGATTGGAATAATAAGTTCAGAAGCTTTAACGACCCTCGCGAGGTCGCCAGACAACGAGATTTACGCTATCTTAATAAAAGACATCGAAGACTACCGGAAGATAATAGCGGAAGAAGAAGTAGATCTACTAGAGGTGTTACCGAAAGAACTCTATAGTTACACTAACGTGTTCTTAAAGGCTGACTCCAACCTCTTGCTGCTCTACCGACCGGAATATAACAACAAGATCCGGCTAAAAGATAGAGCCGCGCTGCCAAGAACCGAGCCCCTAAGACGCTTATCTCCAGCTAAGCTAGACTAGGTAGAAGTGTTTGTTCGAGAGAATCTAGCGAAGAAGTTTATTACGCCAAGCTTAGCAGAATATGCGTTACCGATTCTTTTTGTACAGAAACCCGGAAGTGGTCTCCGACTGTGCGTAGACTACCGAGGCCTTAATAAGGTCACTAAGAGAGATGTGTATCCGCTGCCTCTAATCGATAAGACTATACAACGAGTGGCTAAGGCTAAGTAGTTCAGCAAGCTGGATATTCGCCAAGCATTCTATCGATTAAGGAACGAAGAAGGACAAACGGAAGACCTGACGACATTCGCTACGCGTATAGGCAATTTCAAGTGGTTGGTAATGCCTTTCAGGCTTACCAACGCGCCGGCAGTGTGGCAACGCTTTATAAACCACATCTTTGTAGATATGCTAGAACAGTTCGTGTCAATCTACTTAGACGACATTCTTATCTACACTGAGGGAACAAGAGAACAACACACAGACTACATTAAGAGGGTGTTAAAGAGACTCTGCGAGGTCGGATTAAACGTAGACACGAAAAGAAGCGAGTTCTACTAGACCGAAGTCAAATATCTCGGTCTTATCGTCGGAAGAGAAGGAATTCGGATAGACCTGTCGAAAGTGGCCGCCGTAGCGGAATGGAAGCAACCGACATCCGGAAACACTATGCAAATTAGAGCGTTTCTCGGATTCTGCAGCTACTATCGACGGTTTATTAAGGACTTTAGCAAGATAGCGAGACTACTGAATAAGGCATTAAAGAAGGAAGCCGCCGGCTTATAGAATAAAAAGTGTACAGAAGCTTTCAACCAACTAAGGGAGGCGGTAGCCTCAGCGCTAGTGCTAGCGCACTTTAGACCGGAAAAGACGATCTACGTAGAGACAGATGCTTCCGACACAGTAACAGCAGGGGTCCTTTCTCAATACGCTAACGACGACGAAACGCTCTATCCGGTGGCTTTCTTTAGCAAGTCTATAAATAATGCTAAACGGAACTATGCTATCTATAATAAAGAACTGCTAGCCATTATTCAGGCCTTTAAAGAGTGGAAACCGGAGCTCGTAGCTGGACAGAGCACGATCCAGGTCCTTACGGACCACCAGTTACTAACCTACTTTATAAAGACGCAGAAGCTATTACGCCGCCAAGCCCAGTAGGCAGCCTACTTATCCGGGTTCGACTTTAAGATTACTTATCGACCTGGAGCTTAAAATGGAAAGGCTGATGCACTAACGAGAAGAGAAGGAAAGACCAGCCGAGCGAAAGAAGATCCGAACATGTTCCAGAAGGTGCTAACAGAACGAATAGTAGACGCCGAGGTATTGAAAGAGGTAGGGATCTGTGCAGTGGAGCCGCCGATTAAAGAAGAGACGCTGTACGAGAAAGTGGAACGGCTTAATCAGCAGCAGAAGCTCGGCAAAACCGGCTTAGGGAAACTGATCGTTCCGGAAGAACTGATTACAGAGGTTATCTAGCTAGTCCATAGCTCCAAGGATGTTGGTTACGCAGGATCGAAGAAGACGATAGAAGCAATAAGGACGATCTACTAGTTTCCGCGAATCTTCGAGCGGATACATCGGTTTATTACTAACTGCTACGTGTGCCGAGCAGCAAAGCTACGTTACGGCCTTCCAGCCGGCCTGCTAAAGCCACTTCCGATCTCCGAGAAACTATAGCAGCACATTACGATAGATTTTGTAACCGGCCTGCCGGACTCCGATGGATATAACGCTACGCACAATGTAGTGGATTGGCTAAGCAAAGAACGCTATTTCATCCCCTGTCGAGCTAAGGATAAAGGAACTACTGCGGAAGAAACGGCGAGAATGTTGATCCAACACGTATAGAAGCACTATAGGCTGCCGGACACTATTACTACGGATAGGGGTCCTCAATTCACTGCAGACGTATAAAAAGCTATTAACTAGGCCCTTGGAATTCGTAGAAAGCTCAGCACAGCCGCTTACCCTCAGACCGACAGACAGTCGGAAGTAGCTAACCGCGAGATAGAACGATATTTGCGAACCTTCTGTGGCCATTATTAAGAAGAATAGGTTAAGGTGTTGCCGATAGCCGAGTTCTGCGCCAACTTGGCACCGTCTAAGGCCACCTCGCTGGCGCCGTTCGAAATAACGCATAGCTATCTTCCGAGGATGAGTTTTCAGCCGCCGAACGAACCCAGCTCTGCGGAACCACCCGCCGCTACGTCGTCAAAGAGAGTCGCCGCAGCCGCAGCCGAGGCACTTAAGGCACAGATAGAAGAAGCAGTTAGGGTAGCGAAAAAGGCGATAGAATCGACTTAGAAGAAGATAGTAGCTCGAGCTAATAAGAAGAGGTTACTGCTAGAATTCGAGGAAGGCCAAAAGGTATAGCTTAACACGCGGAACCTAAGGCTAAAAGGCAACGCGAAGCTCAACCCGCGCTACGTGGATCCATTTACGATAATAGAAAAAAGGTCGCCAGTGACCTATCGGCTCTAGCTACCGAAGTCGTTTAGGATCTACGATGTTTTTTATTCAGATCTGTTAAGCCTGGACCCTAAGGACAGCCTGCCGGAACAGGGGTTCGCCGAACCCCTGCCTATCGAGATAGACGGTAAGGAAGAAGAGTGGGAGGTAGAAGATGTAATAGAAGTAAAGAAGGTAAGGGGGTCTATCAAAGCGAAGATCTCGTAGAAGGGATAGCCGGAAGACTATAAATAGTATCCGATCGAGAACCTGCGGAACTCGGCAGAGCTGCTAGAAGAGTTCTACGCCTGGAATCCGGAAAAGCCGAAGCCGGAGTGGCTCTAACATCGACGATTCGGTAAAAGATAAAGAAAACCGCGTCTGCTCTATCGGCGCAGAAGCCAATAGACACGATCGCTAGTCGCTTCGCTAGAGTCTTCGGATCGGCCACTACCTATCTTGGCATTGGCAGGAAGCTCGCCGACGCCGTAAATCGGCGCCGACGCCGCCAGCACTGCGATGTGTAAGGGCCTTGGTAGAGGAAGAAAAAGAAGAAGATAGCGAGCTGTAGGTAGATCTATATAGACCTACGCGATAGCGTACGGACCGGTCACACCGCAGCTCTAGTGACCGCTAGCTACGATCAGATAGAGCAGATCAGATAGACGCCAAGTGAAGACTTCAGATAGTAACGATGTAAATCAAAAAAAAAAAAGAGGAGGAACGGATAAGTAAGCGGTCGAGGGCGACCGCTAATAAGGGAGGGGGGTAGTGTTGCAGCAGTGGAAAGGGGTGAGACAGAGTAATAGGGTGGACCCTCGGAATTTCGGCTCGGCCCTTCCGGACCGAGCCGGGCCTTGGCACGCTACTTCCCCCCTAAAGGTCTTGTCTACCACTATATAGATTCCTTTCCCTCCTTAGTTCGAGATATATTTATCAGAAAGGCTGTATTGAATTACATCTGCGTGCCCGGATTAGTGCTGGCGCTGCTAAGTCGCAGTCCTTAGGGCGACGGCTAGCTTAGGTCGGGTCTAGGACCTGGGCTGGGCGGCGCCCTCTAACAATTAGCGATAAACCGGTGTATCCACTTAAAGATCCGTAGAAACTAGTAGATCGTCCTTATAGCCTCTGTCGTCTTCTTTAAGCTAGCGTAACCGACATCCTTAGAACCGTAGACCAACTGGATAACCTCTATAATTAGTTCTTCCAGAACTATTGGCTTCCCTAAACTGGTTTTGCTAAGCTTTTGTTGCTAGTTAAGCCGCTCTACTTTTTCGTAGAAAGTCTCTTCCTTAGTCTCCGGCTCTATCGCGCAGACCCTTACCTCTTTTAATACCTCCGCGTCTACTATCGGCTCGGTCAACACTTTCTGGAACATGTTCGGATCTTTCTTCGCGCAGCTAGTCTTCCCTTCTCTCCTTGTTAGTGCATTAGCCTTTCTATTTTAAGCTCCTAGTCGATAGGTAATCTTAAAGTCGAACCCGGATAAGTAGGCGGCCTACCGGGCCTAACGGCGCGATAGCTTCTGCGTCTTTATAAAATAGGTTAGTAACTGGTAGTCTGTAAGGACCTGGACCGTGCTCTTTCTAGCTATAAGCTCTGGTTTCTACTCCTTGAACGCCTGTATAATAGCTAACAGTTCCTTATCGTAGATAGCGTAGTTCCGTTCGGCCTTAGTTATAGACTTGCTAAAGAAGGCTACTAGATAGAGGGTCTCGCCGTCGTTCGCGTATTAAGAAAGGGCCCCTGCTGTTACTGTATCGGAAGCGTCCGTTTCTACGTAGATTGTCTTTTCTGGTCGGAAGTATGCTAGCACTAGCGCTAAGGCTACCGCCTCTTTTGGTTAGTTAAAAGCCTCTGTGCACTTTTTATTCTATAGGCCAGCGGCCTCCTTCTTTAATGCCTTATTTAGGAGTCTTGCTATCTTGCTAAAGTCCTTAATAAATCGCCGATAGTAGCTGCAGAGCCCGAGAAAAGCTCTGATTTAGGTAGTGTTTCCGGATTTCGGCTGCTTCTATTCTGCCACTGCAGCGACCTTTAAAGGATCTATCTAAATTCCTTCTCTTCTAATGATAAGACCGAGATATTTAACTTTGGTCTAATAGAACTCGCTCTTCTTCGTGTCTGCGTTTAATCCGACTTCGCGGAGCCTAGTTAGCACCCTCTCGATGTAGTCTGTATACTGTTCTCTCGTCCTATCGGTATAGATAAGAATATCGTCTAAGTAGATAGACACGAATTGTTCCAGCATGTCTATAAAGGTGTGGCTTATAAAACGCTGCTATACTGCCGGCGCATTGGTAAGACCAAAAGGCATTACTAACTACTTGAAATTGCCTATGCGCGTAGCGAACGTTGTAAGATCTTCTGTCCTCCCTTCTTCGTTCCTTAGTCGATAGAAAGCTTGGCGAATATCAAGCTTGCTAAACCACTTAGCCTTCGCTATACGCTGTATAGTCTTATCGATTAGCAGCAGTAGATACATGTCTCTCTTAGTAACCTTATTGAGGCCTCTGTAGTCTATACACAGTCGGAGGCCGCCTCCGGGTTTCTATACGAAAAAGATCGGTAATGCATACTTAGCAGAGCCTGGCGTAATAATCTTTTTCGCTAGGTTTTATCGAACAAATATCTCTACTTAGTCTAGCTCGGCCGGCGATAATCGTCTTAGGGGCTCGGTTCTTGGCAGTATAGCTCCCTCCTTTAGTCGGATCTTGTTGTCGTATTCCGGTCGATAGAGCGGCAAGAGGTTGGAGCTAGCCTTTAAGAACACGTTAGTATAGCTGTAGAGCTCTTTTAGTAACACTTCTAGCAGATCTACTTCTTCTTCTGCTATTATCTTCCAGTAGTCTCCGATGTCTTTTATTAAGATAGCGTAAATCTTATTGTCCGGCGACCTCGCGAGGGTCGTTAAAGCTTCTAAGCTTATTATTCTGATCGTGTCTAGAGGGTCGGACCTAATGTAACGCGGTACACTTAAGCCAAAAGGGACTGGTTAAGTAACTCGGAAGTGACTTGACCAATGTGGACTAGATATATAAACCTTGGCAAGGCATAGTAATAACACGGGCCAACCCACTCTGTATTACTACCCCCTGCGCTACAGGCTTACGACCTCGTAAGCTGCGCTTACTTACAGGCTACGTATGCTATTGCACAGCCCCCCTATGCAGCATACGCAATCAACCCCCCCGGCAGGTCTGCACACAGCCAGCTGGACCTTTACCGGGTCTGCCTTATTCTGTACGGAGTGGTGGACAAACGGACATACGTTAACGCTGCTTCCACTCTCCTGTTAAAAGATGCGCCCCCTAGGAATTGAACCCGGGCCTTTTATCGTACACTTTCAGCAGTTACTTCCGAGTTAAGGGATGTAACGCGGTACACTTGAGCCAAAAGGGACTAGTCAAGTAACTCAGAAGTGACTTGACCAATGTGTACCAGATATATAAACCTTGGCAAGGCATAGTAATAACACGGGCCAACCCACCCCGTATCAGGACCGATCTATCGGAACCGCTTCGATAGTCGTAACGTTCTGTTTTGTAGCGACTACAGTAACTGACTCGACGGCGGCAGCGCTACTCTGTAGGGTTTTGAATCCGAGTGTGCCTTTACCTACGTTAATAACGGCTTTCTAGTTCTTTATCTATTTCTGTCCTATCATAATGTTAAACCTCCTAATATCTATAATTCGGAACGTCGCCTCCGTAGTGCGACCAGCCAGAGTACTCCTTAGTAGCACATAATGTGTAACACTCTCTGTGTCTTGTCCGTTGTATACTGAAATTCGCGTCGGCGACGCTAGCTCTACTAGGTAACTGTATCCTTTTATTAGTTTCTGAACTAGTCGATAGTGGATCGCCGCTCCAATAAGCGCTCCTGTGTCAATAAAGGCTCTCAACTAAAGGGGGCGGTGTAAGCCTTCGATAGGGTAGACAGTAATCAGAAGGATAATAGCGGTTTCTGTATTTACCTCTACTGCTGCTAAGAGCGGATCGCTACAACTGTTAATACTTCTTTCTTCTAGCGACGTAGTTCGTAGCGGCGCCCTATTGTTAATACTGGATAGGGGGCCTATCCGTCCAGCTAGTCTTTTCCTAAGATCTGCAGTAGCACCCTACTATCTATACTGTCGATGTCGTTCGGAGCCGGCTCGATAGCTTGGATAGTCTTTCTCGGCGGCTGCGGCTTCGTAGCACGATACTCCTGCTTCTGTTAAGCCGTCGCTTGCCATCTCGTAGCTATATAGCCAGGCTTTCTGTACGTGTAGCAGGTAGGGACGAACGACAAACGCGGCGAATAAGATAGCTGCTGTGGAGCTCTTCGGAAAGGTGCAGGGGGTCGTGTTGTCGGCATCGTCGATAGCTTCTAAATTGGTTCGCGCGAGGCCGATTTCGCGTAGGCGCTTAGGTTTCTGGCAATAACCCTCGCTTAGTGCACGAAGCTCTTAAGATCTTTGTCTTCTACCAAAGCTATAGCTCCGGCTAGTTTAGGGCTTAGCTTCTGTCTTAGTAAGTATAGCTGCTCGTCTTCGGACACTCTAGCTCTAATAGCATATTTTCTGAATAGTCTGTAGAACTCCTTAAACGTTAGCCGGTTCTAGTTGATCTTATCTAGCTGCTCGCAGGCTGTCTTCTTCTGAAAGGGGTCTCCGAAGCGTTGGTCCAGTGCTTTGATTGCTTCTTTAGCGGTTACCTCTTCTAGGTCTGCTACTAGCGAAAAAGCTTTATCTTCTAATCGCGATTCTAGGTAGGCTAGTCTGTCTTCTTTACTGTTTCCGGCGTAGTCGCGGTCTATCTTGTTCTTTATCTTTTTCTTAAAGGCCTCCTAGTCTTTAGGGTCTCTGCCTCTAAACGCCGGTAGGTCCGGTAGTAACGTTATCGACGTGCCGTCTTGGCTGTAGGCTGCCAGTAAGGCGGTTTCTGCTTGTTCTTCTCGATGTAGCGGCGGCGCCGACGACGTCGCTGCTTCTGTGTTAGCTAACTAAGCATTTATTATCTTTAGTTGTGCTAGTCGATTCGCCGCTTGGTTTTCTAGCACGTCGATAATGGTTTCTGCCGATTCCTTCTCGGCTATTACTGCTTCTATTTCTTCTCTTAGTCGCCTGTTTTCTTCTATGTTCCTATAAAACTTCTTTTTGACGAAGGTAATAATGTCGAACACCTTCTTAGCTCTATGTTCTGTAAGATATTCCCATATCTTATCTAGCGTGCGCACGTACAGTTCGGTATAGCCCTCTATACCCTTCTTCGCTTTGTCTATCTCTTCTTCTGTAAGACCCTTAGCGGCCGTTCTATCGTCGAGGATGCTAGTGCGCCTATCCCTCAGTCTGTTAGTCTTTCTCTTTCCGCTGCGGCCTGTAACGCCGCCTTCTACTATTAAGAAGCTCTCTATAGCTGTCTTACAATGCTAGTGTTTGTTGATTTGGTTTGTAGTGTGCGCGTGCGTTATTTGGGTGGCCGGATTGTTTAACGGGCCCTTTTGCGCAGCAAGGAGTTAGTATAGTAAGTAAGTTCGAGATATAATAATCCAGGTATGCAGATATAATTCAATACGGCCTTTTTGATAACTATATCTCGAACTAAGGAGGGAAAGGAATCTATGTAGTAGTAGGTAAGGGCTTTGGGGGTAGTGTGCCAAGGCCCGGCTCGGTCCGGAAGGGCCAAGCCGAAATCCTAAGGGTCTACCCTATTACTTAGTTCTACCCCTTTCTGCTGCTGCAACACTATTAAGCAAGCCCTAAATAAAACGATAGTAGAGGTTGGCAAACCCAAGGAAGCCTTGCACTTCTTTAATAGTCTTTAGGATCTTCTAGTCTAGGATTGCTTGAATTTTTGCTAGGTCTATGTAGATGCCTTTGTCTAAGATAATAAGGCTAAGGAACTGAACTTCTTGTTGGTAAAATTCGCACTTGTTAATGTCCAGATGCAAGCCTGCTTCTTCCAATTTTGCTAGTACCTTCCGGACGTGTTTCTAAACTTCTTCTAGTATTGTGCTGTAGACTAGGATGTCGTTAATATAAGCGGTAACGAATTGGTCCAGGTACTCTCTTAGTGTGTCGTTTATGTATTCTTAACAAGTGCTAGGTATATTGCATATTCTAAAGGGCATTACTAGGGATTTCAGCAGGCTGTACCAGGTTCTAAAGGCTGTTTACTATTCTTGTCCTTTAGCTATCCGAATCTTGTTAAAGGCCGCAATTACATTAAGCTTAGTAAACTATTTTGCTTTCGAGAGGCGTTCCAGTGTTTCTTAGATTAGAGGGATTAGGTAACGGTTCTTCTTAGAGATAGCGTTAAGGTTGCAGTAGTTAACATAGAAGCGTAGCCCTCCGCCGGGTTTCTTAACAAACATAATAGGGCTAGCGGCAGGAGAGCGACTAGATCGAATAAAGCCTTTCTAAAGGTTTTGTTGCAGGAACCTTTGCAGGACTTAGAGTTCTTCGCAGGACATTTAATAGAGAGCTTCAAAAAGGGGTAACTGGCCTTCTTCTAGTTTGATCTTGTAGTTGTAAGGTCGGTGCAGAGGTAGCTTGTTAGCTTCTTTAACTAACTATACACTAAGGAAATCGTAGTATTCTATTAGTACTTTTGTCTCTAGGTTAGTAGCTTCTCGGTTTTCGTTAAAATTAGCAAGGGCTTTCTTAATGTCTTCTATTAACGCAGCAAAGATTTAAGCTCCTTTTTCCTTTGCAGCTATATAGAAAGCAGCTGCAGATACTTAGAGGATCGAATCTTTTGTGCTGTTCGCAGGAGTAAGCTAAGTTAAAGTGTAGCAGTGGTTTTGGCAATGTTCTAAGTTTATATCGAGGCTTCTAGTGTCCCAGTTAATCTGTAGGGTATAGAGCTTTAGCTAAGGCAATCCGAGGATTATTTTCTAGTTAGGCAGAGGTATAACAAAGCAAGAGAGGTGTTCTTTGTAGTAGTTCCTAAGTTGAAGTTTAACATAGGCAATCTAAGTTATACCTCCTGTAGAGGCCTTGCTACTGTTAAACATCTTTAAGGGTCTAGGGTATCTTAAGTTCTAAGTAGGGATTCCTAAGAAGTTAGCAAGTCTAGGGTTAATAAAACTCTTGCCAGTTGCACTGTAGTCGATTATTGTAAGTACTAAGTATATAGAATTCTTCTTAGTATAGATATTTGCTGTAACTACAAAGGGAGGACAAGTTAACTTATCCTCTGCCTTAGTATAGAATTGCACTGCAGAAGAAGAGATTGCACAATGTTAATCTAAATGCTTGCCTATTAGGCGTCTTGTTAACAGGCCTAAGCGTTTCCCTAGTCCTTGCTGTTGTTCTTTAGTGCTAGGGCAGCTGCAGATAATCCGAGAGGGGTGCCTGCCTTGTTGCAGCGATTAACTAGAGTTAGGCAGTTAATCGCAATGTAGTTTCGCTTACTACAGTATATATAGAGGCGTTGGTTGCAGCGACGCTGCTTTTCCTCTTGCATAAGTCGACCGTCTTAAAGCTTGGCTAAACTGAGGTCTATAGGTTCGCTGTTAACAGGAGGGAGTCGTAGGGCTAAGGGAGGATTAGGTTGGTTTTAGGTAAAGGTAGGAAGAGTCGTAACAGGACGCTGGCTCGTGCAGTTGTTAAGCGGGTTGCTACGTGCCTTAATAATGTTTAAGAACAGGGTTCTACGACTGTCGACGCGTTAGCAGAGGGTAACCAGTTCGTAAAATAACAAGGATTCGTGCTCTTAGTCCTCCAGTTTAGTAAGAAGTTCAGTGCTTAGACCAGCAACTAAAGCCGACTTTTGGGCTTCTGTATCGTACTCGCAGTATCCGATTTCCCGTAAGAATTGTACGTAGTAGTTAGAGAATAACTTGTTAGTTTGCTTAAGGGTTCGAACTAACTGCTAAGCCGTAGACTTGCGGTATAGGTTACTAAAGACCGAGTTAAGAGCGGTAAGCAAGGTAGTAACGTCTAGACAAGGAACTTGTAGTGTCTTTAGGTCAAACCAGTATAAGACCTGTTGCAGTGCCTTGCTAGCAAGGAGGGAGAACGCGTACGAGACCTTCTGTTGTTCGTTTAGGAAGTAGTCCGCAATAGCTAAGAGTTTAATTAACAATCGTAGTCGAAATTTATTAAACTTGTTCTTGTCTCTATAGCATAGTTCTAGGTTAGCTACTGTCTTACTAGTAGGTTCTCTAGTAGTGTTCTGTGTTCCCAGGTTTAGAGCTTCCTGCAATTGTCCTTATATCTAGGCTTTCTTAATTGTAAGATTAGCAATCTTTTGTTATATCTCTTGTACCTAGTCCTTGCTATCTAATAGCATTGCTTCTAGGCTATTGATATGTTAGTTAAGTTCCTTTACTTGTTTAATGCCTGTACGGACGATGTTTATTGCTATAAAGAAGACTCGGAGGGCAAGGTTGTAATCGTTGTTTATTAGGTTAATAATTCCTTCTGCTAATAGGTCCAGTTATAAGTATTCCCTATAGGGGACCTCTTCTCGTAGGGTGTAGAAGACTATATTAATAGTCTGGTGTTTAGTTAATAGCTCGTAATGTTAAGAGTAGAGCTAAGTAGTCGGAAAGGGTTAATGTAAAAGTCGAAGTAAGTAGGAGAAGCTAGAAGAAACAAAGTCTAAAGGAGGGGATATAAAAGTTGATATAGAAAGGGAAGCTAAAGTCTAATGTAAGGAGTGTAAAAACTGAGTGTTAGAAGGAAGGGCTAAAGTCTAGAGTGTAAAAGCTGGATTGGATGCACAAGACGAGCTATAAACAAGAAGAAGAGAAAGATTAGTAGGCGGCAGCTAGTTCTTATATCCCCCTGCCCTAGCTAGTTGTTTACGTATTTGCTAGTAACTTTCTTACTAAACTCTGTTTCTTTGTTCTACCAATAAATTTATTTCCTGGACCCGCTTTTGTTAAAGGTTCCAGAACCGAGCTAGGGGCGTTTGCAGGGCTGGTTGCATTGCCTTTTACGCTCTTGGCATCTTCTTGCTCCAGCCTGTAGTTGTTGGGTTGTAGTCTATAAATCTTAATAGTTCTAGCTGGGTCCTAGATGCTGTTGTTTTCTGTTTTATATCTGTTAACTGTGTTTTCCGTTTCACATCCGTTGACCGTAACATTTCTGCCCTATAATAATGTTAAACCTTCCGATATCCATAATTCGGAACGTCGCTTCTGTAGTGCGACCAGCCAGGGTAGTCCTTAGTAGCACATAATGCGTAACACTCTCTGTGTCTTGTCCGTTGTATGCCGAAATTCGCGTCGGCGACGCTAGCTCTACTAGGTAACTGTATCCATTTATTAGTTTCTGAACTAAGCGATAGTGGATCGCTGCTCCAATAAGCGCTCCTGTGTCGATAAAGGCTCTTAACTAAAGGGGGCTGTATAAGCTATCAATAGGGTGGACAGTAATTAGTGTTAAGGGGGGAGCTAAGAGGTCGGAAGAGGTCGATGTGAAAGTCGAATAAGGTTAGAGGAGTTGGATAAAACAAAGTCTAAAGGGAGGAATGTAAAAGTTAATGTTGGAGGGGGAGGCTAAAGTCTGAAGTAAGGGATGTAAAAACTAAGTAAAGAAAGGAAGAGCTAGAGTCTAGGGTATAAAAGCTGGATTAATGCACATAACGAGCTATAAACAAGAAGAAAAGAAAGATCAGGTAGGTAGCGGCAGGTTCTTATATCCCCCTGCCCTAGCTGGTTGTTTGCGTATTTGCTAGTAACTTTCTTATTAAACTCTGTTTCTTTGTTCTGCAAACAAATTTATTTCCCAGACCCGCTTTTTCCTAAGGTTCCAGAACTAAGTTAGGAGTGTTTGCATCGCGAGATAATTCGCCTTTTACTCTCGTAGAGTCTTCTTCTATCTAGTAGTTGTTAGCCTATAGTCTGTAAATCTTAATAGTTCTAGTTGGGTCTTAGATGCTGTTGTTTTCCGTTTTACATCTGTTAACTGTGTTTTCCGTTTTACATCTGTTGACCGTAACAGTAGCCCCCCTTAATATAGCGGAGTTCCTACGAAGCCTTAGTAGTTCGAGATACTGGGGGTGAGTCTGCTTATTCCTAGGAGCAGGCCTAATGTTACAGTCAATATTCTATTAGTAAGCAGAATCCAGTTCTCTTTGGCTGTACCGGGTTTCCAGGCAGTAGTCTCTAGAGTGTTTTTAACGGTAGAAGGCTTCAATCTTGTCCTTGTCAAAGATAATGTTTCTAAGGGGTTCCTAAGTGGTGTCCCAGTCTTCGTAGCTTTGCTATTGAACTTTGTACTTTGTCTGTCTATCAATTACTTAACAATCTGTGATTTTGCGTACGTAGTATTCTCCTTCTTCGTCTTCGTCGTCGTCTTCTGCAGGGAGAATGCGGGTTCGTTCTTAGTCTTGCAATTGGATTAGGAAGGGATCTCCTTCTTTAGGTCTTAGTCGAACAGGATAGAAGACGTCGTAGATTTCCCAGTCTTCCGGCAGTTGGAGGCGGTATGCGTGCGAGCTAATCTTCTCTGTAATAGGGAAGGGGCCTAGTTTTTTCTAGTTAAGTTTGCGAGAAGGTCTTCCTGTAACAATGTTCTTAGAGTCCAGGTACACTCTGTCTCCTACTTAATAGTCTAGGGCTAGTTGTCGTTTCCGGTTGGCTTGTTCTTTGTAGATAGCCTAGGCGTAAGTTATTTCTTCTTAGACTTTCTAATAGATCTAGGAGAGGTGCGTCGCCCAGTCGTCTGCATCGACTTTGTCTGGGTCGTCGGGTCGCGGTAGTAGGTCTCAAGGCTCCATTCCTGTTCGGGGGTAGTAGCCTCTAGTAGTGTAGAAGGGTAAGTGTCCTATCGTCTCTGACTCCTAGGTGCGCGCCGAGAATTCCACTGTTGCGATATGTTTTGGCTAGTCCTTTTGGTAGTAATCGATAAAGCAACGTAGCGTCTGTTCGAACAGTGCGTTCGCAATTTCCGTTTAACTATCTGTTTCTAGGTAGTAGGACGTTAAGATGTAGTGATCGATGTTCAAAAGCTTGCAAAGGCGTTTCCAGAACTTGGCAATAAACTAAGAGCCTCTGTTAGAGGTAATACTGTCCGGAAGGCCTACGTAACGCCAGACGTATTCGTAAAACAGTCGAGCGGTTTCCTTAGAAGTTATACTCTAGTAGGGTACTACAAAGCAGTCCTTAGAGTGTCGGTCCACAACTACAAAGACGTTCTTTGCCTTAACGCCTGCCTAAGTGGTCCCTTAAGGGAGACAGGTAACAAAGTCTATTGTAATGTGTTTCTACAGGTGTTCGGGGGCCGGGAGAGGCTTTAGCAATCCTTGTAGACGTTGTCGCTCGTGTTTGGCTGCCTTGCAGATAGGACAGTTGTTTCCATATCTGCAGACGTGCTTCTACATTGACGGCCACTAGTAGTAACAGGAAGTAAGCTTGTAAAGCTTCGATCGTCCTAGGTAGCCTCCTGCTGCTAAGTTGTGAACTGTTATAAGGATGTATAGTCGTATTAAATCGTCTGTACCTTTAGGAACAAAAAGGCGAGATCGAAAGTAAACTAGTCCATCTCTAAGTTCGCATTCTAAGAGAGAAAAGCTAGGGAAGGTACGCTAACCTATTTTAAGGGCTTGGATTAGTCCTTAAGCTTGTTCGTCTAATTCGTAAGCTTCTCTCATTATTGGGAGCAGTTCTCCTAGTTAATTTGCGTCTTCCGTTGATTTATTATTGTTCTGTTTGTTGTTAGAGGTAACAGAGCCTTCAATTTCAGAGTCTTCGGTGTCAAATGTTTCGTCGTCTGGTTCGCTTTCTGAATCGTTATCCTCTAGGAAGGCAGGTGCCAGACACAGAGTAAAAGAGACAGCGATTGATAGTGTACCTTCTTTTAGGTAGGTCTTCAAGTCTTTGCTTAGGTTATAGGCCTTTAGGATAGTTTGGTCACACATTGTCTAGCCTTCTTTTCGGTCTACTGGACAGGTTCCAGGCATCTGAGTAAGGGCATTAGCCCTTAAATTAAGAGATCCGGGCGCGTATTAAATAACAAAGTTGAACCTTAGGAGGAATTTGCTCTAGCGGGCTTGTCTGCAATTAAGGATTTTGCTCTTTATAAAATAAATCAAGTTCTTGTAGTCTAAACTAACTTAGGTCGGGTAGGCTGCACCTTCGAGTTCTGGTCGCTACTCTTTAAATGCGTTAACGATTGCAAGGAGCTTATTGTCGTATATCTCGTAATTGCATTCGGCAGGTAGCATCTTCTTTAAAAGGTAAGCTACTAGGAGCTATAGCTAGTTAGGCGATTTTCGTTAAAGGAGAACTGCTCTAATAGCTCTGTTAGAGGCGTCGGTTTCTACGCAGGTTTCTAAGTTAAAGTCAAAGTGTTAAAGGATTGAATCGTTAGTAAATCGTTGCTATAGGAGGTCAAATGCGTATTGGCAGGAGTCAGTCTAGTCAAACTTAGCTTCTTTCTTTGTTAGAGCAGTTAGTAGCTTCACTATTAAGCTGAAGCCCTAAATAAAACGACGGTAGAAGTTAGCGAACCTAAGGAAGCCTTGCACTTCTTTAACAGTCTTTGGGATCTTCTAGTCCAGGATTGCTTGAATCTTTGCTGGGTCTATACAGATGCCTTTGTCTAAGATAATAAGGCCAAGGAATTGAACTTCTTGTTAGTGAAATTCGCACTTGTTAATGTCCAGATGCAAGCCTGCTTCTGCCAGTTTCGCCAGTACCTTTCGGACGTGTTCCTAGTATTCTTTTAGTGTAGTGCTATAGACTAGGATGTCGTTAATGTAAGCGGTAACAAATTGGTCCAAGTACTCTCTTAGTATATCGTTTATGTATTCTTAGAAAGTGCTAGGTGCATTGCACATTCTAAAGGGCATTACTAGGGATTTAAACAGGCCGTATCGGGTTCTGAATGCGGTTAACTATTCTTGTCCTTTAGCTATCCGAATCTTGTTAAAGGCTGCAATTACATCGAGCTTAGTAAACTATTTTGCTTTTAAGAGGCGTTCCAGTGTTTCTTAGATTAGAGGGATCGGATACCGGTTCTTCTTAGAGATAGCGTTAAGATTGCGGTAGTCAACACAGAAGTGCAGCCCTCTACTGGGCTTCTTAACAAACATAACAGGGCTGGCAGCAGGTAAGCGACTGGATCGAATAAAGCCTTTCTAAAGGTTTTGTTGCAGAAACCTTTGCAGGACTTGGAGTTCTTCGCAGGACATTTGGTAGAGAGGTCCAAAAGGGGGTGTCTAACCTTCTTCCAGTTCAATCTTGTAATCGTAAGGACGGTAAGGAGGTAGCTTATTAGCTTCTTTAACTGACTATACACTAAGGAAGTTATAGTATTCTGTTAGTACTTTTGTCTCTAGATTAGTAGCTTCTCGGTTTTCGTCGAACTTAGCAAGGGCTTTCTCGATGTCTTCTATTAACGCAGCAAAGATTTGAGCTCCTTTTTCCTTTGTAGCTGTGTATAAAGCAGCTGCGGATACTTAGAGTATCGAATCTTTTGTGCTGTTCGCAGGAGTAAACTAAGTTAAAGTGCAGCAATAGTTTTGGCAATGTTCTAAGTTTATGTCGAGGCTTCCAGTGTCCCAGTTAATCTGTAGTTTGTAGAGCTTTAGCTAAGGCAATCCTAGGATCATTTTCTAGTTAGGCAGAGGTATAACAAAGCAAGAGAGGTGTTCTTCGTAGTTGTTCCTAAGTTGAAGTTTAACGTAGGCAATCTGAGTTATACCTCCTGCAGAGGCCTCGCTACCGTTAAACATCTTTAAGGGTCTAGGGTATTTCAGGTTCTAAGTAGGGATTCCTAAGGAGTTAACAAGTCTAGGGTTAATAAAACTCTTGCCAGTTGCGCCGCAGTCGATTATCGTAAATACTAAGTATATAGAATTCTTCTTAGTGTAGATATTTGCTGTAACTACAAAGGGAGGACAAGTTAACTTATCCTCTGCCTTAGTACAGAATTGCACTGCAGAAGAAGAGATTGCACGATGTCGATCTAAATGCTTGCCTGTTAGGCGTCTTGTTAACAGGCCTAAGCGTTTCCCTAGTCCTTGCTGTTGTCCTTTAGTGCTAGGGCAGCTGCAGAGAATCTAAGAGGGGTGCCTGCCTTGTTGTAGCGATTAACTAGAGTTAGGCAGTCAATCGCAATGTAGTTTCGCTTACTACAGTATATACAGAGGCGTTGGTTGCAGCGACGCTGCTTTTCCTCTTGCATAAGTCGACCGTCTTAAAGCTTGGCTAAACTGAGGTCTATAGGTTCGCTGTTAACAGGAGGGAGTCGTAGGGCTAAGGGAGGATTAGGTTGTTTTTAGGTAAAGGTAGGAAGAGTCGTAACAGGACGCTAGCTCGTACAGTTGTTAAGCAGGTTGCTACGTGCCTTAATGATGTTTGAGAACAGGTTTCTACGACTGTCGAGGTGTTGGCAGAGGGTAACCAGTTCGTAAAATAACAAAGATTCGTGCTCTTAGTCTTCCAGTTTAGTAAGAAGTTCAGTGCTTAGACCAGCAACCAGAGCCGACTTTTGGGCTTCTATATCGTATTCGCAGTATCCGATTTCCTGTAAGAATTGTGCGTAGTAGTTAGACAATAGCTTGTTAGTTTGCTTAAGGGTTCGGATTAGCTGCTAGGCTATAGACTTGCGGTATAGGTTACCAAAGGCTAAGTCAAGAGCGGTAAGCAAGGTAGTAACGTCTAGGCAAGTAACTTGTAGTGTCTTTGGGTTAAACCAGTGTAAGACTTGTTGTAGTGCCTTGCTAGTAAGGAGGGAGAACGCGTACGAGACCTTCTGTTGTTTGTTTAGGAAGTGGTCCGCGTTAGCTAAGAGCTTTATTAACAATCGTAGTCGAAATTCATTAAACTTGTCCTTGTCTCTATAGAATGGTTCCGGGTCAGCCACTCTCTTGCTAGTAGGTCCTCTAATAGTGTTCTGTGTCCTTAGGTTCAGAGCTTCCTGCAATTGTCCTTGTATCTAAGCTTTCTTAATTGTTAGGTTGGCAATCTTTCGTTCTATCTCTTGTACCTAATCCTTGCTATCTAATAGCATTGCTTCCAGGCTATTAATGTGTTGGTTGAGTTCCTTCACTTGTTTAATGCCTGTGCGGACAGTGTTCGTTGCTGTAAAAAAGACTTGGAGGGCAAGGTTGGGATCGTTGTTTATTAGGTTAATAATTCCTTCTGCTGATACGTCTAGTTGTAAGTATTCCTTAAAGGGGACCTCTTCTCGTAGGGTGTAGAAGACTATGTTAATAGTCTGGTGTTTGGTCAATAGTTCATAATGTTAAGGGGGGAGCTAAGAGGTCAGAAGAGGTCGATGTAAAAGTCGAAGTAGGTCGGAGGAGTTGGATAAAACAAAGTCTAAAGGGAGGGATGTAAAAGTTAATGTTAGAGGGGGAGGCTAAAGTCTAAAGTAAGGGATATAAAAACTGAGTAAAGAAAGGAAGGGCTAGAGTCTAAAGTGTAAAAGCTGAATTGATGCACAAGACGAGCTAT
The DNA here is from genome assembly GCA_016165855.1 of Pseudocercospora ulei. Lineage (NCBI taxonomy): Eukaryota > Fungi > Ascomycota > Dothideomycetes > Mycosphaerellales > Mycosphaerellaceae > Pseudocercospora > Pseudocercospora ulei. The sequence goes on along the minus strand of JACWNB010000019.1, from coordinate 546,728 downwards.
AAACAAGAAGAAGAGAAAGATTAGGTAGGTGGCGGCAGGTTCTTATATCCCCCTGCCCTGGCTAGTTGTTTGCGTATTTGCTGGTAACTTTCTTATCAAACTCTGTTTCTTTGTTCTGCAAACGAATTCATTTCCTAGACCCGCTTTTTCACAAGGTTCTAGAACTGAGTTAGGAGTATTTGCATCGCAAGATGATTCGCCTTTTACTCTCTTAGAGTCTTCTTCCATCTAGTAGTTGTTGGCCTGTAGTCTGTAAATCTTAATAGTTCTAGTTGGGTCTTAGATGCTGTTGTTTTCCGTTTCACATCTGTTGACTGTGTTTTCCGTTTCATATCTGTTGACCGTAACAATTAGGAGGGTAATAGCGGTTTCTGTATTTACCTCTACAGCCGCCGAAAGCGGATCGCTGCAACTGTTAATACTTCCTTCTTCCGGTAACGTAGTTCGTAGCAGTGCCCTATTGTCTATACTAGATAGGGGGCCTATCCGTCTAGCTGGTCTTTTCCTAAGATTCGCAGTAGCACTCTACTATCTACACTGTCGGTGTCGTTCGGAGCCGGCTTAATAGCTTGGATAGTCTTTCTCGGCGGCTGCGGCTTCATAGCACGATACTCCTGCTTCTGTTAAGCCGTCGCTTGGTATCTTATAGCGATATCGCTAGGCTTTCTATATGCGTAGCAGGTAGGGACGAACGACGAACGCGGCGAATAAGATGCCTGCTAGGTAGGGCCTTAGCAGAAAGGAGCAGGGAGTCGTGTTATTGGTGCCGACTGCTTCTAAATCGGTTCGCGCAATGCCGATTTCGCACAGGCGCTTAGGTTTCTCGCAGTAACTCTCGCTCGGTGTACAAAGCTCTCGAGGTCTTCGTCTTCTACCGAAGCTATAGCTGTAGCTAGTTCAGGGTTCAGCTTTTGCCTTAGCAAGTGTAGCTGCTTATCTTCTAACACTCTAGCTCTAATAGCATTTTTTCTAAACAGTCTATAGAACTCCTTAAACATTAGCCGGTTCTAGTTGATCTTATCTAGTTGCTTATAGGCTGTCTTCTTCTAAAAGAGATCTCAGAAGCGTTGGTCTAGCGCTTTAATTGCTTCTTTGGCGGTTACCTCTTCTAGGTCTGCTACTAGTGAAAAAGCTTTACCTTCTAATCGCAATTCTAGGTAGGCCAGCCTGTCTTCTTTACTGTTTCCGGTATAATCGCGGTCTATCTTGTTCTTTATCTTTTTCTTAAACGCCTTCCAGTCTTTAGGGTCTCTGCCTCTAAACGTCGGTAGGTTGGGTAGTAACGTTATCGAGGTGCTGCCTTGACTGTAGGCCGCTGGTAAGGCGGTCTCTGCTTGGTCTTCTCGTAGTGGCGGCAACGACTTCGCTGCTTCCGTATTAGCTAATTGGGCCTTTAGCGCCTTTAGCTGCGCTAGTCGAATCGCCGCTTAGTTTTCTAACACGTCGATAATAGTCTCTGCCCATTCCTTCTCGGCCCTTACCGCTTTAGTTTCCTCTCTTAACTGCCTATTCTCTTCTAGGGTTCTGTAAAACAGCGTCTTAATAAGGTCCATGCCGTCGTAGATCTTCCCTATATCGTTCTCGTTTACATAGTCTTTAAGTTCCTCGAGCGTGCAGTCGTAGATCTTCTTATATTTGGTTATTCGTTCCTTAACCTCTGTAGTCTCTTCCGCTTTAAAGCCTCTAATAATAATCTTATTATTAATAACGCTAGAGCGCCTACTCGCCCTATTAGTCTTTCCTCTTCTGCTTCTGCTACAGCCTGTAACGCCGCCTTCTACTGTTAAGAAGCTCTCTATAGCTGTCTTACAGTGCTGGTGTTTGGTTTGGTATGTGTTGTGCGCGTACGTTATTAAGGTGTCCGGATAGTTCAACGGTCCCTTTTACGCAGCGCGAAGTTGGTGTAGTGAGTGAGTTCGAGATATAATAATCCGAGCACGTAGATAAGGTTTAATATAGCTGTTTTAATAACTATATCTCGAACTGAAGAAGGAAAGGAATCTATACGGCAGTAGGTAAGGGCTTTAGGGGTGGCGTGCCAAGGCCCGGCTCGGTCCGAAAGGGCCGAGCCGAAATTCCAAGGGTCCACCCTATTACTTAGTCCTACCCCTTTCTGCCGCTGCAACACCGGCAGCCTACAGTTAAGGTAGCACCTCGATAACATTACTACCTAACCTACCGGTGTTTAGAGGCGGAGACCCTAAAGACTAGGAGGAATTTAAGAAAAAGATAAAGAACAAGATAGACTGCAATCACGACGGAAGCAGTAAAGGAGATAGATTGGCCTACCTGGAATCGCGGTTAGAAGGTAAAGCTTTTTCGTTAGTAGCGGACCTAGAAGAGGTAACTGCTAAAGAAGCAATTAAAGCGCGGAATTAACGCTTTGGAGACTCCTTCCAAAAGAAGACGGCCTATAAACAGCTAGACAAGATTAACCAGAACCGGCTAACGTTTAAAGAATTCTACAGCCTGTTTAGAAAATATGCTATTAGACCTAAAGTGTTAGAAGATAAGCAGCTACACTTACTAAGGCAGAAGCTGAACCCTAAACTAGCTGCAGCTATAGCTTCGGTAGAAGACAAAGACCTCGAGAGCTTTATACACTAAGCGAGAGTTACTACTAGAAACCTAAGCGCCTACGCGAAATCGGCATCGCGCGAATCGAACTAGAAGCTATCGACAGCGCTAACAACACGACCCCCTGCACCTTTCCGAAGAGCCCCCTAGCAGCTATCTTATCTACCGCGATTATCGTTCGTCCCTACCTGCTACGCGTGTGGAAAACTAGGCTATATTGCTACTAGATGCCAAGCGACGGCTTAACAGAAGCAGGAGTATCGCGCTGCTAAGCTACCGCTACTAAGGAAGACTATCCAAGCTATAGAGCCGGCGCCGAACGACACCAACAGTGTAGATAGTAGGGTGCTACTGCAGATCTTAGGGAAAGACTAGCTGGACGGATAGGCCCCCTATTCAGTATAGACAATAGGGCACTGCTACGAACTACGTCGACAGAAGAAGGGAGTATTAACAGTTGTAGCGATCTGCTCTCGGCGGCTGTAGAAGTCAATACAGAAACTACTATTATCCTTCTGATTACTGTCTACCCTATCGATAGCTTATATAGCCTCCTTTAGTTAAAAGCCTTTATCAATATCGGAGCGCTTATTAGAGCGGCGATCCACTATCGATTGATTTAGAAACTAATAAAAGGATACAGTTATCCTATAGAGCTAGTATCGCCGACGCGAATTTTAGCTTACAATAGACAAGACACTAAGAGTGTTACGCATTATGTGCTATTAAGAACTACCCTAGCCGGCCGCACTACAGAAGCGACATTCCGAATTATAGATATTGGAAGGTTTAACATTATTATAGGACAGAAATAGATAAAGAACTAGAAAGCCGTTATTAACTGTTAGGGGACGCCGCCCAGCCCAGGTCCTAGACCCGACCTAAGCCAGCCGTCGCCCTAAGGACTGCGACTTAGCGGCGCTAGCACGACCCTACCCTCTGTACAAGATCACCGACAGGACCCTACTCCTGTACAGAGGGAGAACCCTATAGCCCTATATAGAGGGGAATTGCCGCCCCTCTAAACGGAGGGAAAACTCTGCACTACCTTATAGAGGGAGAACTCCCGATCCTCTGTACAGAGTGTAAACCTTGCACCCCTATACAGAGGGAAATTGCTGGCTTAGCTTTGTAGGTACAATTTGTACAGCAGCAGACAACGAAGGAACTGCCTATTAGTTCCTTTATATAGATACCCAGCCTTAAGTTTCTGAACCAAGATTCTTAAGCCCTTACATTAACGTAGGTAAAGGCACACTCGGATTCAAAATCCTATAGAGCAGCGTCGCCGCTGTATAATTAGTTACCGTCGTCGCTACGAGACCGAGCAACACGACTACTAGGGCGGCTTCGACTAATCGATCCGACTAGGTAGACACTATCGGAATAATAAGTTTAGAAGCTTTAACGACCCTCGCGAGGTCGGCGAACAATAAGATCTACGCTATCTCGATAAAAGACATCGAAGATCACTGGAAGATAATAGCAGAAGAAGAGGTAGACCCGCTAGAGGCTCTACTTAAAGAACTCTATAGTTACACTAACGTGTTCTCGAAAGCCGACTCTAACCTCCTGCTGCTCTACCGACTGGAATACGACAACAAGATCCGGCTAAAAGAAGGAGCTACGCTGCTAAGAACCGAGCCCCTAAGACGACTATCGCTGGCTAAGCTGGACTAAGTAGAGGTGTTTGTTCGAGAAAACCTAGCGAAGAAGTTTATTACGCTGAGCTCTACCGAGTATGCGTTACCGATTCTTTTCGTACAGAAACCTGGAGGTAGCCTCTAACTGTACGTAGACTATAGAGGCCTTAATAAAGTTACTAAGAGGGATGTATATTTGCTGCTGCTAATCGACGAGACTATACAGCGAGTAGCTAAAGCTAAGTAGTTTAGCAAGCTGGATATTCGCTAAGCGTTCTATTAACTAAGGAACGAGGAAGAACAAACGGAAGATCTTACGTTATTCGCTATACGCATAAGCAATTTCAAGTAGCTAGTAACGCCTTTCGGACTTACCAACGTACCGGCTATGTAGCAACGCTTTATAAACCACACCTTTATAGACATGCTAGAACAGTTCGTATCTATCTACTTGGACAATATTCTTATCTACACTAATAGAACAAGAGAGCAGCATACGGACTACATTAAGAGTGTGCTAACGAGGCTCCGCGAGTGATCCGGGCACGCAGATATGATTCAATACGGCCTTTTTGATAACTATATCTCGAACTGAGGAGGGAAAGGAATCTATATAGTGGTGGGGGTGGGCTTTGATAGTGGTGGCGCCAAGGCCCGGCTCGGCCCGGTCGGGCCGAGCCGAAATCCAGGGTCCACCCTATCAATCTGTCCCACCTCTTTCCACCGCCGCAACACTACCCCCCTCCCTCACCAGCGGTCGCCCTCGACCGCTTAGTCACCCCATCCATCCGGAAAACGGCACTCTCTCTTTTTTTTTTTTTTTTTTTTTGATTCGTCGTTTCCTTCTTGAAAATTCCCTCCAACGCCGACGTTATTTCTTCCGTCTTCTATCAAAAATAACGTCCTCTTTATCTCTTTTTTAACCTCTTACGTCATTAGCATCTGAAGTCCTTTACTTGGCGTTTATGTGATCGACGCTATCTGATCTGATCTGCGGTCTTCTGAGCTGCGGCGTGGCTGGTCTGTGCGTCGTCGCGGAGGTCTATATAGATCTTTCCGCAGCGCCGTTTTTCTTCTTCTTTTTCTCTTCCACTAAAGCCTTTACCCACTACGCGGTCGGCGGCGCTGCCGGCCGACGTAGTGGTCCCTGAAGCAATCACTTCAAGCACGATCGTTTTTATCGGCTTCCGCGCCGGTGGAGCGGACGTGTCTCTATTGTCGGCATCAGAGCCACGCTGGCTTCGGCTTTTCCGGGTTCTGCGCGTAGAACTCTTTTAGCAGCTCTGCCAAATTCCGAAGGTTTTCGACCGGATACTATTTATAGTCTTCCGGCTACCCCTTCTACGAGATCCTCGCTTTAATGGACCCCCTTATCTTCTTTACGTCCATTACGTCTTCTACCTCCCACTCTTCTTTATCACCGTCTATCTCAACTAGTAGGGGTTCGGCGAACCCCTGCTGCGGCAGACCGTTCTCAGGGTCCAGGCTTAGTAGATCGGAATGGAAAACGTCGTAGATCCGGAACGCCTTCGGCAGCTCGAGCCGATAAGTTACCGGCGACCTCTTTTCTATTATCTTAAACGGACCTACGTGGCGTGGGTTAAGCTTCGCGTTTCCCTTTAGCCTTAGGTTTCGCGCGTTAAGCTACACCTTTTGACCTTCCTCGAATTCTATTAGTAACCGGCTTCTATTAGTTCGAGTCAGCATCTTCTTCTGAGCCGTCTCTATCGCTTCTTTCGCCACCTTAATCGCTTCTTCTATCTGAGATCGTAGCTCTTCTGCCGCCGCAGCGGCGACTCTCTTCGACGATGTAACGGTAGGTGGTTCCGCGGAGCTGGGTTCGTTTGCCGGCTGAAGGCTTATCCTCGGAAGATAGCCGTACGTTATCTCGAACGGCGCTAGCGAGGTGGCCTTAGACGGTGCCGAGTTAGCGCAGAACTCGGCTATCGGCAACACCTTAACCTATTCTTCCTAATGATAGCTGCAGAAGATCCGTAGATATTTCTCTATCTTACGGTTGGCCACTTCTAATTGGCCGTCAGTTTAAGGGTAAGCGGCGGTGCTGAGCTTTCTATGAATTCCGAGGGCTTAGTTGATAGCTTTCCACACATCGGCGGTGAATTGAGGACCCCTATCCGTAGTAATAGTGTCCGGCAGGCCATAGTGCTTCCACACATGTTGAATCAACATTCTCGCTGTTTCTTCTGCAGTAGTTCCGTCGTCTCTCGCTTAACAGGGGATGAAGTAGCGTTCTTTGCTTAATCGGTCCACTACGTTCAGCGTAGCGTCGTATTTATCGGAATCCGGCAGGCCGGTTACGAAGTCCATCGTAATATGCTGCTATAGTTTCTTAGGGATCGGAAGTAGCTTTAATAAGCCTGCTGGAAGGCCGTAACGTAGCTTCGCGGCTCTGCATGCGTAGCAATTGGCGATAAATCGATAGATCCGTTCGTAGATTCGCGGAAACCAGTAGACTGTCCTTATAGCTTCCATCGTCTTCTTTGAACCGGCGTAACCAACGTCTATAGAGCTATGGACCAGCTGGATGACCTCCGTAATTAGTTCTTCCGGAACTATTAGCTTCCCTGAACCGGTTCTGCCGAGTTTCTGTTGCTGGTTAAGCTGCTTTATCTTCTCGTAGAGCGTCTCTTCTTTAGGGGCCGGCTCTACCGTACAGACTCCTACCTCTTTTAACACCTCTGCGTCTACTATCCGCTCGGTCAACACCTTCTGGAACATGTTCGGGTCTTCTTTCGCGCGGCTTGTTTTTCCTTCTCTTCGCGTCAGCGCGTCCGCCTTTCCGTTTTGAGCCCCCGGTCGATATGTAATCTTGAAGTCGAATCCTGATAAGTAGGCGGCCTACCGAGCTTGGCGGCGTAAGAGCTTCTGCGTCTTTATAAAGTAGGTCAGCGACTGGTGGTCCGTAAGAACCTGGACCGTGCTCTTTCTAGGTATAAGCTCCGGTTTCCACTCCTTAAAGGCCTGAATAATAGCCAGCAGTTCTTTACCGTAGATCGCGTAGTTCCTTTCGGCCTCGCTTATTAACTTGCTAAAGAAAGCGACTGGATGGAGGGTTTCGTCGTCACTATATTGAGAAAGGACCCCCGCCGTCACTGTGTCGGAAGCGTCCGTTTCCACGTAGATCGTCTTTTCCGGCCGGAAGTGTGCCAGAACCGGTGCCGAGGCCACTGCTTCTTTCAGCCGGTTAAACGCTTCCGTACACCTCTTATTCTACAGGCCAGCGGCCTCCTTCTTCAATGCCTTATTCAGGGGTCTTGCTATCTTGCTAAAGTCTTTAATAAACCGCCGATAGTAGCTGCAGAAGCCGAGGAACGCCCTGATTTGCGTAGTATTTCCGGATTTCGGCTGCTTCCATTCGGCGACGGCGGCGACCTTTAAGGGGTCTATACGAATTCTATCTCTTCCGACGATAAGGCCGAGATATTTGACCTCGGTTTGATAGAACTCGCTCTTCTTCGTGTCCGCGTTTAATCCGACCTCGCGGAGCCTGGTCAGCACCTTCTTAATGTGGTCCGTGTGCTGATCTCTCGTTCTATCCGTATAGATAAGAATGTCGTCCAAGTAGATGGACACGAACCGTTCCAGCATGTCTATAAAGGTGTAGTTTATGAAGCGTTGCTATACCGCCGGCGTGTTGGTTAGTCCGAACGGCATTACCAGCTACTTGAAATTGCCTATACGCGTCGCGAACGTCGTAAGGTCTTCTGTCTGTCCTTCTTTATTCCTTAGTCGATAGAACGCTTGGCGGATGTCCAGCTTGCTGAACTACTTAGCCTTCGCTACCCGCTGTATAGTCTTATTAATTAGCGGCAGTGGATACACATCTCTCTTGGTAACCTCGTTAAGGCCCCTGTAGTCTACGCAGAGTCGCAGACCACCCCCTGGTTTCCTTACGAAAAGAATCGGTAACGCATATTCCGCAGAGCTCGGCGTAATAAACTTCTTCGCCAGGTTTTTACGAACAAACACCTCCACTTGGTCCAGTTCGGCTGGCGACAGTCTTCTTAGGGGCTCGGTTCTCGGCAATGTAGCTCCTTCTTTTAGCCGGATCTTGTTGTTATATTCCGGTCGATAGAGCGGCAGGAGGTTGGAGTCGGCCTTTGAGAAGACGTTAGCGTAACTATAGAGCTCTTTTAGTAGCACCTCTAGCGGATCCACTTCTTCTTCCGCTATTATCTTCCTATAGTCTTCGATGTCTTTTATCGAGATAGCGTAGATCTTATTATCCGGCGACTTCGCGAGGGTCGTTATAGCTTCTAAACTTATTATTCCAACAGTGACCGGGGGTTCGGAACGATCAGGCGGAGCCTCTTTCGCGGGCTCCGTAGCTTTCGGCTTAGCGGCGGCGGCGACCTTTCCGATAGTCCCTGCTCCGCTACCCGGGGTTTTGAATCTTATCCTTCCTTTATCTATGTCGATAATGGCTTTTTGGTTCTTTATCCATTTCTGCCCTATAATAATGTCAAACCTTCCGATATCCATGATTCGGAACGTCGCTTCTGTAGTGCGACCAGCCAGTGTAGTCCTTAACGGCACGTAGTGTGTAACGCTTTCCGTGTCTTGTCCGTTGTATACCGAAATCCGTGTCGGCGACGCCAGTTCCACCGGATAGCTGTATCCCTTCTTCAATTTCTGAACCAGTCGGTGGTAGATCGCCGCGCCGATAAGAGCTCTGGTGTCGATAAAAGCTTTCAGCTAGATCAGTGGGCGTTGCTTCTTAACAGGGTGTATCGTAATAGGAAGGATAATCGCCGTTTCCGCATTCACTTCTACGGTTGCCGAGAGCGGATCGCTACAGCTGTTGATGCTTTCTCCTCGTAGCGATTCGCTTCGATTCGGTGCCCTATTGTCAATGCTGGATAGGGGGCCTATCCTTCCAGCTGGTCTTCTCCTATAATTCTCAACTGCACCCCGCCGTCTACGCTGTCTGTGTCGTTCGGAGCCGGTTCGATGGCTTGAATAGTCTTTCTCGGCGGTGGCGGCTGCTTCGTTGCTCGATACTCTTGCTTCTGCTGTGCCGTTGCTTAGCATCTCGTAGCGATATAGCCGGGTTTTCCACACGCGTAGCAGGTGGGGACGAACGCCGATCGTAGTGAATATGGCGACTGCTAGGGAGTTCGTCGAAAGGGCGCAGGGGCTCTCGTCGGCTGCGCTAACGGCTTCTAAATCAGTTTACGTGTCGTCGGTTTTCCGTACGCGTTCAAGTTTCTAGCGGTAACTCTCGCTTAATGCACGAAGCTCTGAAGGTCTTCGTCTTCTACTAACGCTATAGCTGCAGCGAGCTCAGGGCTCAGTTTCTGCCTTAGTAGGTGCAGCTGCTTATCTTCTGCCACTCTCGCTCTAATAGCGTATTTCCTAAACAGTCCGTAGAACTCTTTAAATGTCTGACGGTTCTGGTTAATCTTATCCAGCTGCTCGCGGGCCGTCTTCTTCTGGAAGGGGTCTCCGATACGCTGGTCCAGCGCTTTAATAGCGTCGTCGGCCGTTACTTCTTCCAGGTCCGCCACCAGCGAAAAAGCTTTACCTTCCAATCGCGATTCCAGGTACGCCAATCTATCCTCTTCGCTGCTCGATGCGTAATCGCGGCTTATCTTGTTCTTGATCTTCTTCTTAAATGCCTCCTACGCTTTAGGGTCTCCGCCGCCGAAAGCAGATAGGTCCAGCAGTGGCGTTATCGTAGTGCTACCTTGACTATAGGCCACTAGTAAGGCGGTCTCCTTATAGGTTTCTCGACGCAGTAGCGGCGACGACTTCGCTGCTTCTATATCGGTTAGTTGATTCTTCAGCGCCTTTAACTGCGCTATCCGATTCGCCGCCTGGTTTTCTAACACGTCGATAATCATTTCCGCCGATTCCTTCTCGGCCCTTACCGCTTCAGTTTCTTCTCTCAGTTGTCTGTTTTCTTCTAGCGTTCTAAGAAACAGCGTCTTAATGAGGTCTATACTGTCGTAGACCTTTCCTATCCCGTTCTCGTTTACGTAGTCTTCTAGTTCCTCGATCGTGCAGTCGTGGATCTTCCTATACTTAGCTATTCGTTCCTTGAACTTAGCGGTCTCTTCCGTTATAAAACCGCTAATAACGATCTTATCGTCAATGACACTTGAGCGCATCTTCTCACGGTGCTCTGGGTGTTGTTGTTGTTTTGTGTGGTGTGGTGCGCGTGCGTTATTCAGGTTTCCGGATAGTTCGACGGGCCCTTTCGCGCAGCGCGGGGTTGGTGTAGAGAGGGAGTTCGAGATATAATAATCCTGGCACGCAGATATGATTCAATACGGCCTTTTTGATAACTATATCTCGAACTGAGGAGGGAAAGGAATCTATGTGGTGGTGGGGGTGGACTTTGATGGTGGTGGCGCCAAGGCCCGGCTCGGCCCGGTCGGGCCGAGCCGAAATCCAGGGTCCACCCCATCAATCTGTCCCACCTCTTTCCACCGCCGCAACAGCGAGGTTGGACTAAACGCGGACACAAAGAAGAGCGAGTTCTATTAGACCGAGGTTAAATATCTCGAGCTTATTGTCGGAAGAGAAGGAATTCGGATAGAACCTTTAAAGATCGCCGCTGTCGCGGAATAGAAGCAGCCGAAATCCGGAAACACTACCCAAATCAGAGCGTTTCTCGGATTCTGTAGCTACTATCGACGGTTTATTAAGGACTTTAGCAAGATAGCGAGACCCCTAAACGAAGCATTAAAGAAGGAGGCCGCTAGCCTATAGAATAAGAGGTACACAGAGGCTTTTAACCGGCTAAAAGAAGCAGTAGCCTTAGCGCTAGTTCTGGCGCACTTCCGACTGGAAAAGACGATTTATCTAGAGACGGACGCTTCTAATATAGTAGCCGCAGGGGTCCTTTCTTAGTATAATAACGCCGACGAGACCCTCTATCTAGTGGCTTTCTTTAGCAAGTCCATAAATAAGGCTAAGTAGAACTACGCTATTTACGATAAAGAGCTATTAGCTATTATTTAGGCTTTCGAGGAGTGGAAACCGGAGCTTATAGCTAGAAAGAACACAGTCTAGGTCCTTACAGACTATTAGTTACTGACCTACTTTATAAAGACGTAGAAGCTGTTATACCGCCAAGCTTAGTAGGCCGCTTATCTATCCGGATTCGACTTTAAGATTACCTATCGAGCCGGAGCTCAAAATAGAAAGACTAACGCGCTAACAAGAAAAGAAGGGAAGACTAGCCGCGCAAAAGAAGATCCGAACATATTCCAAAAGATATTTACCGAACGGATAGTAGACGCCGAGGTGTTAAAAGAAGCAGGGATCTGCGCGATAGGGCAGCCGACTAAGGAAGAGACGCTCTATAAGAAGGTGGAGCAGCTTAACTAGCAGTAGAAACTCGGCAGAACCGGCTTAGGGAAGCTAATAGTTCTAGAAGAACTAATTACGGAGGTCGTCCAGTTAATCTACGGTTCTAAGGATGTCGGCTACGCTAGCTTAAAGAAAACGATAGAAGCCGTAAGGACGATCTACTAGTTTCCGCGAATCTTCGAGCGGATCTACTAATTTATCCCTAATTGTTACGTATGTCGAGCGGCGAAACTACGCTACGGCCTTCCGGCCGGTCTATTGAAGCTACTCCCGATCCCTGAGAAACTGTAGCAGCATATTACGATAGATTTCGTAACTGGCCAGCCGGATTCCAATAAATATAATGCTACGCTTAATGTAGTGGATCGACTAAGCAAAGAACGCTACTTTATCCCCTACTAGGCTAAGGATAAAGGAACTACTATAGAAGAGACAGCGAGAATGTTGATCTAATACGTATAGAAGCACTATAGCCTACTAGACACTATTACTACGGATAGGGGTCCTTAATTTACTGCTAATGTGTAGAAGGCTATTAACCAAGCTCTTAGAATCCGCAGAAAGCTTAGTACAGCCGCTTACCCTTAGACTAACAGTTAGTCCGAAGTAGCTAATCGTAAAATAGAAAAATATCTACGAATTTTCTGTAGTTATTATTAAGCAGAGTAGGTTAAGGTGTTGCCGATAGCCAAATTCTGCGCCAATTTAGCACAGTTAGAGGCTACCTTACTGGCGCCGTTCGAGATAACTTATAGTTATCTTCTAAGAATAAGCTTCCAACCGCCGAACAAACCTAGCTCTTTAGAAACCTCTACTGCCACTTCGTTAAAGAGAGTTGCTGCAGCCGTAGCAGAAGCGCTTAGATCTTAGATAGAAGAAGCTGTTAGGGTAGCGAAGGAGGCGATAGAATCGGCTTAGAAGAAGATAGTAACTCGAGCTAATAGGAAGCAGTCGCTAATCGAATTCGAAGAAAGCCAAAAGGTATAGCTTAATACGCGGAACCTAAGGCTAAAAGGCAACACCAAGCTTAACCCCCGCTACGTAGGTCCGTTTAAGATAGTAGAAAAGAGGTCGCTAGTAACTTATCGGCTCCGGCTACCGAAATCGTTCCGGATCTACGACGTCTTTTATTCGGACCTACTAAGTTTGGACTCTAAAGACAGTCTTCCAGATTAGAGGTTCGCTAAACCCCCGCCAGTCGAGGCGGATAGTAAAGAAGAAGAATAGGAAGTAGAAGATGTAATAGATATAAGAAAGCTAAGAGGATCTATCGGAGCAAGGATCTTATAGAAAGGATAGCTGGAAGACTATAAATAGTACCCGGCCGAGAACCTCCGGAATTCGGCGGAGCTGCTAAGAGAGTTTTATGTCCGGAACCCGAGGAAGCCGAAGCCTAAGTAGCTCTAAAGTTGATAGTTCTAGAAGAAGAAGAAAAGCTACGTCTGCTCTATTAGTACAGAAGCCGATAGAAATGATTGTAGAGATCGCTTAGCTAGAGTCTTCGGCTCTACAACTACTACTGCCGACTAGCAAAGCCGGTCGGATAATAGCTATAAGGCCGAAGACGGCACTACCGCTAGCGCGTTTAGTTAGGGTCTTTGCTATCTATTACTACTATCTACTAGCTTGGCCGGAAGGATAATAATAACGAAGAACAAAGCTGACGCAACTAAAGCAGCCTCGCGGTAGCGCCCGAGGCCATAGTAGAGAAGAAAAAGAAGAAGAGATAACGAGCCGCAGATAGATCTATATAGACCTCTGCGGCAGCGTATAGGCTAGCTACACTGCAGCTTAGATAGCTGCCAGCTTAGATTAGATAGCTCCAATTAGATAGACGCCGAGTAAAAGACGTTAGATAGCGACGATGTAAGAAGAAAGAAGATAAAGAAAAGAGATGCTTTTGAGATAGAAGAAAGCGAAGAGGTAACGTTAGTAAAAAAAAAAGAGAGATAAGTAAGCAGTCGAGGTCGACTGCTAGTAAGGGAGGGGGGTAGTGTTACAGTAGCAGAAAGGGGTGGGACTAAGTAATAGGGTAGACCCTTGGAATTTCGGCTCGGCCTGCCCGGACCGAGCCGGGCCTTGGCACACTACCCCTAAAGCCCTTACCTACTGCCGTATAGATTCCTTTCCTTCTTTAGTTAGAGATATAGTTATTAAAACAGCTATATTGAATTATATCTACGTGCTCGGATTAAGGAGGAGGAGCTAAAGAAACTAAAGTCTAAAGTGTTAGTTATAGGAGTTAGAGTTAGAAGGATGCTCTAGGTTAAATATATAAGACAAGCTATAAAGAAGAAGAATAATCTAAGGCTGTAGATATTATTTGATACAGCTTATTGAATAACTATATCTTAAACTAAGAAGGGGAAGAAATCTACGTAGTAGTAGATTTAGGCTTTCTAAGGGGCGGTGTGCCAAGACCTAGCTTAGCCTAGAAGGGTCGAGCCAAAATTCTAGGGTCTACCCTATTAGTCTGTCCTACCCCTTTCTACTACTGCAACACTACTCCCCTCCCTTACTAGCGGTCGCCCTCGATCGCTTACTTATCTATCTATATCCTCTTCCTTCTTGTTACGATAGTAGAAAGGGGTAGGACAGACTAATAGAGTAGACTCTAGAATTTCAGCTTAGCTGTAATAGGTTCAAGAATCTTGGTTTAGAAACTTAAAGCTAGGTATCTACATAAAGGAACTAATAGGCAGTTCCTTCGTCGTCCGCTGCTGTACAATTTGTACCTACGAAGCTAAGCTAGCAATTTCCCTCTATATAGGGGTGTAAGGTTTTCGCTCTGTATAGATAGTTAGGAGTCTCCCTCTGTATAGCGATACAGAGTTTTCCCTCTGCATAGAGGGGCAGCTATTTCCCTCTATATAGGGTTATAGGATTCTCCCTCTATATAGGATAAGGGGTCGTGCTAGTGCCGCTAAGTCGCAACCTTTAGGGCAACAGCTAGCTTAGGTCCAGGACCTAGCTAGACAGCGCCTCCTAACAATACCTCCTTTCCTTCTTATAGTGTCTCCTCTATACGACGTTGCGTCGTACGGCCTAAGATCCTAGCGTTCCTCTTGTAGCCGGCGCTTTCCTGTCTTCGTCCAGTTGTCTATATGGCTGTTGCTCGCCTAGGCACTGGATAGTAGTTGCCTTGTTCGCTCTCCTTTATACGGCTATAGCAGCTGCCCTATTTGCTGTTGCCTTGTATAGCGGGCAGCCCCTACCCTATATACTAGGCCTCCCCCTATCTCCCTCTTCCTCTTCCCCTTTCTCTTCTATCCGTCTACCTGCTACCTGTCCGCCCGTTCGTCTACTACTACTATAACTACTACTACTGTCTAACTACTACTACTATAACTACTACTACTAACACTACTACTACTGTCTAACTACTACTACTATAACTACTACTACTAACACTACTACTATTATGTCCTATGCTCTGTCCGCTCTTGTCCCTGCTAGCCCTTCTAACTCTTACTGTCCGGCCGGTAGCCTATCGCACTTCTACCTCTCGGAGTAGAATGCCTAGTACGATTAGCAACTCTAGTTTTGGTTCGTATAGGTCCTCCCCTTTTGTATAGTCTTAACTAACGTCCTAGGTGCTATATCTATAAGCAGTAGGACGCTGCCGACTTGCTATTCTACCCCTTCTAGTATAACCCTGCCTAGATTACGCTCTAGCGGCTCGCTATAGCACAGCCTTCGTACGTTAACGCTGTCCTAATCGCTAGCTGCAGTCGGTCCTGCCCTGCCTATACTAACTCCTTCTAGGGCTCGTTCGCTCTGTACCGCCTGCCCGGCTTCTAGGCCAGCGTATATACGTTGTGCAAATAGAAGGACGGCTCCCTCTACTGCTCCTACTGCTGTCTAGGGGAGGCCTATAGGGGGGTGCCTCTACTCTACAGTAGTAAGCTAGGTAGGGCCCCGGCCGACTAGGAGATCATTAAGATCTCGGACAAGGAGCTATCGGCTTTATCGTCGACTGCCTTAGTAAAGTCGCATAGTAGCTAGTAAGCTACCTCTATAAGTTAGTATATAAAAGGGTTCGGACAGTTCTACTCTCATTCTCTTTTATTTTTACTTTTAATCCTACCTGTCTCCTAGGTTATCCCTTTCTCTGCCCCCTTCTATATAGTGTAGTGCTAGAGGGACCCGGTTTGATTTTACGCCTTAATTCCTGATCCTTTAGCAACTTAGTGTTGCTAGCAGCTGTCCTATACCTAGGGTAGACTGCTGCCCTTCCTACTGTATAGTATAGTGCTACTGTAACTGGCTGGGGGAATAGTTCTCTTCCTACCTATCTAGCGCTACTGTGTCCTAGAGAGCCTTGTACAGTTCCTATATAGGCTCTGCCTAACCTGTCTACTTAACTAGGTATTCTATCTTCTTCTGCTTCTTCTAGCTCTTAAGGATTTCTTCTACCTTGTACTCTTCCTAGCTTTTAGTAATAATCGCTAGGGAGCGTACGTTGTCTGTCGTCTAGTATAGGAAGGGGTCTGTATATGCTAGCTGTACGAGGTCTATATAGAAAACCGGGTAGATACCTAGGGGAGTGTTAAGTCGTACGGCGTATATGTAAAGGGATTAAGAATCTTAGTTTAGAAACTTAAGGTTAGGTATCTATATAAAGGAACTAATAGGCAGTTCCTTTATCGTCTGCTGCTGTACAATTTGTACCTACAAAGCTAAGCCAGCAATTTCCCTCTGTATAGGGATGCAAGGTTCACCCTCTGTATAGAGGATTAGGAGTTCCCTCCTCTGTACAGTAGTGTAGAGTTTTCCCTCTATTTAGAGGGGCAGTAGTTCCCCTTTGTGCAGGACTATAGGGTTCTCCCTCTGTACAGGAGTGGGGTCCTGTCGGTGGTTCTGTACAGAGGGTGGGGTTATGCTTGCGCTGCTAAGTCGTAGTCCTTAGGGCGACGGTTGTCTTAGGTTAGGTCTAGGACCTAGGCCGGGCAGCGCCCCCTAACAATACTCCCTTACTTCCCTTCTTGTAGTGCCCTTTTCGTACAGCGGCATGCCGAACTTACTTAGCTCCTGCTGTTCCTTTAGCAGGTCGCGACTTCCTATTTTGTCTAGCCGTCCAAGTCGTTGTCGCTTGTTGCCTCCCTAGGTCGCAGTTGCCTCTTGCTATTTTACCTGTTAGTGGCAGCTGCCCTGCTTGCTATTCCCTCTTATAGCAGGCAGTTACCTTAAGCCTCTCCCTTCTCTTTCCCTCCCCCTTTTCTTTCTATTCCTTGCCTGCCTTCTCCCCCTACACTGTCTACAGTCTACTACTATCTACTACCGTCCACTATCTACTATCTACTACTACTAGTTACTACTACTACTAGCTACTACTACTAGCTACTACTACTACTAGCTACTATTATGTCGTCTGCCCTATCTAGTAGCTCCCTCGTAGTTGCTAGTCTCTCCTCCTCTGCTCGTCCAGCCGGCGTCCCCTCCTATTTCCGCCTCTAGCAGTAGGGCCCTTAATTTGACTAGTAGCTACACTTCCAGTTTGTACGGATTCCTATCTTCCGTACAGTCTTAGCTAACGTCTTAGGTGCTATACTAACGAGCAGCAGGATGCGGCCGAGCTGCCCTACTATACCTTCTAGTGTAACCCCGCCTAGGTTATACCCTAGCGGCTAGCTATAGCCTAGGCATCGTACGTTAACGCCCTCCTTATTGCTACCTAGGGCCAGCTCTATGCCCCCTGCCCCAACTCCCCCTAGCCCTTACTTGGCCTATACCGCCTGCTAGGCTTCTAGGCTAGGGTGTGTGCCTCGTGCAAGTAGAAGGATAGCTCCCTTTACTGCCCCTACCGCCGTCCGGTAGAGGCCTATAGGGGTAGGGGGGTGCCTCTGCTCCCTGGGGCTGGCCCTAGTAGGGGTGGGGGCCCTGCTAGGCGGGAGGTAATTAAGATCTCAGATAAGGAGTCGGTTGCTCTGGTCCCCCGGGGTGGTGGCTAGTAAGCTACCCCCCCCCCTCCCCTCTAGGTAGTGTAAGAAATTTTGGACAGTTCTGCTCCTAACTCCTCTTATTTTTACTCTCCTTCCTATCTGTTCCCTAGCTGTTCCTTTCTTCTAGCCCTTATCTCGTACAGTGTTATACGATGTCGTGTTAGTAGGATCCTGTAGTGTCCTACGTCGTAATTCTCGATCCTTTAATAACCTAGGTTGCTAGCGGCTACCCTGTCCTTAGGGTAGATCGTGCCTCCTTCTGCTGTACAGCGTAGTGTTACTGTAACTGGGCAGGGGAATGGTTCTCCTCCTACCTGTCTAGTGTAGTTGTGTCCTATAGAGCCTCGTACAGTTCCTATATAGGCTCTGCCTATCCTCTCTATTTTACTAGGTACTCTACCTTCCCCCGCTTCCTTTAGCTCTTAAGGATCCCTTCTACTTTATACTCTTCCTAGCCCTCGGTTATAATTGCAGGTAGGCGCGCGTCGTCTGTCGTCTAATGCGGTAGGGGGTTTGTGTTCGCCGGCTGTACAAGGTCTACGTAGAAGACTAGATAAATCCCTAGGAGAGTGTTTAGTCGTATAGCGTATGTCCCTACTGGTCGGACTACTGTAAACTTCCTGTTCTTCCAATCCAGTTTCTTGCTTAGCCGGTCTGTACGGATATGTCGCTAGTTTAGCTAGACCTTATCCCCTGCCTTGTACCTGGATGCGGCCTGTCGTCCCCTATTGGCCTGCTCTTCTGCATTCTGTTAAGCTATAGCTAGACTCGCCTTCGCCTATTAATAGGCATTCGTAATTGTCTGTACGATAGCCTCTCCCTGCTGAATTGGGGATCGTACAGGGTGCAGGGTGTTATCCCTTAGGGTCGGTAGGAGCAGGGAATAGTCGTATCTATAGGCTATAAAGAAGGGGGACACTCCGGTAGCATCGGCTGTGCGGCTGTTAATAGCTAGCTCTACTAAAGGGAGGAGTCGGTTCCAGTTCGTCTAGTTATAGTCGACGTACGCTTAGAGGTACGCTTCTAACGTCGAATTAACCCGTTCCGTCGCCCCGTCCGTCTGCAGGTGCTATGCAGTTAACAGGCGACGTTCTACCTTTAGCAACTAGCAGACCCTTGCCTAGAGCTGGCTCGTAAACTGCGTGCCCTAGTCCGACACAATCGACCTAGGGAAACCGTGTTTGCTAAACGTCGTCCGTATAAATGCCTAGGCAGTGTCTTTAGCTGTAATAGAGTCTATTCCCTCTAGTATTACTCCCTTCGTTAGCTTGTCTGTAACTACTATAATGTTCTGCTATCCGTCGCTCTTAGGGAGGTCTGTAACAGAGTCTACTGTTAGGTCTTGCTAGGGCCGGTCCGGGATTGGTAGGGGTTTCAACAGCCTATGTTTCAGTTTACGCTAGGGCTTCGTCCGTCCGCATACATCGCAGTTCTGTACGAACCTGCAGATGTCCTTCGCTATCGCCGGCCAGTAGTAGTCCCTAGCGACAATGCTGTACGTCTCCTTACGCCCTGGGTGCCCGGTAGCTATAGAGTCGTACGCCCGTTATATCAAGCTCGTACAGAGCTTCTCGTCTGTAGGGACCTATATCCGATTCCTGAACTTTAGGTTGTTCTCCTCGTCCAATAAGCACTCTGCTGCCGACACCTTAAGATAGAGCCCTGCTAGGAGCTTCCGCTGTCCCCCTTAGATCGCTGTACAGGCCCCTTAGTATACCTCGTCCTTTTCTACCGCCTCTTCCTATGCTCGCAGTTGGGGTTCCTATAGGTGTGTCGCTGCTAGGCGGATAGTCTCCTCGTCTGGCTCCTCCTTAAACATCTGGAATGTTCGTAACTTTAGCCGGTCGTCCTCGTACGTCGTTAGCATGTCCTAGTCCCGTCTGGAGAGCGCATCGGCCCTGCTATTGTCCTTACCCTTGCGATACTGGAGTCTTATGTTAAACCCGCTTAGGTACATTGCCTAACGTACGTGCCTCTTAGACAGCTTTTAGGGCTGCGTAAAGTACTCTAGGTTCTTGTAGTCCGTTAGGGCAAGGAACTCGGGCACCGAGCGGAGTTCTCTATCCTATACTTCGCAATACTGTACGACTGCTAGCAACTCCTTGTCGTAGATAGGGTAGTTGCACTTAGCTAGAGAGTTCTTCTTAGAGAAATACGCGCATAGGTGCAGGAGTCCGTCTAAGCCTACCTGTAATAGGATACCTCCAATGCAATACCCTAAAGAGTCGGTTTCTAGTATCGTCGTACACTCTAGGTTAAAGGCGGCGAGTGTTGGTCCTGTAGTAAAGAGCTCCTTTAGCTTGTGAAAGCTCTTGTCGCATTCGTCCGTCTATTTGAACTGCTTGTCCTTGTGTGTCAGTTTAACTAGGGGGTGTACGATCTCCGAGTAGTTCTGTATAAACTGGCGGTAGAAGTTGGCAAACCCAAGAAATTCCTGTACGCCCTTAACGTTCGTTGGCGGCTTCTATTGCTTAATAGCGTCAATCTTCTTCCTATCTATGCTAATGCCTTTCTCTGCCTTAATAATAAAACCTAGGTATTTCGTACATTGGACACCAAATTTACATTTGTTAATGTCGAGGTACAGGCCAGCCTACTACAGTCGGTCTAGTACCTTCTTAACATCCTATACGTAATCTGCGTAGGTGCCGTCCGTAAAGACTAGGGTGTTATTAAGGTATGCCGAGCAGATGTCGTCTAGTAACTCTTGTAAGGACTTGTTAATGTACCTTTGGAATGTTGCCAGTGCGTTGGCAAGTCTAAAGGGGGTAACAAGCTACTTAAAGAGGCTATATCTCGTACAGAAGGCAGTTATCTATTTACAGCCTTCCTTAATCCGTATCTTGTAGAAGGCTAAGACTACGTTAAGCTTAGTAAACTACTTTGCCTTGTTGATCTGTCCGAGAGTCTCCTTAATAAGGGGTAGGGGGTACCGGTCCTTCTTGTTAATCGCGTTGATACCTCTATAGTCTACGCAAAAACGCAATCTAGCCTTCCCCTCCTTATAGACAAACAGCACTAGGGCTCCTACGGACGACGTACTTGCCTGAATAAACCCTTTGGCAAGCAGGTCGTCTAGTGTCTTGCGCAGTACTAGGAGTTCTCTAGAGGAAATTCTATACAGCGGCCTATAAAGTACCTCCGGCAGGCTCCTATCTGGACGGGGTTCTAGCTAGATGTCGTAGTTAATCCCTTCTCCTTGGTATAGCGGCAGTTTTAAGGCTAACTTCGGCTCGAAGAGGTCTAGGTATCCTGCGTATTCCTTTAGGAGCTTCGTACAGGGGTCTGTTACTTTCTTAGGTGCTAATGCCTTTTCAATGTCCGCCGCTTCTGTGTTGATTTCGGCCTTAGCATTGTTACCTTGCAGAGCCTTCCCTTAGTCTCGGAGCCTCTGCTTTGTTACTGCCAGGTACAGCCGTCCTCGTCCTACGTCTAGCTTGCCCCTCTAGCGCTCTATCTATAGCTTCCCTAGTATTAGGTTATACCCCAGCTTGTCCTGTACGACATAGAGGTATAAGTCCTGCTTATAATGTCCCTGTACCTCTATCGACACCTTTACTATATAGGTAATATCCGGTCCTCGTCCAGTAATGCCCAACATACGTACAGGTACAGTGGGGGTCGTCTTAATCCAGTGTCTCTGTACGAAGTCCTTGCTAATTACTCCGTACACTAAACATCCTGTGTTAATCAATGTCCGCGCTGTTGCGGACCTGTTTAACGTTGGCTGTACGATAAACGGCGTCGTCGTTATGTAATTGCTCTTAAAAGATAGCTAAGTAATGCTTTGATTTGGCAGTCTATCTCGCACCTGCCTCTAGCAGAGCCTTCGCTTAGAGGCTACTTATTTCCCGACTCGTCGTCGTCTAAGTAGGACTCCTAATCTTCTCTTTAGGGCGCCGCAGTTGCCACCCTTACAGTGGTTAGCCGTCCCCTAGGTCTCTCTGCTAGCAAAAGCCTGAAATTCCGTACAGTGTAGCCTATCTTGCTACACTAGTAGCAGCTCCCTTCCGCTCGTCTCTTGTTAAGGGTAGCTATATCTACCTATTGCGCCTTTTTAGTAGCGGCCCTTGGCTGTACAGTAACGACTGCCGCTACCCTCGTCGTCGTTGGTTCCTAGTCTATAGCGTCCGTCTGCCGCTAGAGGGGTTGTCTTATCTCCTAAGTGCAGCTTATCTGTCTAAGCCTGCACTGCTAGTCGTCGACTATCCTAAGGAGATCGCAGAATTCCTCGTATGTAGCTAGTCGCATTACGCCTACCAGCCCCGTTATAATCTCCTTAGAGAGGCCTACCTCTAAAGAGGTAATTTTTATCCTGTCCTCCTATTGGAGACTCCCTGCTTCTGCCAAAGTCTAGTCAAATTCCGCGAGGAACTCTCGTACAGTCTTATGTCCTTGTTTTATCGTGTTTACCCGTAGGAGTGCTCGGCTCTCGCGGTCTGGGTCCTTGTAGCTCTTGTCTAGAGCTGCCTAGAGCATTATCGTTATAGCTATTGCCGGGTTGGCAACAGCCGTCTCGTAGTACAGCAGAATTCGTGCTGCCGCCTTGCCCTTTAACCTCCTAAAGAGGTAAACTACCCTGTCTAGCTCGGTCGGGTATGCTCCTAAGTCGACTAGAAGCTTAGAGCGTATCTGGGCAGCCTAGGAGGGGTACTTAGCCAGGGCCTTACTATCGTATGTAGAGACGTCGGAGAGTTTGCCTTTGGGGGTCGGGGTGTAGGCTATTAAGTTCGTCGTTGTCGTAGGGGTCGGATCGCGACCGGACGCCCTAAGCTGTCGTAGCTCCTGTTCCTATTAGGAAATTATCGCAGCCTAGTGGCTTACTTGCTGCTCGAGCTGCCTCTTGCTTTCCAGCAGCTCCTCGTATACGCAGTGTATACGTCCCTCTATAGCCGTAGTTTCTATAGGGGTGTCGCTGTCTATCCTTGTTTTATTACTGCGGTTACCGACAGTAAGATCAGTTCCTAATGTAAAGGGCTTAAGAATCTTAGTTTAGAAACTTAAGGTTGGGTATCTATATAAAGGAACTGATAGGCAGTTCCTTCGTCGTCTGCTGCTGTACAATTTGTACCTACGAAGCTAAGCTAGCAATTTCCCTCTATGTATAGATGCAAGGTTCACCCTCTGTACAGAGAATCGGGAGTTCCCTCCTCTGTATAGTGGTATAGAGTTTTCTCTCTATTTAGAGGGGCGGTAGTTCCCCTTTGTGCAGGACTATAGGGTTCTCCCTCTATATAGGAGTAGGGTCCTGTCGGTGGTTCCGTACAGAGGGTAGGGTTATGCTGGCGCCGCTAAGTCGCAGTCTTTAGGGCGACGGTTGGCTTAGGTCGGGTCCAGGACCTGGGCCGGGCGGCGCCCCCTAACAGTATGTCTCTACTAGACGGACTATCGTAAACTTCCAGTTATTCTAGTCTAATTTCTTGCTTAGCTAGTCTGTATAGATATTGCGCTAGTTTAGCTATACTTTATCCCCTGCCTTATACCTTAGTGCCGCTTACCGTCCCTTGTTAGCCTGCTCTTCTGCACTCTGTTAGGCTATAGGAAGGCTCGCTTTCGCCTATTAGTAGGCGTTTATAATCGTCTGTATAATAGCTTCCCTCTACTAAATTAGGAAGCATATAGAGCGTAAGGTAGCGCTGCTTAGGGTCGATAGGAGCAGGGAGTAGTCGTATCTGTAGGTTATAAAGAAGGGTAACAGTCCTATAGCGTTAGCTGTACAGCTGTTAATAGCTAGCTCCGCTATAGGGAGGAGGCAGTTCTAATTTGTCTAGTCGTAGTTAACGTACGCTTAGAGGTACGCTTCTAATGTTAAGTTAACCCTCTCCGTCGCGCCGTCCGTTTGCGGGTACTATATAGTCAACAGGCAGCGTTCTACGTTTAACCATTAACAGACCCTTGCCTAGAGCTAGCTCGTAGACTGTGTACCCTAGTTAGATACAATTAAACTAGGGAACCTGTGCTTGCTAAACGTTGTCCTTATAAATGCCTAGACAGTGTCCTTAGCGATAATAGAGTCTATTTTCTCTAGTATTACCCCCCTCGTTAGCTTGTCTATAACTACTATAATATTCCGCCGTCCGTTACTCTTAGGGAGCTCTGTAATAAAATCTACTGTTAGATCTTGCTGGGGCCGGTCCGGTATTAGTAGGGGTTTTAGCAGCCTATGTTTTAGTTTATGCTAGGGCTTCGTCCGTCTGCAGACATCGCAGTTCTATACAAACCTACGGATGTCCCTTGCTATCGCCAGCTAGTACTAGTCCCTAGCGACGATGCTGTACGTCTCCTCGCGCCCTAGGTGTCCGGTTGCTATTAAATTGTGCGCCTGTTGTACTAAGCTCGTACAGAGCTTCTTATCTGCTAGGACCTAAATCCGATCTCTAAACTTTAGGTTGTTCTCCTCGTCTACTATACACTCTGCCGCTAATACCTTAAGGTAGAGCTCTGTTAGGAGCTTCCGTTGTCCTCCTTAAATTGCTATATAGGCACCTTAGTAAACGTCGTCCCTTTCTACTGCCTCTTCCTACGCCTGTAGCTAGGGTTCCTATATATATATTACCGCTAGGCGGATAGTCTCCTCGCCTAGTTCCTCCTTAAATATCTGGAATGTTCGTAACTTTAGTCGTTCGTCGTCGTACGTTGCTAGCATATTTTAGTCTCGTCTAGATAATGCGTCGGCCCTACTGTTGTCCTTCCCTTTGCAGTACTAGAGTCTTATATTAAAGCGGCTTAGATACATCGCCTATCGTACGTGCCTCTTAGAGAGCTTCTAGGGTTGCGTAAAGTACTCGAGATTCTTGTAGTCGGTTAGGGCGAGGAATTTAGGAACCTAGCGGAGTTCTCTATCCTACTCCTTGCAGTATCGTACGACTGCTAGCAATTCCTTGTCGTAGATAGGGTAGTTGCATTCGGCTAGGGAGTTGTTCCTAAAGAAGTACGTATATAGGTATAAAAGGCCGTCCGGACCTACCTGTAAGAGAATACCTCCTATGCAGTACCCTAAGGAGTCAGTTTCCAGTATTGTCGTACGTTCTAGATCGAAGGCAGCAAGCGTTAGTCCTGTAGTAAAGAGCTCCTTTAGCCTGTTAAAGCTTCTATTATACTTGTCTGTCTACTTAAACTATTTGTTCTTGTATATTAGCTCGACTAGGGGGCGTGCTACCTCCAAGTAGTTCTATATAAACTAGCAGTAGAAGTTGGCAACCCTAAGGAATTCTCGTACGCCGTTAACACTTATAGGGGGCTTTTACTACTTAATAGCATTAATCTTCTTCCTGTCTATACTAATGCCCTTCCCTACCTCGATAATAAACTCTAAGTATTTTGTACACTGTACGCTGAATTCGCATTTGTTAATATCGAGATACGGTCTAGCTTATTGCAGGCAGTCCAGCACTTTCTTAACATCCCGTACGTAGTCCTTGTAGGTCCTATCTGTAAACACTAGCATGTTATCGAGGTACGCAGAGCAGATGTCGTCTAGTAGCCCTTGTAGGGACCTGTTAATGTACCTCTAGAAGGTTGCCGGCGCGTTCGCAAGGCTAAAGGGGGTAACAAGCTATTAGAAAAGTCTATACCTTATACAAAAAGCAGTTATCTGTTTATGGCCTTCCTTAACCTGTATCTTGTAGAAGGCCGAGACTACGTTAAGCTTAGTAAACTACTTTACCTTGCTAATCCGTCTAAGGGTCTCCTTAATAAGGGGTAGGGGGTACCGGTCCTTCTTAGTAATTGCATTAATGTCTCTGTAGTCTATGCAAAAACGCAAGCCGGCTAAGCCTTCCTTATAGACAAACAGCACTAGGGCTCCTACAGATAATGTACTTGCGCGAATAAAACCTTTAGCAAGTAGGTCGTCTAGTGTCTTGCGTAGTACTAGGAGTTCTCTAGAGGACATGCTATACAGTAGGCTGTATAGTCCTTTAAGCAGGCTCCTATCCAGACGGGGCTCTAGCTAGATGTCGTAGTCTATCCCTTCTCCTCGGTATAGGAGCAGTTTCGAGGCCGATTTTGGCTTAAACAGGTCTAGGTATTCTGCGTATTCCGATAGGAGCTTCGTATAGGGGTCTGTAATTTTCTTAGGTGCTAAGGCCTTCTCGATGTCTATAGTCGTAGTATTGATCTTAGCGTTTAAGCTAGCCTTAGCCTCGGCTTTGGCATTGCTGCCCTTTAGGACTCTCCCTTGGTCTTAGAGCCTCTGCTTCGTTACTGCTAGGTACAGGCGTCCTCGTCCGACGTCGAGCTTGCCCTACTAGCGTTCTATTTATTGTTTCCCTAATATTAGGTTATACCCTAACTTGTCCTGTACGACGTAGAGGTATAGATCCTGCTCGTAGTGTCCTTGCAGCTCTATCGTTACTTTCACTATATAGGTAATGTCCGGTCCTCGTCCAGTAATGCCTAGTATGCGTACAGGTACAGTAGGGGTCGTCTTAATATAGTGTTTTTATATAAAGTCTTCGCTAATTACTCTGTATACTAAACACCCTATGTCGATTAGCATCTGTATAGTAGCGGTCCTGTTTAGTGTAGGTCGTACGATAAACAGAGTAGTCGTTATATAATTGCTCTTAAAAGATAGCTAAGTAGTGCTTTAATTTGGCAATCTATCTCGTATATGCCTCTAGCTAGGTCTTCGCCTAGAGGCTATTCTTTTCCCGACTCGTTGTCGTCCGAGGGGGACTATTAGGTCTTATGTTAGGGCGCCGCAGTTGCTACTAATCCGGGCACGCAGGTAAGATTCAATACGGCCTTTTTAATAACTATATCTCGAACTAAGGAGGGAAAAGAATCTATGTGGTGGTGGACGAGACCTTTGGGGGGGTGGCGTGCCAAGGCCCGGCTCGGTCCGGAAGGGCCGAGCCGAAATTCCGAGGGTCCACCCTATTACTTAGTCCTGATCCGGGCACGCAGATATAATTCAATACAGCCTTTTTGATGACTATATCTCGAACTGAGGAGGGAAAGGAACCTATGTGGTGGTGGTAGTGGGCTTTGATGGGGGGTAGTGTGCCAAGGCCCGGCTCGGCCCGGACGGGCCGAGCCGAAATCCAGGGTCCACCCCATTATCCAGTCCTACCCCTTTTTACCGCCGTAACACTACCCCCCCCCCCTTACCAGCGGTCGCCCTCGACCGCTTAGTCACCCCACCTATCCGAAAATCTCTCTTCTTTCCGTCTTTTTTTTTTTTTTTTTTTTTTCGTCTTCTTTTTCTCGAAAATCCCCTCCACTGTCGACGTTGCCTCTTCCGTCCTTTATCAAAAACGACGTCTCGTTATCGCTTTTTTAGCCCTTACGTTATCGGCATCTGAAGTCCTTTACTTAGCGTTTATGTAATCGGTGCGCCTGATCCGTGCTATCTGATCTAATCCGTGGGTTATCTGAGCTGCAGCGTGGCTGGTCTGTGCGTCGTCGCAGAGGTCTATATAGATCTTTCCGCGGCGCCGTTTTTCTTCCTCTTTTTCTCTTCTACCAAAGCTTCCGCCCTCTACGCAGTCGCCGAGCGACGTGGCGGTGCCTGGAGCTATCAATTCCATTACGATCGCCTTTATCGGCTTCCGCGCCGGTGGAGCGGACGTGTTTTCTTTCTTCCGGAATTGTCGACATCAGAGCCACGCTGGTTTCGGCTTCTTCGGGTTCCGCGCGTAAAAGTCTCTTAGCAGCTCTGCCGAGTTCCGCAGGTTCTCGACCGGATACCATTCGTAGTCTTCCGGCCACCCCTTCTACGAGATCCTCGCTTTGATAGACCCCCTTATCTTCTTTACGTCTATTACGTCTTCTACCTCCTATTCTTCCTTATTATCTATCTCGATTGGCGGGGGTTCGGCGAAGCCCTGTTCCGGCAGGCCGTTCTCAGGGTCCAGGCTCAGTAGATCCGAGTGGAAAACGTCGTAGATCCGGAACGCCTTCGGCAGCTCGAGCCGATAGGTCACCGGCGATCTCTTTTCTGTTATCTTGAACGGACCTACGTAGCGCGGATTGAGCTTAGCGTTGCCTTTCAGCCTTAGGTTCTTCGTATTAAGCTATACTCTTTGACCTTCCTCGAATTCTATCGGTAACCGCTTCTTATTAGCTCGAATTACTATCTTCTTCTGAGCCGTCTCTATCGCTTCTTTCGCCACTTTGATCGCTTCTTCTATCTAAGATCGTAGCGCTTCTGCCGCCGCAGCGGCGACTCTCTTCGACGACGTGGCGGTGGATAGTTCCGCGGAGCTGGGTTCGTTCGGCGGCTAAAAGCTCATCCTCGGGAGATAGCCGTGCGTTATCTTAAACGGCGCTAGCGAGGTGGCTTCAGACGGTGCCGAGTTGGCGCAGAACTTAGCTATCGGCAGCATCTCGACCCACTTTTCTTAGTAATGGCCACAGAAGGTTCGTAGATATCGCTCCATCTCTCGGTTAGCGACTTCAGACTAACTGTCGGTTTGAGGGTAAGCGGCTGTGCTGAGCTTTCTACGAATTCCGAGAACGTAGTTGGTGGCTTTCTATACGTCGGCGGTAAATTAAGGACCTCTATCCGTAGTAATAGTGTCCGGCAGGCCATAGTGCTTCCACACGTGTCTAATCAACATCCGTGCGGTCTCTTCTGCAGTAGTTCCTTTATCCTTAGCTCGGCAGGGGATGAAATGGCGCTCTTTGCTAAGCCGGTCCACTACATTGAGCGTAGCGTTATATCCATCGGCTTCCGGCAGGCCGGTTACGAAATCTATCGTAATGTGCTGCCACGGTTTCTCGGGGATTGGAAGTGGCTTTAGCAGACCGGCCGGAAGACCGTAACGTGGTTTCGCGGCTCTGTATACGTAGCAATTGGCGATAAATCAGTGGATCCGTTCGTAGATCCGCGGAAACTAGTAAATCGTCCTTACAGCTTCTATCGTCTTCTTCGAGCCGGCGTAGCCAACGTCCTTCGATCTATGGACCAGCTGGATGACCTCCGTAACCAGTTCTTTCGGAACTATTAGCTTCCCTGAACTGGTTCTGCCGAGCTTCTGCTGTTAATTAAGCCGTTCCACCTTCTCGTAGAGCGTCTCTTCCTTAGGGGCCGGTTCCATTAGTTCTGGTTCGGTCTGCAGTTCCGCCGCGCAGATCCCCGCTTCCTTTAACACCTCGGCGTCTACTATCCGTTCGGTTAGCACCTTCTGAAACATGTTTAGATCTTCTTTCGCGTAGCTTGTTTTTCTATCTCTTCTCGTTAGCGCGTCAGCCTTTCTATTTTGAGCCCCTGGTCGATAGGTGATCTTAAAATCGAAACCTAATAAGTAGGCGGCCCACTGTGCTTAACGTTATAAGAGCTTCTACGTCTTTATAAAGTAGGTCAGCGACTGGTGGTCTGTAAGGACCTGGACCGTGCTCTTTCCAGCTATAAGCTCCGGTTTCCACTCCTTGCAAGCCTGAATGATCGCTAGCAGCTCCTTATCGTAGATAGCATAGTTCCGCTTAGCTTCCGTTATAGATTTGCTAAAGAAGGCCACTAGGTAAAGGGTCTTACCATCGTCAGCGTATTGAGAAAGGACCCCTGCCGTCACTGTATCGGAAGCGTCCGTTTCTACGTAGATCGTCTTTTCCGGTCGGAAGTGCGCCAGAACCGGCGCCGAAGCCACTGCTTCTTTCAGCCGTACGAAAGCCTCCGTGCACTTCTCATTCTATAGGCCGGCGGCCTCTTTCTTCAACGCCTCGTTTAGGGGTCTCGCGATCTTGCTAAAGTCCTTAATAAACCGTCGATAATAGCTGCAGAATCCAAGAAACGCTCTGATTTGCGTAGTGTTTCCGGATTTCGGCTGCTTCCATTCGGCGACGGCGGCGACCTTTGAGGGATCTATACGAATTCTATCTCTTCTAACGATAAGACCGAGATACTTGACCTCCGTTTAATAGAACTCGCTCTTCTTCGTATCCGCGTTTAATCCGACCTCGCGGAGCCTAGTCAGCACCTTCTTAATGTGGTCCGTGTGCTGATCTCTCGTTCCATCCGTATAGATAAGAATGTCGTCCAAATAGATAGATACGAACCGTTCCAGCATGTCCATAAAGGTGTGGTTTATAAAGCGTTGCTACACTGCCGGCGCGTTGGTAAGTCCGAAAGGCATTACCAACTACTTAAAATTGCCCATATGCGTCGCGAACGTCGTAAGGTCTTCTGTCTGCCCTTCTTTATTCCTTAGTCGATGGAACGCTTGGCGGATGTCCAGCTTGCTGAACTACTTAGCCTTAGCCACTCGTTGTATAGTCTCGTCGATCAGCGGCAGCGGATATACGTCTCTCTTGGTAACCTCGTTAAGGCCGCGATAGTCTACGCAGAGTCGCAGACCACCCCCTGGTTTCTTTACGAAAAGAATCGGTAACGCGTACTTAGCAGAACTCGGCGTAATAAACTCCTTCGCTAGGTTTTCGCGAACAAACACCTCTACCTGGTCCAGTTCCGCCGGCGACAGTCGTCTTAGGGGCTCGGTTCTCGGCAGCGCGGCTCCTTCTTTCATCCGGATCTTGTTGTTATATTCCGGTCGATAGAGCGGCAGGAGGTTGGAGTCGGCTCTTAAGAAGACGTCAGCGTAACTATAGAGTTCTTTCGGTAGCACCTCCAGCGGATCTACTTCTTCTTCCGCTATTATCTTCCTGTAGTCTTCGATGTCTTTTATCGAGATAACGTAGATCTTATTATCCGGCGACTTCGCGAGGGTCGTTATGGCTTCTGAACTCATTATTCCGACGGTAACCGGGGGTTCGGAGCGAGCCGACGGAGCCTCTTTGATCTTCGTAACGTTCGGTTTGGCGTTGGCCACTGTGACCGATTCGGTAACTAATTTAATGGCGGCTAAGCCGCTGATCAGTTTTCTGAATCCAATTGTGCCTTCTCCTACGTCAATAATCGCTCCCTGGTTCTTTATCTATTTCTGCCCTATAATGATGTCAAATCTTCCGATATCTATAATTCGGAACGTCGCTTCCGTAGTTCGACCAGCCAGTGTAGTCCTTAGCGGCACGTAGTGCGTGACGCTTTCTGTGTCTTGTCCGTTATATGCCGAAATCCGCGTCGGCGACGCCAGTTCCACTGGATAGCCGTATCCATTTATCAGCTTCCGGACTAGTCGGTGGTGGATCGCCGCACCGATAAGAGCTCCGGTGTCGATGAAAGCTCTTAGCTAAAGTAGTTGGCGCGACTTCTTAACAGGGTGGATCGTAATAGGAAGGATAATCGCCGTTTCCGTGTTCACTTCTACAGCTGCCGAGAGCCGATCGCTGCAGCTGTTGATGCTCTCTTTCGTCGACGTAGTTCGCATTAATGCCCTTTTGTCTATGCTAGATAGGGGGCCTATCCGTCCAGCTAGTCTTTTCCTATAATTCTTAGCTGCACCTCACCGTCTACGCTCTCGGTGTCGTTCGGAGCCGCCTCTATAGCTTGTATGGTCTTTCTCGGTGGCTGCGGCTGCTGCGGCTGCCTTATAACGCGATACTCCTGTTTCTGTTAGGCCGTTGCTTGGCATCTCGTAGCGATATAGCCGGATTTTCCGCACGCGAAACAGGTGGGGACGAACGCCGATCGCGGCACGTAAGGCGGCTAGGGGCCGCGTCGGAAGGGCGCGGGGGCTCTGGTTGTCTGCATTAGCGACAGCGACGATTTCTAAACCGATTTGCGTGATTTCGCGTAAGCGCTCAAGTTTCTCGCGGTGACTCTCGCTTGGTGCACGAAGCTCTTAAGGTCTTCGTCTTCTACAGACGCTATAGCGGCGGCCAGCTCAGGGCTCAGTTTCTGCCTTAGTAAGTGCAGCTGCTTATCTTCTGCCACTTTCGCTCTGATAGTATATTTCCTAAACAGTCCGTAGAACTCTTCGAATGTCTAACGGTTCTGGTTGATCTTATCCAGCTGCTCGCGGGCCGTCTTCTTCCGGAAGGGGTCTCCGAAACGCTGGTCCAGCGCTTTGATAGCTTCGTCGGCCGTCACTTCTTCCAGGTCTGCCACTAGCAAAAAAGCTTTACCTTCTAATCGCGATTCTAGGTACGCCAATCTATCCTCTTCGCTGCTCGATGCGTAATCGCGGCTCATCTTGTTCTTGATCTTCTTCTTAAATGCCTCCTACGCTTTAGGGTCTCTGCCGCTGAAAGCAGGTAGGTCCGGCAGTAGCGTTATCGTAGTGCTACCTTAACTATAGGCCGCTGGTAAGGCGGTCTCTGCTTGTTCTTCTCGACGCGGTGGCGGCGACTTTGCTGCTTCCATATTAGCCAGTTGATCCTTAAGCGCTTTTAGCTGCGCCAGCCGATTCGACGCTTAGTGTTCTAACACGTCGACGATCGTCTCTGCCGATTCCTTCTCGGCTCTCACCGCTTTAGTCTCTTCTCTCAGTTGTCTGTTCTCTTCCAGCGTTCTGTAGAACAGCGTCTTAATAAGGTCTATACCGTCGTAGACCTTCCCTATTCCATTCTCGTTTACGTAGTTCTCCAGTTCCTCGATCGTGCAGTCGTGGATCTTCTTGTATTCACTTATTCGTTCCTTAATCTCTGCAGTCTCTTCCGCCGTAAAACCTCTAATAACGATCTTATCGTTAACTACACTGGAGCGTCTGCTCGCTCTGTCAGTCTTTCTCTTTCCGCAGCGGCCTGTTACGCCGCGGTCTACCGCTGAGAAGCCTTCCATCTTCTTACAGTGCCGTAGGGGTTGTTGTTGGTGTGTTGGTGGGTGCGCGTGCGTTATTCGGGTTTCCGGATGGTTCAACGGGCCCTTTCGCGCAGCGCAGGGTGTAGTATAGAGAGTAAGTTCGAGATATAATAATCCGGGCACGCAGATATAATTCAATACAGCCTTTTTGATAACTATATCTCGAACTAAGGAGGGAAAGGAACCTATGTAGTGGTGGTGGTAGGCTTTGATAGAGGGTGGTGTGCCAAGGCCCGGCTTAGCCCGGACGGGCCGAGCCGAAATCCAGGGTCCACCCTATTATCTAGTCCCACCCCTTTTCACTGCTGTAACAAGTCCCACCCCTTTCCACTGCCGCAACACCACCCCCCTCCCTTATTAGCAGTCGTCCTCGACCGCTTACTTATCCGTTCCTCCTGTCTTTTTTCTTTTTTTTTTTTTTGATTTACATCGTTACTATCTGAAGTCTTTACTGGGCTTCTATCTAATCCATTCTATCTGATCGGAGCCAGCTGTTACTAGAGCTGCAGCGTGACCGGTCTGTGCTCTGCCGTAGAGGTCTATATAGATCTATCCGTAGCTCTTTATCTTCTTCTTCTTCTTTCTCTACTAAGGCCTTTGGCGCCACTGCGAGGCTGCTTTGACAGCGGCTGCTAGAGACCGTTACTAAGCGGACCGACGCGGTGGCGCCGTTCTTAGCCTTACCGTTCTATCCGCCCGTCCTGGCCAGCGGTAGTAGTAGTGGTAAGGCCTAAGACACCGGCTAGTGGATTCTACGATCGTTTCTATCGGCTTCTGCGTCGATGGAGCGGACGTAGATATCCTTCTTCTTTATCGACTTTCGAGCTATACAGGCCTCGGCTTCCTCGGGTTTCGAACGTAAAATTCTCTTAGCACCTCCGCTGAATTCCGGAGGTTCTCGACCGGATACTATTCGTAGTCTTCCGGCTATCCTTTCTATAAGATCCTCGCTTCGATAGATCCTCTTTGTTTTCTTATATCAATTACGTCCTCTACCTCCTACTCTTCTTCTTCCCCTTCTATTTCAATTGGTAAGGGTTTATCGAACCCCTGATCCAGAAGACTATCTTCAGGGTCTAGGCTTAGCAGATCCGAATAAAAGACATCGTAGATCCGGAACGATTTCGGCAGCTGGAGCCGGTAGGTTACCGGCGACCTCTTTTCTATTATCCTTAACGGACCTACGTAACGAGGGTTGAGCTTCGCGTTGCCTTTTAGCCTTAGGTTCCGCGTATTAAGCTATACCTTTTGGCCTTCCTCGAATTCTAACAGTAACCTCTTTCTATTAGCTTAAGTTACTATCTTCTTCTAAGCTGATTCTATCGCTTCTTTCGCTACCTTAATCGCTTCTTCTATCTAAGATCGGAGCGCTTCTGCCGCCGCTGCAGCTATTCTCTTCGACAAAGTGATAGTGTAAGGTTCTAAAGAGCTAGGTTCGTTCGGTAGTTAAAAGCTTATCCTTAGAAGATAGCTTTGCGTTATTTCGAACGGCGCTAGCGAGGTGGCCTTAGACGGTGCCGAGTTGGCGCAGAACTCGGCCATCGGCAACACCTTAACCTATTCTGCTTAATAGTGGCTGCAGAAGATTCTTAGATACTTTTCTATCTTACAGTTAGCTACTTCCGACTGTCTGTCGGTCTAAGGGTAAGCGGCCGTGCTAAGCTTTCTACGAATTCTAAGGGCCTAGTTAATGGCTTTCTATACGTCTGCAGTGAATTGAGGACCCCTATCCGTAGTAATAGTGTCCGGCAGCCTATAGTGCTTCTATACGTGTTGGATTAACATTCTCGCTGTTTCTTCTACAGTAGTTCCTTTATCCTTGTTAGGGGGCGCCGCCTGGCTTAGGCCCTAGACCCGACCTAAACCGACCGTCGCCCTAAGGACTGCGACTTAGCAGCGCCAGCACGACCCTACCCTCTGTACGGAACCACCAACAGGACCCCACTTCTGTACGGAGGGAGAACGCTACGGTCCTGCATAAAGGGGAGCTACCGCCCCTCTAAATAGGGGGGGAAAACTCTGCATTACTATACAGAGGAGGTAACTCCCGATCCTCCGTACAGAGGGTAAACCTTGCATCCCTGCACAAAGGGGAATTGCTAGCTTGGCTTTGTAAGTACAAATCGTACAGCAGCAGACGACGAAGGAACTGCCTATCAGTTCCTTTATATAGATACCTAACCGCAAGTTTCTAAACTAAGATTCTTGGGCCCCTTACATTAGGAACTGATCTTACTGTCGGTAACTGCAGTAACAAAGCAAAGATAGACGGCGATATCCCTATAGAAACTACGGCCATAGAGGGACATATGCACCGTGTGTACGAGGAGCTGCTAGAAAGCAAGAGGCAGCTCGAGCAGCAAGTAAGCTACTAGGCTGCGTTGATTTCCTAGCGGGAACAGGAGCTACGACAGCTTAGGGCGTCCGATCGCGATTCGACCCCTACGACGACGACGAACACAATAACCTATACCCCAACCCCCAAAAGCAAACTCCCCGACGTCTCTACGTACGATGGCAAGGCTCCAGCCAAATACCCCTCCTAGGCTGCCCAGATGCACTCTAAGCTCCTAGTCGACTTAGGAGCATACCCGACCGAGCTAGACAAGGTAGTTTACCTCTTTAGGAGGTTAAAGGGCAGGGCAGCAGCATAAATTCTACTGTACTACAAGACAGCTATTGCCAACCCGGCAATAGCTACGATAACGATGCTCTAGGCAGCTCTAGACAAGAGCTACAAGGACCCGGACCGCGAGAGCCGAGCACTCCTACAGGTTAATACAATAAAGCAAGGACGTAAGACTGTACAGGAATTCCTCGCGGAATTTAACTAGACTTTGGCAGAAGCGGGAGGACTCTAATAGGAGGACAGGATAAAAATTACCTCTTTAGAGGTAGGCCTCTCTAAGGAAATTATAACGGGGCTAGTAGGCGTAAAGCGACCAGCTACATACGAGGAATTCTGCGACCTCCTTAGGATAGTCGACGACTAGCAGCGCAGGCTTGGACGGATAGGCCGCACTTAGGAAATAAGACAACCCCTCCAGCGACAGACGGACGCTATAGACTAGGAATCGACGACAACGAGGGTAGCGGCAGCAGCTACTGTACGGCCAAGGGCCGCTACTAAAAGGGCGCAATAGGTAGATACAGCCACCCTTAACAAGAGACGAGCAGAAGGGAGCTGCTACCGGTGTAGCAAGATAGGCTACGCTGTACAGAGTTGCAGGCTACTGCTAGCGGAGAGACCTAGGGGACGGCTAACTACTGCAAGGGTAGCAACTGTAGCGCCTTAACGAGAAGATCAGGAGTCCTACTCGGACGACGACAAGTCGGGAAAAGAGTAGCCTCTAAGCGAAGACTCTGCTAGAGGCGGGTGCGAGATAGACCGCCAAATCAAAGCATTACTTGGCTATCTTTTAAGAGCAATCACATAACGACGACGCCGTTTATCGTACAGCCGACGTTGAACGGGTCCGCAACGGCGCGGACATTAATTAACACAGGATGCTTGGTGTATAGAGTGATTAGCGAAGACTTCGTACAGAGACATCGGATTAAGACGACCCCTACGGTACCCGTACGCATGCTGGGCATTACCGGGCAAGGACCGGACATTACCTATATAGTAAAAGTAACGATAGAGGTACAGCGACACTATAAGCAGGACTTATACCTCTATGTTGTACAGGACAAGTTAGGGTACGACCTAATACTAGGAAAGCCTTAGATAGAGCGCTAGAGGGGCAAGCTGGACGTCGGACGAGGACGGCTGTACCTGGCAGTAACGAAGCGGAGAATCCGGGACTAGGGGAAGATCTCGCAAGGTAGTAATGCCAAGGCCGAAATCAACACAGCAACGGCGGACATCGAGAAGGCGTTGGCACCTAAGGAAGTAACAAACCCCTGTACGAAGCTCCTAAGGGAGTATGCTAGATACCTAGACCTCTTCGAGCCGAAGTCGGCCTTAAAGCTGCTGCCGCACTAAGGGGAAGGGATTAACTATAACATCTAACTAGAACCCCGTCCGGATAGGGGCTTGCCGGAGGTACTGTACGGACCGTTGTATAGAATGTCCTCTAGAGAACTCCTAGTATTGCGCAAAACCCTAGACGACCTGCTAGCCAAAGGGTTTATTCGGGCTAGTACGTCGTCTGCGGGGGCCCCAGTTCTGTTTGTCTATAAGGAAGGGAAGGCCGGATTGCGTTTCTGCGTAGACTACAGAGGCATCAACGCGATTACTCAGAAGGACCGGTACCCCCTACCCCTTATTAAGGAGACTCTCGGACGGATTAGCAAGGCGAAGTAATTTACCAAGCTTAATGTAGTCTTAGCCTTCTACAAGATACAGATCAAGGAAGGCTGTAAATAGATAACTGCCTTCCGTACGAGATATAGCCTTTTTAAGTAGCTTGTTACCCCCTTCGGCCTTGCCAATGCACCAGCAACCTTCTAAAGGTATATTAACAAGTCCCTATAAGGGTTACTAGACGACATCTGCTCGGTATACCTCGACGACACCCTAGTTTTTACAGACGGCACCTACGCAGATTATGTACGGGATGTCAAGAAGGTGTTAGACCGACTGCAGCAGGCTGGCTTGTACCTCGACATCGACAAATGTGAATTCGGTGTCCAACGTACAAAATACCTAGGTTTTATTATCGAGGCAGGGAAAGGCATTAGTATAGATAGGAAGAAGATTGATGCTATTAAGCAATAGAAGCCGCCTACGAACGTTAAGGGCGTACAGGAATTTCTTAGGTTTGCCAACTTCTACCGCCAGTTTATACAGAACTACTTAGAGACCGTACGCCCCCTAGTAGAGCTAACGCACAAGGACAAGCAGTTTAAATAGACAGACGAATGCGATAGGAGCTTCGACAAGCTAAAGGAACTCTTTACTACAGGACCAACGCTCGCCGCCTTCGACCCGGAGCGTACGACGATACTGGAAACTGACTCCTCGGGGTACTGCATTAGAGGTATCCTATTACAGGTAGGCTCGGACGGACTCCTATACCCTTGCGCGTATTTCTCTAAGAAGAACTCCCTAGCTAAGTGCAACTACCCTATCTACGACAAAGAGTTGCTGGCAGTCGTACAGTGTTGCAAAGCCTAGGATAGAGAACTCCGCTCGGTGCCCGAGTTCCTCGCCCTAACGGACTACAAGAACCTGGAATACTTCACTTAACCCCGGAAGCTGTCTGAGAGGCACGTACGATAGGCAATATACCTAAGCCGGTTTAATATAAGACTCTAGTATTACAAGGGTAAGGACAACAGCAGGGCCGATGCACTGTCTAGACAGGACCAGGACATGCCAACGACGTACGAGGACGACCGGCTAAAGTTACGGATATTCCAGATGTTTAAGGGGGAGCTAGGCGGGGAGACTATCCGCCTAGCGGCGGCACACCTATAGGAACCCCAACTGCAAGCATAGGAAGAGGCAGTGGAAAAGGACGAGGTATACCGAGGGGCCTGTACGGCGATCTAGGGAGGGCAACGGAAGCTCCTAGCCGAGCTCCATCTTAAGGTGTCGGCAGCCGAGTGCTTAGTAGACGAGGAGAACAACCTAAAGTTCAGAAATCGGATATAGGTCCCGGCAGACGAGAAGCTCTGTACGAGCTTAATACAACAGGCGCATAACTCTATAGCTACCGGGCACCTAGGGCGCGAGGAGACGTATAGAATTATCGCCTAGGACTACTACTAGCTAGCGATAGCGAAAGACATTCGCAGGTTCGTACAGAACTGCGATGTGTACGGACGGACGAAGCCCTAGCGCGAGCTAAAGCATAGGCTGCTAAAGCCCCTGCCGATACCGGACCGGCCCTAGCAAGATCTAACAGTAGACTTTATTATAGACCTCCCTAAGAGCGACGGACGGCGAAACATTATAGTAGTTACGGACAAGTTAACGAAGGGAGTAATACTAGAGGGAATGGACTCTATTACAGCTAAAGACACTGCCTAGGCCTTTATATAGACGACGTTTAGCAAGTACGGTTTCCCTAGGTCAATTGTATTAGACCGGGGGACACAGTTTACGAACTAGCTCTAGGCAAGGATCTGCCAGTTGCTAAAGGTAGAACGTCGCCTGTCAACCGCATAGCACCTGCAGACAGACAGGGCGACGGAGAGGGTCAATTCAACTTTAGAAGCGTACCTCTAAGCGTACGTCGACTATAACTAGACGAACTGGAACCAACTTCTCCCTATAGCGGAGCTGGCTATTAACAGCCGTACGGCCGATACTACGGGACTGTCCCCCTTCTTTACGACCTATAGATACGACTATTCCCCGCTCCTACCGACCCTAAGTAGTAACACCCTGCACCCTGTACGATCCCTAATTCAGCAAGGAGAGGCCATCGTACGGACGATTACGAACGCCTACTAATAGGCAAAGGCAAGCCCAGCTATAGCTTAACAGAACGCGGAAGAGCAGGCCAATAAGGGACGACAGGCTGCACTAAGGTATAAGGCAAAGGATAAGGTCTAGCTAAACTAGCGAAACATCCGTACGGAACGGCTAAGCAAGAAGCTAGATTAGAGGAACAGGAAGTTTACAGTAATCCGGCCGGTAGGGACATACGCCGTACGACTAAACACCCCCCCTAGGGATTTATCCAGTCTTCTACGTAGACCTCGTACGACTGGCGAACACGGACCCCCTGCTGCACTAGACGACTAACGACGCGCGCCTACCCGCAATTATAACCGAGGGCTAGGAAGAGTATAAAGTAGAGGGGATCCTTAAGAGTCAGAGGAAGCAGGGGAAGGCAGAGTACTTAGTAAAATAGAGAGGATAGGCAGAGCCTACGTAGGAACTGTACAAGGCTCTGCAAGACACAACTGCACTGGACAGATAGGAGGAGAACCATCCCCCTACCCAGTTACAGTAACACTGCGCCGTACAGCGGAAGGAGGCACGATCTACCCTAAGGACAGGGTAGCTGTAGGCAGACCTAGGTTGTTAAAGGATCGAGTATTACGACGTAGGACACTACAGGACTCTGCTAACACAACATCGTACGACACTGTACGAGATAAGGGCTGGAAGAAAGGAACAGCCAAGGGACAAATAGGAGGGGGAGTAGAAATAAGATAAGTTAAGAGAAAACCGTCTGAAATTTCTTACTATCTAGGGGGAGGGGGGGGGGGGTGGGTAGCTCACTGGCCACTACTCTAGGGGACTAGAGCAACCGACTCATTATCTGAGACCTCTACTACCTTAGGCCCGGCCGGGCCCCCACCCCTACTAGGGCCAGCCCTAGGGAGCAGAGGCACCCCCCTACCCCTACGTACCTCCCCTAGACGGCGGAAGGGGCAGTAGAAGGAGCTATCCTTCCACTTGCACGAGGCACATACCCTAGCCTAGAAGCCTAGGAGGCGGTATAGGCTAAGTAAGGGCCGGGGGGAGCTGGGGCAGGGGGCACAGAGCTGGCCCTAGGTAGCAATAAGGAGGGCGTTAACGTACGACGGCCGGGCCGTAGCTACCCGCTTAGGTGTAACCTAGGCAGGGTCACACTAGAAGGCGTAGAAGGGGAGGCCGGCCGCATCCTGCTGCTCGCAGGTATAGCACCTAAGACGTTAGCTTAGACTGT
Source organism: Pseudocercospora ulei (assembly GCA_016165855.1). Lineage (NCBI taxonomy): Eukaryota > Fungi > Ascomycota > Dothideomycetes > Mycosphaerellales > Mycosphaerellaceae > Pseudocercospora > Pseudocercospora ulei. The sequence goes on along the minus strand of JACWNB010000019.1, from coordinate 506,971 downwards.
ACAGAAGACGAGAATCTGTACGAACCGGAAGCGTAGCTGCTAGTTAAGTTAAGGGCCCTACTGCTAGAGGTGGAAGTAGGGGGGGACCCTAGCTAGACTAAGGGAGGAGGCGGGGCCAGCAACTACAAGGGAACCACCGGACGGGGCGGACGACATATTAGATAGTAGCTAGTAGTAGTTAGTAGCTAGTAGTAATAGTAGGTAGTAGACGGTAGTGGATAGTAGTAGACAGTAGACAGTGGAGGGGGAGGAGAGAAGGGGGAAGGAAAGAGAAGGGAGAAGGCTTAAGCTAACTGCCTGCTATAAGGGGAATAGCAAGCAGGGCAGCTGCTACAAATAGGTAAAATAGCAAGAGGCAACCGCGACCTAGAGGAGGCGACGAGGGACGACGACTCGGACGACTAGACGAAATAGGAAGCTGCGACCTGCCAAAGGAACAGTAGGAGCTAGGTAACTTAAGCACGCTGCTGTATAGAAGAAGCGCTACGAGAAGGGAAGGGGGGGGTATTGTTAGGGGGCGCCGCCCGGCTTAGGCCCTAGACCCGACCTAAACTGACCGTCGCCCTAAGGACTGCGACTTAGCAGCGCCAGCACGACCCCACCCTCCGTACGGAACCACCGACAGGACCCCACTCTCGTACAGAGGAAGAACGCTACAGTCCTGCACAAAGGGGAGCTACTGCCCCTCTAAATAGGGGAGGAAAACTCTGCATTACCGTATAGAGGAGGTAACTCCCGATCCTCTGTACGGAGGGTAAACCTTGCACCCCTACATAAAGGGAAATTGCTGGCTTGGCTTCGTAAGTACAAATCGTACGGCAGCAGACGACGAAGGAACTGCCTATTAGTTCCTTTATGTAGATACCCAACCGCAAGTTTCTAAACCAAGATTCTTGGGCCCCTTACAATCCTTAGCTCGACAGGGGATGAAATAGCGCTCTTTGCTTAGCCGATCCACTACATTAAGCGTAGCGTTATATCTATCGGAGTCCGGCAGGCCGGTTACGAAATCTATCGTAATATGCTGCTATAGTTTCTTAGGGATCGGAAGTGGCTTTAGCAGGCCGGCTGGAAGGCCGTAACGTGGCTTTGCTGTTCAGCATACGTGGCAGTTAGCGATAAATCAGTGGATTCGCTCGAATATTCTCGGAAACCAGTAGATCGTCCTTACTGCTTGCATCGTCTTCTTCGCGCCTGCGTAGCCAACATCTACAGAGCTATAGACCAGCTAGATAACCTCTGTAATTAGTTCTTCCAGAACTATCAGCTTCCCTAAACCGGTTTTGCCAAGCTTCTGTTGCTAGTTAAGCTGCTCTACCTTCTCGTAGAGGGTTTCTTCCCTATTGGTCGGTTCTATTGCGTAGACCCCTACCTCTTTCAACACCTCTGCGTCTACTATCCGCTCGGTCAATACCTTCTGAAACATGTTCGGATCTTCTTTCGCGCGGCTAGTCTTTCCTTCCCTCCTTATTAGTGCGTTAGCCTTTCCGTTTTAAGCTCTGGGTCGATAAGTGATCCTGAAGTCGAACCCGGATAAGTAGGCAGCCTACTGTGCCTAACGTCGTAAGAGCTTCTACGTCTTTATAAAGTAGGTCAGCGACTGGTGGTCCGTAAGGACCTGGACTGTGCTCTTTCTAGCTATAAGTTCCAGCTTCCACTCCTCGAACGCCTGTATAATAGCCAGCAGTTCTTTATCGTAGATCGCGTAGTTCCGCTCGGCTTTAGTTATAGATTTGCTAAAGAAGGCTACTAGATAGAGGGTCTCGCCGTCGTCAGCGCATTAAGAAAGGACTCCAGCTGTTACTGTATCGGAAGCGTCCATTTCTATGTAGATTGTCCTTTCCGGCCAGAAGTGTGCTAGAACCGGCGCCGAGGCCACTGCTTCTTTTAGACGGTTAAAGGCTTCCGTGCACTTCTTATTCTATAGGCCGGCGGCCTCTTTCTTTAACACTTTGTTTAGGGGTCTTGCTATCCTGCTGAAGTCCTTAATAAACCTTCGATAGTAGCTGCAGAATCTAAGAAACGCTCTGATCTGTGTAGTGTTTCCGGATTTCGGCTGCTTCTATTCTGCGACGGCGGCCACTTTCGACGGGTCTATCCGAATTCCTTCTCTTCTAACGATAAGACCGAGATATTTGACTTCGGTCTGATAGAACTCGCTCTTCTTCGTGTCTGCGTTCAATCCGACCTCGCAGAGTCTCTTTAACACCCTCTTTATGTAGTCCGTGTGTTGCTCTCTCGTTCCTTCGGTGTAGATTAGAATGTCGTCTAAGTAGATTGAAACGAACTGTTCTAGCATGTCTATAAAAGTGTGGTTTATAAAGCGTTGCTATACAGCCGGCGCATTGGTGAGTCCGAAAGGCATTACTAGCTACTTGAAATTGCCTATGCGCGTAGCGAATGTCGTAAGGTCTTCCATCTGCCCTTCCTTGTTCCTTAATCGATAGAACGCTGAGCGGATGTCCAGCTTGCTGAACCACTTAGCCTTCGCTATACGCTGTATAGTCTTATCTATTAGCGGCAGTGGATACACGTCTCTCTTAGTGACCTTATTAAGGCCCCTGTAATCTACGCACAGTCGGAGACTACCTCCAGGTTTCTGCACGAAAAGAATCGGTAAAGCATATTCTGCTAAGCTTGGCGTAATAAAATTCTTCGCTAGATTCTCTTAAACAAACACTTCTACCTAGTCCAGCTCGGCTGGAGATAAGCGTCTTAGGGGCTCGGTTCTCGGCAGCGCGGCTCCATCTTTTAGCCGGATCTTGTTGTAATATTCCGGTCAGTAGAGCGGCAAGAGGTTGGAGTTAGCCTTTAAGAACACGTCAGTGTAACTATAGAGTTCTTTTGGTAATACCTCTAGCGGATCTACTTCTTCTTCCGCTATTATCTTCTGGTAGTCTTCGATGTCTTTTATTAAGATAGCGTAAATCTCGTTGTCTGGCGACCTCGCGAGGGTCGTTAAAGCTTCTGAACTTATTATTCCGATCGTGTCTTAAGGGTCGGACCGATCCTTCGGAGCCACTTCGATAGTCGTAACGTTCGGTTTAACGTTGGCGACTGTGACCGGTTTGGTAACTAATTTGACGGCGGCAGAGCCGCTAATTAGTGTTCTGAATCCGAGTGTGCCTTTACCTACGTCAATAATTGCTCCCTAGTTCTTTATCCATTTTTGTCCTATAGAAATGTTAAACCTTCTAATATCTATAATTCGGAACGTCGCCTCTGTAGTGCGACCTGCCAAGGTGGTCTTTAATGGCATATAGTGCGTAACACTCTCCGTGTCCTGTCCGTTGTATGCCGAAATCCGTGTCGGCGACGCTAGCTCCACTAGATACCTATATCCTTTTATTATCTTTTAAACCAATCGATAGTGGATAGCCGCTCCGATAAGGGCCCCTGTGTCGATAAAAGCTCTTAGCTAAAGTGGTTTGCTCGATCCGTTAAGAGGGTAGACAGTGATTAGAAGGATAATAGCTGTTTCTATATTCACTTCCACCGCCGCTAAGAGCGGATCGTTGCAGCTGTTGATGCTCTTATCTTTCTGTAACGTAGTTCTTGTTGGTGCCCTGTTTTCTACGCTGGATAGGGGGCCTATCCTTCTAGCTGGTCTTTTCCTAGGATTCTTAGTAGCACTCTACCGTCTACGCTGTCGGTGTCGTTCGGAGCTGGCTCTATATCTTGTATAGTCTTTCTCGGTAGCTGTAGCTGCTTTATAACACGATATTCCTGCTTCTGCTTATTTGATGCTTGGCATCTCGTAGCGATGTGGCCAGGCTTTCTACACGCGTAGTAGGTAGGGACAAACGACGAACGCGGTGGCTAATAAGATTGCTGCGGAGGTGCTCTCCGGAAAGGTGCAGGGGATCTCGTTGTCTGCGTTATTAACGGCTTCTAGTTCGATTCGCGTAACTTCGCGTAAGCGCTCAGGTTCCGCGCAGTAACTCTCGCTTAGTGCACGAAGCTCTTAAGGTCTTCGTCTTCTACCGACACTATAGCTGCTGCCAGTTCAGGGTTTAGCTTCTGTCTTAATAGATGGAGCTGCTCGTCTTCCGCTACTCTGGCCCTAATAGCATATTTTCTAAACAGTCTGTAGAATTCTTCGAACGTCTGCCAGTTCTGATTAATCTTGTCTAGCTGCTTACAGGCTGTCTTCTTTCGGAATAGTTCTTCGAAGCGTTGATCTAGTGCTCTAATCGCTTCCTTAGCGGTTACCTCTTCTAGGTCCGCTACTAGCGAAAAAGCTTCTCCTTCCAATCGCGATTCCAGGTACGCCAATCTATCTCCGGCACTGTTTCTAGCATAGTCTCGATCTATTTTGTTCTTTATCTTCTTCTTAAACGCTTCCCAATCCTTAGGATCTCTGCCTCTAAACGCTGGTGGATCTAGTAGTGACGTTATTAACGTGCCGCCTTAACTGTAGGCCGCCGGTAAGGCAGTCTCTGCTTGTGCTTCTCGATGCGGTAGCGGCGACGTCGCTCTCTCCATCTTAGCTAGCTGAGCCTTTATCGCTTTTAATTGTGCTAGTCGGTTCGCAGCTTGGTTTTCCAGCACATCTATAATAGTCTCTGCCGATTCCTTCTCGGCTCTTACCGTTTTAATTTCCTCTCTTAACTGTCTCTTTTCTTCTAGGGTTCTGTAAAACAGCTTCTCGATAAGGTCTATGCTGTCGTAGACCTTTCCTACTCCGTTCTCGTTTACGTAATCCTTAAGTTCCTCGAGCGTACAGTCGTGGATTTTCTTGTATTCGCTTATTCTTTCCTTAATCTCTGCAGTCTCTTCCGCTGTAAAGCCTCTGATAATAAACTTATTATCGATAACACTAGAGCGCCTGCTCGCTCTGTTAGTCTTTTCTCTTCTGCTTCTGCTTCAGCCTGTAACGCCGCTCTCTACCGCTAAGAAGCTCTCTATAGCTTTCTTACGGTGCTAGGGTTGTTGGTTTGTGTATTGGTGCGCATACGTTATTCGGGGGTCCGGATAGTTTAACAGTCCCTTTCGCGCAGCGCAGTAGTAGTGTAGGGAGTAAGTTTAAGATATAATGATCCGGGCACGCAGATAAGATTCAATACAGCCTTTTTGATAACTATATCTCGAACTAAGGAGGGAAAGGAATCTATATAGTAGTGGACGAGACCTTTAGGGGGGGTGGCGTGCCAAGGCCCGGCTTGGTCCGGAAGGGCCGAGCCGAAATTCCGAGGGTCCACCCTATTACTCAGTCCCACCCCTTTCTACCGCCGCAACAGCTACCCTTGCAGTAGTCGGCCGTACCCTAGGTCTCTCTGCTGGCAAAAGCCTGTAGTTCCGTACAGTATACCCTATCTAGCTACACTAGTAGCAGCTCCCTTCTACTCGTCTCTTATTAAGGGTAGCTGCGTCTACCTACTGCACCCTTTTAGCGCCGGCCCTTAGCCGTACAGTAACGGCTGCCGCTACTCTCGTCGTCGTTGTTAGTTCCTAGTCTATAGCGTCCTGCTGCTAATAGAGAGGCTGTCGCATCTCGTAGGCGCAGCTTATCTGTCCGAGCCTATACTGTTAGTCGTCGATTATCCTAAGGAGATTATAGAGCGCTTTATACGAGGCTAGCTGCATTATGCCTACTAGTCCTATTATAATCTCCTTAGAGAAGCCTACCTCTAAGGTAGTAACTTTTACCCTATCCTCCTATTAGAGTCCTCCTACCTCTACTAGGGTCTGGTCGTACTCTGCGAAGAACTTTCGTACAGTCTTACGTCCTTGCTTTATAGTGTTAATCTATACAAGGGCTCGGCTTTCGCGGTCTAGGTCCTTATAGCTCCTGTCGAGAGCTGCCTAGAGCATCGTTGTAGTTGCTATTGCTAGGTTAGCAATAGCCGTTTCGTAGTATAGCAGAATTCGTGCTGCCGCCTTGCCCTTTAACCTCCTAAAGAGATATATTACCTTGTCCAGTTCGGTTAGGTATGCTCCTAAGTCGACTAGAAGCTTAGAGCGTATCTAGGCAGCCTAGGAGGGATACTCGGCCGGTGTCTTACTATCGTAGGTAGTAACGTCGGGAAGTTTGCTCTTAGGGACCGTAGTGTAGGCCGTCGTGTTTATCGTCGTCGTAGGGGTTAGGTTGCAGCCGGACGTCCTAAGCTGTCGGAGCTCCTGTTCCTGTTAGGAAATCGTTAAGGCCTAATAGCCTATTTGATCTTCGAGCTAGGTCTTGCATGCTAGCAGCTCTATATACATCTAGTGCATCTGATCCTATATAGCTGTAGGTTCTATAGGGATGTCGCCGTCTATCTTCGTTGTATTACTGCAGTTACCGATAGTAAGATTAGTCCCTAATGTAATAGGGTTAAGAATCTTAGTTTAGAAACTTAAAGCTAGGTATCTATATAAAGGAACTAATAGGCAGTTCCTTCGTCGTCCGCTACTATACAAGTTTTATCTACGAAGCTAAGCTAGCAATTTTCCTTTATACAGGGGTGTAAGGTTTTCGCTCTGTATACAGAGTTAGGAGTCTCTCTCTATATAGGGATATAGAGTTTTCCCTCCGTACAGAGGAGCGGCTATTTCCCTCTGTACAGGGTTGTAGGATTCTCCCTCTATACAGGGTAAGGGGTCGTGCTAGCGCTACTAAGTCGCAATCTTTAGGGCGACAGCTAGCTTAGGTCTAGGACCTGGCTGGACGGCGCCCCCTAACATTAGCCCTTTTAGATTAAGCTAGGTCTTGGCATACTACTCCTACGAAAGCCTATATCTGCTACTACGTAGATTCCTTCCCCTCTTTAGTTCGAGATATAGTCTTTAAAGGAGCTATATTGAATTATATCTATATATTAAGAACATTATATCTTAACCTCTTTCTGTTAGGAGGGAAGCTAAGTAGTTGGAAGAGGTTGATGTAAAAGTCGAAGTAGGTAGGAGGAGCAGGAGGAAACAAAGTCTAGAGAAAGGAGTGTAAAAGTTAATATTAGAGGGGGAAGCTAAAGTCTAAAGTAAGGAATGTAAAAACTAAGTAAAGGGAGGAAGAACTAGTGTCTAAGGTGTAAAAGCTAAATTAATGCCTAGTTATCGTTTTTGATTAGCTTGTTCTTTATAGATAGCCTAGGCGTAAGTTATCTCTTCTTAGACTTCCTAATAGATCTAGGAGAGGTGCGTTGCCTAGTCGTCTCTATCGACTTCGTCTAGATCGTTAGGTCGCAGTAGTAGGTCTTAAGGTTCCATTCCTGTTTAGGGGTAGTAGCCTCTAGTAGTGTAGAAGGGGGAGTGTCTTGTTGTCTCTAACTCCTAGTTGCGAGCTAAGAATTCTACTGTCGGGATGTGTTTTGGCTAGTCCTTCTAGTAGTAATCGATAAAGCAACGTAGCGTCTGTTCGAACAGGGCATTCGCAATCTCTATTTAACCGTCTGTTTCTAGGTAGTAGAACTTTAAGATATAGTAATTAATGTTTAGAAGCTTACAGAGGCGCTTCTAGAGCTTAGCAATAAACTAAGAGCCTCTGTTAGAGGTAATGCTGTCTGGAAGGCCTATATAACGCTAGACGTATTCGTAAAAGAGTCGAGCGGTTTCCTTAGAAGTTATGCTCTAGCAGGGTACTACAAAGCGGTCCTTAGTGTTACAGCAGCAGAAAGGGGTAGGACTAAGTAATAGGGTAGACCCTTGGAATTTCGGCTCGGTCCTTCTAGACTAAGCAGGGCCTTGGCAAACCACTCCTAAAGCCCTTACATACTACTACATAGATTCCTTTCCCTCCTCAGTTCGAGATATAGTTATTAAAACAGCCGTATTGAATTATGTCTGCGTGCTCAGATTACTTAGAGTGTCGATCCACAACTACAAAGACGTTCTTTGCCTTAATACCTGCCTAAGTAGTGCCTTAAGGGAGACAGGTAACAAAGTCTATTGTAATGTGTTTCTACAGGTGTTTAGAGGCCGGGAGAGGCTTTAGCAATCCTTGTAGACGTTGTCGGTCGTGTTTGGCTGCCTTGCAGATAGGACAGTTGTTTCTATATCTGCAGACGTGCTTCTACATCGATAGCTACTAGTAGTAACAGGAAGTAAGCTTGTAAAGCTTCGATCGTCCTAGGTAGCCTCCTGCTACTAAGTTGTAAACTGTCCTAAGGATGTAGGGTCGTATCAAATCGTCTGCACCTTTAGGAACAAAAAGACGAGATCGGAAGTAAACTAGTCTATCCCTAAGTTTACATTCTAAGAGAGAAAAGCTAGGGAAGGTACACTAACCTATTTTAAGGGCTTGGATCAGTCCTTAAGCCTGCTCGTCTAATTCGTAAGCTTCTTTAATTATTGGGAGCAGTTCTCTAGGGTAGTTTGCTTCTTTAGTCGATTCTTTATCGCTCGGTTCGTTGTTAGAGGTAATAGAGCCTTTAATTTCAGAATCTTTAGTGTTAATAGTTTCGTTATCTGGTTCGCCTTCTAAATCGTTATCCTCTAAGAAGGCAGGTGCGAGGCACAGAGCAAAAGATGCAGCGATTAATAGTGTACCTTCCTTTAAGTAGGTCTTTAGATCTTTGCTTAGGTTATAAGCCTTTAGGATAGTCTAGTTATACATTGCCTTGCCTTCTCTTCTATCTACTGGATGGATTGTAGGCATCTAGGTAAGGGCATTAGCCCTTAAATTAAGTAATCTAGGCGTATATTAAATAACAAAGTTAAACCTTAAGAGGAATTCGCTCTAGCAGGCTTGTCTGCGATTAAGAATTTTACTCTTTATAAAATAAATTAAGTTCTTGTTGTTGCAGCAGCAGAAAGGGGTGGGACTAAGTAATAGGGTAGACCCTCGGAATTTCGGCTCGGCCCTTCCGGACCGAGCCGGGCCTTGGCACGCCACCCCCCCAAAGGTCTCGTCTACTACTATATAGATTCCTTTCCCTCCTTAGTTCGAGATATAGTTATTAAAAAGGCTGTATTGAATCTTATCTGCGTGCCCAGATTATTATATCTCGAACTTACTCCCTACACTACCACTGCGCTGCGCGAAAGGGACCGTTAAACTATCCAAACCCCTAAATAACGTATGCGCACCAACACACAAACTAACAACCCTAGCACTGTAAGAAAGCTATAGAGAGCTTCTTAGCAGTAGAGAGCGGCGTTACAGGCCGAAGCAGAAGCAGAAGAGAAAAGACTAATAGAGCGAGCAGGGGCTCCAGTGTTATCGATAATAAGTTCATTATCGGAGGTTTTACAGCAGAAGAGACTGCAGAGATTAAGGAACGAATAAGCGAATACAAGAAAATCCACGACTACACGCTCGAGGAACTTAAGAATTACGTAAACGAGAACGGAGTAGGAAAGGTCTACGACAGCATAGACCTTAGCGCTAAAAGGGTGCAGTAGGTAGACGCAGCTACCCTGAATAAGAGACGAGCAGAAGGGAGCTGCTACTAGTGTAGCTAGATAGGGTATACTATACGGAACTACAGGCTTTTGCCAGCAGAGAGACCTAGGGGACGGCCGACTACTGCAAGGGTAGCTGTTGCGGCGGTAGAAAGGGGTGGGACTGAGTAATAGGGTGGACCCTCGGAATTTCGGCTCGGCCCTTCTGGACCGAGCCGGGCCTTGGCACACTATCCCCCAAAGGTCTCGTCCACTACTACATAGATTCCTTTCCCTCCTCAGTTCGAGATATAGTTATTAAAAAGGCTGTATTAATTTATATCTGCATGCCCAGATCATTATATCTCGAACTCACTCCCTACACTACTACCGCACTGCGCGAAAGGGACCGTTGAACTATCCGGACTCCCGAATAACGTACGCGCACTACACAAACCAAACACTAGCACTGTAAGATAGCTATAGAGAGCTTCTTAACGGTAGAGGGCGGCGTTACAGGCCGTAGCGGAAAGAGAAAGAATAATAGACTAAGAGATAGGCGTATTAGCATCCTCGACGACGGAATAGCTACTAAGGGCCTTACAGAAGAAGAGATAGATAAAGCGAAGAGGGGCATAGAGAGCTATGCCGAGCTGTACGCACGCACGCCGGAAGAAATAGAAGAGCATCTGGCAGAGAATAGAGCTAAGGAGGTATTCGACATTATTACCTTTATAGAGAAGAAGTTTTATAGAAACACGGAAGAGAACAGGAGATTAAGAGAGGAAATTAAAGAGGTAAGAGCTGAGAAGGAATCGGCAGAGACCATTACAGATGTACTGGAAAACTAAGCGGCGAACCGACTGGTACAACTAAAGGAGATAAAGACTTAGCTAGCTAAGATGGAAGCAGCGATGTCGTCAGCGCCGCTACTGCATCGAGAAGAACAAGCAGAGACCGCCTTACCAGCAGCCTACAGTTAAGGCGGCACGTTAATAACATTACTACCGGATCTACTGGCGTTTAGAGGCAGAGATCCTAAGGATTGGGAAGTGTTTAAGAAGAAGATAAAGAACAAGATAGATCGAGACTATGCTAGAAACAGTGCCGGAGATAGATTGGCTTACCTAGAGTCGCAATTAGAAGGCGAGGCTTTTTCGCTAGTAGCGGACCTAGAAGAGGTAACTGCTAAGGAAGCGATCAAAGCGCTGGATTAACGTTTCGGAGACCCCTTCCAGAAGAAGACGGCCTGCGAACAGCTGGATAAGATCAACTAGAACCGGCAGACGTTTGAAGAGTTCTATAGGCTGTTTAGGAAATATGCGATTAGGGCCCGAGTAGCGGAAGATAAGCAGCTCTACCTGCTAAGACAGAAGCTAAACCCTGAACTGGCAGCAGCTATAGCGTCGGTAGAAGATAAGGACCTGAAGAGCTTCGTGCACTAAGCGAGAGTTACTGCGAGAAACCTGAGCGCTTACGCGAAATTACGCGAATCGAACCAGAAGCCGTTAATAACGTAGACGACGCGACCCCCTGCACCTTTCCGGAGAGCGCCTCTGCAGCTATCTTACCAGTTACCGCGTTCGTCGTTCGTCCCTATCTGCTACGCGTATAGAAAGCCTGGCTATATCGCTACGAGATGCCAAGCTACAGCCTAATAGAAGTAGGAGTATCGTGTTATAAAGCAGCCGCAGCCGCCGAAAAAGACTATACAAGTTATGGAGCCGGCTCCGAACGACACCGACAGTGTAGACAGTGGAGTGCTACTAAGAATCCTGGGAAAAGACCAGCTGGACGGATAGGCCCCCTATCCAGCATAAACAACAGGGCACTAACACGAACTACGTTAACGAAAGGAAGTATCAACAGCTGCAGCGATCCGCTCTCGGCGGAGGTGGAAGTAAACACGGAAACAGCTATTATCCTTCCAATTACTGTCCACCCCCTCGATAGATCGAGCAAACCACTTTAGCTAAAAGCTTTTATCGACACGGAGGCCCTTATCGGAGCGGCGATCTACTATCGATTGGTCCAAAAGCTAATAAAGAGATACGGCTATCCAGCGGAGATAGCATCCCCGACACGGATTTCGGCATACAACGGACAAGACACAGAGAGTGTTACGCATTATATGCTATTAAAGACCACCTTAGCAGGTCGCACTACAGAAGCAACGTTCCGAATTATAGATATCGGAAGATTTAACATCATTATAGGGCAGAAATAGATAAAGAACCAGAAGGCTGTTATCGACATAGGTAAGGGCACGCTAGGGTTTAAAAACCAGCACGACGGAGTAGCCGCCAAACCGGCTACCGTCGTCACCGTAGAACCAAACGCCACGACTATCGACGCGGGCCCAAAGGATCGGTCCGACCCTTAAGACACGATCGGAATAATAAGTTCAGAAGCTTTAACGACCCTCGCGAGGTCGCTAGACAACGAGATTTACGCTATCTTAATAAAAGACATTAAAGACCACTGGAAGATAATAGCAGAAGAAGAAGTGGACCTACTAGAGGTGTTACCAAAAGAACTCTATAGTTACACTAATGTGTTCTTAAAGGCTAACTCCAACCTCTTGCCGCTCTACCGACCGGAATATAACAACAAGATCCGGCTAAAAGAAGGAGCCGCGCTGCCGAGAACGGAACCCCTAAGACGCTTATCGCCGGCCGAGCTAGACTAGGTAGAAGTGTTTGTCCGAGAAAACTTGGCGAAGAAGTTCATTACGCCAAGCTCTGCGGAATATGCGTTACCAATTCTTTTTGTACGGAAACCCGGAGGTAGTCTCCGACTGTGTGTGGATTACCGAGGCCTTAATAACGTTACTAAGAGAGATGTGTATCCGCTGCCTTTAATCGATAAGACTATACAACAAGTGGCTAAGGCTAAGTGGTTTAGCAAGCTGGATATCCGCTAAACGTTCCACTAGTTAAGGAACGAAGAAGGACAAACTGAAGATCTTGAAACATTCGCTATGCGCATAGGCAATTTCAAGTAGCTAGTAATGCCTTTCGAACTTACCAACGCGCCGGCGGTGTAGCAACGCTTTATAAACCACACATTTATAGACATGCTAGAACAGTTCGTTTTAATCTACTTAGACGACATTCTTATCTACACTAAGGGAACGAGAGAACAACATACAGACTACATTAAGAGGGTGTTAAAGAGACTCCGCGAGGTCGGATTGAACGCAGACACGAAAAAGAGCGGGTTCTATAAGACCAAAGTCAAATACCTCGGTCTTATCGTCGGAAGAGAAGGAATTCGGATAGACCTGTCGAAAGTGGCCGCCGTCGCGGAATAGAAGCAACCGACATCTGGAAACACTACGCAAATCAGAGCGTTTCTCGGGTTCTGCAGCTACTGTTGACGGCTTATTAAGGACTTTAGCAAGATAGCAAGACTACTAAATAAGGCATTGAAGAAGGAGGCCGCTAGTCTATAGAATAGGAGGTGTACGGAAGCTTTCAACCGACTAAAGGAGGCGGTAGCCTTAGCGCTAGTGCTAGCGCACTTCCGACCGGAAAAGACGATCTACGTAGAGACGGACGCTTCCGACACAGTAACAGCAGGGGTCCTTTTGCAGTACGCTGACGATAAAGAAACTCTCTATCTAGTAGCTTTCTTTAGCAAGTCTATAAATAATGCTGAACGGAACTACGCTATCTTTAATAAAGAACTACTAGCTATTATTCAGGCGTTCGAAGAATAGAAACCGGAGCTTATAGCTAGACAGAGCACGATCCAGGTTCTTACGGACCACCAGTTACTGACCTACTTTATAAAGACGCAGAAGCTGTTACGGCGCTAAGCCCGGTAGGCTGCCTACTTATCCAGATTCGATTTTAAGATTACCTATCGACCTGGAGCTCAAAATAGAAAGGCTAACGCGTTAACGAGAAGAGAAGGAAGGACCAGCCGCGCGAAAGAAGATCTAAACATGTTTCAGAAGGTGCTAACAGAACGAATAGTAGACGCCGAGATGTTAAAAGAGGTAGGGATCTGTGCGATAGAGCCACCGATCGAAGAAGAGACGCTGTACGAGAAAGTGGAACGGCTTAATTAGCAGCAGAAGCTTGGCAAACCCGGCTTAGGGAAACTGATCGTTCTGGAAGAACTGATTACAGAGGTTATCTAGCTGGTTTATAGTTCTACGGACGTAGGCCACGCAGGATCAAAGAAGACGACAGAAGCAGTAAGGACGACCTACTAGTTCCTGCGAATTTTCGAGAGGATCCACCGGTTTATTACTAACTGTTACGTGTGCCGAGCAGCGAAGCTACGTTACGGCCTTCCGGCCGGCCTGTTAAAGCCACTTCCGATCCCTAAGAAACTATAGCAGCACATTACGATAGATTTCGTAACCGGCCTGCCGGACTCCGATAGATACGATGCTACGCTTAATGTAGTAGATCGACTAAGCAAAGAGCGCCATTTTATCCCCTGCCGAGCTAAGGATAAAGGAACTACTACAGAAGAAACGGCGAGAATGTTGATCCAGCATATATAGAAGCACTATAGGCTGCCGGACACTATTACTACGGATAGGGGTCCTCAATTCACCGCCGATGTATAGAAAGCCATTAACCAAGCCCTCGGAATTCGTAGAAAGCTTAGCACAGCCGCTTACCCTTAGACCAACGGCCAGTCTAAAGTGGCCAATCGTAAGATAGAAAAATACCTAAGAATCTTCTGCAGCCATTATTAAGAAGGATGGGTTAAGGTGTTGCCGATAGCCGAATTCTGCGCCAATTCTACACGATTAGAAGCCACCTTACTGGCGCCGTTCGAGATAACCCACGGCTATCTTCCGAGGATAAGCTTTCAACTACCGAACGAACCCAGCTCTTTAGAACCTTCTACTACCATTTCGTCGAAGAGAATCGCTGCGGCAGCGGCAGAAGCGCTCCGGTCTTAGATAGAAGAAGCGATTAAGGTAGCGAAAGAAGCGATAGAATCAGCTTAGAAGAAGATAGTAACTTAAGCTAATAGAAAGAGGTTACTGTTAGAATTCGAGGAAGGCCAAAAGGTATAGCTTAATACGCGGAACCTAAGGCTAAAAGGCAACGCGAAGCTTAACCCTCGTTACGTAGGCCTGTTCAAGATAGTAGAAAAGAGGTCGCCGGTAACCTACCGGCTCTAGCTACTGAAATCGTTCCGGATCTACGATGTCTTTTATTCGGATCTGCTAAGTTTGGACCCGGAAGACGGCCTTCCAGAGCAGGGGTTCACTGAACCCCTACCAGTAGAGATAGACGGTAAAGAAGAAGAATAGGAGGTGGAAGATGTTATAGATATAAGAAGACGAAGAGGATCTATCAAAGCGAAGATCTTATAGAAAGGATAGCCGGAAGACTATAAATAGTATCCGGCCGAGAACCTGCGGAATTTGGCGGAGCTGCTAAGAGAGTTTTAACAGCTATGCAGGATTAGATGCACTGCGCGTATAAGGAGCTGCTAGAACACAAGAGGCAGCTCGAATAGCAAGTAAGCCACTAGGCTACAATAATTTCCCAACGGGAACAGTGATCCGGGCACGCAGATATGATTCAATACGGCCTTTTTGATAACTATATCTCGAACTGAGGAGGGAAAGGAACCTATGTGGTGGTGGTGGTGGGCTTTGATAGAGGGTGGTGTGCCAAGGCCCGGCTCGGCCCGGACGGGCCGAGCCGAAATCCAGGGTCCACCCTATTATCCAGTCCTACCCCTTTCCACCGCCGCAACACTACCCCCCCCCCCCCTTACCAGCGGTCGCCCTCGACCGCTTAGTTACCCCACCCATCCGTTTTTTTTTTTTTTTTTTTTGAAAATCCCCTCTACCGTCGACGTTACCTCTTCCGTCTTTTATTAAAAACAACGTCTTATTATCGCTTCTTCAATTTCTTGCGTCGTCGGCGTCTGAAGTCCTTCACTTGGCGTTTATGTGATCGGCGCCATCTGATCTGATCTACGGGTTATCTGAGCTGCGGCGTAGCTGGTCTGTGCGTCGTCTTGGGGGTCCATAAAGATCCTTCCGCGGCTCCATCTCTTCTTCTTCTTCTTTTCTACTAGAGCCTCTACGCCGTCGCCGACCGGCCGCCTGGAGCTATAAATTCACTACGATCGTTTTTATCGGCTTCCGAGCCGGTGGAGCGGACGCGGCTCCATTGTCAGCATTAGAGCCACGCTGGCTTCGGCTTCTTCGGGTTCCGCGCGTAAAAGTCTCTTAGCAGCTCCGCCGAATTCCAGAGGTTCTCGACCGGATACCATTCGTAGTCTTCCGGCTACCCCTTCTACGAGATCCTCGCTTTAATGGACCCCCTCGTCTTCTTTACGTCTATTACGTCTTCTACCTCCTATTCTTCCTTATCGTCCATCTCGATTGGCAGGGGTTCGGCGAACCCCTGTTCTGGAAGGCCGTCCTTAGGGTCCAGGCTCAGCAGATCTAAATGGAAAATATCGTGGATCCGGAACGCCTTCGGCAGCTCGAGCCGATAAGTCACCGGCGATTTCTTTTCCACTATCGTAAACGGACCTACGTAGCGCGGATTGAGCTTGGTGTTGCCTTTCAGCCTTAGGTTCTTCGTGTTGAGCCATACCTTTTGGCCTTCTTCGAATTCTATCGGTGACCGCTTCTTGTTAGCCCGAGTCGCCATCTTCTTCTAAGCCAAATCCATCGCGTCTTTCGCCACTTTGATCGCTTCTTCCATCTGAGATCGGAGCGCTTCTGCCGCCGCGGCGGCGACTCTCTTTGACGACGTAGAAAGCTCTGGCGAATCGGCGTCGCTCGGCGGATGGAAGCTCAACCTTGGAAGATAACCGTGTGTTATCTCGAACGGCGCCAGCGACGTCGCTTCTGACTGTGTTAAGTTTGCGCAGAATTCGGCTATCGGCAACACCTTAACCTAGTCTTCTTGATAATGGCCGTAGAAGGTTCGTAGGTATCGTTCTATCTTACGGTTAGCGACTTCAGACTGACCGTCGGTTTAAGGGTAAGCGGCGGTGCTGAGCTTTCCGTGAATTCCGAGAGCCTGATTGATAGCTTTCCACACGTCGGCGGTGAATTGAGGACCCCTATCCGTAGTGATAGTGTCCGGCAGGCTATGGTGCTTCTATACGTGCTTAATTAGCATTCTCGCTGTTTCTTCTGCAGTAGTTCCGTCGTCTCTCGCTCAACAGGGGATAAAGTGGCGTTCTTTGCTTAACCGGTCCACTACGTTCAACGTGGCGTCGTATCTATCGGAGTCCGGTAGGCCGGTTACGAAGTCCATCGTAATGTGCTGCTACGGCTTCTCGGGGATCGGAAGTGGCTTTAGCAGACCGGCCGGAAGACTATAACGCGGCTTCGCGGCCCGGCACTCGTAGCAATTGGCAATAAATCGGTGGATCCGTTCGTAGATCCGCGGAAACCAGTAGATCGTTCTCACTGCCTGCGTCGTTTTCTTCGCTCCGGCGTGGCCAACGTCCTTTGATATAACGCGGTACACTTAAGCCAAAAGGGACTGGTCAAGTAACTCGGAAGTGACTTAACCAATGTGTACCAGATATATAAACCTTGGCAAGGCATAGTAATAACACGGGCCAACCCACCCCGTATTACTACCCCCTGCGCTACAGGCTTACGACCTCGTAAGCTGCGCTTACTTACAGGCTACGTATGCGATTTGCACAGCCCCCCTATGCCGCATACGCAATCAACCCCCCCCGGCAGGTCTGCACACAGCTAGCTGGACCTTTACCGGGTCTGCCTTATTCTGTACGGAGTGGTGGACAAACGGACATACGTTAACGCTGCTTCCACTCGCTAGTTGAAAGATGCGCCCCCTAGGAATTGAACCCGGGCCTTTCATCGTACACTTTTAGCAGTTACTTCTGAGTTAAGTGATGTAACGTAGTACACTTAAGCCAAAAGGGACTGGTCAAGTAACTCGGAAGTGACTTGACCAATGTGTACCAGATATATAAACCTTGGCAAGGCATAGTAATGACACGGGCCAACCCACCCCGTATTATCCTTAGAGCTATGGACCAATTGGATGACCTCCGTAACCAGTTCTTCCGGAACTATCAGCTTCCCTGAACCGGTTCTGCCGAGTTTCTGTTGCTGGTTAAGCTGCTCCACCTTTTCGTAGAGAGTCTTTTCTTCAATCGGCGGCTTTATTGGTTCCGGTTCGGTCTGCGGTTCCGCCGCGCAGATCCCCGCTTCCTTTAACACCTCGGCGTCCACTATCCGTTCGGTTAGCACCTTCTGGAACATGTTCGGATCTTCCTTCGCGCAGTTCGTCTTCCCTTCTCTTCGCGTCAGCGCATTAGCCTTTCTATTTTGAGCCCCTAGTCGATAGGTGATCTTAAAATCGAACCCTAATAAGTAGGCGGCCTACCGAGCTTGACGCCGTAAGAGCTTCTGCGTCTTTATAAAGTAGGTCAGCGACTGGTGATCTGTGAGGACCTGGACCGTGCTCTTTCCAGCTATAGGCTCCGGTTTCCACTCCTCGAACGCCTGTATAATGGCCAGCAGTTCCTTATCGTAGATGGCGTAGTTCCGCTTAGCTTCGCTTATTGACTTGCTAAAGAAAGCGACTGGATGGAGGGTTTCGTCGTTACTATATTAAGAAAGGACCCCTGCCGTTACTGCATCGGAAGCGTCCGTTTCTACGTAGATCGTCTTTTCTAGCTAGAAGTGTGCTAGAACTGGCGCAGAGGCCACTGCTTCTTTCAGCTGGTTGAAGGCTTCCGTGCACTTCTCGTGCTATAGGCCGGCGGCCTCTTTCTTCAACGCTTCGTTTAGGGGTCTGGCTATCTTGCTGAAGTCTTTAATAAACCGTCAATAATAGCTGCAGAATCCGAGAAACGCTCTGATTTGGGTAGTGTTTCCGGATTTCGGCTGCTTCCATTCCGCGACGGCGGCGACCTTTAAGGGGTCTATCCGAATTCTATCTCTTCTAACGATAAGGCCGAGATATTTGACCTCGGTTTGATAGAACTCGCTCTTTTTCGTGTCCGCGTTCAATCCGACCTCGCGGAGCCTAGTCAGCACCTTCTTAATGTAGTCCGTGTGCTGATCTCTCGTCCTATCCGTGTAGATAAGAATGTCGTCTAAATAGATAGACACGAACCGTTCCAGCATGTCTATAAAGGTGTGGTTCATAAAGCGTTGCTACACTGCCGGCGCGTTAGTAAGTCCAAAAGGCATCACCAACTACTTGAAATTGCCTATACGCGTCGCGAACGTCGTGAGATCTTCCGTCTGCCCTTTTTCGTTCCTTAGTCGATAGAACGCTTGGCGGATGTCCAGCTTGCTGAACCACTTAGCCTTTGCTACGCGCTGTATAGTCTCGTCGATCAACGGTAGCGGGTATACATATCTCTTAGTGACCTTATTAAGGCCTCGATAGTCTACGCAGAGTCGCAGACTACCCCCTGGTTTCCTTACGAAAAGAATCGGTAACGCATATTCGGCCGAACTCGGTGTAATAAACTTCTTCGCCAGATTTTCGCGAACAAACACCTCCACTTAGTCCAGTTCCGCTGGCGACAGTCGTCTTAGGGGCTCGGTTCTCGGTGATCCGGGCACGCAGATATGATTCAATACGGCCTTTTTGATAACTATATCTCGAACTGAGGAGGGAAAGGAATCTACGTAGTGGTGGTGGTGGGCTTTCGTAGTAGTGGTGCTAAGGCCCGGCTCGGCCCGGTCGGGCCGAGCCGAAATCCAGGGTCCACCCCATCAATCTGTCCCACCTCTTTCCACCGCTGCGACACTCGGCAGCGCGGCTCCTTCTTTCAGTCGGATCTTATTGTTATATTCCGGTCGATGGAGCGGCAGGAGGTTAGAGTCGGCCTTCGAGAAGACGTTAGCGTAACTATAGAGTTCTTTTGGTAGCACCTCCAGCGGATCTACTTCTTCTTCCGCTATTATCTTCCTGTAGTCTTCGATGTCTTTTATCGAGATAGCGTAAATCTTATTGTCCGGCGACTTCGCGAGGGTCGTTATAGCTTCTGAACTAATCATTCCGACGGTCACCAGGGGTTCGGAACGATCGGACGGAGCCTCTTTCGCAGACTCCGTAGCTTTCGGCTTGGCGGCGACGGTGGCGACCTTTCCAATAGTCCCTGCTCCGCTACCTGGGGTTTTGAACCTGATCGTTCCTTTATCTACGTCAACGATGGCTTTCTGGTTCTTTATCCATTTCTGCCCTATAATGATGTCAAACCTTCCGATATCCATAATCCGGAACGTCGCTTCTGTAGTGCGACCAGCCAAGGTAGTCCTTAATGGCACAAAGTGCGTAACGCTTTCCGTGTCTTGTCCGTTATACGCTGAAATCTTCGTCAGCGACGCCAGTTCCACCAGACAGCTGTATCCATTTATCAGCTTCCGGACCAGTCGGTGGTGGATCGCCGCGCCGATAAGAGCTCCGGTATCGATAAAAGCTTTCAGCTAAAGTGGTTTGCTCGATCCGTCGAGGGGGTTGACAGTAATTAGAAGGATAATAGCTGTTTCCGTGTTCACTTCCACCGCCGCCGAGAGCGGATCGCTGCAGCTATTGATGCTCTCTTTCGTCGACGTAGTTCGCGTTAATGCCCTGTTGTCTATGCTGGATAGGGGGCCTATCCGTCCAGCTGGTCTTTTCCTATAATTCTTAGCTGCACGCCGCCGTCTACGCTGTCAGCATCGTTCGAAGCCGGCTCGATGGCTTGAATTGTCTTTCTCGGCGGCTGCGGCTAAGGCTGCTTTATAACACGATACTCCTGCTTCTGCTTATCTGATGCTTGGCAGCTCGCAGCGATGTGGCCAGGCTTTCCGTACGCGAAACAGGTAGGGACGAACGACGGTCGCGGCACGTAAGACGGCTGGGGGCCGCGTCGGAAGGGCGCGGGGGCTCTGGTTGTCCGCATCAGCGACGGCGACGGCGACGGCGACGGCGACGGCTTCTAAACTGATTCTCGTAATTTCGCGTAAGCGCTCAAGTTTCTCGCGGTGACCCTCGTCTGATGCACGAAGCCCTCAAGGTCTTCGTCTTCCACAGACGCCATAGCAGCGGCCAGCTCAGGGCTTAGTTTCTGCCTTAGTAAGTGCAGCTGCTCATCTTCTGCCACTCTCGCTCTAATGGCATATTTCCTAAACAGTCCGTAGAACTCTTCGAACATCTGCCGGTTCTAGTTGATCTTATCTAGCTGCTTACGGGCTGTCTTCTTTCGGAATAGGTCTCCGAAGCGTTGATCTAACGCTTTGATTGCTTCCTTAGCGGTTACCTCTTCCAGGTCCGCTACTAGCGAGAACGCTTCGCCTTCCAGTCGCGCCTCTAAATAGGCCAGTCTGTCTTCTTCGCTGCTTGCTGCGTAATCGCAGCTTATCTTATTCTTGATCTTCTTCTTAAACGCCTCCTACGCTTTAGGGTCTCCGCTACCGAAAGCAGGTAGGTCCGGCAGTGGCGTTATCGTAGTGCCACCTTGACTATAGGCTGCTAGTACGGCGGTTTCTGCGTGGGTTTCTTGCCGCAGTGGCGGCGACGACTTCGCTGCTTCTATATTAGCCAGTTGATCCTTCAGCGCCTTTAGCTGCGCTATTCGATTCGCCGCTTGGTGTTCCAATACGTCGACGATAGTCTCTGCCGATTCCTTCTCGGCCCTTACTGTCTCTACTTCCTCTTTTAGCTGTCTGTTTTCTTCCAGTGTTCTGTAGAACAGCGTCTCGATAAGGTCTATACTGTCGTAGACCTTTCCTATCCTATTTTCATTTACGTAGTCTTCCAGTTCCTCGATCGTGCAGTCGTGGATCTTCTTGTATTCCCTTATTCGTTCCTTAATCTCTGCAGTCTCTTCCGCTGTAAAACCTCTGATAACGACCTTATCGTTAACTACACTGGAGCGTCTGCTCGCTCTGTTAGTCTTTCTCTTTCCGCGGCGGCCTGTTACGCCGCTCTCTACCGCTAAGAAGCCTTCTATCTTCTTACAGTGCCGTAGGGGTTGTTGTTGGTGTGTTGGTGGGTGCGCGTGCGTTATTCGGGTTTCCGGATAGTTCAACGGGCCCTTTCGCGCAGCGCAGGTGTAGTGTGGAGAGTGAGTTCGAGATATAATAATCCAGGCATACAGATATGATTTAATACGGCCTTTTTGATGACTATATCTCGAACTGAGGAGGGAAAGGAACCTATATAGTGGTGGTAGTGGGCTTTGATAGAGGGTGGTGTGCCAAGGCCCGGCTCGGCCCGGACGGGCCGAGCCGAAATCGAGGGTCCACCCCATTATCCAGTCCCACCCCTTTCCACCGCCGCAACAAACAGGAGCTACAACAGCTGAGGGCGTCCGATTACAATCCGACCCCTACAACGACAAACACGACGGCCTATACCCAGGCCTCTAAGAGCAAACTCCCTAACGTTACTACCTACGATAGTAAAGCTCCGGCCGCGTATCCTTCCTAGGCTGCCCAGATACGCTCTAAGCTTCTAGTCGACTTAGGAGCATACCTAACCGAGCTAGACAAGGTAGTGTACCTCTTTAGGAGGTTGAAGGGCAGGGCGGCAGCACGGATTCTGTCGTACTACGAGACAGCTATTGCTAACCCGGCAATAGCAACGACGACGATGCTCTAGGCAGCCCTAAACAAGAGCTATAAGGACCCAGACTGCGAGAGCTAAGCACTCCTACAGGTTAACATAATAAAGTAAGGGCGCAAGACTGTACAAGAGTTCCTTGCAGAATACGACCAGACCCTAGCAGAGGCAGGAGGACTCTAATAGGAGGATAGGATAAAAATTACCTCCTTAGAGGTAGGCCTCTCTAAGGAGATTATAACAGGACTAGTAGGTGTAATGCGACTAGCTATATACGAGGAATTCTGTAATCTTCTTAGGATAGTCGACGACTAACAGCGCAGGCTCGGACGGATAAGCCGCACTTACAAGATGCGACAACCCCTCTAGCGGCAGACAGACGCTATAGACTATAAACTAACGACGACGAAGGTAGCGGCAGCCGTTACTGTACGGCTAAGGGCCGCTGCTAAAAAGGCGCAGTAGGTAGACATAGCTACCCTAGACAAGAGAAGGGCAGAAGGGAGCTGCTACAGGTATAGCAAGATAGGCTACACTGTACAAAATTGCGGGCTTTTGCTAGCAGAAAGACCTAGGGGACGGCCGACCACTGCAAGGGTAGCAACTGCAGCGCCCTAACAGGAGAATTAGGAGTCCTACTCGGACGTCGACGAGTTGGGAAAAGAGTAGCCTTCAAGCGAAGGCTCTGCTAGAGGCATATACGAGATAGATTGCTAAATCAAAGTACTACTTAGCTATCTTTTAAGAGCAACTATATAACGACTACGCTATTTATTGTACAACCTACGCTAAACAGGACTGCTATAGCGCAGACACTAATTAACACAGGATGTTTAGTGTACAGAGTAATAGGCGAAGACTTTGTACAGAGACACTACATTAAGATAACCCCTACTGTACCTGTACGCATGCTAGGCATTACCGGGCGAGGACCGGACATTACCTATCTAGTGAAAGTAACGATAGAGCTGTAGGGACACTATAAGCAGGACTTATACCTCTACGTTATATAGGACAAGTTAGGATATAACCTAATACTAGGAAAGCTATAGATAGAGCGCTAGCAGGACAAGCTAGACGTTGGGCGAGGACGGCTGTACCTGGCAGCGACAAAGCAGAGGCTCCGAGACTAAGGGAGGCTTCTGTAGGGCAGCAATGCTAAGGCCGAAATCAACACTGCGACTACAGACATTAAGAAGGCATTAGCGCCTAAGAAAGCGACAGACCCCTGTACGAAGCTCCTAGTAGAATACGCAGAATACCTTAACCTCTTCGAGTCAAAGTCGGCCTCGAAACTGCCACTATACTAAGGAGAAGGAATTAACTATAACATCTAGCTAGAGCCCCGTCCGGATAGGAGTCTGCCCGAAGTACTGTACAGCCTACTGTACAGTATGTCCTCTAGAGAACTCCTAGTACTGCGCAAAACACTAGACGACCGACTTGCTAAGGGTTTTATTCGTGCAAGTACCTCGTCCGCAGGAGCCCTAGTGTTGTTTGTCTATAAGGAGGGCAAGGCCGGCTTGCATTTCTGTATAGACTATAGAGGCATTAACGCGATTACTAAGAAGGACCGGTACCCCCTACCCCTTATTAAGGAGACTCTCGGACGAATCAGCAAGGCAAAGTAGTTTACTAAGCTTAACGTAGTCTCGGCTTTCTACAGGATACAGGTTAAGGAAGGCTGTAAATAGATAACTGCCTTCTGTACGAGATATAGTCTTTTCGAGTAGCTTGTAACCCCCTTTAGCCTTGCCAACGCACCGGCAACCTTCTAGAGGTACATTAACAGGTCCCTATAAGGGTTACTAGACGACATATGCTTAGCGTACCTCGACGACATACTAGTATTTACAGACGGCACCTATGCAGATTACGTACAGGACGTTAAGAAGGTACTAGATCGACTGTAACAGGCTGGCTTATACCTCGACATCGACAAATGTAAATTCGGGGTACAGCGTACGAAATACCTAGGGTTTATTATCGAGGTAGGGAAAGCATTAGTATGGATAGGAAGAAGATTAATGCTATTAAGCAATAGAAGCCGCCTACAAGTGTCAAAAGCATATAGGAATTCCTTAGGTTTGCCAATTTCTACTGCCAGTTTATACAGAACTACTTAGAGATCGTACGTCCCCTAGTCGAGCTAACATACAAGGACAAGCAGTTTAAGTAGACGGATAAGTGCAATAGGAGCTTTAATACGCTAAAGGAGCTCTTTACTACAGGACTAACATTTGCCGCCTTTGACTAAGAACGTACGACAATACTAGAAACCGACTCCTTAGGGTACTGCATAGGAGGTATCTTGTTACAGGTAGGCTCGGACGGACTCCTGTACCTATGCGCGTACTTCTCTAAGAAGAACTCCCTAGCTAAGTGTAACTACCCTATCTATAACAAGGAATTGCTAGCAGTTATACGATGTTGCGAAGCGTAGGATAGAGAACTCCGCTTAGTTCCCGGAGTTCCTCGCCCTAACCGACTACAAGAACCTGGAGTACTTTACGCAGCCCTGGAAGCTTTCTAAGAGACACGTACGATAGGCGATGTACCTAAGCCGCTTTAATATAAGGCTCTAGTATTGCAAGGGAAAGGACAACAGTAGGGCTAATGCGCTATCTAGACAGGATTAGGACATGCTAACAATGTACGAGGACGACCGGCTGAAATTACGGATATTCCAGATGTTTAAGGAAGAGCTAGGCGAAGGGACTATCCGCCTAGCAGCGACACATATATAGGAATCCCAACTGCAGGCATAGGAAGATGCAGTACAAAAGGACGAAGTATACTAAGGGGCCCGTACAGCGATCTAAGGAGGACAGCGGAAGCTCCTAGCAGAGCTTTACCTTAAGGTGTTAGCAGCAGAGTGCTTAGTAGACGAGGAAAACAACCTAAAGTTTAGGAATCGGATTTGGGTCCTAGCAGACGAGAAGCTCTATACGAGCTTAATACAACAGGCGTATAACTCTATAGCAACTAGGCACCTAGGGCGCGAGGAGAAGTACAGCATCGTCGCTAGGGACTACTACTAGCTAGCGATAGCGAAGGACATCCGCAGGTTCGTACAGAACTGCGACGTATACGGACGGACGAAGCCCTAGCGTAAACTAAAGCATAGGCTGCTAAAACCCCTACTAATATCGGACCGGCCCTAGCAAGACCTGACAGTAGACTTTATTACAGACCTCCCTAAGAGCGACGGACGGAGGAACATTATAGTAGTTACAGACAAGCTAACAAAGGGGGTAATATTAGAAGGAATGGACTCTATTATAGCTAAGGACACTGCCTAGGCATTAATACAGACGACGTTTAGCAAGCACGGATTCCCTAGGTCAATTGTATTGGACTAGGGTACACAGTTTACGAGCCAGCTCTAGGCAAGGGTCTGCTAGTTGTTAAACGTAGAACGTCGCCTATTAACAGCATAGCACCTGCAGACGGACAGCGCGACAGAAAGGGTTAATTCGACGTTGGAAGCGTACCTCTAAGCGTACGTCGACTATAACTAGACAAACTGGAACCGCCTTCTCCCTATAGCAGAGCTAGCTATTAACAGCTATACGGCTAACGCTACAGGATTGTTACCCTTCTTTATAACCTACAGATACGACTACTCCCTGCTCCTACCGACCCTAAGTAGCGCTACCCTACGCCCTGTACGATCCTCAATTTAGCAGGGAGAAGCTATTGTACGGACGATTACGAATGCCTACCAATAGGCGAAAGCGAGTCTGGCTATAGCTTAACAGAATGCAGGAGAGCAGGCTAATAAGAGACGACAGGCTGCACTAATGTACGAGGCAGGGGATAAGGTCTAGCTAAACTAGTGCAACATCTGTACAGACTGGCCGAGCAAGAAGCTAGATTAGAAGAACCGGAAGTTTACAGTAGCCCGACCGGTAGGGACATATGCCGTACAACTTAACACTCCCCTAGGGATCTACCTAGTCTTCTATATAGACCTCGTACGACTAGCGAATACGAACCCCCTGCCGTACCAGACGACAGACGACGCGCGCCTCCTAGCGATCCTTACTAAAGGCTAAGAGGAGTACAATGTAGAAGAAATCCTTAAGAGCCGAAGGAAGCGGAAGAGGGTAGAGTACCTAGTTAAATAAAGAGGGTAGGCAGAGCCTACGTAGGAACTGTACGAAGCCCTATAGGACACAACTGCGCTAGACAGGTAGGAGGAGAACCATCCCCCCGCCCAGTTACAGTAGCACTGCACCGTACAGCGAGAAGGGGCATAATCTACCCTAGATACAGGGCAGCCGCCGGCAACTCGGGTTGCCGAAGGATCGGGAATTAAGACATAGGACCCTACCGGGTCCTACCGACACTACACTGTACTACACTATATAGAAAGAGGGGCAGGGGGAGGGAAACAGCTATAAGATAGGTAAGAATAAGAGTAAGAATAAGAAGGGATAAGAGCAACACTGTCCGAAAATTTCTTATATACTACCTTAGGGTAGCTTACTAGCTACTACCCCCTAGTACTAGGGCAGCCGACTCTACACCTGAAATCTTAAGCACCTCCTATTCGGCAGGGGCCCCAACACTAGAAGGAGTAGAAGGGTAGCTTAGCAACATCCTGCTACTTATTAATATAGCACCTAAGACGTTAGCTAGGACTATACGAAGGGGGAAGATAGTACGAACCGGAAGCGGAGTTGTTAGTTAAGCTAAACGTCCTATAGCTAGAGGTAGAGGTATAGGAGGACAGGCCGGCAACTACAAGAGAACTACGACAGCACCGGGCGGACGGAATGGCGGCGTTGGTAGTAGTAGTTGTAGTTGGTAGTAGTAGTAGCTGTAGTAATAGTAGTAGTAGTGGACGGCTAGGCAGACAGGTAGCAGATATAGGAATAGGAGAGAAAGAGAAGAAGAGAGAGAGAAGGGAGGGAAGGGTTAATATACAGGGTAGTAGCTGCCTGCTATGTAAGGCAACGGCAACTAGGGCAGCTGCTACAACTGTATAAGGGAGGTCAAACGAGGCAACTACGATCCAGTGCCCGGACGAGCGACGGCCTTCTAGATAACTAGATAGAGACGGGAACATCTACCTAAGAGCTAGACTCCAGACGACGACTAGGGCATAGGGCAGGACTAGATAGCCCGCCGCTGCAAGACTGTACGGCTAAGAGGCAGAGTACATAGCTAGGGCTATAGGGTAGGAGGTAAATAGTCAGACGGGACCGAGCACCTCCTGCACCTTTATAACCGCTCGCAGGTCCTCCTCTGCCTTGGCCTTAGTATCCTTAAAGTAGCACACAGAATCGGTTAAGATTAGGTAGAAGCGATCTAGCACTACCTGCCTTCTCTACTTGCGGTTCCTCTTCCGCCTTAGCTACAGGAACTAGAGGGACAGGTCCAAGGTTGCAACAGCGTAGAAGGAGGGCATATAACGGGCATTGCCGACTAGCAAGCGCCTAGACAAAGACGGGAAAGCACTACCTACTAGAGGAGCCCTAAGAGCTAAGGGTATACAATATGCCGTCGTACGAAAGAAGCACTATAAGAAGGGAGGCGGGTATTGTTAGAGGGCGCTGCCTAGCCTAGGTCCTAGACCTAAGCTAACCGTCGCCCTAAGGACTGCGACTTAGCAGCGCCAGTACGATCCTACCCTCTGTACAGAGTTACCGATACGACCCCACTCCTGTACAAAAGGAGAATCCTATAGCCCTACACAGAGGGGAATTGCCGCCCCTCTATACGAAGGGAAAACTCTATATTACTATATAGAGGGAAACTCCTAATCCTCTGTACAGAGTGTAAATCTTGCATCCCTGCATAGAGGAAAATTGCTAGCTTGGCTTCGTAGGTACAAATTGTACAGCAGCAGACGACAAAGGAACTGCCTATTAGTTCCTTTATATAGATACCTAGCCTTAAGTTTCTAAACTAAGATTCTTAAGTCCTTATAGGGCTTTCTTAATATCTTCTATTAACGTAGCAAATATTTAAGCTCCTTTTTCCTTTACAGCTATATAGAAAGCAGCTGCGGATACTTAGAGGATCGAATCTTTTGTGCTGTTCGCAGGAGTAAGCGAAGTTAAAGTATAACAATAGTTTCTGTTATAGTAGCAGAAAGGGGTAGGACTAAGTAATAGGATAGACCCTTGGAATTTCGGCTCGGCCCTTCCGGACCGAGCCGGGCCTTGGCACACTACCCCTAAAGCCCTTACACACTACTACATAGATTCCTTTCCCTCCTTAGTTCGAGATATAGTTATTAAAACGACTGTATTAAATTATATCTACGTGCTCGGATTATTATATCTTGAACTTATTAATTATACTAACCCTATGCTACGCAAAAGGGCCCGTTAAACCATCCGGCTACCTGAATAACGCACGTGCCTACTACAACCTAAACCAAACACTAGCACTGTAAAATAGCTATAGAAGGCTTCTTAACGGTAGAGGGCAGCGTTACTAGCTACAGCAGAAAGAGAAAGACTAACAGAGCAAAGGACAGGCGCGCCAGCCTCCTAGACGACGGAGCGGTTATCGAAGGTCTTACTAAAGAAGAGACGAATAAAGTAAAGGAGAGTATAGCCGGCTATAAGGAGCTGTACGCCTGTACGCTAGACAAGCTAGAGGCATACCTAGCGGAACACGGATCCGGAAAGGTATACAACACTGTTACCTTTATCGAGAAGATGTTCTATAGGAAGATAGAAGAGAACAAGCAGTTAAGAGAAGAAATAGAAGCGGTAATAGCTAAGAAGGAATGGGCAGAGACTATTATCAACGTGTTAGAGAACTAAGCAGCAACTCGACTAGCGCAACTAAAGGCGCTAAAGGCTTAATTAGCTAACATAGAAGCAGCGACGTCGTCGTTACTGCCGCTACTACGAGAAAACCAAGCAGAACCCGCCTCGCTAGCGGCCTACAGTTAAGGTAGCCCCTCGATAACGTTACTACCTAATCTATCGGCCTTTAGGGATAGAGACCCTAAAGATTAGGAGGCCTTTAAGAAGAAGATAAAGAACAAGATAAGCCGCGATGATACTAGAAGCAGTAAAGAAGACAAGCTAGCCTATCTAGAAGCGCGATTAGAAGGCGAAGCGTTCTCGCTAGTAGCGGATCTAGAAGATGTAACTGCCGACGAAGTAATTAAAGCTCTGGACTAGCATTTCGGAGACCCCTTCTAAAAGAAGACGGCCTATAAGCAACTAAACAAGATTAACCAGAACCGGCTAATGTTTAAGGAGTTCTACGGACTGTTTAGAAAATATGCTATTAGAGCTAAAGTGTCCGAAGACGAGCAGCTACACTTACTAAGAGAGAAGCTAAGCCCTAAAATGGCTAGAGCTATAACTTCAGTAGAAGACAAAGATCTCGAAAGCTTCGTGCACTAGGCGAGAGTTACTGCTAGAAACCTAAACGCCGACAGAAAATCGGCAGTGCGCGAACCAATTTAGAAGCCGTTAGCGCCGACTACGCGCCCCCCTACTGCACCTTTCTGACGAGGCCCCTAGCAGCTATCTTATTCGCTGCGTTTGCCATCCGTCCCTACTTGCTACGTATACGGAAAGCCTAGTTATATAGCTAGTAGATACTAAGCAACGAATTAGCAGAAGCAGGAATATCGCGCTACGAAGCTACCGCTACTAAGAAAGACTATCCAAGCTATCGAACCGGCGCCGAACGATACAGACAGTGTAGACAGTAGAGTGCTATTAAGGATTATAGGAAAAGATTAGCTAGATAGATAGGCTCCCTATCTAGCATAGATAATAGGGCACCGCTACAAACCGCATCGCTAGAAGAAGGGAGCATTAACAGTTGTAACGACCTGCTCTCAGCAGCGGTAGAAGTAAATATAGAGACTGCTATTATCCTTCCGATTACTGTCTACTCCCTTAACGGCTCGCACCGCCCCCTTTAATTGAAAGCTTTTATCGACATAGGAGCGCTTATCGGCGCAGCGATCCACTATCGATTAGTTTAGAAACTGACAAATAATACAGTTATCCGGTGGAGTTAGCGTCGCCGACGCGAATTTCGGTATACAACGGACAAGACACAGAGAGTGTTACGTATTATATGCTATTAAAGACTATCTTAGCTGGTCGCACTATAGAAGCGACGTTCCGAATTATAGATATCGGAAAGTTTAACATTATTATAGGGCAGAAATAGATAAAGAACTAGAAAGCCGTTATTAATGTAGGTAAAGGCACACTCGGATTCAAAACCTAGCAGAGTGGCGCCGCCGCCGCCGAATCGGTCACTGTCGTCGCTGCTAAACCGAACGTTACGACTAGTAGAGCGGTTCTGTCCAACCGTTCCGATCTCCTAGATACCGTTAGAATAATAAGCTTAGAGGCTCTTACGACTCTCGCGAAGTCGCTAGAGAATAGGATCTACGCTATCTCAATAAAAGACATCGAAGATTACTAGAATATAATAGCAGAAGAAGAAGTAGACCTGCTAGAGGTGTTGCTAGAAGAACTCTATAGCTACGCTAACGTGTTCTCGAAAGCCGACTCTAACCTCCTGCCGCTCTATCGACCGGAATACGACAACAAGATCCGATTGAAAGAAGGGGCTACGCTGCCGAGAACCGAACTTCTAAGACGCTTGTCGCCAGCCGAGCTAGATTAAGTAGAAGTGTTTGTTCGAGAAAACCTAGTAAAGAAGTTTATAACGCTGAGCTCTACTGAGTATACGTTACCGATCCTTTTCGTACAGAAACTCGGAGGTAGTCTTCGACTGTACGTAGACTACAGAGGCCTTAATAAGGTTACTAAGAGAGATATATACCTGCTGCCACTAATCGATCAGACTATACAACAAGTAGCAAAAGCTAAGTAGTTTAGCAAACTAGACATTCGCTAAGCGTTCTACTAATTAAGGAACGAATAAGGGTAGACAGAAGATCTTACGACGTTCGCTATACGTATAGGCAATTTCAAGTAGTTAGTTATACCTTTCGGACTTACTAACGCGCCAGCAGTGTAGCAGCGTTTTATAAATTACACCTTTATAGACATGCTAGAGCAGTTCGTATCTATCTACTTAGACGACATCCTTATCTATACTAACGGAACAAGAGAACATTACATAGACTACATTAAGAAAGTGTTAACTAGGCTCTGCGAGGCTAGCTTAAACGTAGACACGAAGAAGAGCGAGTTCTATTAGACCGAGGTCAAATATCTTAGCCTTATTGTCGGAAGAGAGGGAATTCAGATAGACTCCTTTAAGGTGTTACAGTTAACAGATGTAAAACGGAAAACAAGGTTAACAGATAGGAAACGGAAAACAAGGTTAAAAGATGTAAAAGGGAAAACTGTTAGGGGACGCCGTCCAGCTAGGTCCTGGACCTAAGCTAGCCGTCGCCCTAAGGATTGCGACTTAGCAGCGCCAGCACGACTCCACCCTCTGTATAGAGTTACCAAAACGACCCTACTCCCGTACGGAGAGAGAATCCTACGTCCCTATATAGAGGGAAATAGCCGCCCCTCTATACGTAGGGAAAACTCTGCATTCTTATATAGAGGAAAACTCCTAACCCTCTATATAGAGCGAAACCCCTATACCCCTATATAGGGAGAAATTGCTAGCTTAGCTTCGTAGGTACTGTTGCGACAGCAGAAAAGGGTGGGACTCAGTAATAGGGTGGACCCTTGGAATTTTGGCTCGGCCCTTCCGGACCGAGCCGGGCCCTGGCATACCACCCCTAAAGCTCTAACTTACTACTACATAGATTCCTTTCCCTCCTTAGTTCGAGATATAGTTATTATAAAGGCCGTATTAAATCATATCTGCGTGCCCGGATTAGGTACAAATTGTATAGCAGCAGACGACGAAGGAACTGCCTATTAGTTCCTTTATATAGATACCTAGCCTTAGGTTTCTAAACTAGGATTCTTAAGCCCTTACATTAGGAACTGATCTTACTATCGGTAACAACGAAGATAGACAGCGACATCCCTATAGAACCTACAGCTATGCAGGATTCTATACACTGCATATACGAGGAGCTGCTAGCACGTAAGGCCTAGCTCGAACAGCAAGTAAGCTACTAGGCTGCGATAATTTCCTAATAAGAACAGGAGCCTCGATAGCTTAGGGCGTCTAATTGCGATCCGACCCCTATAACGACGACAAACCAACGGCCTACACCCCGGCCCCTAAGAGCAAACTCCCTAACGTTACTACCTACGATAGTAAGGCCCCGGCCGAGTACCCCTCCTAGGCTGCCTAGATGCACTCTAAGCTTCTAGTTAACTTAGGAGTATACCCGACCGAGCTAGACAAGGTAGTGTATCTCTTTAGGAGGTTAAAGGGCAGGGCAGTAGCACGAATTCTGCCGTACTACAAGACGGCTATTGCCAACCTAGCAATAGCAACTATAACGATGCTCTAGGCAGCTCTCGACAAGAGCTATAAGTACCTAGACCGCAAAGCCGAGCACTCCTATAGGTTAATACGATAAAGTAAGGACGTAAGACTGTACGAGAGTTCCTTGCAGAATACGATCAGACCCTAGCAGAGGCAGGAGGGCTCTAATAGGAGAACAGGGTAAAAATTACTACCTTAGACATAGGCCTCTCTAAGGAAATTATAACAGGACTAGTAGGCGTAATGCGACCAGCCTCGTACGAGGAGTTCTGTAATCTCCTTAGGATAGTCGACGACTAACAGTGTAGGCTCGGACAGATAAGCTGCGCCTACGAGATATAACAGCTCCTCTATTAGCAGCAGGACGCTATAAACTAGGAACTAACGACGACGACAAGAGTAGCGGCAGCTGTTACTATACGGCTAAGGGCCGGTGCTGAAAGGGCACAGTAGGTAGATACAGCTACACTTAACAAGAGACGAGCAGAAGGGAGCTGCTACTAGTATAGCAAGATAGGGTACGCTGTACAGGATTGCGGGCTTTTGCTAGCAGAGAGACCTAGGGGACGGCCGACCACTGCAAGGGTAGCAACTGCAGCGCCCTAACACGAGATCTAAGAGTCCCCCTTAGACGACAACGAGTCGGGAAAAGAATAGCCTCTAGGCGAAGGCTTAGCTAGAGGCATATACGAGATAGATTGCTAAATTAAAGCACTACTTAGCTATCTTTTAAGAGCAACTACATAACAACTACGCCGTTCATCGTACGGCCTACGCTGAACGGAACTGTTATAGCGCAGACACTAATTAATACAGGATGTTTAGTGTATAGAGTGATTAGCGAAGACTTCGTATAGAGACACTATATTAAGACGACCCCTACTGTACCTATACGCATACTGGGCATTACTGGGCGAGGACCGGACATTACCTATATAGTGAAAGTAACGATAGAGCTGCAAGGACACTACGAGCAGAACTTATACCTCTACGTTATATAGGACAAGTTAGGATATAACCTAATACTAGGGAAGCTATAGATAGAGCGCTAGCAGGACAAGCTAGACGTCGAACGAGGACGCCTGTACCTAGTAGCGACGAAGCAGAGGCTCCGAGACCAGGGGAAAGTTCTATAGGGCGGCAATGCTAAGGCCGAAGCTAAAGCTAACGCCGAGGTCAACACTGCAACTACAGACATTAAGAAGGCATTGGCGCCTAAGAAAGCGACGGATCCCTATACGAAACTCCTATCAGAATACGCAGAATACCTAGACCTCTTCGAGCCAAAATCGGCCTCAAAACTTCCCCTATACTGAGGAGAGGGGATTGACTATAACATCTAGCTAGAGCCCCGTCCGGATAGGAGCCTGCCTAAAGTACTGTACGGCCCGCTATATAGCATGTCCTCTAGTAAACTCCTAGTACTACGCAAGACACTAGACGACCTACTTACTAAAGGTTTTATTCGCACAAGTATATTATCTGTAGGAGCCCTAGTGCTGTTTGTCTATAAAGAAGGCAAGGCCGGCTTGCGTTTTTGCATAGATTACAGAGGTATTAACGCAATTACTAAGAAGGACCGGTACCTCCTACTCCTAATTAAGGAGATCCTCGGACGGATTAGCAAGGCAAAGTAGTTTACTAAGCTTAACGTAGTCTCCGCCTTCTACAAGATATAGGTTAAGGAAGGCTATAAATAGATAACTGCCTTCTGTACAAGATAGAGTCTTTTCGAGTAGCTTGTTACCCCCTTTAGCCTTACCAATGCACTGGCAACCTTCTAGAGGTATATTAACAGGTTTCTACAAGGGTTACTAGAAAATATCTGCTCTACGTACGTCGACAACATACTGGTATTTACAGACGGCACCTATACAGACTACGTACAGGACGTTAAGAAGGTATTAGATCGACTGCAACGTGCTGGATTGTACCTTGACATTGGCAAATGTAAATTCAGGGTACAGCGTACGAAATACCTAGGGTTTATCATCGAGGTAGGGAAAGGCATTAGTATAGATAGGAAGAAGATTAATGCTATTAAGCAATATAAGCCCCCTACAAGTGTTAAGCGCGTACGAGAATTCCTTAGGTTTGCTAACTTCTACCGCTAGTTTATACAGAACTACTTAGAGATCGTACGCCCTAGTCGAGCTAACATATAAGGACAAATAGTTTAAGTAGACAGACGAGTGTAATAGAAACTTTAATAGGCTGAAGGAGCTCTTTACTATAGGACTAACGCTTGCTGCCTTCGATCCGGAACGTACGACGATGCTAGAAACCGACTCCTTAGGATATTGCATAGGAGGTATCCTGTTATAGGTAGGCTTAGAAGGACTCCTGCACTTATACGTATACTTCTCTAAGAAGAGCTCTCTAGCTAAATGCAACTACCCTATCTACGACAAGGAATTGCTAGCAGTCGTACAGTGTTGCGAGGCGTAGGATAGAGAACTCTGCTCGGTTCCTAAGTTCCTTGCCCTAACCGACTACAAGAACCTCGAGTACTTTATGCAATCCCAGAAGCTGTCTAAGAGGCACGTACGATAGGCAATGTACCTAAGCCGATTTAATATAAGACTCTAGTACTGTAAAGGCAAGGACAATAGCAGGGCCAATACGCTATCTAGATAGGATTAGGATATACCAACGACGTACGATAACGACCGGCCAAAATTACGGACATTCCAGATGTTTAAGGAGTGTAAGGGCTTAAGAATCTTAGTTTAGAAACTTAAGGTTAGGTATCTATATAAAGGAACTGATAGGCAGTTCCTTCGTTGTCTGCTGCTGTACAATTTGTACCTACGAAGCTAAGGTAGCAATTTCCCTCTGTGCAGGGATATAAGGTTTACACTCCGTATAGAGGATCGGGAGTTCTCCCTCTGTACAGTAGTGCAGAGTTTTTCCTCTGTTTAGAGAGCGGCAATTCCCCTCTATATAGGGTTATAGGGTTCTCCCTCTGTATAGGAGTGGAGTCTTATTAGTAATTCTGTACAGATAGGTAGGGTCGTGCTGGCGCTGCTACGTTACAGTCCTTAGGGCGACAGCTGGCTTAGGTCTAGGACCTGGGCTGGGCGGCGCCCCCCTAACAATACCCCCCTCCCTTCTTATTATAGTTCTTCTGTACGATGGCGAGTCGTGTAGCCTTAGGGGATCCTCTGGCGGGTGGCGCTTTCCCGTCCTCGCCCAGGCCTTGCCTGTCGACCTCCCTCTCCGCTAGTTCAATTTTTTTTCTTTTTAGTTGTCCTCCTGGATCTGTAGGCAGGGAAGGCAGGTAGTGCTGGATCGCTTCTACCCAAACTTGACCAATTCCGTTTGCTAATTTAGCGACGCCGAGGCTAAAGCTAAGGAGGCCTGCGAGCGGTTATAAAGGTGCAGGAGGTGCCTGGTCCCCCTGTTCGCTCCCCTCCTCCTCTCTAGCCCTTAGCTATACAATCCGCGTTCTAACTGTACGGTCCGGCGCTACCGGGCTATTTGGCTCTGTCCCTGCCCCTTAGTGGTTGTCTAGAGTTTTACTCCTAGGTAGAGGTTCCCGCCTTCGTCCAGTCGTCTAGTAGGCTGTCGCTTGTACAGCTCCTAAGTGGTAGTTGCCTCGCTCGTCCTCCCTTATACAGTAGTAGCAGCTGCCCTAGTTCTTATTGCCCTATAAGGCAGGCAGCTACTATTCTGTATATAAACCCTTTTTCCTCCTTTATCCCCTATCTGCTACCTGTCTGCCCTGCCGTCCGCTACTACCGCTATTACTACTACTACTAGTTATCTACCGACTACTACTACTAGCTACTATCGTTATGCTACCTGTCTTGTCCGGCCGTTCCCGTCGTGTCTCTCTTATAGCTGTTGGCTTTCTTTCTACCTGTTCGGCTAGAGTTCTTTCCTATTTTTACCTCTAACAATAGGGTGCTTAGCTCCAACTAGCAGCTTCGCTTCCGGTTCGTACGGGCCCTCGCCTTCCGTCCGGTTTAAGCTAACGACTCGGGTGCTACATTGACTAGTAGCAGGGTCTTGTTAAGCTACCCTTTTGCTTCCTCTAGTGCTAGGGCCCCTGCCGGCCGGGAGGTAATTGAGATTTCGGGTATAGAGTTGGTTGCCCTAGGTCCTAGGGGCAGTGGCTAGTTAGCTACCCTAAGGTAGTATATAAAAGTTTTCGGATAGTAGTGCTCTCGTTCCCCTCTTATTCCTACCTATCTTACCTGCCTCCTAACCGTCCCCTTCTTTCTGCCCTTCTTCTGTACAGTGTCGTACAGTGTAGTGTCGGTGGGATCCTGTAGTGTCCTACGTCGTAATTCTCGATCCTTTGGCAACCTAATTTGTCGGCAGCTGCCCTGTTCTTAGGGTAGATCGCGCCCCTTTTCGCTGTACAGCACAGTGTTACTGTAACTAGGCAGGGGGATGGTTCTCCTCCTACCTGTCTAGCGCGGTTGTGTCTTGCAGGGCCTCGTATAGTTCCTACGTAGGCTCTGCCTATCCTCTCTATTTTACTAGGTACTCTACCCTCCCCTGCTTTCTTTAGCTCTTAAGGATTCCTTCTACCTCGTATTCTTCCTAGCCCTTAGTTATAATCGCTAGTAGGCGCGCGTTATCTGTCGTCTAGTGCAGTAGGGGGTCCGTGTTCGCTAGCTGTACGAGGTCTACGTAAAAGACTAGGTAGATCCCTAGGGGAGTGTTAAGTCGTACGGCGTGTGTCCCTACTAGTCGGACTACTGTAAACTTCTGGTTCTTCTAGTCTAGCTTCTTGCTTAGTTGGTCCGTACAGATGTTGTGCTAGTTTAGCTAGACCTTATCCCCTGCCTCGTACTTTAGTGCCGCCTGCCGTCCCTTGTTGGCCTGCTCTTCCGCATTCTGTTAAGCTATAGCTAGGCTCGCCTTTGCCTATTAGTAGGCGTTCGTAATCGTCCGTACGATGGCCTCCCCCTGCTGAATAAAGGATTGTACAGTACGCAGGGTTTCACTACTTAGGGTCGGTAGGAGCGGGGAGTGGTCGTATCTATAGGCTATAAAGAAGGGGGATAATCTTATAGCATTAGCTGTACAGCTGTTAATAGCCAGCTCTGCTATAGGGAGGAGACGGTTCTAGTTAGTCTAGTTATAGTCGACGTACGCTTAGAGGTACGCTTCCAACGTCGAATTGACCCTTTCCGTCGCTCTGTCTGTCTACAGGTGCTATACAGTTAACAGGCGACGTTCTACCTTTAGCAACTAGCAGACCCTTGCCTAGAGCTAGCTTGTAAACTGCATACCCCAGTCCGACACAATTAACTAAGGGAAACCGTACTTGCTAAACGTTGTCTATATAAAGGCCTAGGCAGTGTCCTTAGCCGTAATAGAGTCTATTCCCTCTAGTATTACCCTCCTCGTTAGCTTGTCCGTTATTACTATAATGTTCCTCCGTCCGTCGCTCTTAGGGAGGTCTATAATAAAGTCTACTGTTAGGTCTTGCTAGGGCCGGTCTAGGATCGGTAGGGGTTTCAGCAGCCTATACTTCAGTTTACGTTAGGGCTTCGTCTGTCCGTATACGTTACAGTTCTGTATAAACCTGCGGATGTCCTTCGCTATCGCCAGCTAGTAGTAGTCCCTAGCGACGATGCTGTACGTCTCTTCGCGCCCTAGGTGCCTAGTAGCTATAGAGTTATGCGCCCGTTATATTAAGCTTATATAGAGCTTCTTGTCTGCCGGGACCCAAATCCGATTCCTGAACTTTAGGTTGTTCTCCTTATCTACTGAACACTCTGCTGCCGACACCTTAAGATAGAGCTCTGCTAGGAGCTTCCGCTGTCCTCCTTAGATCGCCGTATAGGCCCTTTAGTATACCTTATCTTTTTCTACTGCCTCTTCCTATGCTTGCAGTTGGGGTTCCTATAGGTGTGTCGCCGCCAGGCGGATAGTCTCCTCGCTAGGCTCCTCCTTAAACATCTGGAATGTTTATAACTTTAGCCGATCGTCCTTATACGTTATTGGCATGTCCTAATCCCGTCTAGATAGCGCATTAGCCCTGCTGTTGTCCTTCCCCTTGCGATACTAGAGTCTTATATTAAACCGACTTAGGTACATTGCCTATCGTACGTACCTCTTAGACAGCTTCCGGGGCTGCGTAAAGTACTCTAGGTTCTTGTAGTTAGTTAGGGCGAGGAACTTAGGGACCGAGCGGAGTTCTCTATCCTATGCTTTACAATACTGTATAACTGCTAGCAATTCCTTGTCGTAGATAGGGTAGTTGCACTTAGCTAGGGAGTTCTTCTTAGAGAAATACGCGTATAGGTGCAAGAGTCCGTCCGAGCCTACCTATAACAGGATACCTCTAATGCAGTACCCTAAGGAGTCGGTTTCCAGTATCGTCGTACGTTCCAGGTCGAAGGCGGCAAGCGTTGGTCCTATAGTAAAGAGCTCCTTTAGTTTGTTAAAGCTCCTATCGCACTCGTCCGTCTATTTGAACTGCTTGTCCTTGTGTGTTAGCTCGACTAGGGGGCGTACGATCTCCGAGTAGTTCTGTATAAACTAGCGGTAGAAGTTGGCAACTTTAAGAAATTCCTGTACGCCCTTAACGTTCGTAGGCAGCTTCTATTGCTTAATAGTATTAATCTTCTTCCTATCTATGCTAATGCCTTTCCCTGCCTCGATAATAAAACCTAGGTATATCGTACGCTGGACACGGAATTTACATTTGTCGATGTCGAGGTATAAGCTAGCCTGCTGCAGTCTGTCTAGCACCTTCTTAACGTCCTGTACGTAATCTGCATAGGTGCCGTCTGTAAAAACCAGGGTGTCGTCGAGGTACACCGAGCAGATGTCGTCTAGTAACCCTTATAAGGACTTGTTAATGTACCTTTAGAAGGTTGCCAGTGCGTTGGCAAGGCTAAAGGGGGTAACAAGCTACTTAAAAAGACTATATCTCGTACAGAAGGCAGTTATCTATTTACAACCTTCCTTAATCTGTATCTTGTAGAAAGCTAAGACTACGTTAAGCTTAGTAAACTACTTTGCCTTGCTGATCTGTCCGAGAGTCTCCTTAATAAGGGGTAGGGGGTACCGGTCCTTCTTGGTAATTGCGTTAATGCCTCTGTAGTCTACGTAGAAACGCAAGCCGGCCTTCCCCTCCTTATAGACAAACAGCACTAGGGCTCCTGCAGACGAGGTACTTGCCTAAATAAACCCTTTAGCCAGCAGGTCGTCCAGTGTCTTGCGCAGTACTAGGAGTTCTCTAGAGGACATTCCGTATAGCAGTCTGTACAGTACCTTAGGCAGACTCCTATCCGGGCGGGGCTCTAGCTAGATGTTGATCCGGGTACGCAGATATGATTCAATACGGCCTTTTTGAAGACTATATCTCGAACTAAGGAGGGAAAGGAACCTATGTGGTAGTGGCGGTGGTGTCTGATGGATGGTGGTATGCCAAGGCCCGGCTCGGCCCGGAAGGGCCGAGCCAAAATCCAGGGTCCACCCTATCACTCAGTCCCACCCCTTTCTACCGCCGTAACAGATGTCGTAGTCAATCCCTTCTCCTTAGTGTAGCAGCAGTTTCGAGGCCGACTTTGGCTCAAAGAGGTCTATATATCCTGTATATTCCCTTAGGAGATTCGTACAGGGGTCCGTTACTTTCTTAGGCGCTAATGCCTTCTTAATGTCTGTAGTCGCTGTGTTGATCTCGGCCTTGGCATCGCCGCCCTACGGAGCCCTCCCTTAGTCTTAGGGCCTCTGCTTCGTCGCTGTGTTAATTGCGGCCTAGGTATTGCTACTCGGCAGGGCCCTTCCTTAGTCTCGGAGCCTCTGCTTCGTCGCTGCCAGGTACAGCCGTCCTCGTCCAACGTCTAGCTTGCCCCTCTAGCGCTCTATCTATAGCTTCCCTAGTATTAGGTTATACCCTAACTTGTCCTGTCGACATAGAGGTAGGAGTCCTGCTCGTAGTATCCCTGTATCTCTATTATTACTTTCACTATATAGGTAATGTCCGGTCCTCGCCCAGTAATGCCTAATATGCGTACAGGTATAGTGGGGGTCGTCGCAATACAGTGTCTCTATACGAAGTCTTTGCTGATTACTCCGTACACTAAACATCCTGTATTAATTTAATGTCTGCGCTGTTGCGGACCCGTTTAACGTTAGCCGTACGATTAACAGCGTAGTCGTTATGTAGTTGCTCTTAAAAGATAGCTAAGTAGTGCTTTGATTTGGCAATCTATCTCGTATACGCCTCTAGCAGAGCCTTCGCTTAGAGGCTACTCTTTTCCCGACTTATTGTCGTCTAAGTAGGACTCCTGTTCCTCTTGTTAGGGCGCCGCAGTTGCTACCCTTGCAGTGGTCGGCCGTCCCCCAGGTCTCTCTGCTAGCAAAAGCCTGTAATTCTGTGCAGTGTAGCCTATCTTGCTATA
Source organism: Pseudocercospora ulei (assembly GCA_016165855.1). Lineage (NCBI taxonomy): Eukaryota > Fungi > Ascomycota > Dothideomycetes > Mycosphaerellales > Mycosphaerellaceae > Pseudocercospora > Pseudocercospora ulei. The sequence continues at coordinate 466,380 of JACWNB010000019.1, read as the reverse complement.
CCTGTAGCAGCTCCCTTCTGCTTGCCTCTTGTTAATAGTAGCTGTATCTACCTATTGCGCCCTTTTAGTAGCGGTCCTCGGCCGTACAGTAACGGCTGCTGCTACTCTCGTCGTCGTTGGTTCCTAGTCTATAGTATCTGTCTGCGGCTAGAGGGGTTGTCGCATCTTATAAGCGCAGCTTATCCGTCCGAGCCTGCGCTGCTAGTCGTTAACTATCCTAAGGAGATCGCAGAATTCCTCGTATGTAGCTAGTCGTATTACGCCTACCAGTCCTGTTATAATCTCCTTAGAGAGGCCTACCTCTAAAGAGGTAATTTTTATCCTGTCCTCCTATTAGAGACCTTCTGCCTCTGCTAGAGTCTAGTCGTATTCTGCGAGGAATTCTCGTACAGTCTTACGTCCTTGCTTTATCGTATTAACCTATAGGAGTGCTCAGCTCTCGCGGTCTAGGTCCTTATAGCTCTTGTTAAGAGCTGCCTAGAGCATCGTCGTTGTAGCTATTGCCAGGTTGGCAATAGCCGTCTCGTAGTACAGCAAAATCTGTGCTGCTGCCCTGCCCTTTAACCTCCTAAAGAGGTAAACTACCTTGTCTAGCTCGGTCGGGTATGCTCCTAAGTCGACTAGAAGCTTAGAGCGCATCTAGGCAGCCTAGGAGGGGTACTCGGCCAGAGCCTTACTATCGTATGTAGTGACGTCGGGGAGTTTGCTCTTAGGGGTCGGGGTGTAGGCTATTGTATTCGTCGTCGTCGTAGGGGTCGGATCGCGATCGGACGCCCTAAGCTGCTGTAGCTCCTGTTCCCGTTGGGAAATCATCGCAGCCTAGTGGCTTACTTGCTGCTCGAGCTGCCTCCTGTGTTCTAGCAGCTCCTCGTACGCGCAGTGCATATGCCCCTGCATAGCCGTAGGTTCTATAGGGATGTCGCTGTCTATCTTCGTTATATTACTGCAGTTACCGACAGTAAGATTAGTTCCTAATGTAAGGGCTTAAGAATCTTGGTTTAGAAACTTAAGGTTAGGTATCTATATAAAGGAACTAATAGGCAGTTCCTTCTTCGTCTGCTGCTGTACAATTTGTACCTACAAAGCTAAGCTAGCAATTTCCCTCTATGCAGGGATGCAAGGTTTACGCTCTGTACAGAGGATTGGGAGTTCTCCCTCTATACAGTAGTACAGAGTTTTCCCTCTGTTTAGAGGGGCGGCAATTCTCCTCTATGTAGGGCTATAGGGTTCTCCCTCTATATAGGAGTGTAGTCCTGTCGGTAATTCTATATCGAGGGTAGGGTCGTGCTGGCGCTGCTAAGTTGCAGTCCTTAGGGCGACGGCTGGCTTAGGTCGGGTCTAGGACCTGGGCTGGGCGGCGCCCCCTAACAGGCTTTAGGGGTAGTATGCTAAGGCCCGGCTCGGTCCAGAAGGGCCGAGCCAAAATTGCAAGGGTCTACCCTATTACTTAGTCCTACTCCTTTCTGCTACTGTAACACTAAGGCTAAGAGGCAACGCCAAGCTTAACCCCTGCTACGTAGGCCTATTTAAGATAGTAGAAAAGAGGTCGCTAGTAACTTATCGGCTCTAGCTACCGAAGTCGTTCCAGATCTACGATATCTTCTATTTAGATCTGCTAAGTCTAGACCCTAAAGACAGTCTTCCAGAACAGGGGTTTACTAAACCCCTACTAATCGAGATAGATAGCAAAGAAGAAGAGTAGGAGGTAGAAGATGTAATAGACATAAAGAAGATAAGAGGATCTATTAAAGCAAGAATCTCGTAGAAAGGTTGGCTAGAAGATTATAAGTAGTATCTAATCGAGAATCTCCGAAAATCGGCGGAGCTGTTAAGGGAGTTTTACACGCAGAATCCGAAGAAGCTGAGGCCTAAGTGGCTTAGAAGTTAATAGCTCTAGAAGAGATAGAAGAAGAAGAAGAAAGGTCGCGTCTGCTCTACTAGTACGAAAACTGATAGAAACGATCGCAGCGATCGCTTAGCTAGAGTCCTCGGCTCTACTACTACCACCGCTGGCTTTGCCGGTTAAATAATAACAATAAGGCCGAGGACGGCGCTACTGCGTTAGCGCGCTTTATAACAGTCTTCGCCTTTGCTATTATTAACTGCCGACTATGTCAGACGGATAATAACAGTAAAGAACAAAGCCGACGCTATTAAAGCAGCCCTTGCGGTAACGCTTAAGGCCTTAGTAGAGAAGAAAAAGAAGAAGAGATAGCGCGCTACGGATAGATCTATATAGACCTCTGCAGTAGCGTACAGGCTAGCTACGCTGCAGCTTAGATAGCTGCCGGCTTAGATCAGATAGCTCCAATTAGATAGACGCTAGGTAAAGAACTTTAGATAGCGACGATATAAGAAGAGAAAGAACATAACGAAAGGACAATGTTTTCAAAGTAGAAGAAACGAAGAGGTAACGTTAATTTTAAGAGGAATCTCTGCAGAAAGAGCTGCGAATCGGAAGGGGAAGAAGACGAAGAGACAGAAAAGAAAGAAAAGAAAGACGAATTATAAAAAAAAAGAGGGCTTAGATAAGATAAGTAAGCGGTCGAGGGCGACCGCTAGTAAGGGAGGGGGGTAGTGTTATAGTAGCAGAAAGGAGTAGGACTAAGTAATAGGGTAGATCCTTGGAATTTCGGCTCGGCCCTTACGGACCGAGCCGGGCCTTGGCACGTTACCCCGAAAGCCCTTACCTACCGCTGCATAGATTCCTTTCCTTCTTTAGTTCGAGATATAGTTATCAAAACAGCTGTATCAAACTATATCTGCGTACTCGGATTATTATATCTCGAACTAACTTACTACACTAACTCTGCGCTGCGCGAAAGGGCCTGTTAAACTATCCAGCTACCCGAATAACGTACGCGCACACTACAAACCAAACTAAAACACTAGCACCGTAAGACTGCTATAGAGAGCTTCTTAACAGTAGAGAGCGGCGTTACAGGCCATAGCAAAAAGAGAAAGACTAACAGACTAAGGGATAGGCGCACCAGCATCCTCGACAATAGAACGGCTACTAAGGGCCTTATAGAAGAAGAGACAGATAAAGCAAAGAAAGGAATAGCAGGCTATACAGAGCTATACGCATGTACGCTGGATAAAATAGGAGAATATCTAGCATAATGTAGAGCCGAGAAGGTGTTCAACATTATTACCTTTATTAGAAAGAAGTTTTATAGGAATATAGAAGAGAACAGGCGACTAAGAGAGGAGATAGAAGCGGTAATAGCCGAGAAGGAATCGGCGGAGACTATTATTAACGTGTTAGAAAATTAAGCGGCGAACCGAATAGCGCAACTAAAGGCGATAAAGGCTTAGTTAGCTAACATAGAAGCAGCGATGTCGTCGGCGCTACTGCTGCCGCCGTATCGAGAAGAACAAGGGGAAACCGCCTTACTAGCGGCCTATAGTTAAGGTGGCACTTCGATAACGTTACTACCTAATCTACTAGCGTTTAGGGGTAGAGACCCTAAAGACTAGGAAGCCTTTAAGAAGAAGATAAAGAATAAGATAAACTGCGACTACGCCGGAAACAGTAAAGAAGACAGATTGGCCTACCGAGAATCGCGATTAGAAGGAGAAGCCTTCTCGTTAGTAGCGGACCTAGGAGAGATAACCGCCGACGAAGCAATTAAGGCGCTAGATTAACGCTTTTGAGACCCCTTCTAGAAGAAGACGGCCTGTAAGCAACTAGACAAGATAAACCAAAACCGGCTAACGTTTAAAGAATTCTACGGACTGTTTAGGAAATATGCTATTAGAGCTAAAGTGTCTAAAGGCGAATAGCTCTACTTGCTAAGGCAGAAGCTAAACCCTAAACTTGCCGGAGCTATAGCTTCGGTAGAAGATAAAGACCTTAAGAGCTTTGTGCACTAAGCGAGAGTTGCTGCTAGAAACTTAAACATGTATAGAAAATCGTCGGCTTACGAATCGATTTAGAAGCAGTCGCCGGCGTCGACAACGCGTTCCCCTACGGCACCCTTCCGGAGGGGCCCCTAGCAGCTATCTTATTCGCCGCGTTCGTCGTTCGTCTCCACCTGCTACGCGTGCGGAAAGCCTAGCTATATCGCTATAAGATGCTAACCGATAGCTTAACAGAAGCAGGAATATCGTACTACAAAGCCCTAGCAGCCGAAAAAGACTATCCAAGCTATCAGGCCGGCTCCGAACGACACCGACAGTGTAGATAGTAGAGTGCTACTGCGAATCTTAGGAAAAGACTAGCTGGACAGATAGGCCCCCTATCTAGTATAGACAATAGGGCACTGCTACGAACAACAGTGCTAGAAGAAGGGAGCGTAAACAGCTATAGTAATCTGCTCTCGGCAGCAGTAGAAGTGAATATAGAGACCGTGTTAGGGGGCGCCGTCCAGCCCAGGTCCTAGACCCGACCTAAGCTAGCCGTCGCCCTAAGGACTGCGACTTAGCGGCGCTAGCACGACCCTACCCTCTGTACGGAATTACCGATAGGACCCTACTCCTATACAGAGGGAGAACCCTATAGCCCTATATAGAGGGGAGTTGCCTCCCCTCTAAATAGAGGGAAAACTCTGCACTACTATACAGAGGGGAAACTCCCGATTCTCTGTACAGAGTATAAACCTTGCATCCCTATATAGAGGGAATTGCTAGCTTGGCTTTATAGGTACAAAGTGTACAGCAGCAGACGACGAAGGAACTGCCTATTAGTTCCTTTACATAGATACCTAGCCTTAAGTTTCTAAACCAAGATTCTTAAGCCCTTATATTAGGAACTAATCTTACTGTCGGTAACTGCAGTAATACAACAAAGATAGACAGCGATATCTCTATAGAACCTACAGCTATGCAGGGACAGATGCACTGCGCGTACGAGGAGCTGTTGGCACACAAGGCCCAGCTCGAACAACAAGTAAGCTACTAGGCCGCGATAATTTCCTAACAGGAACAGGAGCTACGACAGCTTAGGGCGTCCGATCGCGATCCGACCCCTACGACGACAACGACGAACACGATAGCCTACACCCCGACTCCTAAGAGCAAACTCCCTAACGTTACTACGTACGATAGCGAGGCTCTGGCCGAGTACCCCTCCTAGGCTGCCTAGATATGCTCTAAGCTTCTAGTTAACTTAGGAGTATACCCAACCGAGCTAGACAAGGTAGTTTACCTCTTTAGGATGTTAAAGGGCAGGGTAGCAGTACAGATTCTGCTGTACTACAAGACGGCCATTGCCAACCTAGCAATAGCTACAACGACGATGCTCTAGGCAGCTCTTAACAAGAGCTACAAGGACCTAGACTGCGAGAGCCGAGCACTCCTATAGGTTAATACGATAAAACAAGGACGCAAGACCGTACGAGAATTCCTTACGGAATACGACTAGACACTAGCAGAGTTAGGAGGTCTCGAATAGGAGGATAGGATAAAAATTACCTCTTTAGAGGTAGGCCTCTCTAAGGAAATTATAACGGGACTAGTAGGCGTAATGCGACCAGCTACGTACGAGGAATTCTGTAATCTCCTTAGGATAGTCGACGACTAGCAGCGCAGGCTCGGACGGATAAGCTGCGCTTATAAGATAAGACAACCCCCCTAGCGGCAGACGGATGCTATAGACTAGGAACCAACGACGACGAGGGTAGCGGCAGCCGTTACTGTGCGGCCAAGGGCCGCTACTAAAAGGGTACAATAGGTAGATATAGCTACCCTTAACAAGAGGCGAGCAGAAGGGAGCTGCTATAGGTATAGCAAGATAGGCTACACTGTACGGAATTGCGGGCTTTTGCTAGTAGAGAGACCTAGGGGACGGCCGACCACTGCAAGGGTAGCGACTGCGGCGCCCTAACAAGAGGAACAGGAGTCCTACTTAGACGACGACAAGTTAGGAAAAGAGTAGCCTCTAAGCGAAGGCTCTGCTAGAGGCGTATATAAGATAGATTGCTAGATAAAAGCACTACTTAGCTATCTTTTAAGAGCAACTACATAACGACTACGCTGTTTATCGTACGGCTAACGTTAAACGGGTCCGCAACAGCGCGGACATTAATTAACACAGGATGTTTAGTGTATAGAGTAATTAGCAAAGACTTCGTACAGAGACACTGTATTAAGACGACCCCTACTGTACCTATACGCATGTTGGGCATTACTAGGAGAGGACCGGACATTACCTATATAGTAAAAGTAACGATAGAGATACAGGGACACTATAACCAGGACTTATACCTCTATGTTGTACAGGACAAGTTAGGGTATAACCTAATACTAGGGAAGCTATAGATAGAGCGCTAGAAGAGTAAGCTAGACGTTGGACGAGGACGGCTGTACCTAGCAGCAACGAAGCAGAAGCTCCGGGACTAAGGGAGGGCTCTGCGGGGTAGCAATACTAAGGCCGAAATTAACACAGCGACAGAGCAGAGGCCCTAGGACTAAGGGAAGGTTCTGTAGGGTAGCAATACCAAGGCCGAAATCAACACAGCAACTGCAGACATTAAGAAGGCATTGGCGCCCAAGAAGGCGACGGACCCCTATACGAAGCTCCTAAGGGAATACACTAGATACCTAGACCTCTTCGAGCCAAAGTCGGCCTTAAAACTGCTGCTACACTAAGGAGAGGGGATTGACTACGACATCTAGCTAGAGCCCTGTTCGGACGGGAGCCTGCCTAAGGTACTGTACGGTCCGCTATACAGAATGTCCTCTAGAGAGCTCCTAGTGCTGCGCAAGACACTGGACGACCTACTTGCTAAAGGGTTTATTTAGGCAAGTACCTTATCTGCAGGAGCCCTAGTGCTGTTTGTCTACAAGGAGGGGAAGGCTAGCTTGCGTTTCTGCGTAGACTACAGAGGCATTAATGCGATTACTAAGAAGGACCGGTACCCCCTACCCCTTATTAAGGAGACTCTTAGACAGATTAGCAAGGCAAAGTAGTTTACTAAGCTTAACGTAGTCTCGGCTTTCTATAAGATACAGATTAAGGAAGGCTGTAAATAGAGAACCGCCTTCTGTACGAGATATAGTCTTTTTGAGTAGCTTGTTACCCCCTTTAGCCTTGCTAATGCACTGGCAACCTTCCAAAGGTATATTAACAAGTCCTTACAAGAGTTACTAGATAATATCTGCTTGGTATACCTCGATAATACACTGGTTTTTACAGACGGCTCCTACGCTAATTACATACAGGACGTTAAGAAGGTACTGGATCGACTGCAATAGGCTAGATTGTGATCCGGGCACGCAGATATAATTCAATACGGCCTTTTTAATAACTATATCTCGAACTAAATAGGGAAAGGAATCTATGTAGTAGTGGACGAGACCTTTGGGAGGTGGCGTGCCAAGGCCCGGCTCGGTCCGGAAGGGCCGAGCCGAAATTCCGAGGGTCTACCCTATTACTTAGTCCTACCCCTTTCCACCGCTGCAACACCACCCCCCTCCCTTATTAGCGGTCGCCCTCGACCGCTTACTTATCCGTTCCTCCTATCTTTTTTTTCTTTTTTTTTTTATTTATATCGTTACTATCTGAAGTCTTTACTCGGCTTCTATCTAATCCGTTCCGTCTGATTGGAGCCATCTGATTAGAGCTAGCGGTCACTGGAGCTGCGGCGTGACCGGTCCGTGCTCTGCCGTAGAGGTCTATATTCGTTTCTATCGGCTTCTGCGTCGATGGAGCGGACGTGGATATCCTTCTTCTTTATCGACTTTCGAGCTATACAGGCCTCGGCTTCCTTAGGTTTCGAACGTAAAATTCTCTTAGCACCTCCGCTGAATTCCGGAGGTTCTCGACCGGATACCATTTATAGTCTTCCGGCTATCTTTTCTATAAGATCCTCGCTTCGATGGATCCCCTTCGTCTTCTTATGTCTATAACGTCTTCTACCTCCTATTCTTCTTCTTTACCGTCTACTTCGATCGACAGGGGTTCATCGAACCCCTAATCCGGAAGACCATCTTTAGGGTCTAGGTTTAGCAGATCCGAATAAAAGACATCCCAGATCTGGAACAATTTCGGCAGCTGGAGCCGGTAGGTTACCGGCGACCTTTTTTCTATTAACTTAAACGGACCCACGTAACGAGGGTTAAGCTTCGCGTTGCCTTTTAGCCTCAGGTTCCGCGTGTTAAGCTATACCTTTTGGCCTTCCTCGAATTCTATTAGTGACCTCTTTCTGTTAGCTCGAGTTACTATCTTCTTCTAAGCTGATTCCATCGCTTCTTTTGCTACCTTAATTGCTTCTTCTATCTGAGATCGGAGCGCTTCTGCCGCCGCTGCGGCGATTCTCTTCGACGAGGTAGTAGTAGAAGGTTCTGAAGAGCTGGGTTTGTTCGGTAGTTGAAAGCTTATCCTTGGAAGATAGCCGTAGGTTATCTCGAATAGCGCCAGTAAGGTAGCTTCTGATCGTGCGGAATTGGCGCAGAATTCGGCTATCGGCAACACCTTAACCTATTCTGTTTAATGATGGCCGCAGAAAATTCTTAGATATTTCTCTATCTCTCGGTTAGTTACTTTAGACTGGCCGTCAGTCTAAGGGTGAGCGGCCGTGCTGAGCTTTCTACGAATTCCAAGGGCCTAGTTAATAGCTTTCTATACGTCCGCAGTGAATTGAGGACCTCTATCCGTAGTAATAGTGTCCGGCAGCGAATAGTGCTTCCATACGTGCTAGATCAACATTCTCGCCGTTTCTTCTACAGTAGTTCCTTTATCCTTAGCTCGAGAGGGGATGAAATAGCACTCTTTGCTCAGCCGATTCACTACATTAAGCGTAGCGTTTCACTATCGGAGTCCGGCAGGCCAGTTACAAAATCCATCGTAATGTGTTGCTATAGTTTCTCGGGGATCGGAAGTAGCTTTAGCAGGCTGGCTGGAAGGCCGTAACGTGGCTTTGCTGCTTAGTACACGTGGCAGTTAGTAATAAACTGATGTATCCGCTTGAAGATTCGCGGAAACCAGTAGGTTGTCCTTATTGCTTCTATCGTCTTCTTCGATTCTACGTAACCAACATCCTTGGAGCTATGGACCAGCTGGATAACCTCTGTAATCAGTTCTTCCAGAACGATCAGTTTCCCTAAGCCGGTTTTGCCGAGCTTCTGCTGCTAATTAAGCCGTTCCACTTTCTCGTGCAGCGTCTCTTCTTTAATTAGCGGCTCTATCGCACAGATCCCTACCTCTTTTAACACCTCGGCGTCTACTATTCGTTCTGTTAGCACCTTCTGAAACATGTTCGGATCTTCTTTCGCGCAGCTGGTCCTTCCTTCTCTTCTCGTTAATGCGTCTGCCTTTCCATTTTGAGCTCTAGGTCGATAAGTTATCTTGAAGTCGAACCCGGATAAGTAGGCTGCCTACCGGGCTTGGCAGCGTAATAGCTTCTGCGTCTTTATAAAGTAGGTCAACGACTCGTAGTCCGTAAGGACCTGTATCGTGCTCTGTCCAGCTATAAGCTCCGGTTTCCACTCTTCGAACGCCTGAATAATAGCCAGCAGTCCTTTATTATAAATAGCGTAGTTTCTCTTAGCATTATTTATAGACTTGCTAAAGAAAGCTACTAGATAGAGAGTCTCGTCGTCGTCAGCATACTAAGAAAGGACCCCTGCTGTTACTGTGTTAGAAGCGTCTGTCTCTACGTAGATCGTCCTTTCCGGTCTGAAGTGCGCTAGCACTAGCGCTAAGGCTACTGCCTCCTTTAGTCAGTTGAAAGCTTCCGTACACTTCTTATTCTATAGGCCAGCGGCCTCCTTTTTCAACGCCTTATTCAGTAGTCTCGCTATCTTGCTAAAGTCTTGGATAAATCGTCGGTAGTAGCTGCAGAACCCGAGAAACGCTCTGATTTGCGTAGTGTTTCCGGATTTCGGTTGCTTCCATTCCGCGACAGCGGCCACTTTCGACGGGTCTATCCGAATTCCTTCTCTTCCGACGATAAGACCGAGAGATTTGACTTCAGTCTAGTAGAACTCGCTCTTCTTCGTGTCCGTGTTTAATCCGACCTTACAGAGTCTCTTTAACACCCTCTTAATGTAGTCCGTATGTTGCTCTCTCGTTCCTTCGGTGTAGATTGGAATGTCGTCTAAGTAGATTGAAACGAACCGTTCTAGCATGTCTATAAAGATGTGGTTTATAAAGCGTTGCTACACTGCCGGCGCGTTGGTAAGCCTAAAAGGCATTACCAACTACTTGAAATTGCCTATGCGCGTAGCGAATGTCGTAAGGTCTTCCGTTTGTCCTTCTTCGTTCCTTAATCGATAGAATGCTTGGCGAATATCCAGCTTGCTGAACTACTTAGCCTTAGCTACTCGTTGTATAGTCTTATCGATTAGAGGCAGCGGATACACATCTCTCTTAGTAACTTTATTAAGGCCTCGGTAGTCTACGCACAGTCGGAGACTACCTCCGGGTTTCTGTACGAAAAGAATCGGTAACGCATATTCTGCTAAGCTTGGCGTAATAAACTTCTTCGCTAGATTCTCTTAAACAAACACTTCTACCTGGTCTAGCTCGGCCAGAGATAAGCGTCTTAGGAGCTCGGTTCTCGGCAGCGCGGCTCCATCTTTCAGCCGGATCTTGATGTTATATTCCGGTCGGTAGAGCGGCAGGAGGTTGGAGTTAGCCTTTAAGAACACGTTAGTGTAACTATAGAGTTCTTTCGGTAACACCTCCAGTAGATCCACTTCTTCTTCCGCCATTATCTTCTAGTAGTCTTCGATATCCTTTATTAAGATAGCATAAATCTCGTTGTCCGACGACCTCGCAAGGGTCGTTAAAGCTTCTGAACTTATTATTCCGATCGTGCCTTAAGGTTCGGGCCGATCCTTTGGAGCTACTTCGATAGTCGTAACGTTCGGTTTAACGTTGGCGACTGTGACCGGTTCGGTGACTGATTTGACGGCGGCGGAGCCGCTAATTGGTTTCCTGAATCTGAGTGTGCCTTTACCTATATCAATAATTGCTCCCTGGTTCTTTATCTGTTTCTGCCCTGTAATAATGTCAAATCTTCCGATATCTATAATTCGGAACGTCGCTTCTGTAGTGCGACCTGCCAGGGTGGTCCTTAATAGCATATAATGCGTAACACTCTCTGTGTCCTGTCCGTTGTATGCCGAAATCCGTGTCGGCGACGCTAGCTCTACTAGGTAGCCGTATCCTTTTATCAGCTTTTGAACCAATCGATAGTGGATGGCCGCTCCTATAAGGGCCCCTGTGTCGATAAAAGCTCTTAGCTAAAGTGATTTGCTCGATCTATTAAGGGGGTGGACAGTGATTAGAAGAATAATAGCTGTTTCCGTGTTTACTTCCACTGCCGCTAAGAGCGGATCGCTGCAGCTGTTAATGCTTCCTTTCGTTGACGTAGTTCGTGTTAGTGCCCTGTTGTCTATGCTAGATAGGGGGCTTATCCGTCCAGCTAGTCTTTTCCCAGTATTCGCAGTAGTACTCTACTGTCTACGCTGTCGGTGTCGTTTGGAGCCGGCTCTATAGCTTGTATAGTCTTTCTCGGAGGCTGCGGCTGCTTTATAACACGATACTCCTGCTTCTGCTTGTCTGATACTTGGCATCTCGTAGCGATGTGGTTTTCTATACGCGTAACAGGTGGGGACGAACGACGAACGCGGTAGCTAATAAGATTACTGATAAGGTGGCTGCTAAGGTGCTCTCCGGAAAGGCGTAGGGGGTCGTGTTGTCTGCGTTATTAACGGCTTCTGGTTTGATTCGCGTGATTTCGCATAAGCGCTCAGGTTTCTCGCAGTGACTCTCGCTCGGTGCACGAAGCTCTTAAGGTCCTTATCTTCTACCGAGGCCATAGCTGCGGCCAGTTCAGGGTTTAGCTTCTGCCTTAGTAGGTAGAGCTGCTTATCTTCTGCCACTCGGGCCCTAATCGCATATTTCCTAAATAGTCTATAGAACTCTTCGAACGTCTGCCAGTTCTGGTTGATCTTATCTAGCTGCTTACGGGCCGTCTTCTTCCGGAAGGGGTCTCCGAAACGTTAATCTAGTGCTTTAATCGCTTCCTCGGCGGTTACCTCTTCTAGGTCCGCTACTAGTTAAAAAGCTTTACCTTCTAATCGCGATTCCAGGTACGCTAGTCTATCTCTGGGGCTGTTTCCGGCATAGTCTCGATCTATCTTGTTCTTTATCTTCTTCTTAAATGCTTCCCAATCCTTAGGATCTCTGCCTCTAAACGCCGGTAGATCCGGTAGTAACGTTGTTAACGTGCCGCCTTAACTGTAGGCTGCCGGTAAGGCGGTCTCTGCTTGTTCTTCTCGATGCAGTAGCGGCGACGTCGCTCTCTCTATCTCAGCTAGCTGAGCCTTTATCGCTTTCAATTGTGCCAGTCGGTTCGCCGCTTGGTTTTCCAGTATATCTATAATAGTCTCTGCCGATTCCTTCTCGGCTCTTACCGCTTTAATTTCCTGTTTTAACTGTCTCTTTTCTTCTAGGGTTCTGTAAAACAGCTTCTTAATAAGGTCTATGCTTTCGTAGACCTTTCCTACTCTGTTCTCGTTTACGTAATCCTTAAGTTCCTTAAGCGTGCCGTCGTGGATTTTCTTGTATTCGCTTATTCGTTCCTTAATCTCTGCGGTCTCTTCTGCTGTAAAACCTCTAATAATGAACTTATTATCGATAACACTGGAGCGCCTGCTCGCTCTGTTAGTCTTTTCTCTTCTGCTTCTGCTTCGGCCTGTAATGCCACTCTCTACTGCTAAGAAGCTCTCTATAGCTTTCTTACAGTGCTGGGGTTATTTGTTTGTGTGTTGGTGCGCGTGCGTTATTCGGGGGTCCGGATGGTTTAACGGTCCCTTTCGCGCAGCGCAGTAGTAGTGTAGGGAGTGAGTTCGAGATATAATAATCCGGGCACGCAGATATAATTCAATACGGGCTTTTTAATAACTATATATCGAACTGAGGAGGGAAAGGAATCTATGTAGTGGTAGACGAGACCTTTGGGGGGTGGCTTGCCAAGGCCCGGCTCGGTCCGGAAGGGCCGAGCCGAAATTCCGAGGGTCCACCCCATTACTTAGTCCCACCCCTTTCCACCGCCGCAACAGATTGTACCTTAACATCGACAAATGTAAATTTGGTATATAGCGTACGAAATACCTAGGGTTTATTATCGAGGCAGGGAAAGGCATTAGCATAGATAGGAAGAAGATTAATGCTATTAAGCAATAGAAGCTGCCTATAAACGTTAAGGGCGTACAGGAATTTCTTGGGTTTGCTAACTTCTACTGCCAGTTAATACAGAACTACTCGGAGATCGTGCGCCCCCTAGTCGAGCTAACACACAAGGACAAGCAGTTTGAATAGACAGACAAGTGCAATAGGAGCTTTAACAAGCTAAAGGAGCTCTTTACTATAGGACCAACGCTTGCCGCCTTCGACCTGGAATATACGACGATACTGGAAACCGACTCCTTAGGGTATTGCATTAGAGGTATCCTGTTATATGTAGGCTCGGACGGACTCCTGCACCTATACGCGTATTTTTCTAAGAAGAACTCCCTAGCCGAGTGCAACTACCCTATCTACGACAAGGAATTGCTAGCGGTTGTACAGTGTTGCAAAGCGTAGGATAGAGAACTCTGCTTAGTCCCCGAGTTCCTCGCCCTAACTAACTACAAGAACCTGGAGTACTTTACACAGCCCTAGAAGCTGTCTAAGAGGCACGTACGATAGGCAATATACCTAAGCCGGTTTAACATAAGACTCCAGTATTGTAAGGGCAAAGACAACAGTAGGGGTAATGCGCTATCCAGACAGGACTAGGACATGCTAACGACGTACGAGGACGACTGGCTAAAGTTACAAACATTCTAGATGTTTAAGGAGGAGCTAGGCGAGGAGACTATCTACCTAGCAGCAGCACATATATAGGAACCCTAACTGCAAGCATAGGAAGAGGCAGTAGAAAAGGACGAGGTATACCGAGGGGCCCGTACAGCAATCTAAGGAGGACAGCGGAAGCTCCTAGCAGAGCTCCATCTTAAGGTGTCGGCAGCAGAGTGCTTAGTATACGAGGAGAACAACCTAAAGTTCAGGAATCGGATTTGGGTCCTAGCAGACGAGAAGCTCTGTACAAGCTTAATACAACAGACGTATAATTCTATAGCTACCGGGCACCTAGGACGCGAGGAGACGTACAGCATTGTCGCTAGGGACTACTACTAGCCGGCGATAGCGAAGGAAATCCGCAGGTTCGTACAGAACTGCGACGTATACGGACGGACGAACCTAGCGTAAACTAAAGCATAGGCTGCTAAAACCCCTACCGATCCCAGACCGGCCCTAGCAAGACCTAACAGTGGACTTTATTACAGACCTCCCTAAGAGCGACGGACAGAGGAACATTATAGTAGTAACGGACAAGCTAACGAGAGGGGTAATACTAGAGGAAATAGACTCTATTACAGCTAAGGACACTGCCTAGGCCTTTATACAGATAACGTTTAGCAAGTACAGTTTCCCTCAGTCAATTGTGTCAGACTAGGGTATGCAGTTTACGAGCCAGCTCTAGGCAAGGGTCTGCTAGTTGCTAAATGTAGAACGTCGCCTGTTAACCGCATAGTACCTACAGACGGACGGTGCGACAGAGAGGGTCAATTCGACGTTGGAAGCGTACCTCCGAGCGTACGTCGACTATAATTAGACAAACTAGAACCGTCTTCTCCCTATAGCGGAGCTAGCTATTAAAAGCTGTACAGCTAATACTACAGGATTGTCTCCCTTCTTTATAGCCTATAGATACGACTATTTCCTGCTCCTACTAAACCTAAGTAGAGACATTCTGCGCCCTGTACGATCCCCTATTTAGCAGGGAGAGGCTATCGTACAGACGATTACGAACGCCTACCAATAGGCGAAGGCGAGTCTAGCTATAGCTTAACAGAACGCAGAAGAGCAGGCCAACAAGGGACAGCAGGCTGCACCGAGATATAAGGCAGGGGATAAGGTCTAGTTAAACTAGCGCAACATCCGTACGGACCGGCCAAGCAAGAAGCTAGATTAGAAGAACCGGAAATTCATAGTAGTCCGACCGGTAGGAACATACACTATATAGCTTAACACTCCTCTAGGGATCTACCTAGTCTTTTATATAGACCTTGTACGGCCAGCGAACACAGACCCCCTGCTGCACTAGGCGACAGATAACCCGCGCATACTAGCGATTATAACTAAGGGCTAGGAAGAATACAAGGTAGAAGGAATCCTTAGGAGCTAAAGGAAGCAGAAGAAGGTAGAGTACCTAGTAAAATAGAGAGGATAGGCAGAGCCTACGTAGGAACTGTATAAGGCCCTACAAGACACAACTGCGCTAGACAGGTAGGAGGAGAACTATCTCCCTGCCTAGTTACAGTAACACTGCACTGTATAGCGAAAAGGGGCGCGATCCACCCTAAGGACAGGGCAGCCGCTAACAACGTAGGTTGCTAAAGGATCGAGAATTATAACGTAGGACACTGCGGGATCCTACCGACACTACACTGTATAGCACTGTATAGAAGAAAGGCAGGAGGAAGGGATAGGCAGAAAACAGGTAGAAAGGGAAGGGGAAGTAAGAGGGGTTAGGAGCAGAACTGTCCGAAAACTCCTTACACTACCTAGGGAGAGGGAAAGTAGCTTACTAGCTACTACCCTAGGGGACTAGGGCGGCCGACTCCCTATCTAAGATCTTAATTACCTCCCTCCCGGCAGGACCCCTACCTAGGCCAGCCCTAGGAAGCAGAGACACCCTCCTACCCCTATGCGCCTCCTCTGGACGGCAGTAGGGGCAGTAGAGGGAGCTATCCTTCTACTTGCACAAGGCACACACCCTAGCCCAGAAGCCGGGGAGGCTGTATAGGCTAAGTAAGGGCTACAGGGAGTTAGGGCAGGAGGCGTAGGGCTAGCCCTAGGTAGCAATAAGGATAGCGTTAACGTACGACGCACAGGCTATAGCGACCTACTAAGGTATAACCCAGGCAGGGTTACACTAGAAGGCGTAGAAGAGTAGCTCGGCCGCGTCCTGCTGCTCGTTAGTGTAGTACCTAAGACGTTAGCTTAGACTATACAGAGGAAGGGAACCTATACAAACTAGAAGCGAAGCTGTTAATTAAATTAAGCATTCTACTACTAGAGACGGAAATAGGAGGGGACCCTAGCCGGACGAGGGGAGGTGGACCCAACGACTACAAGGAAGCTACAGCAAGTACAGCCAGACGGAGCGGGAGGCATAATAGTAGCTAGTAGGTAGTAGTAGTAACTAGTAGTAGCTAGTAGTAGGGCTGGGGTTAGATAGTAGACAGTAGACAGTAGACAGTAGTAGACAGTAGATAGTAGAGAAGGGGGGAGGCAGGCAGGGAATAAAAGGAAAAGGGGGAAGGGAAAGAGAAGGGAGAGGCTTGGAATTTAGGGGGTAGCTGCCTGCTATAGGAGGCAACGGCAACTAGAGCAACTGCTACAGCTGTATAAAAAGGCAAAGAGGCAACTACGACCCAGTAGGCGACGAGCAACGGCTACGTAGACGATCGGACGAAAATAGGAAGTCGCGACCTGCTAAAGGAACACTAGGAGCTAAGGGTATACGATATACTGCTGTACGAAAGGAGCACTATAGGAAGGGAAGGAGGGGGGGTATTGTTAGGGGACGCCGCCCAGCCCAGGTCCTGGACCCGACCTAAGCCAGCCGTTGCCCTAAGGACTGCGGCTTAGCGGCGCTAGCACGACCCTACCCTCTGTACAGAATCACCGATAGGACCCTACTCCTATATAGAGGGAGAACCCTATAGCCCTATACAGAGGGGAATTGCCTTACCTCTAAACGGAGGGAAAACTCTATACTACTGTATAGAGGGGGAACTCCCGATCCTCTATATAGAGTATAAACCTTGCATTCCTATATAGAGGGAAATTGCTAGCTTGGCTTTATAGGTACAAATTGTATAGCAGCAGACAACGAAGGAACTGCCTATTAGTTCCTTTATATAGATACCTAGCCTTAAGTTTCTAAACCAAGATTCTTAAGCCCTTATAGACTGCTATTATTCTTCTAATTACTGTCTTCCCCCTTAACGGATTAGACCGCCCACTTTAGCTAAGAGCTTTTATCGACACAGGAGCTCTTATCGGCGCGGCGATCCACTATTAACTGGTTCAGAAACTAATAAAAGGATATAGTTATCCTATAGAGCTAGCGTCGCCAACGCGAATTTCGGCATACAACGGACAAGATACCGAGAGCGTTACGCATTATGTGCCGCTAAGGACTACCCTAGCTGGTCGCACTACAGAAGCGACGTTCCGAATTATAGATATCGGAAGGTTTAACATTATTATAGGACAGAAATAGATAGAGAACCAGAAGGCTGTTATTAATATAGGTAAAGGAACACTTAGATTTAAAACCCAGTCGAGCGTCGCTGCCACTGCTAAGCCGGTCCCTACCGCCGCAGACCCGGAAGCCGCGGTCGTTAAAGCGGTTCCGATCAATCGCTCCGATTCCTCGGACACCCTCAGAATAATAAGCACAGAGACTCTAACGACCCTCGCAAAGTTACTAGACAATAAGATCTACGCTATCTCGATAAAAGACATTAAAGATTACTAGAAGATAATAGCGGAAGAAGAGGTGGACCTAGTAGAGGTCTTACTAAAAGAACTCTATAGTTACACTAACGTGTTCTTAAAAGCCGACTCCAACCTCCTGCCGCTCTATTAACTAGAATACGACAACAAGATCCGGCTAAAAGAAGGAGCTACGCTGCTAAGAATTGAGCCCCTAAGACGGCTATCGCCGGCCGAGCTAGACTAAGTAGAGGTGTTTGTTTAAGAAAACCTAGCGAGGAAGTTTATTACGCCGAGCTCTGCTAAGTATACATTACCAATTCTTTTTATGCAGAAACCCGGAGGTAGTCTCTGACTATACGTAGACTACCGAGGCCTTAATAAGGTTACTAAGAGATATGTATATCTGCTGCCGCTAACAGACGAGACGATACAGCGAGTAGCTAAAGCTAAGTAGTTTAGCAAGCTGGATATTCGCTAAGCGTTCTACTAACTTAGGAACGAGGAAAGACAAACGGAAGATCTTACGACATTCGCTATACGTATAGGCAATTTTAAGTAGTTAGTAATGCCTTTTGGACTTACTAGCGCACCGGCGGTGTAGCAACGCTTTATAAACTACACCTTTATAGACATACTAGAACGGTTTACGTCTATCTACTTAGACGACATTCTTATCTACACTAATATAATAAGAGAGCAGCATACGGACTATATCGAGAGAGTGCTAACAAGGCTCCGCGAGGTCGGGCTAAACGCAGACACGAAGAAGAGCGAGTTCTATTAGACTAGGATTAAATATCTCGGCCTTATCGTTAGAAGAGAAGGAATTCGGATAGATCCCTTAAAGGTCGCCGCTATCGCAGAATAGAAGCAGCCGAAATCCGGAAACACTATACAAATCAGAGCGTTTCTCGGATTCTGCAGCTACTATCGACAGTTTATTAAAGACTTTAGCAAGATAGCGAGACCCCTAAATAAAGCATTAAAGAAGGAGGCCGCTAGCCTATAGAATAAGAAGTGTACAGAGGCTTTTAATAGGCTAAAAGAAGCAGTAGCCTCAGCGCTAGTTCTAGTGCACTTCCGACCGGAAAAGATGATCTATCTAGAGACAGACGCTTCTAATATAGTAGCTGCAGGGGTCCTTTCTGTTACGGCGGTAGAAAGGGGTAGGACTAAGTAATGGGGTGGACCCTGGATTTCGGCTCGGCCCTTCCAGGCCGAGCCGGGCCTTGGCACACCACTATCCATCAGACACTACCACCACTACTACATAGGTTCCTTTCCCTCCTTAGTTCGAGATATAGTCTTCAAAAAGGCCGTATTAAATCATATCTGCGTGCCCAGATTATTATATCTCAAACTCACTCTCTACACCAACCCCGCGCTGCGCGAAAGGGCCCGTCGAACCATCCGGAAACCCGAATAACGCAAGCGCACTAACACAACCAAACCAAACATTAGCACCGCGAGAAGATGGAAGGCTTCTCAGCGGTAGAGAGTGGCGTAACAGGGCGCCGCGGAAAGAGAAAGACTGACAGAGCGAGTAGGCGCTCTAGTGTCGTTAACGATAAGATCATTATTAGCAGTTTTACAGCGGAAGAGACCGCAGAGATTAAGGATTAAATAAGCGAATACAGGAAGATCCACGACTGCACGATAGAGGAACTGGAAGACTACGTAAACGAGAATAGGATAGGGAAGGTCTACGATAGCATAGACCTTATCGAGACACTGTTCTTTAGAACGCTGGAAGAAAAGAGACAGTTAAGGGAGGAGGTAGAGACAGTAAGAGCCGAGAAGGAATCGGCAGAAACCATCATCGACGTGTTAGAGAACCAGGCGGCGAATAGACTGGCGCAACTGAAGGCGCTGAAGGATTAAGTAGCTAATATAGAAGCAGCGATGCCGCCGCTGCTACCGCATTAAGAAGAACAAGCAGAGACCGCCTTACCGGCGGCCTATAGTTAAGGTAGCACCCTAATAACATTATTGCCGGACCTACCGGCGTTTAGAGGCAGAGACCCTAAAGACTGGAAAGCGTTTCATAAGAAGATAAAGAATAAGATAGACCGCGACTACGCCGGAAACAGCGCTAGAGACAGACTGGCGTACTTGGAATCGCGACTGGAAGGTAAAGCTTTTTCGCTAGTAGCGGACCTAGAAGAGGCGACCGCCGAGGAAGCGATTAGAGCACTAGACCAGCGCTTCGGAGACCCATTCCGAAAGAAGACGGCCCGTAAGCAGCTAGACAAGATCAACCAGAACCGGCAGACGTTCGAGGAGTTCTACGGTTTGTTCAGAAAGTATGCGATTAGGGCCCGAGTAGCGGAAGATAAGCAGCTTCACCTACTAAGGCAGAAGCTAAATCCTGAACTAGCCGCCGCTATAGCGTCTGTAGAAGACGAAGACCTCGAGAGCTTCGTGCATTGAGCAAGAGTTACTGCAAGAAACTTAAGCGCTTACGCGAAATCACGCGAATCGAGCCGGAAGCCGTCGCCGTCGCCGTAGGGAACCAGAGCCTCTGCGCCTTTCCGACGAACCCCCTAGCAATCGTCGTATTCACCGCGTTCGTCATTTGTCCCCACCTGCTCCGCGTGTGGAAAACCCGGCTATATCGCTACGAGATGCCAAGCAACGGCACAGCAGAAGCAAGAGTATCGAGCAACGAAGCAGCCGCCACTGCCGAGAAAGACTATTCAAGCTATCGAACCGGCTCTGAACGACACTAACAGCGTAGACGGCGGGGTGCAGCTAAGAATCTTGGGAAAAGACTAGCTAGAAGGATAGGCCCCCTATCTAGCGAGGACAACAGGGCATTAACGCGAACTACGTCGACGAAAGAGAGCATCAATAGCTGCAGCGATCCGCTGTTATCGGCGCTGGAAGTGAACGCGGAAACGGCCATTATCCTTCTAATCACTGTCTACCCCCTTAACGGATCGGGCCAACCACTTTAGTTAAAAGCTTTTATCGACACCGGAGCTCTTATCGGAGCAGCTATCCACTACCGGCTAGTCTAGAAGCTAATGAATAGATACGGTTATCCAGTGGAACTGGCGTCGCCGACGAAGATTTCGGCATATAACGGGCAAGACACGGAAAGCGTTACGCACTACGTGCCGCTAAAGACTACCTTGGCTGGTCGCACTACGGAAGCGACGTTCCGAATTATAGATATCGGAAGATTTGACATTATCGTAGGGCAGAAATAGATAAAGAACCAGAAAGCCATTATTGATGTAGACGAAGGCACGATAGGGTTCAAAACCCTAGGCAAACCACTGCCGCCGCCAAGCCGAAAGCTACGGAGCCCGCCAAAGAGGCTCCGTCCGATCGTTCCGAACCCCTAGTTACAGTCGGAATAATAAGTTTAGAAGCAATGACGACCCTCGCGAAGTCGCCGGACACTAAGATCTACGCTATCTCAATAAAAGACATCGAAGACTATCGGAAGATAATAGCGGAAGAAGAGGTGGATCTACTAGAGGTGCTGCCAAACGAGCTCTATAGTTACGCTGATGTCTTCTCAAAAGCAGACTCCAACCTCCTGCCGCTCTACCGGCCAGAATACGACAATAAGATCAGGTTGAAAGAGGGGGCTACATTGCCAAGAACCGAGCCCCTAAGAAGACTGTCGCCGGCCGAACTGGACTAAGTAGAGGTGTTTGTTCGTAAAAACCTGGCAAAGAAGTTCATTACGCCGAGCTCCGCGGAATATGCGTTACTGATTCTTTTCGTAAGGAAACCAGGGGGTGGTCTGCGACTCTGCGTAGACTATCGAGGCCTTAATGAGGTTACCAAAAGAGACGTGTATCCACTGCCGCTAATTAATAAGACTATACAGCGGGTAGCGAAGGCTAAGTAGTTTAGCAAGCTGGACATCCGCCAAGCGTTCCATCGACTAAGGAATAAAGAAGGGCAGACAGAAGACCTTACAACGTTCGCGACGCGTATAGGCAATTTCAAGTAGTTGGTGATGCCTTTCGGACTCACCAACGCGCTGGCAGTGTAGCAACGCTTTATAAACTACACCTTTATAGACATGCTAGAACGTTTCGTGTCTATCTATTTGGACGACATTCTTATCTACACAGATAGAACGAGAGACCAGCACACGGACTACATCGAGAGGGTGCTAAAGAGACTCCGAGAGGTCGGACTAAACGCAGACACGAAAAAGAGCGAGTTCTATTAAACCAAAGTCAAATATCTAGGCCTTATCGTCGGAAGAGATAGAATTCATATAGACCCCTCAAAGGTCGCCGCAGTCGCGGGATGGAAGCAGCCGAAATCCAGAAACACTACGCAGATCAGAGCGTTTCTCGGATTCTGCAGCTACTATTAAAGGTTTATCAAGGACTTTAGCAAGATAGCAAGACCCCTAAACGAAGCGTTAAAGAAAGAGGCCGCCGGCCTATAGAACAAGAGGTGCACGGAAGCCTTTAACCGGCTAAAGGAAGCAGTGGCCTCGGCGCCGGTTCTTGCACATTTCCGACCGGAAAAGACGATCTATGTAGAAACGGACGCTTCCGACACAGTAACGGCAGGGGTCCTTTCTCAATATAGTAACTGATCTGACTGCAGTAGACGCTAGGTCAATACCCGTCTTTGATAACTATATCCAAGGCTAGAGAGGGAAGAATCTACGTACAAGCGGAGGTAGAGGTATTTAAGTGTGCAGCTGCCAAGCCTGGCCCTGCCAAGCCTGCCACCTTCCAGCACCTTCCAGCCTACATCCGTATCACTACCGCCCTCCCTAACCAGCGATTGCCCTCAATCGCAATCAATCTATCAGTCGCAATCAGCCAATCAGGTCGCTCCAAAACAGGTCGCTTTTGAGGTCGCTTTTGAGGTCGCTTTTGAGGTCGCTTTTAAGGTCGCTTTTGAGCTTCAATTTCCGTGCGTTTTGAGCCTTAATCTCGTGCCTTTTGACGTCGCTTTCGGCCTTAATTGGTGCCTTGCTTAGTGCCTTGCCAAGGCTGCAGAATTCTCTGAGTGTCGCAGAGGTTGTGGAGGTCGCGGAGGCCGTCGGGGTTGTCTTGCAAACACATGTCGCTTCTTGAGCCGTCGCTTCTCGACGGTTGCAGGGGTCTCAGAGGTCGCGGAGGTTATAGAGCTCGCAGAGGTCGCGGAGCTCGCAGAGGTCGCAGAGCTCGCAGAGGTCTCGGAGCTCGCAGAGGTTGCGAAAGGTCGTAGAGGCCGCGGAGGTCGCAGAGGTCGCAGCCTACGTACGTATGTCGCTTTTTGACGGTCGCTTCTCGACAGTCGCTTTGCCTGTGCTTTGCCTATATTGTCTGCAGCAGCTGCACCTGTATGCTCGTGCCTAGGTTGTCTGCAGCAGCTGTGCCTTGTGCTCTGCCTCTGCTTTGCCTATGCTGTCTACAGCAGCTGTGCCTATGTTGTCTGCAGCAGCTGTATGTTGTCTCTGTATTGTCTGCAGCTGCCTGCCCTGTGCTCTGCCTTGTGCTCTGCAGCTAGGGGCTCTGCCTAGGGGCTCTGCCTAGGGTGCTCTGCTTGGGTGCTCTGCCTAGGTGCTCGTGCCTGGGTGCTCTGCCTGCTTAGTGCTCTTGTGTTGTCCGCAGCTGCGAGCTAGGTACTGAGCCGGGTACTAAGCTTGGGGCTCGCTGGTGCTTGTGTTGCCGACTGCTGAACTGTCTCGATAGGCCTTGTCCGAATATAATGGTCTGTCAAAGACCCGAAAAAAAACGAATGTTGTCGCCTAGGTCCTGCTAGGTGCGCTCTCGTCGTCGTCGCTCCGTTGTCGTCGCTCTCGCTCCTCGCTCCTCGCTCCTCGTCCTTGTCGCTCCTACATCGTTCTTCTTCGAAACTCGCGATCTGCTCGCGTAGGCACTCTC
This sequence comes from Pseudocercospora ulei, assembly GCA_016165855.1. Classification (NCBI taxonomy): domain Eukaryota; kingdom Fungi; phylum Ascomycota; class Dothideomycetes; order Mycosphaerellales; family Mycosphaerellaceae; genus Pseudocercospora; species Pseudocercospora ulei. The sequence goes on along the minus strand of JACWNB010000019.1, from coordinate 443,016 downwards.
TTCAAACCTCTCTCTTCTTCTCGATAGGGGCACTTCTCTTCCCTAAAAACTCTCTCTTCTTCTCGATCGGGGGAGGGGGGGGTAGAGTAGTATGCATATGTACGATTAAGTAACCGGATATAATTCAACGGCCTCCTTCGTACATATACAGTACACACTCTGGGTTGTCGGTTGCATGTACGTTATTCGAGTACCCGGATGTAATTCAACGGGCTCTTTCGCGTAGTGCAGGTTAGGTGTTGGAGTAAGCCTTGCATATAATGATCTGACTGCAGTAGACGCTAGGTCAATACCCGTCTTTAATAACTATATCCAAGGCTAGAGAGGGAAGAATCTACGTACAAGCGGAGGTGGAGGTATTTAAGTGTGCAGCTGCCAAGCCTGGCCCTGCCAAGCCTGCCACCTTCCAGTACCTTCCAGCCTACATCCGTATTAGTAACGACGAAGAGACCCTCTATCCGGTAGCTTTCTTCAGCAAGTCCATAACGGAGGCCGAACGGAACTACGCAATCTACGATAAGGAACTGCTAGCTATTATTCAGGCCTTTAAAGAGTAGAAACCGGAGCTTATAGCTGGACAGAGCACTATTCAGGTCCTTACGGACCACCAGTCGCTGCCCTACTTTATAAAGACGCAAAAGCTATTACGCCGTCAAGCGCGATAGGCGGCCTACTTATTAGGGTTCGACTTTAAGATTACTTATCGACCCGGAGCTCAAAATGGAAAGGCTAACGCGCTAACGAGGAGAGAAGGGAAGACCAGCCGCGCGAAAGAAGATCCGAACATGTTCCAGAAGGTGTTGACCGAACGGATAGTAGACGCAGAGGTGTTGAAAGAGGTAGGGGTCTGCGCAGTGGAACCGGCCCCTAAGGAAGAGACGCTCTACGAGAAGGTAGAACGGCTCAATTAACAACAGAAGCTCGGCAAAACCGGTTTAGGGAAGATAATAGTTCCGGAAGAACTAACTACAGAAGTCATCCAGCTAATCCACAGCTCCGTAGATGTAGGCCATGCAGGCGCGAAGAAAACGATGCAGGCAGTGAGAACGACCTACTGGTTTCCGCGGATCTATAAGCGAATCCACCGGTTTATCGCCAATTGCCACGCGTGCCGGGCCGCGAAGCCACGTTATAGCCTTCCGGCTAGTCTGCTAAAGCCACTTCCGATCCCCAAGAAACTATAGCAGCATATTACGATAGACTTCGTAACCGGCCTGCCGGATTCCGATAGATACGACGCTATGCTAAACGTAGTGGATCGGCTGAGCAAAGAGCGCTATTTCATCCTATGTCGAGCTAAGGATAAGGGAACTACTGCAGAAGAAACGGCGAGAATGTTAATCCAACACGTATAGAAGCACTATAGGCTGCCGGACACTATCACTACGGATAGGGGTCCTTAATTCACCGCCGACGTGTGGAAAGCTATCAACCAAGCTCTCCGAATTTATAGAAAACTCAGCACCGCCGCTTACCCTTAGACCGACGGTCAGTCTAAAGTCGCTAACCGTAAGATAGAACGATACCTACGAACCTTCTGCAGCCATTATCAAGAAGATTGGGTTAAGGTGTTGCCGATGGCCGAATTCTGCGCGAACTTAACACGGTCAGAAGCGACGTCACTGGCGCCGTTCGAGATAACCTACGGTTATCTTCCGAGGCTAAGCTTCTAGCTACCGAGCGACGCCGGCTCGCCGGAGCTTTCCACTACTACTACTACGTCGTCAAAGAGAGTCGCCGCCGCGGCGGCAGAAGCGCTACGATCTCAGATAGAAGAAGCGATCAAAGTGGCGAAAGAAGCAATGGAATCGGCTCAGAAGAAGATAGTAACTCGAGCTAATAAGAAACGGTTACCAACGGAATTCGAGGAAGGCCAAAGGGTATAGCTCAACACGCGGAACCTAAGGCTAAAAGGGAACGCTAAGCTTAACCCCCGCCACGTAGGTCCGTTTACGATAGCGGAAAAGAAGTCGCCGGTAACCTATCGACTCCAGCTACCGAAATCGTTCCAGATCTACGATGTCTTCTATTCGGACCTGTTAAGCTTAGACCTTAAAAACGGCCTGCCGGAACAAGGGTTCGCCGAACCCCTGCCTATCGAGATGGACGGTAAGGAAGAAGAGTGGGAGGTAGAAGATGTAATAGACATAAAAAAGATAAGGGGGTCTATCAAAGCAAGGATCTCGTAGAAGGGGTAGCCGGAAGACTATAAATGGTATCCGGTCGAAAACCTCCAGAATTTGGAGGAGCTGCTAAGAGACTTCTACGTGCGGAACCCGGAAAAGCCGAAACCGGCGTAGCTCTGATATCGACAATGCCGGAAGAAAGAAGAAAGCTACGTCCGCTCCACCGGCGCGGAAGCCGATAAAGACGATCGTGTCGGTCGCCTTTAGGGAGGTCTTCCACGCGGCCACCACCCGTCGGCGGTGCGGCGGAACGCTCGCCGACGCCGTAGCGTGCCAGCGCCGCCTCCCCTGCGATAGTTAAGGGCCTTAGTAGAAGAAAAAGAAGAAGAAGAAACGACGCCGCGGACGGATCTATATAGACCTCCGAGACGGCGCACAGACCAACCAAACCGCAGCTCAGAAGACCGCGGATCAGATCAGATGGCACCAATTACATAAACGCCAAGTGAAGGACTTCAGATGCCGACGATGTAAAAAACGGAAAAAGACGACGAAAAGAAAGTCAGTCGTAATGGAAGACGGAAGAGGTAACATCGGCGTTGGAGGGAATTTTCGAGAAAGAGACGATGAATTATAAAAAAAAAAAAAAAAAAAAAAAAGAGGGAAGGTTTTCGGATGGATAGGGTAACTAAGCGGTCGAGGGCGACCGCTAGTAGGGGAGGGGGGTGGTGTTACGGCAGTAGAAAGGGGTGGGACTAAGTAATAGGGTAGACCCTAGATTTCGGCTCGGCCCTTCCGGGCCGAGCCGGGCCTTGGCACACCACCATCTATCAGACACCACCACCACCACCACATAGGTTCCTTTCCCTCCTTAGTTCGAGATATAGTCTTCAAAAAGGCCGTATTAAATTATATCTGCGTGCCCGGATCACTTTCTCAATATAGCGACGATAAAACTCTCTATCCAGTAGCTTTATTTAGCAAGTCTATAAACGAGGCTAAGCGAAACTACGCTATTTACGACAAAGAGCTATTAGCTATTATCCAGGCTTTCGAGGAGTGAAAACCGGAGCTTATAGCTAGAAAGAGCACGGTCTAGGTCCTTACGGACTATTAGTTACTTACCTACTTTATAAAGATACAGAAGCTATCGCACTGTTAAGCCCGGTAGGCCGCCTACTTATCCGGATTCGACTTCAAGATTACCTATTAACCTGGAGCTTAAAATAGAAAGGCTAATGCGCTAACGAGAAGAGAAGAGAAGACTAGCTATACAAAAGAAGATCCGAATATGTTCCAGAAGGTGTTAACCGAACAGATAGTAGACGCTAAGGTGTTCAAAGAAGTAGGGATCTACGCAATAGAACCGCTAACTGAGGAAGAGACGCTCTACGAGAAAGTAGAGCAGCTTAACCAGCAGCAGAAACTCGGCAGAACAGGCTTAGGGAAGCTAATAGTTCTAGAAGAACTAATTACCGAGGTTATCCAGTTAGTCTATAGTTCTAAGAATGCCGGTTACGCCGGCTCGAAGAAGACAATAGAAGCCGTAAGGACGATCTACTAGTTTCCGCGAATCTTCGAGCGGATCTACCGGTTTATCGCTAATTGTTACGTATACCAAGTCGCGAAGCTACGTTACGGCCTTCCGGCCAGTCTGTTAAAGCTACTTCCGATCCCTAAGAAACCGTAGCAGCACATTACGATAGATTTCGTAACTGGCCTGCCAGATTCTAGTAGATATAATGCTATACTTAACGTAGTAGATCGACTAAGCAAGGAGCGCTACTTTATCCACTACTAAGCGAAGGATAAAGGAACTACTACAGAAGAGACAGCGAGAATGCTAATCTAGCACATATAGAAGCACTATAGCCTGCCGGACAGTATTAATACTACGGATAGGGGTCCTTAATTTACTGCTAATGTATAGAAGGCTATTAACTAAGCTCTCGGAATTCGTAGAAAGCTTAGTACAGCTGCTTACCCTTAAACTAACGGTTAGTCTAAAGTAGCTAACTACGAGATAGAAAAATATCTACGAATCTTCTATAGTTACTATTAAGGAGAGTAGGTTAAGATATTGCCAATAGCAGAATTCTGCGCCAATTTAGCACAGTCGGAAGCTACCTCGCTAGCGCCATTCGAGATAACCTATAGTTATCTTCTAAGAATAAGCTTTTAACCGCTGGACGAACCTGGCCCTTCGGAACCTTCTACTACTACTTTATCGAAGAGAGTCGCTGCCGCTGCGGCAGAAGCTCTCCGATCTTAGATAGAAGAAGCAATTAAGGTAGCGAAAGAGGCAATAGAATCGGCTTAGAAAAAGATAGTAACTCGAGCTAATAGGAAGCAGTCGCTAATAGAATTTAAAGAAGGTTAAAAGGTATAGCTTAACATGCGGAACCTAAGGCTAAAAGGCAACACCAAACTTAACTCCCGCTACGTAGGTCTGTTAAAGATAGTGGAAAAGAGGTCGCTAGTAACTTATCGGCTCTAGCTACCAAAATCGTTCTAGATCTACGACGTCTTTTATTCGGATCTGCTAAGCCTAGACCCAGAAGACAGCCTTCCGGAACAGGGGTTTACTAAACTCCTACTAATCGAGATAGAGAGTAAAGAAGAAGAATAGGAGGTAGAAGATGTAATAGATATAAGAAAGATAAGAGGGTCTATCGAAGCAAGGATCTTATCGAAGGGATAGCCGGAAGACTATAAATAGTATCTAGTCGAGAATCTCCGGAATCCGGTGGAGCTGCTAAAGAAGTTCTATACGCGGAATCCGAAGAAGCCAAAGCCTAAGTAGCTCCGAAGCTAATAGCTCCGGAAGAAGAAAATAAACTGCGTCCGCTCTATTAGTGCAGAAGCTAATAGAAACGATCGCGACGATGCGCTTGTTTAGGGTCTTCGCCTCTGATCTGACTACAGTAGACGCAAGGTCAATACCCGTCTTTGATAACTATATCCAAGGCTGGAGGGTAGAATCTACGTACAAGCAGAGGTGAAGGTATTTGAGTGTGCGCCAAGCCTGGCCCTGCTAAGCCTGCCACCTTCTAGCACCTTCCAGCCTATATCTGTATTACTACCGCCCTCCCCAACTAGCGATTGCCCACAATCGCAATTAGCCAAACCAGGTCGCTCTAAACTAGGTCGCTCCAAACCAGGCCGCAGGTGCCAAAAAACCAGGTCGCAGGGGTCGCAAATTCAGCTTCGCTATCAGCCAATTAGGTCGCTCCAAAACAGGTCGCTTTTAAGGTCGCTTTTAAGCTTCAATTTCTGTGCGTTTTAAGTCTTAATCTCGTGCCTTTTTGAATCTCAATCTCGTGCCTTTTTTGAGTCTTAATCTCGTGCCTTTTTGAGCTTTGATCTCGTGCCTTTTTGCCGTCACTTTGGTGCCTTAATTGGTGCCTTGTTAAGGCTGCAGAATTCTCAGAGGTCGCGGCTGCAGAGGTTGTTGGGGCCGCGGAGGTCGCGGAGGTTGCAGAGGTCGTCTTACAAATACGTGTCGCTTCTCGACGGTCGCTCGCTTCTCGACGGTCGCTCGCTTCTTAAGCTGTCGCTTGCTTCTCGAGCTGTCGCTTTGCCTGTGCTTTGTCTGTATTGTCTGCAGCAGCTGTGCCTGTCTGCAGCAGCTGTGCCTGCTCTGTAGCAGCTGTGCCTAGTGCTCGTGCCTGGGTGCTCGTGCCTGGGTGCTCGTGCCTATATGCCCTGTCTCTGCTTTGCCTGTGCTGTCTGCAGTAGCTGTGCCTGCTCTGTAGCTCTGCCTTGTCTGCAGCTGCTGTGCCTATGTTGTCTATAGCAGCTCTGTATATTGTATGCAGTAGCCCTGTATTGTGCCTTGTGCTCTGCCTTATGCTCTGCCTGCTTGGTGCTCTTGCTCGGTGCTCTTGCTTGGCCTAGGTGCTCTGCAGCTGGTGCTCTGTAGCTAGTTGTCTGTAGCTATGCTTGTCTGTAGCTGCTGTGCCTCTGAACATGCTCCTAAACAGTGTATTGCCTGTAGCAGCCCTGTTTTGTCTGCAGTAGCTGTGCCTTTGTTGTCTGTAGCTGCCTTGTTTTCTGCCTTGTTTGCTGCTGCAAAGGTCGTTAGGGCCGCAGAGGTCGTCGCAGTTAGGGTCGCTAAGGTCGTAGAGGTTTCCTTGCAAACATATGTCGCTTCTCGAGCCGTCGCTTCTCGAGCCGTCGCTTCTCGAGCCGTCGCTTCGCTTCTTAAGCCGTCGCTTCTCGAGCCGTCGCCTCTTATTCTCGACGGTCGCTTCTCGGACGGTCGCTTCTCGGACGCTCGCCTCGCTTCTTAAGCCGTCGCTTCGCAACTCGCTAAGGTCGCAGAGGTTCGCGAAGGTCGTAGAGGTCGCAGAGGTCGTCGGGGTTGTAGAGGTTGCCTTGCAAACACGTGTCGCTTCTCGAGCCGTCGCTTCTTAAGCGGTTGCAGAGGTCTCGGAGGTCGTCGGGGTCGCGGAGGTCGCAGCTGCAGATGTCGTTTGTCGCAGAGGTCGCTTAATTCTAAACACGTACTGCTCCTAAACTGTCGCTTCTTAAGCTGTCGCCTTGCCTAGGCTTTGCCTGTGCTTTGCCTGTGCTTTGCCTGTGCTTTGCCTGTGCTTTGCCTGTGCTGTCTGCAGCAGTGTATTGTCTGCAGCTGTCTGCCTGCAGCTGTACCTAGAGCTGGCTGTGCCTGGCTGTAGCAGCCCTGTATTGCCTACACTGTCTGCAACTGTATTGCCTGCAGCTGTGCCTGTCTGCAGCTATGCCTCTGAACTGTACTGCTTCTAAACCTGAACAGTATGTGTTGTCTGCAGCTGCCTGTTGTCTGCAGATGTGCCTTATGCTCGTACTCGTTGCTCTGCCTGTGTTGTCTGCAGTAGCTCTGTGTTGTCTGTAGCTGTACCTCTGTTGTCTGCAGCAGCTATGCCTATCTGTAGCAGCTGTGCCTTGTGCTCTGCCTTAATTGCTGAACTTCTCGATAGGCCTTGTCCGAATAGAATAGTCTGTTAAAGACCTGGAAAAACGAATGTTGTCGCCCTAGGTCCTGCTAGGTGCACTCTCGTCGTTGTTGTTGCTCTCGCTCCTTGCTCTCGCTCCTCGTCCTTCTCGCTCCTACATCGTCCTTCTTAAGCTTCTCGTTCTTCTCGTCGTTCTCGTCGCTCTCGTTCTCGTTGCTCTCTCGCTCTTATCGCTCTCTCCTATCTTAAAATTTTAAAACTCGTACGATCTGCTCATAGGGGCACTCTCTTCCCTAAAACTCTCTCTTCTTCTCGATAGGGGCACCTCTCTTCCCTAAAACTCTTCTTCTCGATGTCCTCTGTAATAGACCTCTCTCTTTAAAACTCTTCTTCTTGATTAAGGGAGGGGGGGTAGAGTAGTATGCATATGCACAATTAAGTAACCGGATGTAATTCGACGGCCTCCTTTGTACATATACAGTACACACTCTAGATTGGTTGTACGTACGTTAATCGAGTACCCAGATGTAATTTAACGGGCTCTTTCGCGTAGTGCAGGTGTTGTTGGGTTTGAGCCTTGGATATAATGATCTGACTACAGTAGACGCAAGGTCAATACCTGTCTTTAATAACTATATCTAAGGCTGGAGGGTAGAATCTACGTACAAGCGGAGGTGGAGGTATTTAAGTGTGCGCCAAGCCTGGCCCTGCCAAGCCTGCCACCTTCCAGCACCTTCCAGCCTATATCCGTATTAGCCTCTACTACTACTGCCGACCAGCGAAGCCGGTCGGATAATAGCTATAAGGCCGAAGACCCCTACTGCTTTAGCGCGACAGTCGCTAACGCCGCCCTAAACAAGAAAGGCTCGCGGCCGATCGATTTCGTAAAGCGGCGTCAGCGCCGCTAGCTTTGCAGTAACGCTTAAGGCTATATTAGAGAAAAAAAAGAAGAAGAGATAGCAAGCTGCGGACAGATCTATATAGACCTCTGCGGCAGCACATAGGCTAGCTACGCTGCAGCTTCAGATAAGTAAGCGGTCGAGGTCGACTGCTAGTAAGGGAGGGGGGTAGTGTTGCAGCGGCAGAAAGGGGTGGGACTAAGTAATAGGGTAGACCCTTAGAATTTTGGCTCGGCCCTTCTAGACCGAGCCGGGCCTTAGTACGTTACCCCTAAGGCCCTTACCTACCGCTGTATAGATTCCTTTCCTTCTTTAGTTCGAGATATAGTTATTAAAACAGCTAAATTGAACTATATCTGCATGCTTGGATTAATATAATCTGGGCATGCAGATACGATTTAATACAGCCTTTTTAATAACTATATCTCGAACTAAGGAGGGAAAGGAATCTATGTAGTGGTAGGTAAGAGCTTTAGGGGTAGCTTGCGAAGGCCCGGCTCGGTCCAGAAGAGCTAAGCCGAAATTTCGAGGGTCTACTCTATTACTTAGTCCCATCCCTTTGTGCTGCTGCAACACTACCCCCCTCCCTTACTAGCAGTCGACCTCGACCGCTTACTTATCTGTTTCTCTCTTTTTTTTTAATTCCGCCGTTACCTCTTCGCTTTCTTCTATTTCGAAACTATCCCCTTTTTTTATCTTCTTTCTTCTTATATTGTCGCTATTTAACTTCTTTACTTTAGTGTCTATCTAATCGGAAGAGCTATCTAATTGGATCCGGCGGTTACCTAAGCTGCGGCGTGGCCGGTCTGTGCGCCGCTGTAGAGGTCTATATAGATCTATCCGCGGCTCGCTACCTTCTTCTTCTTCTTTCTTGTTACGGCAGTAGAAAGAGGTGGGACAGATTAATGGGGTGGACCCTGAATTTCGGCTCGGCCCTTCCGGGCCGAGCCAGGCCTTGGCACTACCACTACTACGAAAGCCTACTACTACTACTACATAGACTCCTTTCCCTCCTCAGTTCGAGATATAGTTATTAAAAAGGCCGTATTGAATTATATCTGCGTGCCCGGATTATTATATCTCGAACTTACTTACTACACCAAACTCTGCGCTGCGCGAAAGGGCCTGTCGAACTATCCGGACGCTCGAATAATGCACGCGCACACACACACACTAACAACAACAAACCCTAGCACTGCGAGAAAGTTATAGAGAGCTTCTTAGCGGCAGAGAGCGGAGTGACAGGCCGCCGCGGAAAGAGAAAGACTGACAGAGCGAGTAGGCGCTCCAGTGTCATTAATAATAAGATTATTATTAGCGGTTTTACAGCGGAAGAGAGTGCAGAGATTAAGGAACGAATAAGCAAATACAAGAAGATCCACGACTATACGATCGAGGAACTGGAAGACTATATAAACGAGAATGGAATAGGGAAGGTCTACGACGGCATAGACCTTATCGAGATGCTGTTTTACAGAACGCTGGAAGAGAACAGACAACTAAGAGAAGAAACTAAAGCGGTAAGGGCCGAAAAGGAATCGGCAGAGACTATTATCGACGTGTTAGAAAACCAGGCGGCGAATCGACTAGCGCAACTAAAGGCGCTAAAGGATTAGCTAGCTAATACGGAAACAGCGAGGTCGTTGGCGCCGCCACCGCATTAAGAAGAACAAGCAGAGACCGCCTTACCGGCGGCCTACAATCAAGGTAGCACCTTAATAACATTATTGCCGGACCTGCCGGCGTTTAGAGGCGGAGACCCTGAAGACTGGGAAGCGTTTAAGAAGAAGATAAAGAATAAGATAGACCGCGACTACGCCAGAAACAGCGACGGAGATAGATTAGCGTACCTGGAATCGCGATTAGAAGGTAAAGCTTTTTCGCTAGTAGCGGACCTAGAAGAGGTAACTGCCGAGGAAGCGATCAAAGCGCTAGATTAACGCTTCGGAGACCCATTCCGAAAGAAGACAGCCTGTAAGCAGCTGGACAAGATCAATTAGAACTGGCAGACGTTTGAAGAATTCTACGGGCTATTTATAAAACATGCTATTAGGGCCAGAGTAGCAGAAGATAAGCAGCTCTACCTACTAAGGCAGAAGCTGAACCCTAAACTGGCCGCCGCTATAGCGTCTGTAGAAGACGAAGACCTCGAGAGCTTCGTGCACTGAGCGAGGGTTACAGCGAGAAACCTGAGCGCCTACGCGAAATCACGCAAATCGAACCAGAAGCTGTTAATAACGCAGACAACACGACCCCCTGCGCCTTTCCGGAGAGCACCCTAGCAGCTACCTTACTAGTTACAGCGTTCGTCGTTCGTCCCTACCTGTTACGCGTGCAGAAAGCCGGGCTATATCGCTACGAGATGCCAAGCATCGGATAAGCAGAAGCAAGAATATCGAGCAACGAAGCTGCCGCCGCTACCGAGAAAGACTATACAAGCTATAGAGCCGGCTCCAAACGATACTGACAGCGTAGACAGTGGAGTGCCACTGCGAATCCTAGGAAAAGACTAGCTAGAAGGATAGGCCCCCTATCCAGCGTAGAAGACAGGGCACTAACAAGAGCTACGTTACAGAGAGACGAGAGCATTAACAGCTGCAGCGATCTGCTCTTAGCGGCGGTAGAAGTGAACATAGAAACAGCTATTATCCTTCTAATTACTGTCTACCCCCTTAACGGATCGAGCAAACCACTTCAGCTAAGGGCTATTATCGACACGGGGGCCCTTATCGGAGCGGCGATCCACCACCGACTGGTTCGGAAACTGACGAAGGGATACAGCTATCCAGTGGAACTAGCGTCGCCGACGCAGATTTCGGCATATAACGGACAAGACACAGAGAACGTTACGCACTACGTGCTATTAAGAACTACACTAGCTGGTCGAACTACGGAAGCGACGTTCCGGATTATAGATCTCGGACGATTTGACATTATTATAGGGCAGAAATAGATAAAGAACCAAAAGGCAGTCATTGACATAGACGAAGGCACGATAGGATTCAAAACCCTAGGTAGCAGAGCAGGGACTATCGGAACGACCGCCACCGCCGCCGCTGAGCCGAAAGCTACAGAGTCCGCCAAAGAGGCTCCGTCTGATCGTTCCGAACCCCCGGTCACCGTCGGAATAATGAGTTCAGAAGCTATAACGACTCTCGCAAAGTCGCCAGACAATAAGATCTACGCTATCTTAATAAAAGACATCGAAGACTACTGGAAGATAATAGCGGAAGACGAAGTAGATCCGCTAGAGGTGCTGCCAAACGAGCTCTATAGTTACGCTAACGTCTTCTCAAAAGCCGACTCTAACCTATTGCCGCTCTATCGACCGGAATATAACAGCAAGATCCGACTAAAAGAGGGGGCTGCGCTGCTAAGAACCGAGCCCCTAAGACGACTGTCGCCGGCGGAACTGGACTAGGGAGAGGTGTTCGTTCGCGAAAATCTGGCGAAGAAGTTTATTACGCCGAGTTCTGCCGAATATGCATTACCGATTCTTTTTGTAAGGAAGCTAGGGGGTGGTCTGCGACTCTGCGTAGACTATCGAGGCCTTAACGAGGTTACCAAGAGAGACATATACCCGCTGCCGCTAATCGACGAGACTATACAGCGCATAGCAAAGGCTAAGTAGTTCAGCAAGCTGGACATCCGCTAAGCGTTCTATCGACTAAGAAACGAAGAAGGGCAAACAGAAGACCTTACGACATTCGCTACGCGTATAGGCAATTTCAAGTGGCTAGTAATGCCCTTCGGACTTACTAACGCGCCGGCAGTATAGCAACGCTTTATAAACCACACTTTTATAGACATGCTGGAACGGTTCGTGTCCGTCTACTTAGACGACATCCTTATCTACACTAATAAGACGAGAGAACAGCACACGGACTACATTAAGAAGGTGCTAACTAGGCTCTGCGAGGTCGGATTGAACACGGACACGAAGAAGAGCGAGTTCCATTAGACTAAGGTCAAATACCTCGGCCTTATCGTTAGAAGAGAAGGAATCCGGATAGACCCCTTAAAGGTCGCCGCCGTCGCGGAATAGAAACAGCCGAAATCCGGAAACACTACACAAATCAGAGCGTTTCTCGGATTCTGCAGCTACTATCGACAGTTTATTAAGGACTTTAGCAAGATCGCGAGACCCCTAAACGAAGCACTAAAGAAAGAGGCCGCCGGCCTATAGAACGAGAGGTGCACGGAAGCCTTTAACCGGCTAAAAGAAGCAGTGGCCTTAGCGCCGGTTCTGGCACACTTCCGGCCGGAAAAGACGATCTACGTAGAAACGGACGCTTCCGACACAGTAACGGCAGGGGTCCTTTCTTAATACAGAGACAATAAAACCCTTTATCTAGTAGCTTTCTTCAGCAAGTCTATAAATAATGCTGAACGGAACTACGTTATCTATAATAAAGAACTGTTGGCTATTATACAGGCGTTCGAGGAGTGTAAGCCAGAGCTTATAGCTGGAAAGAGCATAGTCCAGGTCCTTACAGACCACCAGTCGCTGACCTACTTTATGAAAACGCAGAAGCTCTTACAACGTTAAGCACAGTAGGCTGCCTACTTATCTGGGTTTGACTTTAAGATTACCTATTAACCCGGAGCTTAAAACGGAAAGGCTAACGCGCTAATGCGAAGAGAAGGGAAGACTAGCCGCGCGAAGGAAGATCCGAACATGTTTCAGAAGGTGCTAACCGAACGGATAGTAGACGCTAAGGTGTTGAAGGAAGCGGGGATCTGCGCAGCAGAACTGCAGACCGAACCGGAACCGACAGAACTGGAGACCGAAAAAGAAACGCTCTACGAAAAGGTGGAGCGGCTTAACCAATAACAGAAACTCGGCAAAACCGGTTTAGGGAGGCTAATGGTTCCGGAAGAACTAATTACAGAGGTTATCCAGCTGGTCTATAGCTCCGTAGATGTGGGTTACGCCGGCTCGAAGAAGACGATAAAAGCCGTAAGGACGATCTACTAGTTTCCGCGGATCTACGAACGGATCCACCGATTTATTGCCAATTGCCACGTGTGCCGAGCCGCGAAGCTACGTTACGGTCTTCCGGCGGGTCTACTAAAGCCACTTCCGATCCCCGAGAAGCCGTAGCAGCACATTATAATGGATTTCGTAACCGGCCTGCCGATTTCAGATAGATACAATGCCACCCTTAACGTAGTAGATAGGCTAAGCAAAGAACGCTACTTTATCTCCTGCCGAGCGAGAGACGAAGGAACTACTGCGGAAGAGACCGCACGGATGTTGATTCAACATGTATAGAAGCACTATAGGCTGCCGGACACTATCACTACGGATAGGGGTCCTCAATTCACAGCCGACGTATAGAAAGCCATTAACCAAGCTCTCGGAATTCGTAGAAAGCTCAGTACAGCCGCTTACCCTTAAACTAACGGTCAGTCTAAGGTGGCTAACCGAGAGATAGAGCGATATCTGCGAACCTTCTGCAGCTATTACTAAGAAGAATAGATCAAGGTGTTGCTAATAGCCGAGTTCTGCGCTAACTCGGCACTGTCCAAAGCCACCTCGCTGGCGCCGTTCGAGATAACGCATAGCTATCTTCCGAGGATAAGCTTTCAGCCGCTGAACAAACCCAGCTCTACAGAACCATCCACCGCTACGTCGTTAAAGAGAGTCGCCGCCGCAGTGGCAGAAGCGCTACGATCTTAGATAGAAGAAGCGACCAAGGTAGCGAAAGACGCGATAGAATTGGCTTAGAAGAAGATAGTAACTCGAGCTAATAGAAAAAGGTTACTACTGGAATTCGAGGAAGACCAAAAGGTATAGCTCAATACGCGAAACCTAAGGCAGAAAGACAAGGAAGCGGCCACCGCTACAGCAAAGGAGCAGAAAGAAAGAAGAAAGAAGCCGAAAAGGGAAGTGGATATGGACAGAATTTGATAGTGCGTACGAGGCTTGGCGTGCACGTAGAATCGAGGGAAATGGATAGAAAAGAACGAAAGACGCGAAGGAAAGATAGATAGACGGAAAAATTGACGTTATTGGATAACGACAATGGAAACCTATAGAAGAGATAAGTAAGCGATCGAGGGCGACCGCTGGTAAGGGAGGGGGTAGTGTTACAGCGGTGGAAAGAGGTGGGACAGATTAATAGGGTGGACCCTGAATTTCGGCTTGGCCCGGAAGGGCCGAGCCGGGCCTTGGCACTACCACCACTACGAAAGCCTACCACCACTACTACATAGACTCCTTTCCCTCCTCAGTTCAAGATATAGTTATCAAAAAGGCCGTATTGAATCATATCTGCGTGCCCAGATCATTTCTCTACTAAAGACCTTACCTACTGTAGGGCCGGCAGCGTCGGCGCTAATTTACGGTGTTGGCAAGCTTCCTGCTAAAGCGGTAGTAGGTAGTGGCCGAGTCGAAGACTCCAGCCAAGCGACTGCTACGATTGTCTTTATTAGCTTCTGTACTAATAGAGCGGACGCGGCTTTTCTTCTTCTTCTAGAATAATTAGCTTCGGAGTCACTTAGGCTTCGGCTTCCTTAGGTTCCGGACATAAAACTCTCTTAGCAGCTTTGCCAAATTCCGGAGGTTCTCGACTAGATACTATTTATAGTCTTCCGGCCACCCCTTCTACAAGATCTTTGCTTTAATAGACCCCCTTATCTTTTTTATGTCTATTACGTCTTCTACCTCCTACTCTTCTTCTTTACCGTCTATCTCGACCGGCAGGGGTTTAGCGAACCCCTGTTCCGGAAGGCCGTCGTTAGGGTCCAAGCTTAGCAGATCCGAATAAAAGACATCGTAGATCTGGAATAACCTCGGTAGCTGGAGCCAATAAGTCACTAGCGACCTCTTTTCTACTATCTTGAACGGACCTACGTAGCAGGGGTTAAGCTTGGCGTTGCCTTTTAGCCTTAGGTTCTGCGTATTAAGCTATACTTTTTGGCATTCTTTGAATTCTATTAGTAACTGCTTTCTATTAGCTCGAGTTACTATCTTCTTCTAAGCCGATTCCATTGCCTCTTTTGCTACCTTAATCGCTTCTTCTATCTGAGATCGGAGCGCTTCTGCCGCCGCGGCGGCGACTCTCTTCGACGAGGTAGCAGTAGATATAGAAGGTTCTAAAGAGCTAGGTTCGTTCGGCGGTTGGAATCTTATTCTCGGAAGATAACTGTAAGTTATCTTAAACGGCGCGAGCGAGGTAGCTTCCGACTGTGCTAAATTGGCGCAGAATTCGGCTATTGGCAACATCTTAATCTACTCTGCTTAATAATAACTGCAGAAGATTCGTATATATTTCTCTATTTCGCAGTTAGCCACTTTAGACTGGCTGTCGGTCTAAGGGTAAGCTGCTGTACTAACCTTTCTGCGAATTCCGAGAGCTTGGTTAACGGCCTTCTATACATTAGCAGTAAATTAAGGACCCCTATCCGTAGTGATAGTGTCCGGCAGACCGTAGTGCTTCTACATATGCTAAATTAGCATTCTCGCCGTTTCTTCTGCAGTAGTTCCTTTATCCTTCGCTTAGTAGGAGATAAAGTAGCACTCTTTGCTTAGTCGATCCACTACGTTGAGCGTAGCATGATATCCATCAGAATCCGGCAGGCCGGTTACGAAATCTATCGTAATGTACTGCTACGGTTTCTTAGGGATCGGAAGTAGTTTTAACAGACCGGCCGGAAGGCTGTAACGTAGCTTCGCAGCTCAGTATACGTAACAGTTAGCGATAAACTAGTGGATCCGCTCGAAGATTCGCGGAAACTAGTAGATCGTTCTTACGGCTTCTATCGTCCTCTTTAAGCCGGCGTAACCAACGTCTTTAGAACTGTGGACCGACTGGATAACCTCTGTAATCAGTTCTTCTGGAACTATTAGCTTCCCTAAGCTGGTTTTGCCGAGCTTTTGCTGCTAGTTAAGCCGTTCTACTTTCCTGTAGAGCGTCTCTTCCTCGGTTGGCGGCTCTATCGTACAGATCCCTACCTCTTTCAACACCTCGGCGTCTATTATCCGTTCGGTCAACACCTTCTGAAACATGTTCGGATCTTCTTTCGCGCAGCTGGTCTTTCCTTCTCTTCTCGTTAGCGTATTAGCCTTTCTATTTTGAGCTCTAGGTCGATAGGTAATCTTGAAGTCGAATCCGGATAAGGAGGCAGCCTACCGGGCCTGGCGACGTAATAGCTTCTGCGTCTTTATAAAGTAGGTAAGCGACTAGTGGTCTGTAAGGACCTGGACTGTGCTCTTTCCAGCTATAAGCTCCGGCTTCTACTCTTCGAACGCCTGTATAATAGCTAACAGTTCTTTATTGTAGATAGCGTAGTTCCGTTCGGCCTTGGTTATAGACTTGCTAAAGAAGGCTACTGGATAGAGGGTCTCGCCGTCGTTAGCATATTAAGAAAGAACTCCTACTGTTACTGTGTCGGAAGCGTCTGTTTCTACATAGATCGTCTTTTCTGGTCGGAAGTGCGCCAGAACCAGCGCTGAGGCCACTACTTCTTTTAGCCGAATAAAAGCTTCTATACACTTCTTATTCTATAGGCTAGCGGCCTCCTTCTTTAACACTTCGTTTAGGGGTCTCGCTATCTTGCTAAAGTCCTTAATAAACTATCGATAGTAGCTGCAGAATCTAAGAAACGCTCTGATTTGTGTAGTGTTTCCGGATTTCGGCTGCTTCTATTCTGCGACAGCGGCGACCTTAGAGGGGTCTATTCGAATTCCCTCTCTTCCGATAATAAGACCGAGATATTTGACTTCGGTCTAATAGAACTCGCTCTTCTTCGTGTCCGCGTTTAATCCGACCTCGCAGAGTCTCTTTAACACCCTCTTAATATAGTCTATATGTTGCTCTCTCGTTCTATTAGTGTAGATAAGAATGTCGTCTAAGTAGATAGACATAAACTGTTCCAGCATGTCTATAAAGGTGTAGTTTATAAAGCGTTGCTACACTGCCGGTGCGTTAGTAAGTCCGAAAGGCATTACTAACTACTTAAAATTGCCTATGCGCGTAGCGAATGTCGTAAGGTCTTCTGTTTGTCCTTCCTCGTTCCTTAATTAGTAGAACGCTTAGCGAATGTCCAGCTTGCTAAACCACTTAGCTTTAGCTACTCGTTGTATAGTCTCGTCGATTAGCGGCAGCGGATACACATCTCTCTTGGTAACCTTATTAAGGCTACAGTAATCTACGCACAGTCGGAGACCACCTCCGGGTTTCCGTACAAAAAGGATCGGCGACGCATACTTAGTAGAGCTCGGCGTTATAAACTTCTTTGCTAGGTTTTCTTAAACAAACACCTCTACTTAGTCCAGCTCTGCTGGCGATAGTCTTCTTAAGGGCTCGGTTCTTAGCAGCGTAGCTCCGTCTCTTAGCCGGATCTTGTTGTTATATTCCAGTCGATAGAGCAGCAAGAGGTTGGAGTCAGCCTTCGAGAACACTTTAGTATAGCTGTAGAGTTCTTTTAGTAACACCTCTAGCGGATCTACTTCTTCTTCCGCTATTATCTTCTAGTAGTCTTCGATGTCCTTTATTAAGATAGCGTAAATCTTATTGTCCGGCGACCTTGCGAGGGTCGTTAAAGCTTCCGAGCTTATTATTCCGATCGTGTCTGGAGGGTTAGACCGATCTATCTGTTGCAGCAGTGGAAAGAGGTAAGACAGATTAATAGGGTAGACCCTGGAATTTCGGCTCGGCCCGGACGGGCCGAGCCGGGCCTTGGCACCACCACTACAAAAGCCCACCACTACCACTACATAGACTCCTTTCCCCCCTCAGTTCGAGATATAGTTATCAAAAAGGCCGTATTGAATCATATCTGCGTGCCCGGATCATTATATCTCGAACTCACTCTCTACACCAACCCCGCGCTGCGCGAAAGGACCCGTCAAACCATCCGGAAACCCGAATAACGTACGCGCACCCACACCAACAACAACCCCCAAGGCACTGTAAGAAGATGGAAGGCTTCTTAGCGGTAGAGGGCGGCGTTACAGGCCGCAGCAGAAAGAGAAAGACTGACAGACCGAGAGATAGGCGTACCAGCATTCTCGACGACGGAACGACCAATAAAGGCCTTACAGAAGAAGAGGTAGATAAAGCGAGAAAGGGCATAGAGGGCTACGCCGAACTGTATAGACGCACGCCGGATAAGATAGGAGAATATCTTACAGAGCACGGAGCTAAGAAAGTGTTTGACATTATTACCTTTATAGAAAAGAGGTTCTATAGGAACGTAGAAGAAAACAGACAGTTAAGGGAGGAAGTAGAGACGGTAAGGGCCGAGAAGGAATTGGCAGAAACTATTATCGACGTATTAGAGAACCAGGCGGCAAATAGGCTAGCGCAACTAAAGGCACTAAAGGACCAACTGGCTGACATAGAAGCAGCGATGTCGTCGCTGCCACTGCATCGAGAAGAACCAGCAGAGACCGCCTTACCGGCGGCCTATAGTTAAGGTAGCACCTCGATAACATTATTGCCGGACCTACCGGCGTTTAGAGGCGGAGACCCTAAAGACTGGGAAGCGTTTAAGAAGAAGATAAAGAATAAGATAGACCGCGACTATGCCGGAAACAGTACCAGAGACAGACTAGCGTACTTGGAATTGCGACTGGAAGGTAAAGCTTTTTCGCTAGTGGCGGACCTAGAAGAGGCGACCGCTAAGGAAGCGATCAGAGCACTAGACCAGCGCTTCGGAGACCCATTCCGAAAGAAGACGGCCTGTAAGCAGCTGGATAAGATCAACCAGAACCGGCAGACGTTCGAGGAGTTCTACAGTTTGTTCAGAAAGTATACGATTAGGGCCCGAGTAGCGGAAGATAAGCAGCTCTACCTATTAAGGCAGAAGCTGAACCCTGAACTGGCCGCAGCTATAGCGTCAGTAGAAGACGAAGACCTCGAGAGTTTCGTGCACAGAGCTAGAGTTACCGCGAGAAACCTAAGCGCTTACGCGAAATTACGCGAATCGCTCCAGAAGTCGTCGCCGTCGGCGCAGACGGTGCGGCCCCCTGCGCCTTTCCGACAAACCCCCTAGCAGTCGTCGTATCCACCGCGTTCGTCGTTCGTCCCTACCTGCTACGCGTGTAGAAAACCCGGCTATATCGCTACGAGATGCCAAGCAACGGCATAGCAGAAGCAAGAGTATCGAGCAACGAAGCAGCCACCACCACTGAGGAAGACTATTTAAGCTATCGAACCGGCTCCGAACGACACTAACAGCGTAGACGGCGGGGTGCAGCTAAGAATCTTAGGAAAAGACCAGCTAGAAGGATAGGCCCCCTATCTAGCGAGGACAACAGGGCATTAACGCGAACCGCGTCGATAAAAGAGAGCATCAATAGCTGCAGCGATCCGCTGTCGGCAGCAGTGGAAGTGAACACGGAAACAGCTATTATCCTTCTAATCACTGTCTACCCCCTTAACGGATCGGGCAAACCACTCCAGTTAAGAGCTTTTATCGACACCGGAGCTCTTATTGGCGCGGCGATCCACTACCAACTGGTCCGGAAGCTGATAAATAGATACGGCTATCCGGTGGAACTAGCGTCGCTGACGCGGATTTCGGCATACAACGGACAAGACACGGAAAGCATTACGCACTACGTGCCGCTAAAGACTACCTTAGCTGGTCGCACTACGAAAGCGACGTTCCGAATTATAGATATCAGAAGATTTGACATTATTATAGGGCAGAAATAGATGAAGAACTAGAAAGCTATTATTAACGTAGACGAAGGCACGATAGGGTTCAAAACCCTAGGCAACGCCACCGCCGCCACCGAGCCGAAAGCCACGGAGTCCGCCAAAGAGGCTCCGTCCGATTGTTCCGAACCCCTGGTCACGGTCGGAATAATAAGTTCGGAAGCTATAACGACCCTCGCGAAGTCGCCGGACACTGAGATCTACGCTATCTTAATAAAAGACATCGAAGACTATCGGAAGATAAAAGCGGAAGAAGAAGTAGATCCACTAGAGGTGCTGCCAAACGAGCTCTATAGTTACGCTAACGTCTTCTTAAAGGCCGACTCCAACCTATTGCTGCTCTATCGACTGGAATATAACAACAAGATCCGACTGAAGGAGGGAGCTACGCTGCCAAGAACCGAGCCCCTAGGAAGACTGTTACCGGCCGAACTAGACTAAGTAGAGGTGTTTGTTTGCGAAAATTTGGCAAAGAAGTTTATTACGCCGAGTTCCGCCGAGTACGCGTTACCGATTCTTTTCGTAAGGAAACTAGGGGGTGGCCTGCGACTCTGCGTAGACTATCGAGGCCTTAATAAGGTCACCAAGAGAGATGTGTATCCGCTACCTCTAATCGATAAAACTATACAACGAGTAGCTAAGGCTAAGTGGTTCAGCAAGCTGGATATTCGCTAAGCATTCTATCGATTAAGGAACGAAGAAGGACAGACGGAAGACCTTACGACATTCGCTACGCGCATAGGCAATTCCAAGTAGTTGGTAATGCCTTTCGGACTTACCAACGCGCCGGCAGTGTGGCAACGCTTTATAAACCACACTTTTATAGACATGCTAGAGCGGTTCGTGTCTATCTACTTAGACGACATCCTTATCTACACCGATAGAACGAGAGAGCAACATACGGACCACATCGAGAGAGTGTTGAAGAGGCTCCGCGAGGTCGGATTGAACGCGGACACAAAGAAGAGCGAGTTCTATTAAACCGAGGTCAAATATCTCGGTCTTATCGTCGGAAGAGATAGAATTCGCATAGACCCCTTAAAGGTCACCGCCATCGCGGAGTGGAAGCAGCCGAAATCCGGAAACACTACGCAAATCAGAGCGTTTCTCGGCTTCTGCAGCTACTATCGACGGTTTATTAAAGACTTCAGCAAGATAGCAAGACCCCTAAATAAGGCATTGAAGAAGGAGGCCGCTAGCCTGTAGGATAAGAGGTGCACGGAAGCGTTTAACCGGCTGAAAGAAGCAGTAGCCTCGGCGCCGGTTCTGGCACACTTCCGGCCAGAAAAGACGATCTACGTAGAAACGGACGCTTCCGACACAGTAACGGCGGGGGTCCTTTCTCAATATAGTGACGACGAAGCCCTCTATCCAGTAGCTTTCTTCAGCAAGTCAATAAGCGAAGCTAAGCGGAACTACGCTATCTACAATAAGGAGCTGCTAGCGATTATTCAGGCTTTCGAGGAGTGGAAACCGGAGCTTATAGCTGGAAAGAGCACGGTCCAGGTCCTTACGGACCACCAGTCGCTGACCTACTTTATAAAGACACAGAAGCTCTTACGACGTTAAGCACGGTGGACTGCCTACTTATTAGGATTCGACTTTAAGATCACCTATCGACTAGGGGCTCAAAACGGAAAGGCGGACGCGCTAACGCGAAGAGAAGGAAAAACAAGCCGCGCGAAAGAACATCCTAACATGTTCCAGAAAGTGCTGACCGAGCGAATAGTAGACGCAGAGGTGCTGAAAGAGGTAGGGGTCTGCGCAGTGGAACCGGCCCCTAAGGAAGAGGCTCTCTACGAAAAGGTAAAGCAGCTTAACCAGCAACAGAAACTCGGCAAGACCGGCTCAGAAAAGCTAATAGTTCCAGAAGAACTAATTACGGAGGTTATCCAGCTGGTCTATAGCTCTATAGACGTTGGTTACGCCGGCTTAAAGAAGACGATAGAAGCTATAAGGACGGTCTACTAGTTTCTGCGGATCTACGAACGGATCTATCGATTTATCGCCAATTGCCACGTATGCAGAGCCGCGAAGCCACGTTACAGTCTTCCGGCCGGTCTACTAAAGCCGCTTCCGATCCCCGAGAAGCCGTAGCAGCACATTACGATGGATTTCGTGACCGGCCTGCCGAATTCGGATAGATATAACGCTACGCTAAACGTAGTAGATAGGCTGAGCAAAGAACGACACTTCATCCCCTGCCGAGCGAGAGACGAAGGAACCACTGCAGAAGAGACCGCACGGATGCTGATTCAACACGTATAGAAGCACTATAGCCTAACGGACACTATTACTACGGATAGGGGTCCTTAATTCACCGCCGACGTATAGAAAGCTATTAACCAAGCTCTCGGAATTTATAGAAAGCTCAGCACCGCCGCTTACCCTTAAACTGACAGTCAGTCTAAAGTGGCTAATCGCGAGATAGAGCGATATCTGCGAACCTTCTGCGGCCACTATTAAGAAGAATAGGTTAAGGTATTGCCGATAGCCGAGTTCTGCGCTAACTCGGCACCGTCTAAGGCCACCTCGCTGGCGCCGTTTAAGATAACGCACAGCTATCTTCTAAGGATAAGCTTTCAGCCGCCAAACGAACCCAGCTCCGCGGAACTATCCACCGCTACGTCGTCGAAGAGGGTCGCCGCCGCGGCGGCAGAAGCGCTACGATCTCAGATAGAAGAAGCGATCAAAGTAGCGAAAGAAGCAATGGAATCAGCTCAAAGGAAGATAGTAACTCGAGCTAATAAGAAATAGTCACTAACGGAATTCGAGGAAGGCCAAAGGGTATAGCTTAACACGAAGAACCTAAGGCTGAAAGGCAACGCCAAGCTGAATCCACGCTACGTGGGTCCGTTCAAGATAGTAGAAAAGAGATCGCCGGTAACTTATCGGCTTTAGCTGCCAAAGGCGTTCCGGATCTACGACGTTTTCCATTCAGATCTGCTAAGCCTGGACCCTAAGGACGGCCTTCCGGAACAGGGGTTCGCCGAACCCCCGCCAATCGAAATGGACGGTAAGGAAGAAGAGTGGGAGGTGGAAGATGTAATGGACGTAAAAAAGATAAGGGGATCTATTAAAGCGAGAATCTTGTAGAAGGGGTGGCCGGAAGACTATAAATAGTATCCGGTCGAAAACCTTCGGAATTCGGCGGAGCTGCTAAGAGAGTTCTACGCGCGGAACCCGGAAAAGCCAAAACCAGCGTAGCTCTGATGCCAGCAATAGAGATATGTCCGCTCTACCGGCGCGGAAGCCGATAAAAACGATTGTGCTTCAGGAAGTGATTGCTTCAGGCACCACTGCGTCGGCCGGCGGCGCCACCGACCGCGTAGTAGGTAAAGGCTTTAGTAGAAGAGAAAAAGAAGAAGAAAAACGGCGCCGCGGAAAGATCTATATAGACCTCCGAGACGACGTACAGACCAGTTACGCCGCAGCTCAGATAACCCACGGCTCAGATTAGATAGCACGGATCAGGCGCGCCGATCACATAAACGCCAAGTAAAGGACCTTAGACGCCGATAACGTAAGAAATTCAAGACCCGATAGAAGACGGAAGAAGTAACATTACTGTCGGAGGGGATTTTCGAGAAGGAGACGATAAATCAAAAAAAAAAAAAAAAGTAGAGACTTTCGGATAGATGGGGTGACTAAGCGGTCGAGGGCGACCGCTAGTAAGGGAGGGGGGTAGTGTTGCGGCGGTGGAAAGAGGTGGGACAGATTAATAGGGTGGACCCTAGAATTTCGGCTCGGCCCGTCCGGGCCGAGCCGGGCCTTGGCACCACCACTACGAAAGCCCACCACCACCACCACATAGACTCCTTTCCCCCCTCAGTTCGAGATATAGTTATCAAAAAGGCCGTATTGAATCATATCTGCGTGCCCGGATCACTATCGGACCTGCTTCTATAGTCGTTGCGTTCGGTTCTGTAGCGACTGCAGTGACTGATTTGACAGCAGCGACGCCACTCTGCAGGGTTTTGAATCTAAGTATGCCTTTACCTACGTTAATAACTGCTTTCTAGTTCTTTATCTATTTCTGTCCTATAATAATGTCAAACCTTCCAATATCTATAATTCGGAACGTCGCTTCTGTGGTTCGACCTGCCAAGGTAGTCTTTAATAGTACGTAGTGCGTAACACTCTCAGTGTCTTGTCCGTTATATGCTGAGATTCGCGTCGGCGAGGCTAATTCTGTTGCAGCAGCAGAAAGGGGTAGGACTAAGTAACAGGGTAGACCCTCGGAATTTTGGCTCGGCCCTTCCGGACCGAGCCGGGCCTTGGCAAGCTACCCCCTAAAGGTCTCGTCTACTACTACATAGATTCCTTTCCCTCCTTAGTTCGAGATATAGTTATCAAAAAGGCCGTATTGAATCATATCTGCGTACCCGGATTATTATATCTCGAACTTACTCCCTACATACTACCGCGCTGCGCAAAAGGGACCGTTAAACTATCCGGACCCCCGAATAACGCACGCGCACTACACAAACCAAACCCCAGCACCGTAAGAAAGCTATAGAGAGCTTCTTAGCGGTAGAGAGCGGCGTTACAGGCTGAAGCAGAAGCAGAAGAGAAAAGAGTAACAGAGCGAGCAGGCGCTCCAGTGTTATCGATAATAAGTTCATTATCAGAGGTTTTACAGCAGAAGAGACCGCAGAGATTAAGGAATAAATAAGCGAATACAAGAAAATCCACGACTGTACGCTCGAGGAACTTAAGGATTACATAAACGAGAACGGAGTAGGGAAGGTCTACAACAGCATAGACCTTATTAAGAAGCTGTTTTACAGAACCCTGGAAGAAAAGAGACAGTTAAGAGAGGAAATAGAGACGGTAAGGGCCGAGAAGGAATCGGCCGAGACTATTATAGATGTGCTGGAAAACCAAGCGGCGAACCGACTGGCACAACTAAAGGAGATAAAGACTTAGCTAGCTGAGATAGAGAGAGCGATGTCGCTGCCACCGCATCGAGAAGAACCAGCAGAGACCGCTTTACTGGCGGCCTACAGTTAAGGTAGCACCTTAACAACATTACTGCCGGACCTACCAGCGTTCAGAGGCGGATAATCCGGGCACGCAGATATAATTCAATACGGCCTTTTTGATAACTATATCTCGAACTAAGGAGGGAAAGGAATCTATATAGTAGTGGACGAGATCTTTAGAGAGTGGCGTGCTAAGGCCCGGCTCGGTCTGGAAGGGCTAAGCCGAAATTCCGAGGGTCTACCCTATTACTTAGTCCCACCCCTTTCCACCGACGCAACACTACTCCCCTTCCTTATTAGCAGTCGCCCTCGACCGCTTACTTATCCGTTCCTCCTCTCTTTTTTTTTATATAATTTATATCGTTACTATCTAAAGTCTTTACTTGGCGTCTATCTAATCCGTTCTATCTGATCCGAGCCAGCGGTCACCCGAGCTGCGGCGTAACCGGTCCGTGCACCCTCGTATAGATCTATATAGATCTATCTGCAGTTCCCTATCTTCTTCTTCTTCTTTCTCTACTAAGGCCCTTACCCAATGCAGGGCTTGCAGCGTCGGCGCCGATTTACAGCGTCGACAAGCTTCCTGCCGATGCGAAGATAGGTAGTAGCCGATCTAAAGACTCTAGCGAAGCGACCGTTACGATCGTTTTCTTTATCTTAGATAGAAGAAGCGACCAAGGTAGCGAAAGAGGCGATAGAATCGGCTTAGAAGAAGATAGTAACTCGAGCTAATAGAAAAAGGTCACTACTGGAATTCGAGGAAGGCCAAAAGGTATAGCTTAACACGCGAAACCTAAGGCTAAAAGGCAACGCCAAGCTTAATCTACGCTACGTAGGTCCGTTTAAGATAATAGAAAAGAGGTCGCCGGTGACCTATCGGCTCCAGCTACCAAAATCGTTCCGGATCTACGATGTCTTCTATTCGGACCTGTTAGGCTTGGACCCTAAAGACGGCCTGCCGGAACAGGGGTTCGCCGAGCCCCCGCCGGTCGAGATAGACGGTAAGGAAGAAGAGTAGGAGGTAGAAGACGTAATGGACGTAAAGAAGATAAGGGGGTCCATTAAAGCGAAGATCTCGTAGAAGGGGTAGCTGGAAGACTACGAATAGTATCCGATCGAAAACCTGCGGAATTCGGTGGAGCTGCTAGAAGAATTCTACATACGAAACCCGAAGAAGCCAAAGCCTAAGTGGCTCGGAAGCTAAGAGTTTAAGAAGAAGAAAGCCGCGTCCGCTCTATCGGCGCAGAGGCTAAAGAAAACAATCGTAGCAGTCGCCTTAGGGAGGTCTTCGACGCAGCCACTACCTACCGCCAGGTCCGCAGGCAGCTCGCCGACGCCGTAGCGTGCCAGCACCGCCGACCCTGTAGTGGGTAAAGGCTTTGGTAGAAGAGAAAAAGAAAAAGAAAAACGACGCCGCGGACGGATCTATATAGACCTCCGAGGCGACGCACAGGCCAGCCATGCCGCAGCTCAGATGACCTACAGTTCAGATCAGATAGCACGGATTAGGCGCACGGATCAGATAGACAACGAAACAAGTAACGTCAAAAACAGCGAAATCAGCGACTGAAATCTGCGGAAAGGAACGAAAAGAAGACAGGAAGACTAGGCAAAACCTAAGGCAGAAAGACGAGGAAGCGGCCACCGCTGCAGCAAAGGAGCAGAAAGAAAGAAGAAAGAAGCCAAAAAGGGAAGTGGATATAGACAGAATTTGATGGTGCGTACGAGGCTTGGCGCGCACGTAGAATTGAGGGAAATAGATAGAAAAGAACGAAAGATACGAAGGAAAGATAGATAGACGGAAAAATTGACGTTATTAGATAACGACAATAGAAACCTATAGAAGAGATAAGTAAGCGATCGAGGGCGACCGCTAGTAAGGGAGGGGGGTAGTATTACGGCAGTGGAAAGAGGTGGGACAGATTGATAGGGTGGACCCTGAATTTCGGCTCGGCCCTTCCGGGCCGAGCCGGGCCTTGGCACTACCACTACTACGAAAGCCCACTACCACCACTATATAGACTCCTTTCCCTCCTCAGTTCGAGATATAGTTATTAAAAAGGCCATATTGAATCATATCTGCGTGCCTGGATCATCCGTTGTATGCCGAGATCCGTGTCGGCGATGCTAGCTCCACTGGATAGCTGTATCCTTTTATTAGCTTTTGAACCAATCGATAGTGGATCGCCGCTCCGATAAGGGCCCCTATGTCGATAAAAGCTCTTAGCTAAAGTAGTTTGCTCGAGCTATCGCTACAGATCTTAGCATACAACGGACAAGACACAGAGAGTGTTACGCACTATATGCTATTAAAGACTACCTTAGCAGGTCGCACTACAGAGGCGATGTTCCGAATTATAGATATCGGAAGGTTTGACATTATTATAGAACAGAAATAGATAAAGAACCAGAAAGCCGTTATTAACGTAGGTAAAGGCACCCTTAGATTCAAAAACCAGCACGACGGAGTCGCCGCCAAACCGGCTACCGTCGTTACAGTGGAACCGAACGCTACGACTATTGAAGCAGTTCTGAAGGATCGGCCCGAACCTTAAGACACGATCGGAATAATGAGTTCAGAAGCTCTAACGACCCTCGCGAGGTCGTTAGACAACGAGATTTACACTATCTTAATAAAAGACATCGAAGACCACTAGAAGATAATGGCAGAAGAAGAGGTAGACCCGATAGAGGTGTTACCGGAAGAACTCTATAGTTACACTAATGTGTTCTCGAAAGCAGACTCCAACCTACTGCCGCTCCACCGACCGGAATATAACAACAAGATCAGGCTAAAAGAAGGAGCCGTACTGCCGAGAACCGAGCCCCTAAGACGCTTATCTCTAGCCGAGCTGGACTAGGTAGAAGTGTTTGTTTAAGAGAATCTGGCGAAGAAGTTTATTACGCCAAGCTCTATAGAATATATGTTACCGATTCTTTTCGTACAGAAACCCGGAGGTAGCCTCTGCCTATACGTAGACTACCGAGGCCTTAATAAGGTTACTAAGAGAGATATATATCCGCTGCTGCTAATAGACAAGACTATATAACGAGTAGCTAAGGCTAAGTAGTTCAGTAAGCTGGATATTCGCCAAGCGTTCCACCGGTTAAGGAACGAAGAAGGACAGACGGAAGACCTTACGACATTCGCTACGCGCATAAGCAACTTCAAGTAGCTAGTAATGCCTTTCGGACTTACCAACGCGCTAGCAGTGTAGCAACGCTTTATAAACCATACATTTATAGATATGCTAGAACGTTTCGTGTCTATCTACTTAGACGATATTCTTATCTACACTAAGGGAACGAGAGAACAACATACAGACTACATCGAGAGGGTGTTAAAGAGACTCTGCGAGGTCGGATTGAACGCGGACACGAAGAAGAGCGAGTTCTATCAGACCGAAGTTAAATACCTTAGTCTTATCGTTAGAAGAGAAGGAATTTAGATAGACCTGTTAAAAGTGGCCGCCGTTGCAGAATAGAAGCAACCGACATCCGGAAACACTACGCAAATCAGAGCGTTTCTCGGATTCTGCAGCTACTATCGACGGTTCATTAAGGATTTCAGCAAGATAGCGAGACTACTGAATAAGGCGTTAAAGAAGGAGGCCGCCGGCCTATAGAATAAGAAGTGCACAGAAGCCTTTAATTGGCTAAAAGAGGCAGTGGCATCGGCGCCAGTGCTAGCGCACTTCCGACCGGAAAAGACGATCTACGTAGAAACGGACGCTTCCGACACAGTAACGGCAGGGGTCCTTTCTCAATATGCTAACGATAAAGAAACTCTCTATCCGGTAGCTTTCTTTAGCAAGTCTATAAATAACGCTAAACGGAACTACGCTATCTATAATAAAGAACTGCTGGCCATTATTCAGGCCTTCGAAGAGTGGAAACCGGAGCTTATAGCTGGACAGAGCACGATCCAGGTCCTTACGGACCACCAGTTACTAACCTACTTTATAAAGACGCAGAAGCTGTTACAGCGCCAAGCCCGGTAGGCTGCCTACTTATCCGGATTCGATTTTAAGATTACCTATTGACTAGGAGCTCAAAATAGAAAGGCAGACGCGTTGACGAGAAGAGAAGGGAAGACCAGCTGCGCGAAAGAAGATCCGAACATGTTTTAGAAGGTGCTAACGGAACGAATAGTAGACGCCGAGGTATTAAAAGAGGTAGTGATCTGTGTAATAGAGCCACCGATTGAAAAAGAGACGCTGTACGAGAAAGTAGAACGGCTTAATTAGCAGCAGAGGCTTGGCAAAATGGGCTTTGGGAAAATGATCGTTCTAGAAGAACTAATTACAGAGGTTATCCAGCTAATCTATAGCTCTAAGGATGTT
Organism: Pseudocercospora ulei; assembly: GCA_016165855.1. Taxonomy (NCBI): domain Eukaryota; kingdom Fungi; phylum Ascomycota; class Dothideomycetes; order Mycosphaerellales; family Mycosphaerellaceae; genus Pseudocercospora; species Pseudocercospora ulei. The sequence goes on along the minus strand of JACWNB010000019.1, from coordinate 414,054 downwards.
GGTTACGCAGGATCGAAGAAGACGATAGAAGCAATAAGGACGACCTACTGGTTTCCGCGAATCTTCGAGCGGATACATTGGTTTATTACTAACTGTTACGTATGCCGAGCAGCGAAGCTACGTTACGGCCTTCCGGCCGGCCTGCTGAAGCCCCTTCCGATCCCCGAAAAACTATAGCAGCACATTACGATAGATTTCGTAACCGGCCTGCCGGATTCCAATAGATACGATGCTATGCTTAATGTAGTGGATCGACTAAGCAAGGAACGCTATTTTATCCCCTGCCAAGCTAAGGATAAAAGAACTACTGCGGAAGAAACAGCGAAAATGTTGATCCAGTACGTATAGAAGCACTATAGGCTGCTGGACACTATTACTACGGATAGGGGCCCTTAATCCACCGCCGATATATAGAAAGCCATCAACCAAGCCCTCGGAATTCGTGGAAAGCTTAGCACGGCCGCTTACCCTTAGACCGACGGCCAGTCTAAAGTAGCTAATCGCAAGATAGAAAAATACCTAAGAATCTTCTGCGGCTATTATTAAGAAGGATAGGTTAAGGTATTGCTAATAGCAGAATTCTGCGCCAATTCAGCACAGTCGGAAGCCACCTTACTAGCGCCGTTCGAGATAACATACGGTTATCTTCTAAGGATAAGCTTTCAACTACCGAACGAACCCAGCTCTCTAGAACCTTCTACTACCACTTCGTCGAAGAGAATTGCTGCGGCGGCGGCAGAAGCGCTATAATCTCAGATAGAAGAAGCGATTAAGGTAGCGAAAGAAGCGATAGAATCAGCTTAGAAGAAGATAGTAACTCGAGCTAATAGGAAGAGGTTACTAATAGAATTCGAGGAAGGCCAAAAGGTATAGCTTAACACGCGGAACCTAAGGCTGAAAGGCAACGCGAAGCTCAACTCTCGTTACGTAGGTCCGTTCAAGATAATAGAAAAGAGGTCGCTAGTAACCTACTAGCTCCAGCTGCCAAAACCGTTCTGGATCTACAATGTCTTTTATTCGGACCTGCTAAGCCTAAACCCTAAAGATAGTCTTCCGGATTAGGGGTTCGCCGAACCCCCGTCGATCGAAATAGACAGCAAAGAAGAAGAATAGGAGGTGGAAGACGTAATTGATATAAGAAAACAAAGAGGATCTATCGAAGCGAGGATCTTATAGAAAGGATAGCCGGAAGACTATAAATAGTATCCGGTCGAAAACCTCCGGAATTCAGCGGAGGTACTAAGAGAGTTTTACGTTCGAAACCCGAAGAAGCCGAGGCCTGTATAGCTCGAAAGCTAATAAAGAAGAAGGATATCCACGTCCGCTCTATCGACGTAGAAGCCGATAGAAACGATCGTAGAATTCACTAGCCGGTGTATTGGGCCTTACCACTACTACCGCTAGCCAGGACCAGCGGATAGAGGCAGTAAGGCCGAGAACGGCGCCACTGCGTCGGTACGCTTAGTAACGGTCTTTGCGCTCTGTTACTATTATCCGCCAGCTTAGCGGAAAGGATAGTAACAAAGAACAAAGCAGCCGCTAACAAAGCGGTCTCGCAGTAGCGCTAAAGGCCTTAGTAGAGGAAGAAGAGGAAGAAGATAAGGAGCCGCAGATAGATCTATATAGACCTATGCAGCGGCGCACGGACCAGTTACGCCGCAGCTCTAGTAACTACTAGCTCCGATCAGATAGCTCGGATCAGATAGAACGGATTAGATAGGCGCTAAGTAAAGACGTCAGATAGTAACGATGTAAATCAAAAAAAAAAGAAGAAGGAACAGATAAGTAAGCGGTCGAGGGCGACTGCTAATAAGGGAGGGGGGTGGTGTTACGGCGGCAGAAAGGGGTGGGACTAAGTAACAGGGTAGACCCTCAGAATTTTGGCTCGGCCCTTCCGGACCGAGCCGGGCCTTGGCACGCCACTCCCCAAAGGTCTCGTCCACCACTACATAGATTCCTTTCCCTCCTCAGTTCGAGATATAGTTATTAAAAAGGCCGTATTGAATTATATCTGCGTGCCCGGATCAAATTCTACTAGGTAACTATACCCTTTTATTAGTTTCTAAATTAATCGATAGTGGACTGCTGTGCTAATAAGGGCTCCTGTGTCGATAAAAGCCTTTAATTGGAGTAGTTAGTGCGAGCCTTCGAGGGGGTGGACCGTAATCAGAAGGATAATAGCGGTTTCCGTATTTACTTCTACAGCCGCTAAGAGCAGATCGCTATAACTGTTAATGCTTCTATCTTCCAGTAGCGCGGATCGCTCTAGTGCCCTATTGTCTATACTGGATAGGGGGCCTATCTGTCCAGCTAGTCTTTCCCTAAGATCCTTAGTAGCACTCTACTGTCTACACTGTTAGTGTCGTTCGGAGCCGGCTCGATAGCTTGGATAGTCTTTCTTAGTAGCTGCAGCTTTGCGGTACAATATTCCTGCTTCTGTCGATCCGTCGCTTAGTATCTCGTAGCAATGTAGCCAGGCTTTCTACACGCGTAGCAGGTAGGGACGAACGACGAACGCGGCAAATAAGATAGCTACTAAGGTGCTCTTCGGAAAGGTGCATAGGGTCGTGTTGTTAGCGTCGTCGATGTTACAGCAGCAGAAAGGGGTAGGACTAAGTAATAGGGTAGACCCTTGGAATTTCGGCTCGGCCCTTCCAGGCCGAGCCGGGCCTTGGCATCACTACCATTACGAAAGCCCACTACCACCACTACATAGATTCCTTTCCCCCTCAGTTCGAGATATAGTCTTCAAAAAGGCCGTATTGAATTATATCTGCGTGCCCGGATTATTATATCTCGAACTCTCTTACTATACCAAACCCCGCGCTGCGTAAAAGGGCCCGTCGAACTATCCGGACGCTCGAATAACGCACGCGCACACACGCACACCAACAACAACAAAACCCAGCACTGTAAGAAAGCTATAGAGAGTGATCTGACTGCAGTAGACTCTAGGTCAATACCCGTCTTTGATAACTATATCCAAGGCTGGAGAGGGAAGAATCTACGTACAAGCGGAGGTAGAGGTATTTGAGTGTGCGCCAAGCCTGGCCCTGCCAAGCCTGCCACCTTCCAGTACCTTCCAGCCTACATCCGTATCACTACCGCCCTCCCCAACCAGCGATTGCCCTCAATCGCAATCAATCTATCAATCGCAATCAGCCAATCAGGTTGCTCCAAAACAGGTCGCTTTTGAGGTTGCTTTTGAGGTCGCTTTTGAGCTTCAATTTCCGTGCGTTTTGAGCCTCAATCTCGTGCCTTTTTGCCGTCACTTTGGTGCCTTAATTGGTGCCTTGTTTGCTGCCTTAGTCGCGGAGTTCTCGGAGGTTGCAGAGGTCGCGGAGGTCGTCGAGGTGGTCGAGGCTGCGGAGGTCGCAGAGGTCGCAGAGCTCGCAGAGGTCGCAGCCTACGTATGTCGCTTCTCGACGGTCGCTCGCTTGTCGACGGTCGCTCGCCTCTCAGACCGTCGCTCGCTTCTTAAGCCGTCGCTCGCTTCTCAAGCTGTCGCTCGCTTCTCAAGCCGTCTCGAGCCGTCGCTTCTCGTTCTCGACGGTCGCTTCTCGAGCCGTTGCTTCGCGACAGTCGCTTCTCGTTCTCGACAGTCGCAGAGGTCTCGGAGGTCGCGGAGGTTGTTGGGGGCGCAGAGGTCGTTAGGGGCGCAGAGGCTTCCAGAGGTCGCAGAGGTCGCAGCCTATGTATATCGCTTCTCGACGGTCGCTTCTCGGACGGTCGCTTGCTTCTCGGACGGTCGCTCGCTTCTCGACCGTCGCGTTGCCTGTGCTTTGCCTGTGCTTTGTCTAGTGCTCTGCCTGGTTGTCTGCAGCTGTGCCTCTGTTGTCTGTGTTGTCTGCAGCAGCTGTGCCTGTCTGCAGCTATGCCTCTGAACTGTGCTGCCTCTGAACTGTGCTGCTAAACAGTGTGTTGCCTGCAGCAGCTGTATGTTGTCTCTGTATTGTCTGCAGCTCCTGCTCTGCCTAGGTGCTCTGTACCGCTGGTGCTTGGGCTCGCTAGTGCTTGGGCTCGCTGGTGCTTCTCGTACTGAACGTGTCGCTTGTCTTGTCGCTAAGCCAATTGCCGTATGTCTCGATTGCTGAATGTACTGCCGAATAGAATGGTCTGTCAAAGACCCGAAAAAACGAATGTCGTCGCCCTAGGTCCTGCTAGGTGCGCTCTCGTCGTCGTCGCTCCGTCGTCGTCGCTCTCGCTCCTACATCGTCCTTCTCGTCGCTCTCGTCGCTCTCTCGCTCTTCTTCCAAACTCTCTCTTCTTCTCGATAGGGGCACTTCTCTTCCCTAAAACTCTTCTTCTTCTCGATAGGGGCACTTCTCTTCCCTAAAACTCTCTCTCTTTAAAACTCTCTCTTCTCGATCGGGGGAGGGATAGAGTAGTATGCACATGTACAATTAAGTAACCGGATGTAATTCGACGGCCTCCTTTGTACGTATACAGTACACACTCTGGGTTGGTTGCACGTACGTTAATCGAGTACCCGGATGTAATTCAACGGGCTCTTTCGCGTAGTGCGGGTGTTGTTGAAGTGAGCCTTGGATATAATGATCTGACTGCAGTAGACTCTAGGTCAATACCCGTCTTTGATAACTATATCCAAGGCTGGAGAGGGAAGAATCTACATACAAGCGGAGGTAGAGGTATTTGAGTGTGCGCCAAGCCTGGCCCTGCCAAGCCTGCCACCTTCCAGTACCTTCCAGCCTACATCCGTATCAGAGAGCTTCTTAGCGGCAGAAAGCGGCGTTATAGGCCGCAGTAGAAAGAGAAAGACTAACAGACCGAGAGATAGGCGTACCAGCATCCTCGACGACGGAACGACCAATAAAGGCCTTACGGAAAAAGAGGTAGATAAAGCGAGAAAGGGCATAGAGGGCTATGCCGAACTATACGTATGCACGCTGGACGAGATAGAAGAATATCTTACAGAACACGGGGCAGAGAAGGTGTTCGATATTATTACCTTTGTCGAAAAGAAATTCTATAGGAACATAGAAGAAAACAGACAGCTAAGGGAGGAAATAGAGACAGTAAGGGCCGAGAAGGAGTCGGCCGAGACTATTATCAACGTGTTAGAAAACCAAGCGGCGAACCGACTAGCGCAACTAAAGGCGCTAAAGGATTAGCTAGCTAATACGGAAACAGCGAGGTTGTCGGCGCCGCTACCGCGTTGAGAAGAACAAGCAGAGACCGCCTTACCGGCGGCCTACAGTTAAGGTAGCACTACGATAACGCTACTACCGGACCTACCGGCTTTTGGTAGCGGAGACCCTAAAGCGTTGGAGGCGTTCAAGAAGAAGATCAAGAATAAGATAAGCCGCGATCACGCAGCAAGCAGTAGAGAAGATAGACTGGCCTATTTAGAGTCGAGACTAGAAGGAGAAGCGTTCTCGTTAGTGTCGGACCTAGAAGAGGTAACCGCTAACAAAGCAATCAAAGCGCTGGACCAGCGATTCGGAGACCCCTTTCGAAAGAAGACTGCCTACGAGCAACTAGACAAGATCAGTTAGAATCGGCTGACATTTAAAGAATTTTACAGGCTGTTCAGGAAATATACTATTAGAGTGAGAGTAGCTAAGGATAAGCAGCTACACTTACTAAGACAGAAACTGAGCCCTGAGCTCGCTGCGGCTATAGCGTCGGTAGAAGACGAAGACCTTCAGAGCTTCGTGCACTAGGCGAGAGTAACAGCAAGAAACCTAAACGCGTACAGAAAACCGACGACACGCGAACCGATTCAGAAGCCATTGCCGTCGGCGCAGACAGTCAGAGCCTCTACGCCTTTCCGACGAACCCCCCAGCAGTCGTCGTACTTACTACGATCGGCGTTCGTCCCTACCTGTTTCGCGTGCAGAAAACCTAGCTATATCGCTACGAGATGCCAAGCAACGGCCTAGCAGAAGCAGGAGTATTGCGCTATAAAGCAGCCGCAGCCGCAGCTACCGAGAAAGACTATTTAAGCTATCGAACCGGCGCCGAACGATACTGACAGTATAGACAGGGGAGTGCAATTAAGGATTACAGGAAAAGACTAGCTGGACGGATAGACTCCCTATCTAGTGTAAAAAACAGGGCATCCCTGCGAAAGGCACTAACGGAACGAGAGAGCATCAACAGTTGTAACGATCCACTGTCGGCGACGGTGGAAGCGAATACGGAAACGGCGATTATCCTTCCTATTACGATCTACCCTGTTGGGAAATCGCGCTAACCCCTCTAGTTGAAAGCTTTTATCGACACTAGAGCTCTTATCGGCGCGGCGATCTACTACCGACTGGTTCAGAGACTAACGAAGGGATACGGCTATCCAGTGGAAATGGCGTCGCCGACGCGGATTTCGGCGTACAACAGACAAAACACAGAGAGTGTTACGCACTATGTGCCATTAAGGACCACCTTAGCAGGTCGCACTACGGAAGCGACGTTCCGAATTATAGATATCGGAAGGTTTGACATTATTATAGGGCAGAAATAGATAAAGAACCAGGGAGCGATTATTGACGTAGGAGAAGGCACACTCGGATTCAGAAAACCGATTAGCGGCTCAGCCGCCGTCAAATCAGTTACCAAATCGGTTACAGTGGCCAATGCCAAACCGAACGTTACGACGATCAAAGCGGCTCCGATGGATCGGTCCGAACCCCCGATCACCGTCAGAATAATAAGTTCAGAAGCTAAAACGACCCTCGCGAAGTCGCCGGACAATAAGATCTACGCTATCTCTATAAAAGATATCGAAGACTACCGGAAGATAATGGCGGAAGAAGAAGTGGATCTACTAGAGGTGCTGCTGAACGAGCTCTATAGTTACGCTAACGTCTTCTCAAAAGCCGACTCCAACCTATTGCCGCTCTATCGACCGGAATATAACAACAAGATCCGACTAAAAGAGGGGGCTACGCTGCCAAGAACTGAGCCCCTAAGACGACTGTCGCCGGCAGAACTGGACTAGGTAGAGGTGTTTGTTCGCGAAAATCTGGCGAAGAAGTTTATTACGCCAAGTTCTGCCGAATATGCGTTACCGATTCTTTTTATAAGGAAACTAGGGAGTAGTCTGCGACTCTGCGTAGACTATCGAGGCCTTAACGCGGTCACTAAGAGAGACGTATACCCGCTGCCGCTGATCGACGAGACTATACAACGAGTAGCTAAAGCTAAATAGTTTAGCAAACTGGACATTTGACAGGCGTTCTACCGACTAAGGAACGAAGAAGGGAAGACGGAAGACCTTACGACGTTCGCGATGCGTATAGGCAACTTCAAGTGGTTGGTAATGCCGTTTGGGCTTACCAACGCGCCGGCTGTGTAGCAACGCTTTATAAACTACACCTTTATAGATATGCTAGAACGGTTTGTGTCAATCTACTTAGACGACATTCTTATCTACACTAAGGGAACGAGAGAACAACACACGGACTACATCGAGAGAGTGTTGAAGAGGCTCCGCGAGGTCGGATTAAACGCGGACACGAAGAAGAGCGAGTTCTATTAAACCGAGGTCAAGTATCTTAGTCTTATCCCCAGAAGAGACGGAATTCGTTTAGACCCCTTAAAGGTCGCCGCTGTCGCTAAATAGAAGCAGCCGAAGTCTGGGAATACTACGCAAATCAGGGCGTTTCTCGGCTTCTGCAGCTACTATCGATAGTTTATTAAGGACTTTAGCAAGATAGCGAGACCCCTAAACGAGGCGTTAAAGAAGGAGGCCGCCGGCCTATAGAACGAGAAGTGCACGGAAGCCTTTAACCGGCTGAAAGAAGCAGTAGCCTCTGCGCCAGTTCTAGCACACTTCCGGCCAGAAAAGACGATCTACGTAGAAACGGACGCTTCCGATACAGTGACGGCCGGAGTCCTTTCTTAATACGCTAACGACGGCGAGACCCTTTACCCAGTAGCTTTCTTTAGCAAGTCTATAACAGAAGCCAAACGGAACTACGCCATCTATAATAAAGAACTGCTAGCTACTATTTAGGCCTTTAAAGAGTGGAAACCGGAGCTTATAGCTGGACAGAGCACGATCCAGGTCCTTACGGACCACCAGTTACTAACCTACTTTATAAAGATGCAGAAGCTATTACGCCGCCAAGCACAGTAGGCTGCCTACTTATTGGGGTTCGACTTCAAGATTACCTATCGACCCGGAGCTTAAAACGGAAAGGCTAACGCACTAACGAGAAGAGAAGGAAAGACCAGCTGCGCGAAAGAAGATCCGAACATGTTCCAGAAGATGTTAACCGAGCGGATAGTAGACGCAGAGGTGTTGAAAGAGGTAGGGGTCTGCGCGGTAGAACCGGCCCCTAAGGAAAAGACTCTCTACGAAAAGGTAGAGCAGCTTAACCAGCAACAGAAGCTCGGCAAGACCGGTTTAGGGAAGATAATAGTTCCGGAAGAACTAATTACAGAGGTTATCTAGCTAGTCTATAGCTCCGTAGATGTTGGCTACGCAGGCGCGAAGAAGACGATGCAGGCAGTAAGAACGATCTACTGGTTTCCGCGGATCTACGAACGGATCCACCGATTTATCGCCAATTGCTACGTATGCCGAGCCGCGAAGCTACGTTACGGTCTTCCGGCGGGTCTACTAAAGCCACTTCCGATCCCTAAGAAGCCGTAGCAACACATTACGATAGATTTCGTAACCGGCCTGCCGAATTCAGATAGATACGATGCCACCCTTAACGTAGTGGATAGGCTGAGCAAAGAACGCTACTTCATCCCCTGCCGAGCGAGAGACGAAGGAACCACTGCAGAAGAGACCGCACGGATGTTGATTCAATACGTATGGAAGCACTATAGCCTGCCGGACACTATTACTACGGATAGGGGTCCTTAATTCACCGCCGACGTATAGAAAGCTATTAACCAAGCTCTCGGAATTCGTAGAAAGCTTAGCACAGCAGCTTACCCTTAGACCGACAGTTAGTCTAAAGTAGCTAACCGAGAGATAGAGCAATATCTACGAACCTTCTGCAGCCATTATTAAGAAAAGTGGGTCGAGGTGTTGCCAATAGCCGAATTCTGCGCCAACTCGGCACTATCTAAGGCTACCTCGCTGGCACTGTTTGAAATAACGTATAGCTGTCTTCCGAGAATAAGTTTCCAACCGCCGAACGAACCCCGCTCCGTAGAACTATCTACCGCTACGTCGTCAAAGAGAGTCGCCGCCGCGGCGGCGGAAGCGCTCCGATCTCAGATAGAAGAAGCAATCAAAGTGGCGAAAGAAGCGATGGAATCGGCTCAGAAAAAGATGGTAACTCGAGCTAATAGAAAAAGGTTACTACTGGAATTTGAGGAAGGCTAAAAGGTATAGCTTAACACGCGAAACCTAAGGCTAAAAGACAACGCCAAGCTAAATCCACGCTACGTAGGTCCGTTCAAGATAGTGGAAAAGAGATCGCCAGTGACTTATCGGCTCCAGCTGCTAAGGGCGTTCCGGATCTACGACGTTTTCCATTTAGATCTACTAAGCCTAGACCCTAAGGACGGCCTTCCAGAACAGGGGTTCGCCGAACCCCTGCTTATCGAGATAGACAATAAGGAAGAATAGGAGGTAGAAGACGTAATAGACGTAAAGAAGACGCGAGGGTCCATTAAAGCAAGGATCTCGTAGAAGGGGTGGCTGGAAGACTATAAATAGTATCCAGTCGAGAACCTCTAGAATTTGGCAGAGCTGCTTAGAGAGTTCTACGTACGGAACCTAAAGAAGCCAAAACCCGGATAGCTCCGAGACTAACGACCTCCGAAAGAGATAGAAGAAAAAGGCGAAGCCGCGTCCGCTCTATCGGCGCAGTAGCCGAAGAAGACGATCGTAGCAGTCGCCTCGGGGAGGTCTTCGACGCGGCCACTACCTACTACTAGTTCGGCAGGCAGCTCGCCGACGCTGTAGCGTGCCAGCGCCGCCGACCCCGTAGTATGTAAAGGCTTTGGTAGAAGAGAAAAAAAGAAGAAGAGATAGAGCCGTAGAAAGATCTATATAGACCTCGCGCCGGCGCCCAGACCAGCCACGCCGCAGCTTAGATAACCTGCGGCTCAGATCAGATAGCACGGATTAGACGCACAGATCAGATAGACGTTAAGTAAAGGACTTTAGACGCCGACGACGTAAGAAATTGAAGAAGCGATAAAGAGAACGTTGTTTTTAATAGAAGACGGAAGTGTAAGAGGCTCAAGAATCTTGGTTCCGAAACTTGAGGTCGGGTATCTACATAAAGGAACTGATAGGCAGTTCCTTCGACGTCTGCTCCGTACGATTTGTACCTACGAAGCCAAGCTAGCAATTTCCCCTTCGTGCTAGGGTGCAAGGTTTACCCTCCGTACAGAGGATCGGGAGTTACCTCCTCTGTACGGTAGTGCCGGGTTTCCACCCCCCCCCCCCCCCTAATCCGAGGGGCGGTAGCTTCCCTTTAAGCAGGACTGTAGTGTTCTCCCTCCGTACGGAGGTAGGGTCCTATCGGTTGCTCCGTACGGAGGGTAGGGTCGTGCTGGCGCCGCTAAGTCGCAGTCCTTAGGGCGACGGTCGGCTTAGGTCAGGTTCAGGACCTAGGCCGGGCGGCGCCCCCTAACAATACCCCCCCCCTTTCCCTTTCTCGTAGTGCTTCGTCCGCACAGCGGCGTGTCTAAACTACCCAGCTCCTGCTGTTCCTTTGGCAGGTTGTAGCTTCCTATTTCGTCTAGTCGTCCGAGTCGTCGTCCCTCGTCACTTCCCCTAGGTCGTAGTTGCCTCTTACTATTTCACCTGTCTGCAGTAGCTGCCTTGCTTGCTATTCCTACTATGGCAGGCAGTTAGCCTAAGCCTTCTCCCTTCTCTTCCCTTCCCCTTTCTCTTTTCCCTGTACAACGTCTACTATCTACTACCGTCTACTACTGTCCACTATCCGCTACTACTAGCTACTAACTACCAACTACCAACCAACTACTACTAGCTAACCACTACTAGCTACTATGTCTGCCCTGTCCGGTCCCCTCGTCGCTGCTGGCCCCGCCCCTCCCCCTCGTCCGGCCGGGGTCCCCCCCTACTTTAACTACGTACAGTAGGGCCCCTAACTTAACTAGCAGCTACTCTTCCGGTTCGTATGGATTCTTATCTTCTGTACGGTCTGATCTGACGTCTTAGGTGCTATACCTACGAGCAGCAGGATGCGGCCGGGCTCCCCTTCTACCCCTTCTAGTGTAACCCTGCCTGGGTTACACCTGATCGGGTAGCTACGGCCCGGCCGTCGTACATTAACGCCCTCCTTATCGCTACCTGGGGCTAGCCCTATGCCCCCTGCCCCAACTCCCCCCAGCCCTTACTTAGCCTATACCGCCTCCTAGGTTTCTGGGCTAGGGTGTATGCCTCGTGCAAGTAGAAGGATGGCTCCCTCTACTGCCTCTTCCGCCGTCCGGGGGAGGCACGTAGGGGTAGGGAGGTGCCTCTGCTCCCTAGGGCTGGCCCTAGTAGGGGTAGGGGGGTGCCTCTGCTCCCTAGGGGTGGCCCTAGTAGGGGTGGGGGCCCGGCCGGGTCTGAGGTAGTGGAAATCTCAGATAATAAGTAGGGTGTTCTGGTCCCGGGGGGGGGGGGGGGGGGGGGTGGCCAGTGAGCCACCCCCCCCTTAGGTAGTGTGAGAAATTTCGGACAGTGTCCTTCCCAGCTCTTCTTATTTCCACTTCCCCTCCTATTTGTCCCTTAGCTGTTCCTTCCCTCCAGCCCTTATCTCGTATAGTGTTGTACGAAGTTGTGTTAGTAGGGTACTGTAGCGTCCTACGTCGTAGTATTCGATCCTTTAACAACCTAGGTTTGTCTGCAGCTACCCTGTCCTTAGGGTAGATCGTGCCTCCTTCCGCTGTACGGCGCAGTGTTACTGTAGCTGGGCAGGGGAATGGTCCTCCTCCTATCTGTCCAGTGCAGTTGTGTCTTGCAGGGCCTCGTATAGTTCCTATGTAGGCTCTGCCTATCCTCTCTATTTTACTAAGTACTCTGCCTTCCTCCGCTTCCTCCGGCTCTTAAGGATCCCCTCTACCTCGTACTCTTCTTGGCCCTCGGTTATAATTGCGGGTAGGCGCCCGTTGTTAGTCGTCTAATGCAGCAAGGGGTCCGTGCTCGCCGGTCGTACGAGGTCTATATAAAAGACTGGGTAAATCCCTAGGGGAGTGTTTAGTCGTACGGCGTATGTCCCTACCGGCCGGATTACTGTAAACTTCCTGTTTCTCCAATCTAACTTCTTGCTTAGCCAGTCCGTACGGATGTTTCGCTAGTTTAGCCAGACCTTATCCCCTGCCTCGTACCTTGGTGCAGCCTGTCGTCCCTTGTTAGCCTGCTCTTCCGCGTTCTGCTAGGCTAGGGCCAGGCTTGCTTTTGCCTATTGGTAGGCGTTCGTAATCGTCCGTACGATGGCCTCTCCTTGCTGGATTAGGGATCGTACGGGGCGCGGGGTGTTGCCACTTAGGGTCGGTAGGAGCGGGGAATGGTCGTATCTATAGGTTATAAAGAAGGGGGACAGTCCTGTAGCATCGGCTGTACGGCTGTTAATAGCCAGCTCCGCTATTGGGAGAAGGCGGTTCCAGTTCGTCTGGTTATAGTCGACGTACGCTCGGAGGTACGCCTCTAGGGTTGAGTTGGCCCTCTCCGTCGCCCCGTCCGTCTGCGGGTGCTATGCGGTGGACAGGCGACGCTCTACCCTTAGTAACTGGCAGATCCGTGCCCAGAGTTGGCTCGTAAACTGTAACCCCCGGTCTAATACAATTGACCTAGGGAAACTGTGCTTGCTGAACGTCGTCCGGATAAAGGCCTAGGCGGTGTCTTTAGCCGTAATGGAGTCTATCCCCTCTAGTATTACCCCCTTCGTTAACTTGTCTGTAACTACTATAATGTTTCGCTGTCCGTCGCTCTTAGGGAGGTCCGTAATAAAGTCTACAGTCAGGTCTTGCTAGGGTCGATCCGGTATCGGCAGGGGCTTCAGCAGCCTATGCTTTAGCTCGCGCTAGGGCTTCGTTCGTCCGCACACATCGCAGTTCCGTACGAACCTGCGAATGTCCTTCGCTATCGCTGGCCAGTAGTAGTCCCGGGCGATAATGCTGTACGTCTCCTCGCGCCCTAGGTGCCCGGTAGCTATAGAGTTATATGCTCGTTGTATTAAGCCTGTACGGAGCTTCTCGTCCGCCGGGACCTATATCCGATTTCTGAACTTTAGGTTGTTCTCCTCGTCTACTGAACACTCGGCTGCCGATACCTTTAGGTAGAGCTCGGTTGGGAGTTTCCGTTGCCCTCCCTAGATCGCCGTACAGGCCCCTCGGTATGCCTCGTCCTTTTCCACTGCCTCTTCCTAAGCTTGCAGTTGGGGTTCCTATAGATGTGTTACCGCCAGGTAGATAGTCTCCCCGCCTAGCTCTTCCTTGAACATCTGGAATGTCCGCGACTTCAGCCGGTCGTCCTCGTACGTCGTTGGTATGTCCTGGTCCCGTCTGGATAGTGCGTCGGCCCTGCTGTTGTCCTTACCCTTGCAGTACTGGAGTCTTATGTTAAACCGGCTTAGGTACATTGCCTATCGTACGTGCCTCTTAGACAGCTTCCGGGGTTAAGTAAAGTATTCCAGGTTCTTGTAGTCTGTTAGGGCGAGGAACTTAGGCACCGAGCGGAGTTCCCTATCCTAGGCTTCGCAACACCGTACGACTGCCAGCAACTCTTTGTCGTAGATAGGGTAGTTACACTTAGCCGGGGAGTTCTTCTTAGAGAAATACGCGTATAGGTGTAGGAGTCCGTCCGGGCCTACCTGTAACAGGATACCCCTAATGCAGTACCCTAAGGAGTCGGTTTCCAGTATTGTCGTATGCTCCGGGTCAAAGGCGGCGAGCGTTGGTCCTATAGTGAAGAGCTCTTTTAGCTTGTCGAAGCTCTTATTGCATTCGTCCGACTATTTGAACTGCTTGTCCTTGTACGTTAGCTCAACTAGGGGGCGTACGATCTCCGAGTAGTTCCGTATAAACTGGCGGTAGAAGTTGGCAAACCTAAGGAATTCCCGTACGCCCTTAACGTTTATAGGCGGCTTCTATAGCTTGATAGCATTAATCTTCTTCCTATCTATGCTGATGCCTTTCCCTGCCTCGATAATGAAACCTAGGTATTTCGTACGTTGGACACCGAACTTACACTTGTCGATGTCGAGGTACAAGCCCGCCTACTGCAGACGGTCCAGCACCTTCTTGACATCCTGTACGTAGTCTGCGTAGGTGCCGTCCGTAAAAACTAGGGTGTCGTTAAGGTATGCCGAGCAGATGTCGTCTAGTAACCCTTGTAGGGACTTGTTAATGTACCTTTGGAAGGTTGCCGGTGCATTGGCAAGGCTAAAGGGGGTAACTAGCTACTTAAAAAGACCGTATCTCGTACGGAAGGCAGTTATCCATTTACAGCCTTCCTTAATCCGTATCTTGTAGAAGGCCGAGACTACGTTAAGCTTAGTGAACTACTTCGCCTTGCTGATCCGTCCGAGGGTCTCCTTAATAAGGGGTAGAGGGTACCGGTCCTTTTTAGTAATCGCGTTAATGCCTCTGTAGTCTACGCAGAAACGCAATCTAGCCTTCCCCTCCTTATAGACAAACAGTACTAGGGCTCCTGCGGACGACGTACTGGCCCGGATAAACCCTTTGGCAAGCAGGTCGTCCAGCGTCTTGCGCAGTACTAGGAGTTCTCTAGAGGACATCCTGTACAGCGGTCCGTACAGTACCTCCGGCAGGCTCCTATCTAGGCGGGGTTCTAGCTGGATGTTATAGTCAATCCCTTCCCCTCGGTGTAGCGGCAGTTTCGAGGCCGACTTCGGTTTAAAGAGGTCTAGGTACCTAATATACTCTCTTAGGAGCTTTATACAGGGGTTTGTCGCTTCCTTAGGTACTAATGCCTTCTCGATGTCCGCCGTTGCTGTATTGATTTCGGCCTTGGCATTGCCACCTTGCAGGGACCTGCCCTGGTCCCGGATTCTCCGCTTTGTTGCTGCCAGGTACAGCCGTCCTCGTCCGACGTCTAGCTTGCCCTTCTAGCGCTCTATCTAAGGCTTCCCTAGTATTAGGTTATACCCTAACTTGTCCTGTACGACATAGAGGTACGAGTCTTGCTCGTAGTGTCCTTGTACCTCTATTGTTACTTTTACTATGTAGGTAATGTCCGGTCCCCGCCCGGTAATGCCCAGCATGCGTATAGGTACCGTAGGGGCCGTCTTAATCCGATGTCTCTGTACGAAGTCTTCGCTAATCACTCTATACACCAAACATCCTGTGTCAATCAGTGTCCGCGCCGTTGCGGACCTGTTCAATGTCGGCCGTACGATAAACGGCGTCGTCGTTATGTAATTGCTCTTAAAAGATAGCTAAGTAATGCTTTGATTTGGCAGTCTATCTCGCACCCGCCTCTGGCAGAGTCTTCGCTTAGAGGCTACTCTTTTCCCGACTCGTCGTCGTCCGAGTAGGACACCTGATCTTCTCGTTAAGGCGCTGTAGTGGCTACCCTTGCAGTGGTCGGCCGTCCCCCCAGATCTCTCTGCTAGCAGGAGCCCGCAATTCTATACGGTGTAGCCCATCTTGCTACACCGGTAGCAGCTCCCTTCTGCTTGCCTCTTGTTAAGGGTAGCTGTGTCCACCTATTGCGCCTTCTTGGTGGCGGCCCTTGGCCGTACGGTGGCTGCTGCTGCTACCCTCGTCGTCGTCGGTTCCTAGTCTATAGCATCTGTCTGTCGCTGGGGAGGTTGTCTTATCTCCTAAGTACGGCCTATCCGTCCCAGCCTGCGTTGCTAGTCGTTAACTATCCTAAGAAGGTTACAAAATTCCTCGTACGTAGCTGGCCGCATTACACCTACCAGCCCTGTTATAATTTCCTTAGAGAGGCCTACCTCTAGAGAGGTAATTTTTATCCTGTCCTCCTATTAGAGACCCCCTGCTTCTGCCAAAGTCTGGTCAAATTCCGCAAGGAATTCTCATACGGTCTTGCGTCCTTGTTTTATTGTGTTGACCTGTAGGAGCGCTCGGCTCTCGCGGTCCGGGTCCTTGTAGCTCTTGTCTAGAGCTGCCTAGAGCATCGTCGTCGTAGCTATTGCCAGGTTGGCAATGGCCGTCTCGTAGTATGGCAGAATTCGTGCTGCCGCCCTGCCCTTTAACCTCCTAAAGAGGTAGACTACCTTGTCTAGCTCGGTCGGGTATGCTCCTAAGTCAACTAGGAGCTTGGAGCGCATCTGAGCCGCCTAGGAGGGGTACTCGGCCGGGGCCTTACTATCGTACGTAGAGACGTCGGGGAGTTTGCTCTTAGGGGTCGGGGTAGGGGTTATCGTGTTCGTCGTCGTAGGGGTCGGATCGCGATCGGACGCCCTAAGCTGTCGTAGCTCCTGTTCCTGTTGGGAAATCATCGCAGCCTAGTGGCTCACTTGCTGTTCGAGCTGCCTCTTGCTTTCTAGCAGCTCCTCGTACACGCGGTGCATGTGTCCCTCTATAGCCGTAGGTTCTATAGGGATGTCGCCGTCCATCTTGCTCTATCACCGCGGTTACCGACAGTGAGATTAGTTCCTAATGTAAGAGGCTCAAGAATCTTGGTTCCGAAACTTAAGGTCGGGTATCTACATAAAGGAACTAATAGGCAGTTCCTTCGACGTCTGCTCCGTACGATTTGTACCTACGAAGCCAAGCTAGCAATTTCCCCTTTATGCCGGGGTGCAAGGTTCACCCTCCGTACGGAGGATCGGGAGTTACCTCCTCTGTACGGTAGTGCCGGGTTTCCACCCCCCCCCCCCCCTAATCCGAGGGGCGGTAGCTTCCCTTTAAGCAGGACCGTAGTGTTCTCCCTCCGTACGGAGGTAGGGTCCTGTCGGTTGCTCCGTACGGAGGGTGGGGTCGTGCTGGCGCCGCTGAGTCGCAGTCCTTAGGGCGACGGTCGGCTTAGGTCGGGTTCAGGACCTGGGCCGGGCGGCGCCCCCTAACAGGAAGAGGTAACATCGGCGTTGGAGGGGATTTTTAAGAAGGAGACGACGAATTAAAAAAAAAAATTTGAAGATTTTCAGATAGATAGGGTGACTAAGCGGTCGAGGGCGACCGCTAGTAAGGGAGGGGGGTAGTGTTACGGCGGCAGAAAGGGGTGGGACTAAGTAATAGGGTAGACCCTTAGAATTTCGGCTCGGCCCTTCTGGGCCAAGCCAGGCCTTGGCATTACTACCACTACGAAAGCCCACCACTACCACTACATAGATTCCTTTCCCCCTTAGTTCGAGATATAGTCTTTAAAAAGGCTGTATTGAATCATATCTGCGTGCCCGGATCAGTCGATAGCTTCTAGTTTGATTCGCGCGATTTCGCGTAAGCGCTCAGATTTCTAGCGGTAACTCTCGCTCTGTGCACGAAGCTTTCGAGGTCTTCGTCTTCTACCGACGCTATAGCTGCAGCCAATTTAGGGTTCAGCTTCTGCCTTAGTAGGTAAAGCTGCTTATCTTCTAACACTCTAGCTCTAATAGTATATTTTCGGAACAGTCTGTAGAACTCCTTAAACGTTAGCCGGTTCTAATTGATTTTGTCTAGCTGTTTATAGGCTGTCTTCTTTTAGAAGGGGTCTCCAAAGCGTTGATTTAGCGCTTTAATCGCTTCTTCTGCGGTTACCTCCTCTAGGTCTGCTACTAACAAAAAAGCTTTACCTTCTAACCGCGATTCTAGGTAGGCCAATCTATCTCCTGCACTGCTTCCAGCGTAATCGCAGTCTATCTTGTTCTTTATCTTTTTCTTAAACGCCTCCTAGTCTTCGGAGTCTCTGCCTCTAAACGCTAGTAGGTTAGGTAGTAACGTTATCGAGGTGCTGCCTTAACTGTAGGCCGCCAGTAAGGCGGTCTCTGCTTGTTCTTCTTAATGTAGTAGCGGCGCCGACGACATTGCTGCTTCTATCTTAGCTAACTAAGTCTTTATCTCCTTTAGTTGTACTAGTCGGTTTGCTGCTTAGTTTTCTAGCACATCGATAATAGTCTCTGCCGATTCCTTCTCAGTGTTAGGGAGCGCCGCCCGGCCTAGGTCCTAGACCCAACCTAAGCCAACCGTCGCCCTAAGGACTGCGACTTAGCGGCGCCAGTATAACCCTACCCTCTGTACGGAACTACCGATAGGACCCTACTCTTGTACGGAGGAAGAATCCTATAGTCCTGCACAAAAGGGAACTACTGCCTCTCTAAACAGAAGGAAAACTCTATACTACTGTACAGAGGAGGGAACTCCCGATCCTCCGTACAGAGGGTAAACCTTACATCCCTGCACAGAAGGAAATTGCTAGCTTAGCTTCGTAGGTACAAATTGTACAGCAGCAGACGACGAAGGAACTGCCTATCAGTTCCTTTATGTAGATACCCAGCCTTAAGTTTCTAAACTAAGATTCTTAAGCCCCTTACATTAGGAACTGATCTTACTGTCGGTAACTGCAGTAATAAAACAAAGATAGACAGCGACATCCCTATAGAAACTACAGCTATAGAGGGACATATGCATCGCGTGTACGAGGAGCTGCTAGAACACAAGAGGCAGCTCGAGCAGCAAGTAAACTACTAGGCTGCGATAATTTCCCAACAGGAACAAGAGCTACGACAGCTTAGGGCGTCCGATCGCGATCCGACCCCTACGACGACAACGACGAAAACGATAGCCTATACCCCGACCCCCAAGAGCAAACTCCCCGACGTCTCTACGTACAATAGTAAGGCTCTGGCCGAGTACCCCTCCTAGGCCGCCCAGATGCGCTCCAAGCTCCTAGTCGACTTAGGAGCATACCCGACCGAGCTAGACAAGGTAGTTTACCTCTTTAGGAGGTTAAAGGGCAGGGCGGCAGTACGAATTCTGCTGTAATACGAGACGGCTATTGCCAACCCGGCAATAGCTACGACAATAATGCTCTAGGCAGCTCTAGATAAGAGCTATAAGGACCTAGACCGCAAGAGCCGGGCACTCCTACAGGTCAATATAATAAAGCAAGGACGCAAGACTGTATAAGAATTCCTCGCGGAATTTAACTAGACTTTGGCAGAAGCAGGAGGTCTCTAATAGGAGGGCAGGATAAAAATTACCTCTTTAGAGGTAGGCCTGTCTAAGGAGATTATAATAGGGCTAGTAGGCGTAATGCGACCAGCTACGTACAAGGAATTCTGCGATCTCCTTAGGATAGTCGACGATTAGCAGCGTAGGCTTAGACAGATAAGCTGCGCTTAAGAGATAAGACAACCCCTCTAGCGGCAGACAGACGCTATAGACTAGGAACTAACGACGACGAGGGTAGCGGCAGCCGTTACCGTACAGCCAAGGCCCGCTACTAAAAGGGCGCAATAGGTAGACATAGCCACCCTTAACAAGAGACGAGCAGAAGGGAGCTGCTACCAGTGTAGCAAGATAGGCTACACTGTACGGAATTGCGGGCTTTTGCTAGCAGAGAGAGCTAGGGGACGGCCGACCACTGCAAGGGTAGCAACTGCAGCGCCCTAACGAGAAGATTAAGAGTCCTACTTGGACGACGACGAGTCGGGAAAAGAGTAGCCTCTAAGCAAAGGCTCTGCTAGAGGCGTATACAAGATAGATTGCTAAATCAAAGCACTACTTAGCTATCTTTTAAGAGCAACCACATAACGACTACGCCGTTTATCGTACGGCCAACGTTGAACAGGTCCGCAACAGCGCAGACATTGATTAATACAGAATGTTTAGTGTACAGAGTAATTAGTAAAGGCTTCGTACAGAGACACCGGATTAAGACGACCCTTACTGTACCTGTACGCATGTTGGGCATTACTAGACGAGGACCGGATATTACCTATATAGTGAAAGTGTCGATAGAGGTACAGGGACATTATAACCAGGACTTATACCTCTATGTCGTACAGGACAAGCTAGGGTATAACCTAATACTAGGGAAGCTATAGATAGAGCGCTAGAGGAGCAAGCTAGACGTAGGACGAGGACGGCTGTACCTAGCAGCGACGAAGCAGAGGCTCTGAGACTAAGGGAAGGCTCCGCAGAGTAACAATGCCAAGGCCGAAATCAATACGGCAACGGCGGACATTAAGAAGGCATTGGCACCTAAGAAAGTAACAGACCCCTATACAAAGCTCCTAAAGGAATACGCGGGATACCTGGACCTCTTCGAGTTGAAGTCGGCCTTAAAACTGCCGCTACACTAAGGAGAAGGGATTGACTACGACATCCAGCTAGAGCCCTGTCCGGACAGGAGTCTGCCGGAGGTACTGTACGGACCGCTGTACAGAATGTCCTCTAGGGAACTCCTAGTGCTCTGCAAGACCCTGGACGATCTGCTTGCCAAAGGTTTCATTTAGGCAAGTACGTCGTCCGTAGGAGCCCTAGTACTGTTTGTCTATAAGGAGGGAAAGGCCGGATTGCGTTTCTGCGTAGACTATAGAGGCATCAACGCGATTACTAAGAAGGACCGGTACCCCCTACCCCTTATTAAGGAGACTCTCGGACGGATTAGCAAGGCAAAGTGGTTTACTAAGCTTAACGTAGTCTTAGCCTTCTACAAGATACGGATTAAGGAAGGCTGTAAATAGATAACTGCCTTCCGTACGGAATATAGTTTCTTTAAGTAGCTTGTTACCCCCTTTAGTCTTGCTAACGCACCGGCAACCTTCTAAAGGTACATTAACAAGTCCTTACAAGGGTTACTAGACGATATCTGCTCGGCATACCTTAATAACACCCTAGTTTTTACAGACGGCACCTATGCAGATTACGTACAGGACGTTAAGAAGATGCTGGACCGACTGCAGCAGGCTGGCTTGTACCTCGACATCGACAAATTGAATTCGGTGTCCAGTGTACGAAATACCTAGGTTTTATTATCGAGGTAGGGAAAGGCATCAGTATAGATAGGAAGAAGATTGACGCTATTAAGCAATAGAAGCTGCCAAAGAACGTTAAGGGCGTACAGGAATTTCTTAGGTTTGCCAACTTCTACCGCCAGTTTATACAGAGCTACTTAGAGATCGTACGCCCCCTAGTTAAACTGACACACAAGGACAAGCAGTTCAAATAGACGGACGAATGCGATAGCAGCTTCAACAAGCTAAAGGAGCTCTTTACTACAGGACCAACGCTTGCCGCCTTTAACCTAGAGCGTACGACGATACTAGAAACCGACTCTTTAGAGTACTGTATTGGAGGTATCCTGTTATAGGTAGGCTCGGACGGACTCCTGCACCTATACGCGTATTTCTCTAAGAAGAACTCCCTAGCTAAGTGCAACTACCCTATCTACGACAAGGAGTTGCTAGCAGTCGTACAGTGTTGCGAAGTATAGGATAAAGGACTCCGCTTAGTGCCCAAGTTCCTCGCCCTAACGGACTACAAGAACCTAGAGTACTTTACGCAGCCCTAGAAGCTGTCTAAGAGGTACGTACAATAGGCAATGTACCTAAGCCGGTTTAACATAAGACTCCAGTACTGCAAGGGTAAGGACAACAGCAGGGCCGATGCGCTATCTAGACAGGACCAGGACATGCTAACGACGTACGAGGACGACTGCTTAAAGTTACAAACATTCCAGATATTTAAGGAGGAGCCAGGCGAGGAGACTATCCGCCTAGCGGCGACGCACCTATAGGAACCCCAACTGCAAGTATAGGAGGAGGCAGTAGAGAAGGACGAGGTATACCGAGGGGCCTGTTACAGCGGCAGAAAGGGGTGGGACTGGATAATAGGGTGGACCCTTGGAATTTCGGCTCGGCCCTTCCGGGCCGAGCCGGGCCTTGGCACTACTACTACGAAAGCCCACCACTACCACTACATAGATTCCTTTCCCTCCTCAGTTCGAGATATAGTTATTAAAAAGGCCGTATTAAATCATATCTGCGTGCCCGGATCATTATATCTCGAACTTACTTACTATACCAAACCCTGCGCTGCGCGAAAGGGCCCGTCGAACTATCCGGACGCTCGAATAACGTACGCGCACACACACACTAAAACAACAACCCCTAAGGCACTGTAAGAAGATAGAAGGCTTCTCGACAGTAGAGAGCGGCGTTATAGGCCGCAGCAGAAGTAGGAAAGGAAAGACTAACAGAGCGAGTAGGCGCTCCAGTGTAATTAATAATAAGATTATTATTAGCGGTTTTACAGCGGAAGAGACCGCAGAGGTTAAGGAACGAATAGCCGAATATAAGAAGATCCACGACTGTACGCTCGAGGAACTAGAAGACTATGTAAACGAGAATAGAATAGGGAAGGTCTACGACGGCATAGACCTTATCGAGATGCTGTTTTACAGAACGCTAGAAGAGAACAGACAACTAAGAGAAGAAACTAAAGCGGTAAGGGCCGAGAAGGAATCGGCAGAGACTATTATCGACGTGTTAGAAAACCAAGCGGCAAACCGACTGGCACAATTGAAAGCGATAAAGGCTTAGCTAGATAAGATAGAAGCAGCGATGTCGTTGGCGCTGCCACTGCATCGAGAAGAACAAGCAGAGACCGCCTTACTAGCGGCCTACAGTTAAGGCAACACGTTAATAACGTTACTACTGGATCTACTAGCGTTTAGAGGTGGAGATCCTAAGGATTGGGAAGCGTTTAAGAAAAAGATAAAGAACAAGATAGATCGAGACTATGCCGGAAACAGCGCCGGAGATAGATTGGCGTACCTGGAATCGCGATTGGAAGGTGAAGCCTTTTTGCTAGTGGCGGACCTAGAAGAGGTAACCGCTAAGGAAGCGATTAAAGCGCTAGATCAACGCTTCGGAGACCTATTCCGGAAGAAGACGGCCTGTAAGCAGTTGGACAAGATCAACCAGAACCAGCAGACGTTCGAGGAGTTCTACAGTTTGTTCAGAAAATATGCGATCAGGGCCCGAGTAGCGGAAGATAAGCAGCTCCACCTACTAAGGCAGAAGCTGAACCCTAAATTGGCCGCCGCTATAGCGTATGTAGAAGACGAAGACCTTAAGATATTCGTGCACAGAGCGAGAGTTACTGCGAGAAACTTGAGCGCTTACGCGAAATTACGCGAATCGAACCAGAAGCCGTTAATAACGCAGACTATACGACCCCCTACGCCTTTCTGGAGAACACTACAGCAGCCACCTTATTAGTTACAGCGTTCGTCGTTCGTCCCCACCTGCTACGCGTACGGAAAGCCCGGCTATATCGCTACGAGATGCCAAGCAACGGCCTAGCAGAAGCAGGAGTATCGTGTTATAAAGCAGCAGCAGCCGCAGCCACCGAGAAAGACTATACAAGCTATAGAGCCGGCTCCAAACAATGCTAACAGCGTAGACAGTGGAGTGCTACTGCGAATCCTAGGAAAAGACCAGCTAGAAGGATAGGCCCCCTATCCAGCGTAGAAGACAGGGCACCAACAAGAGCTACGTTACAGAGAGACGAGAGCATTAACAGCTGCAGCGATCCGCTCTCAGCGGCGGTAGAAGTAAACACAGAAACAGCTATTATCCTTCTAATTACTGTCTACCCCCTTAACAGATCGAGCAAACCACTTTAGCTAAGGGCTTTTATCGACACAGGGGCCCTTATCGGAGCGGCTATCTACCATTAATTGGTTCAAAAGCTAATAAAAGGATACGGCTATCCGGTGGAGATAGTGTCGCCGACACGGATTTCGGCGTATAACGGACAAGACACGGAAAACGTTACGCACTACGTGCCATTAAGGACTACACTAGCTGGTCGAACCACAGAAGCAACGTTCCGGATTATGAATCTCGGACGGTTTGACATTATTATAGGGCAGAAATAGATAAAGAACCAGAAGACAGTCATTAACGTAGACGAAGGCACGATAGGGTTCAAAACCCTAGGCAATAGCACCGCCGCTGCCGAACCGACTGCTGCCACCGTAGCCGAATCGAAAGCCGCGGCTGCTAATGTAACCCCGTGCGACTGCCCCGAACCCCTGGTTACCGTCGGAATAATGAGTTCAGAAGCTATAACGACTCTCGCGAAGTCGCTGGACAATAAGATCTACGCTATCTCTATAAAGGACATCGAAGACTATAGGAAGATAATGGCGGAAGAAGAGGTAGACCCACTAGAGGTGTTGCCAAACGAGCTCTACGGTTACGCTAACGTGTTCTTAAGAGCCGACTCCAACTTCCTGCCGCTCTACTAGCCGGAATACGACAACAAGATCCGAGTAAAAGAGGGAGCTACGCTGCCAAGAACCGAGTCCCTAAGACGACTGTCGCCGGCGGAACTGGACTAGGTAGAGGTGTTTGTTCGTGAAAATCTGGCGAAGAAGTTTATTACGCCGAGTTCTGCCAAATATACGTTACCGATTCTTTTTGTAAGGAAACTAGGGGGTAGTCTGCGACTCTGCGTAGACTATCGAGGTCTTAACGAGGTCATTGAGAGAGACGTATATCTACTGCTGCTAATAGATAAGACTATACAGCGCGTAGCAAAGGCTAAGTGGTTTAGCAAGCTAGACATCAGCTAAGCGTTCTATTAACTAAGAAATAAGAAAGGGCAAACAGAAGACCTTACGACATTCGCTACGCGTATAGGCAATTTCAAGTAGCTGGTAATGCCCTTCGGACTTACCAATGCGCCGGCGGTGTAGCAACGCTTTATAAACTACAACTTTATAGACATACTGGAGCGGTTCGTGTCTATCTATTTGGACAACATTCTTATCTATATAGACGGAACGAGAGATCAGCACACGGACTACGTCGAGAGGGTGCTAAAGAGACTCCGCGAAGGAGGATTAAACGCAGACACAAAGAAGAGCGAGTTCTATCAGACTAAGGTCAAATATCTCGGTCTTATCGTCGGAAGAGACAGAATTCGTATAGACCTATCAAAGGTCGCTGCCGTTGCGGAATAGAGGCAGCCGAAATCCGGAAACACTACGCAAATCAGAGCGTTTCTCAGATTCTGCAGCTACTATCGACAGTTTATTAAGGACTTTAGCAAGATCGCGAGACCCCTAAACGAAGCACTAAAGAAAGAGGCCGCCGGCCTATAGAATAAGGAGTGCACAGAAGCCTTTAACCGGCTGAAAGAAGCAGTAGCCTCGGCACCGGTTCTGGCACACTTCTGGCCGGAAAAGACGATCTACGTAGAAACGGACGCTTCCGACACAGTAATGGCAGGGGTCCTTTCTTAATACAGAGACAATAAAACCCTTTATCTAGTAGCTTTCTTTAGCAAATCCATAACGGAAGCTAAGAGGAACTACGCGATCTACGATAAAGAACTGCTAGCTATTATACAGGCATTCGAGGAGTAGAAGCTAGAACTTATAGCTGGAAAGAGCACAGTCCAGGTCCTTACAGACCACCAGTCGCTAACCTACTTTATAAAGACGCAGAAGCTCTTACGACGTTAAGCACGGTAGGCCGCCTACTTGTCTAGGTTCGATTTCAAGATCACTTATCGACTAGGGGCTTAAAACGGAAAGGCTAACGCGCTGACGCGAAGAGAAGGGAAGACCAGCCGCGCGAAGGAAGATCCGAACATGTTTCAGAAGGTGCTGACCGAACAGATAGTAAACGCCGAGGTGTTAAAGGAAGCAGGGATCTACGCGGCAGAACTGCAGACCGAACCGGAACCGACAGAACTAGAGACAGAAAAAGAAACGCTCTACGAGAGGGTGGAACGGCTTAATCAACAGCAGAAGCTCAGCAGAACAGGCTTAGGAAAGCTAATAGTTCTGGAAGAACTAGTTACAGAGGTTATCCAATTAGTCTATAGCTCTAAGGACGTTAGTTACGCAGGATCAAAGAAAACGATAGAAGCCGTAAGGACGATCTACTAGTTTCTGCGAATCTACGAGCGGATCCACTGGTTTATCGGTAACTGCTACGCGTGCCGGGCCGCGAAGCTACGTTACGGTCTTCCGGCCGGTCTGCTAAAGCCACTTCCGATCCCCGAGAAACCGTAGCAACACATTACGATAGACTTCGTAACCAGCCTGCCGGACTCGGATAGATATAACGCTACGCTAAACGTAGTAGACCGACTAAGCAAGGAACGCTACTTTATCCCCTGCTAAGCGAGAGACGAAGGAACCACTGCAGAAGAGACTGCACGGATGTTAATTCAATACGTATAGAAGCACTATAGCCTGCCGGACACTATTACTACGGATAGGGGTCCTCAATTCTCCGCCGACGTATAGAAAGTCATTAACCAAGCTCTTGGAATTAGTGGAAAGCTCAGCACAGCAGCTTACCCTCAGACCGATAGTTAGTCTAAAGTGGCTAACTGTAAGATAGAAAAATATCTACGAATCTTCTACAGCTACTATTAAGAAAAGTGGGTCGAGATGCTGCCGATAGCTAAGTTCTGCGCCAATTCAGCACGGTCAGAAGCCACGTTACTGGCGCCGTTTGAGATAACTTACGGTTACCTCCCGAGGATAAGTTTCCAACTACTAAACGAACCCAGCTCTTTAGAACCTTCTACCACTACTTCGTCGAAGAGAATCGCCGCGGCGGTAGCAGAAGCGCTACGATCTCAGATAGAAGAAGCGATTAAGATAGCGAAAGAGACGATGGAATCGGCTTAGAAGAAGATAGTAGCTTAAGCTAACAGAAAGCGAACGCCGATGGAATTCGAAGAAGGCCAAAAGGTATAGCTTAACACGCGGAACCTAAGGCTAAAAGAGAACGCCAAGCTCAACCCCTGCCACGTAGGTCCGTTTACGATAGCAGAAAAGAGATCGCCGGTAACTTATCGGCTCTAGCTACCGAAATCGTTCTGGATCTACGACATTTTCTATTTAGATCTGCTAAGCTTGGACCCTGAAAACGGTCTGCTACGACAGGGGTTCGCCGAACCCCTGTTAATCGAGATGGACAGTAAGGAAGAAGAGTGGGAGGTAGAAAATATAATGGACGTAAAGAAGATAAGGGGGTCTATTAAAGCGAGGATCTCGTAGAAAGGGTAGCCGGAAGACTATAAATAGTATCCGATCGAGAACCTCCGGAATTCGGCAGAGCTGCTAAGAGAGTTCTATATGCGGAACCCGTAGAAGCCGAAACCCGAATAGCTCCGAAGCTAATTATTCCAGAAAGAAGAAAGCCGCGTCCGTTCCATTGGCGCAGAGGCCGAAGAAAACGATCGTAACGGTCGCCTTAGGAAGGTCTTCGACGCGGCCACTACCTACTACCGGGTCGGCAGGCAGCTCGCCGACGCTGTAGCGTGCCAGCGCCGCCGCCCCTACGATAGGGTAAGGACTTCGGTAGGGAAGAAAAAGAAGAAGAAGAAACGACGCCGCGGACGGATCTATATAGACCTCTAAGGCGACGCATAGACCAGCCGAGCTGCAGCTTAGAAGACCGCGGATCAGATCAGATAGCGTCGATTATATAAACGCCAAGTAAAGGACTTTAGACGCCGACGACGTAAAAAATGGAAAAAGCGACGAAAAGAACGCCGGTTGTAATAGAAGATAGAAGAGGCAGCGTCGGCGTTGGAAGGGGTTTTAGAAGGAGACAAAAAAAAAAGAGAGAGAAGATTTTCGAATAGATAAGGTAGCTAAGCGGTCGAGGGCGACCGCTGGCGAGGGAGGGGGGTGGTGTTACGGCAGCAGAAAGGGGTGGGACTAGATAATAGGGTAGAACCTTAGAATTTCGACTCGGCCCTTCCAGGCCGAGCCGGGCCTTAGCACTACTACTACGAAAGCCCACCACTACCACTATATAGATTCCTTTCCCTCCTTAGTTCAAGATATAGTTATTAAAAAGGCCGTATTAAATTATATCTGCGTGCCCGGATTAGGGCCTATACAGCGATCTAAGGAGGACAGCGGAAGCTCCTAGCAGAGCTCTATCTTAAGGTGTCGGCAGCAGAGTGCTTAGTAGACGAGGAGAACAACCTAAGGTTTAGGAATCGGATTTGGGTTCCGGCCGACGAAAAGCTCTATACGAGCTTAATACAACAGGCGCACGATTCTATAGCTACCAGTTACCTAGGGCGCGAGGAAACGTATAGCATTGTCGCCTAGGACTACTACTGGCTAGCAATAGCGAAGGACATCTGCAGGTTCGTACAGAACTGCGATGTGTGCGGACAGACGAAGCCCTAGCACAAGCTAAAGCATAGGTTGCTAAAACCCCTACCAATCCTGGACTAGCCCTAGCAATACCTAACAGTAGACTTTATTACAGACCTCCCTAAGAGCGACGGACAGCGGAACATTATAGTAGTTACGGACAAGTTAACGAAGGGGGTAATACTAGAGGGAATAGACTCTATTACGGCTAAAGACACTGCCTAGGCATTTATCCAGATGACGTTTAGCAAACACAGATTCCCTCGGTCGATTGTGTCGGACCGGGGCTCGCAGTTTACAAGCCAGCTATAGGCGAGGGTCTGCCAGTTGCTAAAGGTAGAACGTCGCCTGTTAACTGTATAGCACCTGCAGACAGACAGGGCGACAGGGAGGGTCAATTCGACGTTGGAAGCGTACCTCTGTACGTACATCGACTATAACTAGACGAACTAGAACCGACTTCTCCCTATAGCAGAACTGGCTATTAACAGCTGTATAGCTAATACTATAGGACTGTCCCCCTTCTTTATAACCTACAGATATAACTATTCCCTGCTCCTACCGACCCTAAGTAGTAACACTTACGTCCTGTACAATCCCCAATTTAGCAAGGAGAGGCTATCGTACGGACGATTACGAACGCCTATTAATAGGCGAAGGCGAGCCTGGCTATAGCTTAACAGAGTACGGAAGAGCAGGCTAACAAAGGACGACAGGCTGCACCAAGGTACGAGGCAGGGGATAAGGTCTAGCTAAACTAGCGACACATCTGTACAAACCGGCCGAGCAAGAAACTAGACTAGAAGAACAGGAAGTTTACAGTAGTTAGACTAGTAGGGACATACGCCGTACAACTAAACACTCCCCTAGGGATCTATCTAGTCTTCTATATAGACCTCGTACAGCCGGCGACTACGGACCCCCTGCTGCACTAGACGACAGATAATCCGGGCACGCAGATATAATTCAATACAGCCTTTTTAATAACTATATCTCGAACTGAGGAGGGAAAGGAGTCTATGTAGTAGTAGTAGTGGTCTTTCGTGGTAGTAGTGCCAAGGCCCGGCTCGGCCCAGAAGGGCCGAGCCGAAATTCCAATAGTCTACCCTATTACTTAGTCCTACCCCTTTCTGCCGCTGTAACACTACCCCCCTCTCTTACCAGCGGTCGCCCTCGACCGCTTAGTTACCCTACCTATCCGAAAATCTTCACTTCTTCTTTTCTTTTTTTTTTTTGATTCGTTGTCTCCTTCTCGAAAATCCCCTCCAACGCCAATGTTACCTCTTCCGTCTTCTATTAAAAACAGCGTTCTCTTTATCGCTTCTTTAATTTCTTACGTCGTCGGCATCTGAAGTCCTTTACTTAGCGTTTATGTAATCGACGCTATCTGATCTGATCCGCGGTCTTCTAAGCTGCGGCTCGGCTAGTCTGTGCGCTGGCGCAGAGGTCTATATAGATCTTTCCGCGGCTCTATCTCTTCTTCTTCTTCTTTCTCTACTAAGGTCCTTACCTACCGCAGGGTCGGCGGCGCTGGCACGCTACAGCGTCGGCGAGCTGCCTGCCGAGCCAGTAGTAGGTAGTGGCTGCGTTAAAGACCTCCCTAAGGCGACCGTTACGATCGTTTTCTTTAGCCTCCGCGCCAATAGAGCGGACGCGGCTTTCTTCTTTCCAGAATAATTAGCTTTAGAGCTATTCGGGTTTCGGCTTCTATAGGTTCCGCACGTAGAACTCTCTTAGCAGCTCTGCCGAATTCCGGAGGTTCTCGATCGGATACTATTCGTAGTCTTCCGGCTACCCCTTCTACGAGATCTTTGCTTTAATAGACCCCCTTATCTTCTTTACGTCCATTACATCTTCTACCTCCCACTCTTCTTCCTTACCGTCCATCTCGACCGGTGGGGGTTCGGCGAAGCCCTGCTCCGGCAGACCGTTCTTAGGGTCTAGGCTTAGCAGATCTAAATAGAAAACGTCGTAGATCCGGAACGCCTTTAGCAGCTAGAGCCGATAAGTCACCGGCGATCTCTTTTCTACTATCTTAAACAGACCTACGTAGCGGGGGTTAAGCTTGGCGTTGCCTTTCAGCCTTAGGTTTCGCGTGTTAACCTATACCTTTTGGCCTTCCTCGAATTCTGTCGGCGTTCGCTTTCTATTAGCTTAAGCCACTATCTTCTTCTAAGCCGATTCTATCGCCTCTTTCGCTACCTTAATCGCTTCTTCTATCTGAGATCGTAGCGCTTCTGCTACCGCCGCAGCGATTCTCTTCGACGAAGTAGTGGTAGAAGGTTCCAAAGAGCTAGGTTCGTTCAGTAGTTGGAAACTTATTCTCGGGAGGTAACTGTAAGTTATCTCGAACGGCGCCAGTAACGTAGCTTCTAACTGTGCGAAATTGGCGCAGAACTTAGCTATCGGCAGCATCTCGACCCACTTTTCTTAATGGTAGCTGCAGAAGATTCGTAGATATTTTTCTATCTTACGGTTAGCTACTTTAGACTGACTATCGGTCTAAGGGTAAGCTGCTGTGCTGAGCTTTCCACTAATTCCAAGAGCTTGGTTAATGGCTTTCTATACATCGGCGGTAAATTGAGGACCCCTATCCGTAGTAATAGTGTCCGGCAGGCTATAGTGCTTCTATACGTATTGAATCAACATCTGTGCAGTCTCTTCTGTAGTGGTTCCTTCGTCTCTCGCTCGGCAGGAGATAAAGTAGCGTTCCTTGCTTAGTCGGTCTACTACGTTTAGCGTAGCGTTATATCTATCGGAGTCCGGCAGGCCGGTTACGAAGTCCATCGTAATGTGTTGCTACAGTTTCTCGGGGATCGGAAGTGGCTTTAGCAGACCGGCCAGAAGACCGTAACATAGCTTCGCGGCCCGGCACGCGTAGCAATTGCCGATAAACCGGTGGATCCGCTCGTAGATTCGCAGAAACCAGTATGTCGTTCTTATAGCTTCTATCGTCTTCTTTGACCCTGCGTAACTAACATCCTTAGAGCTATAGACCAGCTGGATAACCTCTGTAATTAGTTCTTCCGGAACTATTAGCTTTCCTAAACCGGTTTTGCCTAGCTTCTGCTGCTAATTGAGCTGCTCTACCTTCTTGTAGAGAGTCTCTTCCTTAGGGGCCGGTTCCACCGCGCAGACCCCTACCTCTTTTAATACCTCTGCGTCTACTATTCGTTCGGTCAGCACCTTCTGAAACATGTTCGGATCTTCCTTCGCGCAGCTGGTCTTCCCTTCTCTTCGTGTTAGCGCGTTAGCCTTTCTGTTTTAAGCCCCTAGTCGATAGGTAATCTTAAAATCGAACCCGGACAAGTAGGCAGCCTACTGTGCTTAACGTTGTAAGAGCTTCTGCGTCTTTATAAAGTAGGTCAGTGACTGGTAGTCCGTAAGGACCTGGACCGTGCTCTTCCTAGCTATAAGCTCTGGCTTCCACTCCTCGAACGCCTGTATAATAGCCAGCAGTTCTTTATTATAGATTGCGTAGTTCTGTTCGGCCTCTGTTATAGACTTGCTAAAGAAAGCTACTGGATAGAGGGTCTCTTCGTCGTCGGCGTATTAAGAAAAGACCCCTGCTGTTACTGTGTTGGACGCGTCTGTTTCTACGTAGATCGTCTTTTCCGGTCGGAAGTGTGCTAGGACCGGCGCTGAAGCCACTGCTTCTTTTAGCCGGTCGAACGCTTCTGTGCACCTCTTATTCTATAGGCCAGCGGCCTCTTTCTTTAGTGCTTTGTTTAGGGGTCTCGCGATCTTGCTAAAGTCCTTAATAAACCGTCGATAGTAGCTGCAGAATCTGAGAAACGCTCTGATTTGCGTAGTGTTTCCGGATTTCGGCTGCTTCCATTCTGCTACAGCGGCGACCTTTAAGGGGTCTATCCGAATTCTATCTCTTCTAACGATAAGGCCGAGATATTTGACTTCGGTCTAATAGAACTCGCTCTTCTTCGTGTCCGTGTTTAATCCGACCTCGCAGAGCCTAGTCAGCACCTTCTTAATGTAGTCTGTATGCTGTTCTCTCGTCCTATCGGTGTAGATAAGGATGTCGTCCAAGTAGACGGATACGAACCGTTCCAGCATGTCTATAAAGGTGTGGTTTATAAAGCGTTGCCACACTGCTAGTGCATTGGTAAGTCCGAAGGGCATTACCAGCTACTTGAAATTGCCTATATGCGTAGCGAATGTTGTAAGGTCTTCTGCTTGCCCTTCCTCGTTTCTTAGTCGATAGAACGCTTAGCAGATATCCAGCTTGCTAAACCACTTAGCCTTTGCTACGCGCTGTATAGTCTTATCTATTAGCAGTAGTAGATATACGTCTCTCTTAGTAACCTCGTTAAGGCCTCGATAGTCTACGTAGAGTCGCAGACTACCCCCTGGTTTTCTTATAAAAAGAATCGGTAACGCATATTTGGCAGAACTCGGCGTAATAAACTTCTTCGCCAGATTTTCGCGAACGAACACCTCTACCTAGTCCAGTTCCGCCGGCGACAGTTGTCTTAGGGGCTCGGTTCTTGGCAGTGTAGCTCCCTCTTTTAGTCGGATCTTGTTGTCGTATTCCGGCTAGTAGAGCAGCAGGAGGTTGGAGTCGGCTCTTAAGAACACGTTAGCGTAAACGTAGAGCTCGTTTGGCAACACCTCTAGTAGGTCCACTTCTTCTTCCGCTATTATCTTCTAGTAGTCTTCGATGTCTTTTATTAAGATAGCGTAAATCTCGTTGTCTAGTGACTTTGCGAGGATCGATAAAGCTTCCGAGCTTATTATTCCAATCGTAGGCGCAGGCTCAGTAGAGGTAGGCAGAGCCGTTTCGCCGCTGGTCGCCTCTAATCTTGCTGTCGCGGCTGCGACCGATTCGGTAGTAACGGCGCTGTTACCTTAGGTTTTGAATCTGATCGTTCCTTTATCTACGTCGATAATAGCTTTCTAGTTCTTTATCTATTTCTGCCCTATAATGATGTCAAACCTTCCGATATCTATAATTCGGAACGTCGCTTCTGTAGTGCGACCAGCCAAGGTAGTCTTTAGCAGCACGTAGTGCGTAACGCTTTCTGTGTCTTGTCCGTTGTATGCCGAAATCTTCGTCGGCGACGCTAATTCTACCGGATAGCCGTATCTATTCGTTAGCTTCTGGACCAGCCGATAGTGGATCGCTGCACCGATAAGAGCTCCGGTGTCGATAAAAGCTTTCAACTGGAGGGGTTGGCGCGACTTCTTAATAGGGTGGATCGTAATAGGAAGGATAATCGCTGTTTCTGTATTCACTTCTACGGCTGCCGAGAGCGGATCGCTACAGCAGTTAATGCTTTCTCCTCGTGTCGATTCGCTCTGGTGCAGTGCCCTATTGTTAATGCTAGATAGGGGGCCTATCCGTCTAGCTAGTCTTTTCCTATAATCCTTAACTGCACCCTACCGTCCACACTGTCAGTATCGTTCGGCGCCGGTTCGATGGCTTAAATAGTCTTTCTCAGTAGCTGCAGCTGCGGCTGCTTTATAGCGCGATGCTCCTGCTTCTGCTAGGCCGTTGCTTGGCATCTGGTAGCGATATAGCTAGGCTTTCTATATGCGTAGCAGGTAGGGACGAACGACGAGCGCTGCGGATTAAATGGCTGCTAGGGGCGTTGTTAGAAGGGTGCAGGGGCTCTGACTGTCTGCGCTAACGGCAATAGCTTCTGAATCGGTTCGCGTATTGTCGGTTTTCCGTACGCGTTTAGGTTTCTGGCGGTAACTCTCGCCTAGTGCACAAAGCTCTAAAGGTCTTCGTCTTCTAATAAGGCCATAGCTGCTGTCAGCTCAGGGCTCAGTTTCTGTCTTAGTAAGTGCAGCTGCTTATCTTCCGCTACTCTCGCTCTAATAGCATATTTCCTAAACAGCCTGTAAAATTCTTCAAACGTTAGCCGGTTCTGGCTGATCTTGTCTAGTTGCTCGCGGGCAGTCTTCTTTTGGAAGGGGTCTCCGAATCGCTAGTCCAGCGCTTTAATCGCTTCTTTAGCGGTTACCTCTTCCAGGTCCGCTACTAGCGAAAAAGCTTTACCTTCTAATCGCGATTCCAGGTACGCTAATCTATCTCTGGCGCTGTTTCCGGCGTAGTCGCGGTCTATCTTATTCTTTATCTTCTTCTCAAACGCTTCCTAGTCTTTAGGGTCTCCGCCTCTAAACGCTAGCGGGTCCGGCAATAATGTTATTAAGGTGCTACCTTGACTGTAGGCCGCCGGTGAGGCGGTCTCTGCTTGTTCTTCTCGACGCGGTGGCGGCGCCGACGACCTCGCTGCTTCCTTCTCCTCCAGCTATAATACGGGGTGGGTTTGCCCGTGTCATTACTATGCCTTGCTAAGGTTTATATATCTGGTACACATTAGTCAAGTTACTTCCGAGTTACTTGACCAGTCCCTTTTGGCTTAAGTGTACCGCATTACATTACTTAACTCGGAAGTGACTGCTGAAAGTGTACGATAAAAGGCCCGGGTTCAATTCCCAGGGGGCGCATCTTTTAACAGGAGAGTGGAAGCAGCGTTAACGTATGTCCGTTTGTCCACTACTCCGTACAGAATGAGGCAGACCCGGTAAAGGTCCAGCTAGCTGTATGCAGACCTGCCCGGGGGGGTTGATTGCGTATGCTGTATAGGGGGACTGTGCAATAGCATACGTAGCCTGTAAGTAAGCGCAGCTTACGAGGTCGTAAGCCTGTAGCGCAGGGGGTAGTAATACAGGGTAGGTTGGCCCGTGTTATTACTATGCCTTGCCAAGGTTCATATATCTGGTACACATTGGTCAAGTCACTTCCGAGTCACTTGACCAGTCCCTTTTGGCTTAAGTGTACCGCGTTACATCAAGCTAAGCCTTTATCGCTTTTAACTGTGCCAGTCGGTTCGCCGCTTGGTTTTCCAGCACATCTATAATACTCTCGACCGATTCCTTCTCGGCTCTTACCGTCTCTACTTCCTCTCTTAGCTGTCTGTTCTCTTCTAGCGTTCTGTAGAACAGCGTCTTAATAAGGTCTATGCCGTCGTAGACCTTCCCTATTCCATTCTCGTTTATATAGTCTTCCAGTTCCTCGAGCGTACAGTCGTAGATCTTCTTATATTCGGCTATTCGTTCCTTGACCTCTGCAGTCTCCTCCGCCGTAAAACTGCTAATAATGATCTTATTATTAATTACACTAGAGCGCCTACTCGCTCTATTAGTCTTTCCTTTCCTACTTCTGCTGCGGCCTATAACGCCGCTCTCTACTGCTAAGAAGCCTTCTATCTTCTTACAGTGCCTTAGGGGTTGTTGTTTTGGTGTGTGTTTACGCGTACGTTATTCGAGCGTCCAGATAGTTCGACGGGCCCTTTCGCGCAGCGCGGGGTTTGGTGTAGTGAGTAAGTTCGAGATATAATAATCCAGGTATGCAGATATAATTTAATACAGCCTTTTTGATAACTATATCTCGAACTAAGGAGGGAAAGGAGTCTATATAGTGGTGGTAGTGGTCTTTCGTAGTAGTGGTGCCAAGGCCCGGCTCGGCCCGGAAGGGCCGAGCCGAAATTCCAAGGGTCCACCCTATTACTTAGTCCCACCCCTTTCTGCCGCTATAACAACAGATAACGCGCGCCTACCTACAATTATAACCGAGGGCTAGGGAGAGTATAAAGTAGAAGGGATCCTTAAGAGCCGAAGGAAGCGGGGGAAGGTAGAGTACCTAGTAAAATAGAGAGGATAGGCAGAGCCTATATAGGAACTATACGAGGCTCTATAGGACACAACTGCACTAGACAGGTAGGAGGAGAACTATCCCCCTACCTAGTTACAGTAACACTGCGCTATACAGCGGAAGGAGGTGCGATCCACTCTAAGGACAGGGTAGCTGCTAGCAACCTAGGCTGTTAAAGGATCGAGAATTACGACGTAGGACACTACAGGATCCTACTAATACGACATTGTACGACACTGTACGAGATAAGGGCTAGAAGAAAGGAACAGCTAGGGAACAGATAGGAAGGAAAGTAAAAATAAGAGGAGTTAGGAGCAGAACCGTCCGAAATTTCTTATACTACCTAGGGGGGGGGTGGCTTACTAGCTACTACCCTGGGGGACCAGAGCAACCGACTCCTTATCTAAGATCTCAATTACCTCCCGCCCGGCAGGGCCCCTACCCCCACCCCTACTAGGGCCAACCCCAGGAAGCAGAGGCACCCCCCTACCCCTATGTGCCTCCGCTAGACGGCAGTAGGGGCAGTAGAGGGAGCTATCCTTCCACTTGCACAAGGCATACACCCTAGCCTAGAAGCCTAGGAGGCGGTATAGGCTAAGTAAGGGCTAGGGGGAGTTAGGGCAGGGAGCATAGGGCTGGCCCTAGGTAGCGATAAGGAGGGCGTTAACGTACAACGCCTGGGCTATAGCTAGCTACTAGGATGTAACCTAGGCAGGGTTACACTAGAAGGCGTAGAAGGGTAGCTCGACCGCATCCTGCTGCTCGTTAGTATAGCAGCTAAGACGTTAGCTTAGACTGTACAGAAGACGGGAATCTGTACAAACCGGAAGTGTAGCTACTAGTCAAATTAAGGGCCCTACTGCTAGAGGCGGAAATTGATCCGGGCACGCAGATAAGATTCAATACGGCCTTTTTAATAACTATATCTCGAACTAAGGAGGGAAAGGAATCTATATAGTGGCGGTAGTAGGCTTTAATAGAGGGTAGTGCCAAGGCCCGGCTCGGTCCGGAAGGGCCGAGCCGAAATCCAGGGTCCACCCTATCAATCCGTCCCACCTCTTTCCACCGCCGCAACACTACCCCCCTCCCTTACCAGCGGTTGCCCTCGACCGCTTAGTCACCCCATCCATCCGAAAATCTCCGCTCTCTTTTTTTTTTTTTTTTTTTTTTGATTCGTCGTCTCCTTCTCGAAAAATCCCCTCCAACGCCAACGTCACTTCTTACGTCTTCTATCAAAACAACGTTTTCTTTATCTCTTTTTCAACTTCTTACGTTATTGGCATCTGAAGTCCTTCACTTAGCGTTTATGTGATCAGTGCGCCTGATCCGTGCTATCTGATCTGAGCTGTGGGTTATCTGAGCTGCGGCTTGGCTAGTCTGTGCGTCGTCTCGGAGGTCTATATAGGTCCGTCTGCGGCGTCGTTTCTTCTTCTTCTTTTTCTCTTCTACCAAAGCCTTTACCCACTACGCGGTCGGCGGCGCCGCCGGCCGCGTAGTGGTGCCTAAAGCAATCACTTCCCGAAGCACGATCGTTTTTATCGGCTTCCGCGCCGGTGGAGCGGACGTGTCTCCATTGTCGGCATCAGAGCTACGCTGGTTTCGGCTTTTCCGGGTTCCGCGCGTAAAAGTCTCTTAGCAGCTCCGCCGAATTCCGGAGATTCTCGATCGGATACTATTTATAATCTTCCGGCCACCCCTTCTACGAGATCCTCGCTTTGATAGACCCCCTTATCTTCTTTACGTCCATTACATCTTCTACCTCCTACTCTTCTTTATTACCGTCCATCTTAACTGGTGGGGGTTCGGCGAAGCCCTGTTCCGGCAGGCCGTTCTTAGGGTCCAGGCTTAGTAGATCCGAATGGAAAACGTCGTAGATCCGGAATGATTTCGGTAGCTAGAGCCGATAAGTCGCCGGCGACCTCTTTTCCACTATCGTAAACGGACCTACGTGGCGTAGATTCAGCTTGGCGTTGCCTTTTAGCCTTAGGTTCTTCGTGTTAAGCTATACCCTTTAGCCTTCCTCGAATTCTATTGGTAACCGTTTCTTATTAGCTCGAGTCACTATCTTCTTCTGAGCCGATTCTATCGCGTCTTTCGCCACCTTGATGGCTTCTTCTATCTGAGATCGTAGCGCTTCTGCTGCTGCAGCGGCGACTCTCTTTAACGACGTAGAAAGCTCTGGCGAATCGGCGTCGCTCGGCGGATAGAAACTCAGCCTCGGAAGATAACTGCGCGTTATCTCGAACGGCGCCAGCGACGTCGCTTCTGACCGCGCTGAATTGGCGCAGAATTCGGCTATCGGCAGCACCTTTACCCACTTTTCTTAATAGTAGCTGCAGAAGATCCGTAGATATTTCTCTATCTTACGGTTAGCTACTTCTGATTGACCGTCGGTCTGCGGGTGAGCAGCTGTGCTAAGCTTTCCACTAATTCTGAGAGCTCGGTTGATAGCTTTCCATACGTCGGCAGTGAATTAAGGACCCCTATCCGTAGTAATAGTGTCCGGCAGGCTATAGTGCTTCTATACGTGTTGAATCAACATCTGTGCGGTCTCTTCCGCAGTGGTTCCTTCGTCTCTTGCTCGGCAGGGGATAAAGTGCCGTTCTTTGCTTAATCGGTCCACTACGTTCAGTGTAGCGTCGTATCTATCGGATTCCGGCAGGCCGGTTACGAAGTCCATCGTAATGTGTTGCCACAGTTTCTCGGGGATCGGCAGTGGCTTCAGTAAGCCTGCTGGAAGGCCGTAACGCGGCTTCGCCGATCAGCATACGTAGCAGTTGGCGATAAATCGGTGGATCCGTTCGTAGATCCGCGGAAACCAGTATGTCGTCCTTATAGCTTCTATCGTTTTCTTTAATCCTGCGTAACTAACGTCTACAGAGCCGTAGACTAGCTGGATAACCTCTGTAATTAGTTCTTCTGGCACTATCAGCTTCCCTGAACCGGTTTTGCCGAGCTTCTGCTTCTAATTAAGCTGCTTGACCTTCTCGTAGAGAGTCTCTTCCTTAGGGGCCGGTTCCACTGCGCAGACCCCTACCTCTTTCAACACCTCTGCATCTACTATCCGCTCGGTCAACACCTTCTGAAACATGTTCGGATCTTCCTTCGCGCGGCTCGTCTTCCCTTCTCTTCTCGTTAGCGCGTCAGCCTTTCCGTTTTGAGCCCCTAGTCGATAGGTGATCTTAAAGTCGAACCCTAATAGGTAGGCGGCCCACCGTGCTTGACGTCGTAAGAGCTTCTGCGTCTTTGTAAAGTAGGTTAGCGACTGGTGGTCCGTAAGAACCTGGACCGTGCTCTTTCCAGCTATAAGCTCCGGCTTCTACTCCTCGAAAGCCTGAATGATCGCCAATAGCTCCTTATCGTAGATCGCGTAGTTCCGCTTAGCTTCCGTTATAGACTTGCTGAAGAAAGCCACTGGATAGAGGGTTTCGTCGTCACTATATTGAGAAAGGACCCCTGCGGTTACTGTGTTAGAAGCGTCCGTTTCTACGTAGATAGTCTTTTCCGGTCGGAAGTGCGCTAGAACCGGCGCTGAGGCCACTGCTTCTTTTAGCCGGTTAAAGGCTTCCGTGCACTTCTCGTTCTATAGGCCGGCGGCCTCTTTCTTTAACGCTTCGTTCAGGGGTCTGGCTATCTTGCTAAAGTCTTTGATAAACTGTCGATAGTAGCTGTAGAA
Organism: Pseudocercospora ulei; assembly: GCA_016165855.1. Classification (NCBI taxonomy): domain Eukaryota; kingdom Fungi; phylum Ascomycota; class Dothideomycetes; order Mycosphaerellales; family Mycosphaerellaceae; genus Pseudocercospora; species Pseudocercospora ulei. Next base: position 374,703 of record JACWNB010000019.1, on the reverse strand, counting down.
GCCGAGAAACGCTCTGATTTGCGTAGTGTTTCCGGATTTCGGCTGCTTCTATTCCGCGACAGCGGCAACCTTCGAGGGGTCTATACGAATTCCGTTTCTTCCGACGATAAGACCGAGATACTTGACTTCCGTTTAATAGAACTTGCTCTTCTTTATGTCCGCGTTCAATCCGACCTCGCGGAGCCTCTTCAACACTCTCTCGATGTGGTCCGTGTGTTGCTCTCTCGTTCTATCGGTGTAGATAAGGATGTCGTCCAAGTAGATAGACACGAACCGTTCTAGCATGTCTATAAAGGTGTGGTTTATAAAGCGTTGCTACACTGCCGGCGCGTTGGTAAGTCCGAAAGGCATTACCAACCACTTGAAATTGCCTATACGCGTCGCGAACGTCGTAAGGTCTTCTGTCTGCCCTTCTTTATTCCTTAGTCGATAGAACGCTTAGCAGATATCCAGCTTGCTGAACCACTTAGCCTTCGCTACGCGCTGGATAGTCTCGTCGATTAGCGGCAGCGGGTACACGTCTCTCTTAGTGACCTCGTTGAGGCTGCGATAGTCTACGCAGAGTCGCAGACTACCCCCTGGTTCTCTTACGAAAAGAATCGGTAACGCGTATTCGGCAGAACTCAGCGTAATAAACTTCTTCGCCAGGTTCTCGCGAACAAACACCTCTACTTAGTCCAATTCTGCCGGCGACAGTCGTCTAAGGGGCTCGGTTCTCGGCAGCGTAGCCCCCTCTTTCAATCGGATCTTGTTGTTATATTCCGGTCGATAGAGCGGCAGGAGGTTGGAGTCGGCTTTTGAGAAGACGTTAGCGTAACTATAGAGTTCTTTTAGTAGCACCTCCAGCGGGTCCACTTCTTCTTCCGCCATTATCTTCCGGTAGTCTTCGATGTCTTTTATCGAGATAGCGTAGATCTTATTATCCGGCGACTTCGCGAGGGTCGTTATGGCTTCTGAACTCATTATTCCGACAGTGACCAGGGGTTCGGAACGGTCTAACAGGGTTACATTGGCAGCCGCGGCTCTCGATTCGGCGGTGACGACGCTGTTACCTCGGGTTTTGAATCTGATCGTTCCTTTATCTACGTCGACGACGGCTTTCTGGTTCTTTATCCATTTCTGCCCTATAATAATGTCAAATCTTCCGATATCTATAATTCGGAACGTCGCTTCCGTAGTGCGACCAGCCAGCGTAGTCTTCAACGGCACGTAGTGCGTAACGCTTTCTGTGTCTTGTCCGTTGTATACCGAAATCTGCGTCGGCGACGCCAGTTCCACTGGATAGCCGTATCCATTTATTAGCTTCCGGACCAGTCGGTGGTGGATCGCCGCGCCGATAAGAGCTCCAGTGTCGATAAAAGCTTTTAGCTGGAGTGGTTTGCGCGACTTCTTAACAGGGTGGATCTCGATAGGAAGGATAATCGCTGTTTCCGTGTTCGCTTCTACGGCTGCCGAGAGCGGATCGCTGCAGCTGTTGATGCTTTCTTCTCGTGTCGATTCGCTCCGATTCGGTGCCCTATTGTCAATGCTGGATAGGGGGCCTATCCGTCCAGCTGGTCTTTTCCTATAATCCTTAACTGCACCCTACTGTTACTGTCAGTATCGTTCGGAGCCGGCTCTATAGCTTGTATAGTCTTCCTCGGTGGCGGCTGCTGCTGCAGCTGCGGCTGCCTTATAACACGATAGTCCTGCTTCTGCTTATCCGATGCTTGGCATCTCGTAGCAATATGGCCAGGCGTGCTACACGCGAAACAGGTAGGGACGAACGACGAGCGCTGCAACTAATAAGGTGGCTGCTGTAGCGCTCTCTGGAAAGGCGCAGGGGGTCGTGTGGTCTGCGTTATCAACGGCGACGGCTTCTGAACCGATTCGCGTGATTTCGCGTAAGCGCTTAAGTTTCTCGCGGTGACTCTCGCTTGATGTACGAAGCTCTTAAGGTCTTCGTCTTCTACTGACGCTATAGCCGCAGCGAGCTCAGGGCTCAGTTTCTGTCTTAGTAGGTGCAGCTGCTTATCTTCTGCTACTCTCGCTCTAATAGTATATTTTCTAAACAAACCGTAGAATTCCTTAAACGTCTGCCGGTTCTGGTTGATCTTATCCAGCTGCTTACGGGCCGTCTTCTTCCGGAACGGGTCTCCGAAGCGTTGATCTAACGCTTTGATCGCTTCTTTAGCGGTTACCTCTTCCAGGTCTGCTACTAGCGAGAACGCTTCGCCTTCTAGTCGCGCCTCTAAATAGGCCAGTCTGTCTTCTTCGCTGCTCGATGCGTAATCGCGGCTTATCTTGTTCTTGATCTTCTTCTTAAATGCCTCCTACGCTTTAGGGTCCCCGCCGCCGAAAACCGGTAGGTCCAGCAGTAGCGTTATCGTAGTGCTACCTTGACTATAGGCCGCTAGTAAGGCGGTCTCTGCTTGTTCTTCTCGACGCAGTGGCGGCGACTTTGCTGCTTCTATATCAGCTATCTGATTCTTCAGCGCCTTTAGCTGCGCTAGTCGATTTAACGCTTGGTGTTCCAACACGTCGACGATAGTCTCTGCCGATTCCTTCTCGGCCCTTACCGTCTCTACTTCCTCTCTTAGCTGTCTGTTTTCTTCTAGTGTTCTGTAGAACAGCGTCTTAATGAGGTCTATACCGTCGTAGACCTTTCCTATCCTATTTTCATTTACGTAGTCTTCCAGTTCCTCGATCGTGCAGTCGTAGATCTTCTTGTATTCCTTTATTCGTTCCTTAATCTCTGCGGTCTCTTCCGCCGTAAAACCTCTAATGACGATCTTATCGTTAACTACACTGGAGCGTCTGCTCGCTCTGTTAGTCTTTCCTCTTCTGCTTCTGCTGCAGCCTATAACGCTGCTCTCTACCGTCGAGAAGCCTTCCATCTTCTTACAGTGCCTTGGGGGGTTGTTGGTAGTGGTGCGCGTACGTTATTTGGGTTTCCGGATAGTTCAACGGGCCCTTTCGCGCAGCGCGGGGTGTAGTGTAGAGAGTGAGTTCGAGATATAATGATCCGGGCACGCAGATAAGATTCAATACGGCCTTTTTGATAACTATATCTCGAACTGAGGAGGGAAAGGAATCTATGTGGTGGCGGTAGTGGGCTTTGATAGAGGGTGGTGCCAAGGCCCGGCTCGGTCCGGAAGGGCCGAGCCGAAATCCAGGGTCCACCCTATCAATCCGTCCCACCTCTTTCCACCGCTGCAACAGAAATAGGAGGGGACCCCGGCTAGAGGAGCAGAGGCGGAGGGGCTAGCAACTACGAGGGGGCTACTAGACAGGGCGGACGACATAATAGTAGCTAGTAGTAGTAGTAGTAGCTAGTAGTAGTAGTGCTAGTAACTAGTAGTAGTAGATAGTAGCTAGTAGATAGTAGATAGTAGACAGTAGACGGTAGTAGATAGTAGTAGACGATAGACGGGGTAGGGGGAGAAGGCAGACAGGGAATAGAAAGGAAAAGGGAGAGGGAAAGAGAAGGGAGAGGCTTAAGGTAACTGCCTGCTATAAGAGGGAATAGCAAGTAGGGCAGCTACTACAAACAGGTAAAATAGCAAGAGGCAACTGCGACCTAGTAGGCGACGAGCGACGACGATATAGACAGCTAGACGAAATAGGAAGTCGCGACCTACTAAAGGAACAGCAGGAGCTAAGTGTGTTTAGTATGCTACTATACGAAAAGGAGCACTACGAGAAGGGAAGGGGGGGATATTGTTAGGGGGCGCTGCCCGGCCTAGGTCCTAGACCCGACCTAAGCCAACCGTTGCCCTAAGGACTGCGACTTAGCGGTGCCAGCATAACCCTACCCTCTGTACGGAACTACCGACAGGACCCTACTCCTATATAGAGGAAGAACCCTATAGTCCTGCACAAAGGGGAACTACTGCCCCTCTAAATAGAGGGAAAACTCTACACTACTATACAGAGGAGGGAACTCCTAATTCTCTATACAGAGGGTGAACCTTGCATCCCTATACAGAAGGAAATTGCTAGCTTGGCTTTGTAGGTACAAATTGTACAGCAGCAGATAACAAAGGAACTGCCTATTAGTTCCTTTATATAGATACCCGGCCTTAAGTTTCTAAACCAAGATTCTTAAGCCCCTTACACTTAGCCCTTACCGCTTCGTTTTCCTCTCTTAACTGTCTCTTCTCTTCTAGGGTTCTGTAAAACAGCGTCTTAATAAGGTCTATACCGTCGTAGACCTTCCCTACTCCGTTCTCGTTTACGTAATCTTTAAGTTCCTCGAGCGTGCAGTCGTAGATCTTCTTATATTCGGTTATTCGTTCCTTAATCTCTACAGTCTCTTCTACTGTAAAACCTCTAATAATAAACTTATTATTAATAACACTAGAGCGTCTACTCGCTCTGTTAGCCTTTTCTTTCCTACTTCTGCTGCAGCCTATAACGCCGCCTTCTACTGTTAAGAAGCTCTCTATAGCCGTCTTACAGTGCTGGGGGTTGTTAGTTTAGTGTGTGTGTGCGCGTGCGTTATTCGGGTTGCCGGATAGTTTAACGGTCCCTTTTGCGTAGCGCGGAATTGGTGTAGTAAGTGAGTTCGAGATATAATAATCCGGGTACGCAGATACGATTTAATACGGCCTTTTTGATAACTATATCTCGAACTAAGGAGGGAAAGGAATCTATATAGTAGTGGGTAAGAGCTTTAGGGGTAGCTTGCCAAGGCCCGGCTCGGCCCCTTCCGGGATTTAGGTTCCAGAACGGACCGAGCCGGGCCTTGGCACTACCACCTCTACGGAAGCCTACCACTACTACTATATAGATTCCTTTCCCTCCTCAGTTCGAGATATAGTTATCAAAACAGCCGTATTGAACCTTATCTGCGCGCTCGGATTATTATATCTCGAACTTACTCTCTACACCAACCCTGCGCTGCGCGAAAGGGCCTGTCGAACTATCCGGAAACCCGAATAACGCACGCGCACCCACATACACACCAACAACAACAACCCCTAAAGGCACCGTAAGAAGATAGAAGGCTTCTCAGCGGTAGAGAGCGGCGTAACAGGCCGGCGCGGAAAGAGAAAGACTAACAGAGCGAGCAGGCGCTCCAGTGTTATTAATAATAAGATTATTATTAGCGGTCTTACAGCAGAAGAGACCGCAGAGATCAAGGAACGAATAAGCGAATACAAGAAGATCTACGACTGCACGATCGAGGGACTCGAAGACTATATAAACGAGAATAGGGTAGGAAAGGTCTACAATAGTATAGACCTTATTAAGACGCTGTTCTACAGGACGCTAGAAGATAACAGGCAACTAAGAGAAGAAACTAAAGCGGTAAGGGCCAAAAAAGAATCAGCAGAGACTATTATCGACGTGTTAGAAAACTAGGCGGCGAATCGACTAACGCAACTAAAGGCGCTAAAGGATCAACTGGCTGATATAGAAGCAGCGAAGTCGTCGCCGCTACCGCGCTAAGAAGAACAAGCAGAGACTGCCTTACCGGCGGCCTACAGTCAAGGTAGCACTACGATAACGCTATTGCCGGACCTACCTGCTTTCGGTAGCGGAGACCCTAAAGCGTAGGAGGCGTTTAAGAAGAAGATCAAGAATAAGATAAGCCGCGATTACGCATCGAGCAGCGCCGGAGATAGATTGGCGTACCTAGAATCGCGATTAGAAGGTAAAGCTTTTTCGCTAGTGGCGGACCTGGAAGAGGTAACCGCTAAAGAAGCAATTAAAGCGCTAGATCAACGCTTCGGAGACCTATTCCGGAAGAAGACGGCCCGTAAGCAGCTGGACAAGATTAACCAGAACCGGCAGACGTTTAAGGAGTTCTACGGACTGTTTAGGAAATACGCTATTAGAGCGAGAGTGGTAGAAGATAAGCAGCTGCACTTACTAAGACAGAAACTAAGCCCTAAGCTCGCTGCGGCTATAGTGTCGGTAGAAGACGAAGACCTGCAGAGCTTCGTGCACTAGGCGAAAGTTACTGCTAGAAACTTGAACGCGTACAGAAAACCGACGACACGTAAACTAATTCAGAAGCCGTCGCCGTTGGCGCAGCTGACGAGAGCCCCTGCGCCTTTCCGACGAACCCCCCAGCAGTCGTCGTATTCGCAGTGTTCGTCGTTCGTCCCCACTTGCTACGCGTGCGGAAAGCCTGGCCACATCGCTACAAGATGCTAAGCAACGGCCCAGCAGAAGCAGGAGTATCGTGTTATAAAGCAGCAGCAGCCGCAGCCACCGAGAAAGACTATACAAGCTATAGAGCCGGCTCCGAACGACACCGACAGCGTAGACGGCGGAGTTCAGCTAAGGATTATAGGAAAAGACTAGCTGGACGGATAGGCCCCCTACCCAGCATTAACAATAGGGCACTAAATCGAAGCATATCACTACGAGAAGAAAGCATTAACAGCTGCAGCGATCCGCTCTCGGCAGCCGTAGAGGTAAATACGGAAACGGCGATCATCCTTCCTATTATAATCTACCCCGTTAAGAAGCAACGCCAACTGCTCTAGCTAAAAGCCTTTATCGACTCCGTAGCTCTTATAGGAGCGGCGATCCACTACCGACTGGTTCAGAAACTGACGAAGGGATACGGCTATCTGGTAGAGTTAGCGTCGCCGACGAAGATTTCGGCATACAACGGACAAGACACGGAAAGTGTTACGCACTACGTGCCGCTAAAGACTACCTTAGCTAGACGAACCACGGAAGCGACGTTCCGGATTATAGATATAGGAAGGTTTGACATTATTATAGGGCAGAAATGGATAAAGAACCAGAAAGCCATCGTCGACGTAGATAAAGGAACGATCAGGTTCAAAACCCTAGGCAACGGCACCGCTGCCGCCGAACCGACCGCCGCTACTATAGCCGAATCGAAAGCCGCGGCTGCCAATGTAACCCTGTACGACCGTTCCGAACCACCGGTTACCGTCAGAATAATAAGTTCAGAAGCTTTGTCGACCTACGCGAAGTCACCGGACAACGAGATTTACGCTGTCTTAATAAAAGACATCGAAGACTACTAGAAGATAATGGCGGAAGAAGAAGTAGATCCAATAAAAGTGTTGCCAGCGGAGCTCTACGATTATGCTAACGTGTTCTCAAAAGCCGACTCCAACCTATTGCCGCTCTATCGACCGGAATATAACAACAAGATCCGACTGAAAGAGGGGGCTACGCTGCCGAGAACCGAGCCCCTGCGACGACTGTCGCCGGCGGAACTGGACTAGGTAGGGGTATTTGTTCGCGAAAACCTGGCGAAGAAGTTTATTACGCCGAGTTCTGCCGAATATGCGTTACCGATTCTTTTCGTAAGGAAACTAGGGGGTAGCCTACGACTCTGCGTAGACTATCGAGGCCTTAACGAGGTTACTAGGAGAGACGTATACCCACTGCCACTGATAGATAAGACTATACAGCGCATAGCAAAGGCTAAGTAGTTCAGCAAGCTGGACATCCGCTAAGCGTTCTACCGACTAAGAAACGAGGAAGGACAGACGGAAGATCTTACGACGTTCGCGACGCGTATAGGCAATTTCAAGTAGCTAGTAATGCCTTTTAGACTCACCAATGCGCCGGCAGTGTAGCAACGCTTTATAAACTACACTTTTATAGACATGCTAGAACGGTTTGTGTCTATCTATTTGGACGACATTCTTATCTACACAGATAGAACGAGAGAGCAACATACGGACTACATTGAGAGAGTGTTGAAAAGGCTCTGCGAGGTCGGGTTAAACGCGGACACGAAGAAGAGCGAGTTCTATTAAACTGAGGTTAAGTATCTCGGTCTTGTCGTCGGAAAAGACGGAATTCGTATAGACCCATTAAAGGTCGCTGCTATTGCGGAATAGAGGCGGCCGAAATCCGGAAACACTACGCAAATCAGAGCGTTTCTCGGATTCTGCAGCTACTACCGACGGTTTATCAAAGACTTTAGCAAGATAGCGAGACCCCTGAACGAAGCGTTAAAGAAAGAGGCCGCCGGCCTGTAGAATAAGAAGTGCACAGAGGCCTTTAACCGGCTAAAAGAAGCGGTGGCCTCTGCGCCAGTTCTGGCACACTTCCGGCCGGAAAAGACGATCTACGTAGAAACGGACGCTTCCGATACAGTTGATACGGATGTGGATGTAGACAGCTGGCAGCTAGGCTTGGCAGGGCCAGGCTTGGCAGCTGCACACTCAAATACCTCCACCTCCGCTTGTACGTAGATTCTTCCCTCTCCAGCCTTGGATATAGTTATCAAAGACGGGTATTAACCTAGAGTCTACTGCAGTTAGATCATTATATCCAAGGCTTAAACCTAACACCCAACCTGCACTACGCGAAAGAGCCCGTTGAATTACATCCGGGTACTCGATTAACGTACGTGCAAACAACCCAGAGTATGTACTGCAGATGTACGAAGGAGGCCGTTGAATTACATCCGGTTACTTAATCGTATATATGCATGCTACTCTACCCCCCCTCCCCCGATCGAGAAGAAGAAGAGAGAGTTTTAGGGAAGAGAAGTGCCCCTATCGAGAAGAGAGAGTTTTGAAGAGAGAGAAGTGCCCCTACGAGAGGGATGTTAGGAAGAGAAGTGCCCCTACGAGCAGATTGTACGAGTTTTGAAGTTTTAAGATAGGACGAGAAGGATGTAGGAGCGACAAGGACGAGAGCGACGAGAGCGACGAGACGAGAGTGACGAGACGAGAGCGAAGACGACGATGTAGGAGCAGCGAGGACGACGAGAGCGCACCTAGCAGGACCTAGGGCGACGACATTCGTTTTTTTTCAGGTCTTTAACAGACCATTCTATTCGGACATGCCAATTAAGACGACCGGCAATCAGCACCAGCGAGCCCCAAGCACCAGCGAGCCCCAAGCACCAGCGAGCACCCAGGCACGAGCGACAAGAGCAGCACGAGCAGCACGAGCAGCAAAGCGACATAAGCAGCACAGCGACACGAGCAGCAAGGCAAAGCACGAGGCAATAGAGATATACGGTCTACAATCGAGACAAGCGACGCAGTTCAGAAGCGATATATGCTTGCAAAGCGACCCCGACGACCTCTGCGACCGCTTAAGAAGCGAGCGACCGTCGAGAAGTGACCGTCCGAGAAACGACCGTCGAGAAGCGACTGTCCGAGAAGCGACCGACAAGAAGCGACTGTCGAGAAACGAGCGACCGTCGAGAAGCGACGGCTCGAGAAGCGACGGCTCGAGAAGCGACGGCTCGAGAAGCGACGGCTCGAGAAGCGACGGTCGAGAAGCAAGGCGAGCGTCTAAGAAGCGAGCGACCGTCGAAAAGCGAGCGACCGTCGACAAGCGAGCGACGGTCTAAGAAGCGAGCTCCGCGACCTCTGCGACTGTTTGAGAAGCGACCGGCCGAGAAGCGAAGCGACGGCTCGAGAAGCGACTGTCGAGAAGCGGCATATGTTTGCAAGACAACCTCCGCGACCTCCGCGGCCTCAACGACCTCCGCGACCTCTGCGGCCTTAACGACCTCCGCGACCTCCGCGGCCCTAGCAACCTCTGCGAGCTCCGCGACCTCTGCGAGCTCCGCGACCTCTGTGACCTCCGCAGCCTCGACAACCTCCGCGACCTCCGCGACCCCGACGACCTCCGAGACCTCTGCGACAGCTTGAGAAGCGAGCGACGGCTTGAGAAGCGAGCAACCGTCGAGAAGCGACGGCTCGAGAAGCGACGGCTCGAGAAGCGACGGCTTGAGAAGCGACGGTCTAAGAAACGACACGTGTTTGCAAGACAACCTTGACGACCTCCGCGACCTCTGCAACCTCCGAGAACTCCGCGACCAAGGCAGCAAACAAGACACCAAAGCGACGTCAAAAAGGCACGAGATTGAGGCTCAAAAAGGCACGAGATTAAGGCTCAAAACGCACGGAAATTGAACCTCAAAAGCGACCTCAAAAGCGACCTCAAAAGCGACCTTAAAAGCGACCTCAAAAGCGACCTGTTTTGGAGCGACCTGATTGGCCAATAGCAAAGCTGAATTTGCGACCTGGATTGGTGCGACCTGATTGGCTGATTGCGATTAATGGATTGATTGCGATTGAGGGCAATCGCTGGTTAGGGAGGGCGGTAGTGATACGGATGTGGATATAGACAGCTGGCAGCTAGGCTTGGCAGGGCCAGGCTTGGCAGCTGCACACTCAAATACCTCCACCTCCGCTTGTACGTAGATTCTTCCCTCTCCAGCCTTGGATATAGTTATTAAAGACGGGTATTAACCTTGCGTCTACTGCAGTCAGATCAACAGTAACGGCAGGGGTCCTTTCTTAATATAGTAACGACGAAACCCTCCATCCAGTAGCTTTCTTTAGCAAGTCAATAAACGAAGCTAAGTGGAACTACGCCATCTACGATAAGGAGCTGCTGGCAATTATTTAGGCTTTCGAGGAGTGGAAACCGGAGCTTATAGCTAGAAAGAGCACAGTCCAGGTCCTTACGGACCACCAATCGCTGGTCTACTTTATAAAGACGCAGAAGCTCTTACGTCGCCAAGCTCGGTAGGCCGCCTACTTATTAGGGTTCGACTTTAAGATTACCTATCGACTAGGGACTTAAAACAGAAAGGCTAACGCGCTAACGCGAAGAGAAGGGAAGATAAGCCGCACGAAGGAAGATCCGAACATGTTTTAGAAGGTGCTAACCAAACGGATAGTGGACGCCGAGGTGTTAAAGAAAGCGGGGATCTGCGCAGCGGAACTGCAAAACGAACTGGAACTAATAGAGCCGCCGATCAAAGAAAAGACTCTCTACGAAAAGGTAGAGCAGCTTAACCAGCAACAGAAACTCGGCAGAACAGGCTCAGGAAAGCTGATAGTTCTAGAAGAACTGGTTACAGAGGTTATCCAGCTGGTCTATAGCTCCAAGGATGTTGGTTACGCAGAGTCAAAGAAGACGATAGAAGCTATAAGGACGATCTACTGGTTTCCGCGGATCTACGAACAGATCCACCGATTTATCGCCAATTGCTACGTGTGCAGAGCCGCAAAGCCGCGTTACGGTCTGCCGGCGGGTCTACTAAAGCCACTTCCGATCCCTGAGAAACCGTAGCAACACATTACGATGGACTTCGTAACTGGCCTGCTGGACTCCGATAGATATAACGCTACGCTAAACGTAGTGGACCGGCTAAGCAAAGAGCGCTACTTTATCCCCTGTCGAGCTAGAGACAAAGGAACGACTACGGAAGAGACCGCGCAGATACTAATTAGACACGTGTAGAAGCACTATAGCCTGCCGGACACTATTACTACGGATAGGGGTCCTTAATTTACCGCCAACATATAGAAAGCTATCAATCAAGCTCTCGGAATTTGTAGAAAGCTCAGCACCGCCGCTTACCCTTAAAGGGACGGTTAGTCTAAAGTGGCTAATCGCGAGATAGAGCGATATCTACGAACCTTCTGCAGCTATTATCAAGAAAAGTGGGTTGAGACGCTGCCAATAGCTGAGTTCTGCGTGAACTTAGCACAGTTAGTAATCCGGGCACGCAGATATAATTTAATACGGCCTTTTTAATAACTATATCTCGAACTGAGGAGGGAAAGGAATCTATGTAGTGGTGGTGGAGGGCTTTGATAGGTAGTGGTGTGCCAAGGCCCGGCTCGGTCCGTTCCGGAACTTAAATCCCGGAAGGGGCCGAGCCGAAATCCAGGGTCCACCCTATTAATCTGTTCCACCTCTTTCCACTGCCGCAACACTACCCCCCCTCCCTTACTAGCGGTCGCCCTCGACCGCTTAGTCACCCCAACTATCTAGAATCTCCACTTTTTTTTTTTGATTCGTCTTCTCTTTCTCGAAAATCCCCTCTGACGGCGATATCGCTTCTTCCGTCTTCTATCGCTTCTTGAATTTCTTACGTCGTTAGCATCTAAAGTCCTTTACTTGGCGTTTATGTAATCGGTGCGCCTGATCCGTGCTATCTGATCTGAGCCGTGGGTTATCTAAGATGCGGCGTCGCTAGTCTGTGCTCTGCCGTAGAGGTCTATATAGATCTTTCTGCAGCGCCGTTTTTCTTCTTCCCTTTGTCTTCCACCAAAGCCTTTACCCACTACGCGGTCGGCGGCGCCGCCTGCTGACGCGGTGGTGCCTAAAGCAATCACTTCCTAAAGCACGATCGTTTTTATCGGCTTCCGCGCTGGTGGAGCGGACGTGTCTCTATTGTCGGCATTAGAGCTACGCTGGTTTCGGCTTTTCTAGGTTCTGCGCGTAGAACTCTCTTAGCAGCTCCGCCGAATTCCGCAGGTTTTCGACCGGATACTATTTATAGTCTTCCGGCCACCCCTTCTACGAGATCCTCGCTTTAATGGACCCCCTTATCTTCTTTACGTCCATTACATCTTCTACCTCCCACTCTTCTTTATTACCGTCCATCTTAACTGGTAGGGGTTCGGCGAAGCCCTGTTCCGGCAGGCCGTTCTCAGGGTCCAGGCTTAGCAGATCCGAATGGAAAACGTCGTAGATCCGGAACGATTTCGGTAGCTAGAGCTGATAAGTCACCGGCGACCTCTTTTCTATTATTTTGAACGGACCTACGTAGCGTGGGTTGAGCTTCGCGTTTCCTTTCAGCCTTAGGTTTCGCGTGTCGAGCTATACCTTTTAACCTTCTTCGAATTCTATTGGCGACCGGCTTCTATTAGTTCGAGTTACTATCTTCTTTTAAGCCGTCTCTATCGCTTCTTTCGCCACTTTGATCGCTTCTTCTATCTAAGATCGTAGCGCTTCTGCCGCCGCGGCGGCGACTCTCTTCGACGACGTGGCAGTAGATAGTTCCGCGGAGCTGGGTTCGTTTAGCGGCTGAAAGCTTATCCTCGGAAGATAGCCGTGCGTTATCTCGAACGGCGCCAGCGAGGTGGCCTTAGACAGTGCCGAGTTAGCGCAGAACTCGGCTATCGGCAACACCTTAACCTATTCTTCCTAATAGTAGCTGCAGAAGGTCCGCAGATATCGCTCTATCTCTCGATTAACCACTTCAGACTGACTGTTAGTTTGAGGGTGAGCGGCGGTGCTAAGCTTTCTACGAATTCCGAGAGCTTAATTAATAGCTTTCTATACGTCGGCAGTGAATTGAGGACCCCTATCCGTAGTTATAGTGTCCGGCAGGCTATAGTGCTTCTACACGTGTCGAATCAACATCCGTACAGTCTCTTCCGCAGTAGTTCCTTCGTCTCTCGCTCTGCAGGGGATGAAGTAGCGTTCCTTGCTTAGCCTATCCACTACGTTAAGGGTGGCATCGTATCTATCGGAATCCGGCAAGCCGGTTACGAAATCCATCGTAATGTGCTGCCATAGTTTCTCAGGGATCGGCAGTGGCTTCAATAAGCCTGCTGGAAGGCCGTAACGTAGCTTCGCGGCTCTATATACGTAGCAATTGGCGATAAATTGATGGATCCGTTCGTAGATCCGTAGAAACCAGTAGACCGTCCTTATAGCTTCTATCATCTTCTTTAAGCTGGCGTAACCAACGTCTATAGAGCTATGGACTAGCTGGATAACCTCCGTAATTAGTTCTTCTGGAACTATCAACTTCCCTAAACCGGTTTTGCCGAGTTTCTGCTGCTGGTTAAGCTGCTCCACCTTTTCGTAGAGGGTCTTTTCTTTGATCGGCGGCTCTATTGGTTCCGGTTCGGCCTGCAGTTCCGCTGCGCAGATCCCTGCTTCCTTTAACACCTCGGCGTCTACTATCCGTTCGGTTAGCACCTTCTGAAACATGTTCGGATCTTCCTTTGCGCAGCTCGTCTTTCCTTCTCTTCGCGTCAGCGCGTTAGCCTTTCCGTTTTGAGCCCCTAGTCGATAGATGATCTTAAAGTCGAATCCTAATAAGTAGGCGGCCTACCAAGCTTGGCGGCGTAAGAGCTTCTGCGTCTTTATAAAGTAGGTCAGCGACTGGTGGTCCGTAAGAACCTGGACCGTGCTCTTTCTAGCTATAAGCTCCGGTTTCCACTCCTCGAAAGCCTGAATAATAGCTAGCAGTTCTTTATCGTAGATCGCGTAGTTCCGTTCGGCCTCCGTTATAGACTTGCTAAAGAAAGCTACCGGATGGAGGGTCTCGCCGTTATCCGCGTATTGAGAAAGGACCCCTGCCGTCACTGTGTCAGACGCGTCCGTTTCTACGTAGATCGTCTTTTCTGGTCGGAAGTGCGCCAGCACTAGTGCAGAGGCCACTGCTTCTTTTAGCCGCACAAAGGCTTCCGTGCACTTCTTATTCTATAGGCCGGCGGCTTCTTTCTTTAGTGCCTCGTTTAGGGGTCTCGCTATCTTGCTAAAGTCCTTAATAAACTGTCGATAGTAGCTGCAGAAGCCGAGGAACGCCCTGATTTGCGTAGTATTTCCAGATTTCGGCTGCTTCTATTCGGCGACGGCGGCGACCTTTAAGGGATCTATACGAATTCCATCTCTTCCGACGATAAGACCGAGATATTTGACCTCAGTTTGATAGAACTCGCTCTTCTTTGTGTCCGCGTTTAGTCCAACCTCGCAGAGCCTGGTCAACACCTTCTTGATGTAGTCCGTGTGCTGATCTCTCGTCCCGTCCGTATAGATAAGAATGTCGTCTAGATAGATAGACACGAACCGTTCCAACATGTCTATAAAAGTGTAGTTTATAAAGCGTTGCTACACCGCCGGCGCGTTGGTGAGTCCGAAAGGCATTACCAACTACTTGAAATTGCCTATACGCGTCGCGAACGTCGTAAGGTCTTCTGTCTGCCCTTCCTCGTTCCTTAGTCGATAGAATGCTTAGCGGATGTCCAGCTTGCTGAACCACTTAGCCTTCGCCACTCTTTGGATAGTTTCGTCAATTAAAGGCAGTGGATATACGTCTCTTTTAGTGACCTTATTGAGGCCTCGATAGTCTATACATAGTCGGAGGCCTCCTCCTAGCTTCTGTACAAAAAGGATCGGTAACGCGTATTCGGCAGAACTCGGCGTAATAAACTTCTTCGCTAGGTTTTCGCGAACGAACACCTCTACTTGGTCCAGTTCCGCCGGTGACAGTCTTCTTAGGGGCTCAGTTCTTGGCAATGTGGCCCCCTCTTTTAACCTGATCTTATTATCGTATTCCGGCCGATAGAGCGGCAGGAGGTTGGAGTTAGCTTTTAAGAACACGTTAGCGTAATCGTGGAGCTCCGCCGGCAGCACCTCCAGTAGGTCCACTTCGTCTTCTGCCATTATCTTCCTGTAGTCCTCGATGTCTTTTATTAAGATAGCGTAAATCTCGTTGTCCGGTGACTTCGCGAGGGTCGATAAAGTTTCCGAGCTCATCATTCCTATCGTGCCTTAAGGGTCAGGCTGATCTATCGAAGCCGCTTCGACCTTCGTAACGTTCGGTTTAGCGTTGGCCACTGTAACTGATTCGGTGACTGATTTGATAGCGGCTAAGCCGCTAATTGGTTTTCTAAATCCGATTGTGCCTTCTCCTACGTCAATAATCGCTCCCTGGTTTTTTATCTATTTCTGCCCTATAATAATGTCAAATCGTCCGATATCTATAATTCGGAACGTCGCTTCTATAGTGCGACCAGCTAAGGTAGTCTTTAGCGGCACGTAGTGCGTAACGCTTTCCGTGTCTTGTCTATTGTATGCCGAAATCCGTGTCGGCGACGCTAGTTCCACTGGATAGCCATATCCTTTTATCAGTTTCTAAACCAGTCGATGGTGGACCGCAGCTCCGATAAGAGCCCCGGTATCGATAAAAGCTCTTAGCTGAAGTGGTTTGCTCGATCCGTTAAGGGGGTAGACAGTGATCGGAAGGATAATAGCTGTTTCCGTGTTCACTTCCACTGCCGCCGAGAGCGGATCGCTGCAGCTGTTAATGCTTTCTTCTTGTGCTAATTCGTTCCGGTGCAGTGCCCTATTATTAGTGCTGGATAGGGGGCCTATCCTTCTAGCTAGTCTTTTCCTATAATTCTTAACTGCACACTACTGTCCACACTGTTAGTATCGTTCGGCGTCGGTTCGATGGCTTGGATGGTCTTTCTCAGTAGCTGCGGCTGCTGCTGCGGCTGCTTTATAACACGATACTCCTGCTTCTGCTGGGCCGTTGCTTGGCATCTCGTAGCGATATAGCCGGGCTTTCCGTACGCGTAGCAGGTAGGGACGAACGACGAACGCTGTGACTGATAAGGTGGCTGCTAGGGTGCTCTCCGGAAAGGCGCCAGGGGTCGTGTTGTCTGCGCCGACGGCGATGGCTTCTGAACCGATTCGCGTAATTTCGCGTAAGCGCTCAAGTTTCTCCCGGTGACTCTCGCTCTATGCACGAAGCCCTTAAGGTCTTCGTCTTCTACAGACGCTATAGCTGCAGCCAGTTCAGGGTTTAGCTTCTGCCTTAATAGGTGAAGCTGCTTATCTTCCGCTACCTAGGCTCTAATCGCATGTTTTCTAAACAAACTGTAGAATTCTTTAAACGTCTGCCGGTTCTGATTGATCTTGTCCAGCTGCTTACAGGCTGTCTTCTTTCGGAATGGATCTCCGAAGCGTTGATCTAGCGCTTTGATCGCTTCTTTGGCGGTTACCTCTTCTAGGTCTGCTACTAGCGAAAAAGCTTCTCCTTCTAACTGCGATTCCAGGTACGCCAATCTATCTCCGGCGCTGTTCGATGCGTAATCGCGGCTTATCTTATTCTTAATCTTCTTCTTAAACTCCTCCTAGTCTTTAGGGTCTCCTCCTTTAAATGCTAGCAGGTCCGGCAATAATGTTATTAGGGTGCTACCTTGACTATAGGCCGCCGGTAAGGCGGTCTCTTCTTGTTCTTCTCGATGCGGTGGCGGCGGTGCCGACGACATCGCTGCTTCTATATCAGCTAGTTAATCCTTTAGCGCCTTTAGTTGCGCCAGTCTATTCGCCGCCTGGTTCTCTAACACGTCGATAATGGTTTCTGCCGATTCCTTCTCGGCCCTTACCGTCTCTACTTCCTCCCTTAACTGTCTGTTTTCTTCTACGTTCCTATAGAACTTCTTTTCTATAAAGGTAATAATGTTAAACACCTTCTTAGCTCCGTGCTCTGTAAGATATTCTCCTATCTTATCCGGCGTGCGTCCGTACAGTTCGGCGTAGCCCTCTATGCCTTTTTTCGCTTTATCTACCTCTTCTTCTATAAGGCCTTCGTTGGTCGTTCGGTCGTCGAGAATGCTGGTACGCCTATCCCTCGGTCTGTCAGTCTTTCTCTTTCCGCTGCGGCCTGTTACGCCGCTCTCTACCGCTAAGAAGCTTTCTATCTTCTTACGGTGCCTTGGGGGTTGTTGTTTGGTTTAGTGGGTGCGCGTGCGTTATTCGGGTTTCCGGATAGTTCGACGGGCCCTTTCGCGTAGCGCAGGGGTTAGTGTAGTGAGTGAGTTTGAGATATAATAATCCGGGCACGCAGATATAATTCAATACGGCCTTTTTAATAACTATATCTCGAACTAAGGGGGTAAAGGAATCTATGTAGTGGTGGTGGAGGGCCTTGATAGGTGGTGGTGTGCCAAGGCCCGGCTCGGTCCGTTCCGGAACTTAAATCCCGGAAGGGGCCGAGCCGAAATCCAGGGTCCACCCCATTAATCTGTCCCACCTCTTTCCACCGCCGCAACAGTTAGAAGCGACGTCGTTAGCGCCGTTCGAGATAACTTACAGTTATCTTCCGAGGCTAAGCTTCTAGCCGCTACGCGATGCTGGCTCGCCGGAGCTTTCCACTACTACTACGTCGTCAAAGAGAGTCGCCGCCGCGGCGGCGGAAGCGCTCCGATCTCAGATAGAAGAAGCAATCAAAGTGGCGAAAGAAGCGATGGAATCGGCTTAGGAGAAGATAGTAACTTAAACTAATAGAAAGCGGTCGCCAAAGGAATTCGAGGAAGGTCAAAAGGTCTGGCTTAACACGCGGAACCTAAGGCTAAAAGGGAACGCCAAGCTTAATCCGCGCTACGTAGGCCCGTTTACAATAGTGGAAAAGAGGTCGCCGGTAACTTATCGGCTCCAGCTACCGAAATCGTTCCGGATCTACGATGTCTTTTATTTAGATCTGCTAAGCTTGGACCCTAAAGACGGCCTGCCGGAACAGGGGTTCACCGAACCCCCGCTAATCGAGATGGACGGTAAGGAAGAATAGGAGGTAGAAGACGTAATAGACGTAAAGAAGATAAGGGGGTCCATCAAAGCGAGGATCTCGTAGAAGGGGTGGCCGGAAGACTACGAATAGTATCCGATCGAGAACCTGCGGAATTCGGCAGAGCTGCTAAGGGAGTTCTACGTGCGGAACCCGGAAAAGCCGAAACCAGCGTAGCTCTGATGTCGATAATGCGGAAGAAAGAAGAAAGCCACGTCCGCTCTATCGGCGCAGAGGCCGAAGAAAACGATCGTGTCGGTCGCCTTCGGTAAGGCCTTCTACGCGGCCACCACCTACCACCGGCTCCGCAGGCAGCTCGCCGACACAGTAGCGTGCCAGCGCCGCCGACCCGGTAGTGGGCGAAGGCTTTAGTAGAAGAGAAAAAGAAGAAGAAGAAACGACGCTGCAGACGGATCTATATAGACCCCCGAGACGACGCACAGACCAGCCACGCCGCAGCTATCTGGCTCAGATCAGATGGCACGGATTAGATGGACGGCAAGTGAAGGACTTCAGACGCCGACGACGTAAGAAATTGAAGAATCAATAAAGAGAACGTTGTTTTTGATAGAAAACGGAAGACGTAACGTCGGCGTTAGAGGGGATTTTCGAGAAGGAGATGACGAATCAAAAAAAAAAAAAGAAGAAGACGGAAATTTTCGGATGGGTAGGATGACTAAGCGGTCGAGGGCGACCGCTGGTAAAGGAGGGGGGTAGTGTTGCGGCAGTGGAAAGAGGTGGGACTAACTGATAGGGTGGACCCTGAATTTCGGCTCGGCCCCTTCCGGGATTTAGGTTCCGGAACGGACCGAGCCGGGCCTTGGCACCACCACCTCCACGGAAGCCCACCACTACCACTACATAGATTCCTTTCCCTCCTCAGTTCGAGATATAGTTATCAAAACAGCCGTATTGAACCTTATCTGCGCGCTCGGATCACACAATAGATTCCTTTCGCTCTTCAGTTCGAGATATAGTTATCAAAACAGCAGTATTGAATCATATCTGCGCGCTCGGATCACACCAGAGCGGCGCAAGGCCTCCTTGGCAGCAGGCCTCCCCCCTGGCCTCGCAGTTACGTCGCCAGAGCACTGCTGTGCTTACCTAGACCTCCCTTCAGTTATTCCATAACAGGTAGGGTCTTGTTAGTGTAAGTCTTTCTTGCTAATCTGTTGACCGTAACAGCATACACAGCAACACTAAACATAATACCTAAATATTTTAAAATAGGGAAAAATAACTTCTTGATCCAAGAGAAGTATAGTATTTCAGTATTGTACAGTTAATATTATAAAGAATGAGCAATTTGTTATAAGAGGTGTCTGTGCCAAGAAGTTTCTGCCATGCTCAGAGTCCTGCCAATGTCATGGTCATACACGTTGGAGCTGATGTGACGCGGTACACTTGAGCCATAAAAGGGATTGATCAAGTAACTCGGAAGTGACTCGACCCAAGTGTACTAGATATATGAACCTTGGGCTTGGGTTGTGACCAGACCAGGTGGGTGGCAAGGCCACCTGTCCGTATCAGGAGCAAGAACAAACCCGTGTTCTTGATAGGACGACTGAATCTAGTGCTTTTGAGACTTTGTACGTCAGGCAGCAAGCTGGTGGTGCTCGGAGATTTTGACCATCTCAGTGGTGTGGCCAGCTCAGTGGTGGAACCCGTCGTCTCTTCTCCATATCATAGTGAAGCTGCCTTTCTACCTTGTATGCTGAGCCGCTCAGAATTCGTCATATACGTGCTCCGGTGCGTGTAGAAACTGGGTCGTGTCATGTACCCGGTTTCACACCTTACCTTGTTCTCGTTGAAACTGCGATCAGAACCTTAACCATATTGTGGGGGATCTGACACGAGAAACGGACATGGTTGAACCAAATCCGTCTCCACTGCAACCGGACGCTTCGGCGCATAGCGACCGGCGTCGTATCAGATGTGTGGAGCAGGCGACAGCAACGGTCGGGGTTACACCTCGGCGATCGTGGCGGCGCGGTAACCACGACGGCTGCTGTGTGTGCGGCGAATCATCGACGACAACGTGCGGAGCGGCTTGTGGAACAAGCGCACGGCAAAGCGATGGCAGCCAATCTGTAACCGTCCGCTGTCGTGCACGGTGTGTGTCTGCGGCAGTGCGGCATGTGAAGGCGCATGTGAAGGCGCATGCGGCGCCGACTGCAAACGACCACACGCGGCCGTCCCGCCAGCGCACCGGCTGGCCACGCTCGTGTGGGCCGAGCTGCGTCGCGCACGAGTCGCCGATCGGCAGAGCGCACGAGTCGCTGCACTCGGACGGACACCGAAGCATCACGTGCCGGCGGCGGCAGCGTAGGGCTGCGGCGAAAGTGCGCGATCACACGTGCCGGGAGGGGGCGCCAAAGGGACATCGCTTCGCGGGCTTGAGGATTGAATCGGCACCCGTTTGGCGCGATGCAGGCGGTTTCAGGCCGGTGTGGTGCTGCGGGAGCTGCTGCTGCCACGGCCGACCCGCAACCTCTGCGCAACGCGCTGCCGGCGCCCCGACGTGGCCATCGCCGCTCCGCCTCTCTGGCCTCGTGCAGTGCCGGTGCCGGTGCGGGTGCGGGCGCAGGTGCAGGCTCCGGTGCGGCCGGTTCGCGGTGCGGAGGAAGAAGAAGCAGCAGCCCCGACGCGGACGGTGAGCAGCGACTGCGGCTCGGCCGCGCACCCATGGCAACCAACGACCACAAGCGCAGGAGAAGCGTTGCTAGCGCTGCTGTCCATCCCGCCGGCACCGCTGCTGGTGCTGGGCGCCCTCCGCTGCCGCTGCCGCTGCCGCTGCCGCTGCCGCTGCCGGCTGCACAGGGCGTTGGGAGGCGAGTCCACCACCGCTGGGCCGCGTCGCACTCGCACTCCTCCAGCGCCGGCTCCAGCGCCCGCGCCCGCGCCCGCTCCAGCGCGGCCTCGCTTGTTTCCCGCACGCGTCCCTTGCCGCGCTCCGCACCGCTCGCCACCCGGGACCCCTCGCCACGCCGGAACGCAGCTGCACCGTATGCCCGTCCCGCGCGCCCACGACACCCGTCACGAACCGCCCACCTCACTGCGCTCCCTCGCCCCCATACCACCCCTGCCCTGACCACCGACGATGCTTCGCCGTCGACAGGCCCGACGTTGGACACGCCGATAGGGCCATCGCACGTTGCAGACGGCTCCTGCGGCGGCGCTTGCGGCGTGGACAAGGCGGAGCGCGTGGCCATGGCGCGCAGCCCGTCTGCGTCACTGACGGCCACCCCGGCCACCAGGGCAGAGGCGGTTGGCTCGCACGGCGTGGACGAAAGCGGGGCGGCGTCTCGACCAGAGATGGAGCCAAGACCCCAGCCGGCGGCGCCGGAAAGCAGTGGCAACCGACGGCCGCGCAACCGGGAAAGAACAGAACGAGACAAGAAGACGGTGCTGTCCAAGGCGCTGCAGAAGGCGAACACGGCGGTGTTGCTGGACAACGCACAGAACTACGAAGGCGCGTTGGACGCGTACGCCGATGCCTGCGATCTTCTCGCGCAAGTCATGCAGCGCACGACGGGCGAGGACGACAAGCGGAAACTGGATGCCATTCGCGTGACATACCGCAACCGCATGGACGAGCTGAACATACTCGTGCAGGAACGACCGCCGACTTCAGATGAGAAGACTCTGCCTGCGAGGCCCATGAGTGGAGACAGTCTGTCACTCCGCGCGGCGCCTGTGAGTCCCATGAACGGCGCAGCACAGGAGCAGGATGGAGGCGGCGTGTTTCTCACCACCGGCCCCGGAAACGCGGACGCGCCGCGCTTGTCATACTCGGGTCATGGCAGAGACAGCTTCTTCGCACGAACCATGGAAGCCGTCGAGACCAGCTTTACTTCCGACGCGAACGACGGCCCAGCTCACGCTGTGGCAGGTGCGCAGCCCGACTCGACCGCAGCCGGAATACACCTCCCACCTCCGCTACCCGAAGACTCGCGATACCTGCCCAGGCCGCTTTCGCCACGAAGACCCCCCCTGGCATCTCCGGAGCCGCCGAATACGAAACAGGAATCGGAGGATATCTGGCATACCTCTCCCGCGCGGGATACAGACGACTCGGCATCAGCGGCCCTGCAAGGGTCGGGGATTGAGGAGAGCAAGGACACGTGGTTGGACCCGATCGACGAATCTGACTCTTCGTGTTCCGAGAGCGTGCACTCCAGGCCATCCCTGCAGGGCACACGAAGGAAACACCTCCGAGGCATAAGCGACGACAGTTTTCTGGATTTCGATGCTGCATTTGACGCTGCCGTAGAAGCGGCCTACAATGAAGGCTTCGAGCCCGACCTGGAGGCGCGGAGAAGGCGTGAAACGGCGTACAAGCACGTGCCCAGGGAGTCGATACAAGTGCCGGCGTCGGAAATCGACGAGATACTGCCTGGTGCCTTCCACACCGGCATGCTCAGCAATGAAGGAGATGAAGAGGAAGAGCGTATCTTGGAAGGTCTCGCCCACGACTACGGTAATGCGTTCCACTTTGACCTGAAGTCGAAGTCTGCGATCCCGCGGCAGTCAGACTCCAGTGGCTACACTCGCAGCACTTGGCAAAGTTCCCAAGCATCGAATCGTGATACGGCCGCGACATCATTATCCACTGTTGCTGAAGATATGCTTTCTGGCAGATCATCGAACCACGCGGTTTTGCGTGAAAGCACCGCGCTACCGCCGCCTCCATCAGGATTGCCTCCTTCGGCACCGCCTCCCCCAGCACCTGGCAAAGCGTCACCGCCAAGCGCAGGAAGCCGACGTGGATCAAAGGTCAGCAGCCGCAGATTATCTGGCATGAATGCCAAGCAATTGAAGATCGAGACCGCGCGAGATACCGACGTGCGATCACGAGCATCCACGTTCTATGCCACCGGTAGCCATTTTGTGGAAGATGATGGAATGGCAGGTCACGAATCCGATACCAGACTCGAAGAGCCTCTCGAACGCACCACTTCGGAAACACAGCACGAGCATATTCTCCAGTCGCCGCCTTCCTTGGAGCTTCATTCAGCATTGGACCAGGTCGCGGACGACTTCGACGCGTCGAACACAATCGACCATCGGCCAAGCTACGAGGACGCACCGGGCGATCTGCCCCATGGCACGAGGCCGACACTTTTCCGAAAGAACAAGTCTTCAATCAGCTTCAAGGACCATGCTGAACACCAAGTGCTTCTGGCGTCACCCGATGTGGACCATTTCGGCCCATCCATGGCAACGCCAATGAGCTCAACGTTCATGAACTTCGCTGCTCGACGTCGACAAAATTCTCTCGCCTCACAACGCGCTCAATTTTCATCATTCGGCTCGGCGGCTGTTGATTCCTACACCCTCGGAGGCGGGATGCACCTTTTAGACACGTCACTATCAACTGCAGAAAGCCCTCGATCGCCCCGCTCGCCGAGTGTGCCTCTGCCCGCCGGTCTCGAGCCCTGTCCAGAACCGTATCTGCTCAGGCCATTCTGGATGATGCGAGCGCTGTCATCGACCATTGCGCACCCACGAGGCGGCTTCTTGACTACCGATCTATTTGTGCCCCGCCAAGTCTGGGAAACCAGAGGCGTGAAGCTGAAGTTTGTGGAGGACAAGATCGCAAGCTGCGATCTGCTGACCGCAGCGCTCGGGCGTCTTGCTGGCGTCGACACCTTCGATGCAGATGCGGTCATGGAAGAGTTGCAAAGCTTCGAAGAGGTCATGGAACGTGTCCAGCAAGGGCTCACGAAAAAGCTTGGGGGCGATGTAGGTGTGCACGGGATTTCTGGCATGTTCAGAGATGCCTCGGGGGTAGCGACCTCGACTGGCTCCATCTCGTCTGACATGACTGGCGTTGCCGACAGGGCAGCGAAGGGCAACTCGGGCAAATCTTACCTTTCCACTTGGCGCAAGTTGCGAAACAAGAGTTCCGGCACACCATTGTCGGCCGGTGTGCCAGCAACGAGCACGAAACCCTGTGGAGAGAAAAATATGCACACGATGAACTCGGTCCCCATGACGAATTTTGTGCCGGTCGAACGTCGAGGTAACAAGAAGGACGCCCGTAATTTGGTATTTGATGGTCCTCAAAGAGAATACATGGGCTCCCTCACTCGGCTGTTCGACGGCGTGCAGATACTGGGTAAGTCCGCATCCACGCTCACCGTCATCAGTAGACCGTCAACAGCGAAGCGAGCTGCGCACGCCGACTAGCGTGTTGCCTGCGCAGTGCCCGCGTGCGCACAGTGCTCGGTCGGCTACGTGCATGGAACGGCATATGACGTGCATGCCCATTAACCCTGCTTCGCGGAGCTGCCACACCGACGCGAACACTGGCTAACGGGGATGCTTGTGAAACAGATCATATCGGGCGCCAACTGGAAGATCCGGGACTGAAGCACTCCTCGCCTACGCATGTTGGGCTCGAGTTGAGCATTCGGCACGCAGCCGAGTTCTTTGGCTTCTACGTCTGTCGCTTCGTACTTGCCGACTTGAGTCTACTCATGGACAGGTTCTTGAAACGTGGTACAGAGTGGGTACTGGCGTGATGAGCAACGACAAACGAGCGATATATGCCTGCATCAAGCTCCGAAGAGACTCGTCCACCTTGCAATCCATCTACACACCACAACATTCACCCCGGACACTTTTTCGCCTCCAGCTTTTCGACACGAAGCGGAGGATCGATGAGGATCGACGACGATCATAGCCCGTCCCGCGAGCTCAGACCTGTACCTTCGGAAGTGCACATGACACCATTTCAAGAAGACTGGCGATAACGAGAGGAGAAGGAGGGTCAGCTATGTGGAGGGAGCAAGTTTGGATCAAAATATAACGAGCCTGAAACGACCACACACATATGCTCACGACTTTACCACCGCCAACAGTACCCCGAAGGGATTCGAAACCACCGATCGCTTTGAAATCTTATTGTTTTTTCGCGTATTGTTTTTTTTTTTTTTTTTTTGCTGCACGATACCACATGCTTTTTTTTTTCGTTTCGATTCGCACCGCGAGCACGCTTGGATACGTATCTTCCTTTTCGGACCTTTTTGACCTTGTGACCTTTTCGAAACCAGACGATGAGATCTCTTCACGGGGACGGAGGGTGGGGGGGGGGGGGGGATCAATGCATGGTAAGGGCGTGCTTGCTTGCTTGACGATGGCTCAGAGATGAGAACCAGACCATTCTTCCGCGTCGCCATCATTTGAAGCTTCCAACCCTCTCATCCTCACCCATATCGCCGCGGAGCTGAACACACCACTCGTGACTTGTCAAGGTATCAGCGTGTCAAAGCTGTACTGAGGTAGGCGAAGGTGGGCTGAGGTGTGCCCAAGTGCCAGGTGTCAAGATGTGCTGTGCTGCAGAATGTCCTGGGTTTGCCCGGACAAGCTCGAGGCTCAAGACTCAACGGAGAGGTGAAGACTAAGCGGAAACCCGAGACTAAGAATGATGGTCCTGAATCGATTCACCCGACAAGCTATAGAGAAGACAGGAGAAAGGTCAGGAGGCTGCAGGAGGATTTGTGCTGGTCGGCTAGCTGCTAAGCTTCTCTACCACCTCTCTCTCTCTGGCGTGTGGACCAACCCCGCTTCTCCTACTCTGGCATCTGCTGACCGTAGCAAATTAATAGCTTTAAACATCAATGATTTGTTGTGGTTAGTTGTGCCAGTAAAAGTGGCCGGTCTATTGGTCTGGCCAGCCTATTTATTGGTCATATACGTTATCTGCAAGCACATGCCGCCGACAGACGAGCCAGGGGACTCTCCGGCCCTGCAACACAATGGCCCCGCAGCTGGTCCTGGGCTTCGTCCCGCATCTGGTCCTGGGCTTCATCGCCGTCTTCGTCGCTTGCATGGTGAAGACGCTTTGGAGTTTCCAGCGCAATCTGGCCGCTGCGAAACAGAGCGGCATTCCCTACATCGCACTGCCGATATATGTCTTCAACCGATTCTGGCTGGTCACCCACAAGCTATGGCTGCCGTTCATCCGCAAGTTGCCTCGTTCTTGGACCCAAGAATGGATTGATTGCCTGGTGCCGGACTATCTCTGGCACCACAAGTACAACGGCCTGTTCGGGAAGCATGGCAGTGACCTGCTCATCATCGTTGCGCCCGGCGCCAATACCCTGCTGGTGGCCGACGCCGAGGCAATGGTCCAGATCACGGCCCGGCGCCATGACTTCCCCAAACCCACGTGGCTGTATACCAGCGTCGATTTGTTTGGAAAGAATGTGGTGACCACCGAAGG
Source organism: Pseudocercospora ulei (assembly GCA_016165855.1). NCBI lineage: Eukaryota > Fungi > Ascomycota > Dothideomycetes > Mycosphaerellales > Mycosphaerellaceae > Pseudocercospora > Pseudocercospora ulei. The sequence goes on along the minus strand of JACWNB010000019.1, from coordinate 348,415 downwards.
GGCGAACTGGCGCCATCATCGAAAGATCGCCAGTCCTCCCTTCACCGAGAAAAACAACGGCTTGGTGTGGAACGAGTCCCTCGAGCAAGCAGAAAGCATGATGGCCGGCTGGCTTGGGAACGGCAAGGCTGACAGCGGCACGCTTTGGGACGTGGCGACAGAAGCCATGCGGCTGAGCCTCCACGTCATCAGCCGTGCTGGCTTCGGAGTCAAACTCGACTGGCCGCACGAGCAGAGCACTGCGGACATGCCGGAAGGACACGCAATGACTTACAAGCATGCACTCGAGACGCTTCTGCACAGTCTGCTTCCGCTCATGCTCATGCCAGCATGGATGCGAAAGTGTGTGCCCTTGGAAGGCATCAGGAGGGCCGATCAGTCACTCTCGGAATGGGGCCAGTACATGCGAGAGATGTATGAGCAGAAGCGCCGCCAGGTCAGGCGAGGAGAGAGCAGCGAGGGACTGGATCTTATGGGTGCTCTCGTGAAAGGCTCCGGGCAGACAGAGCAGGTGCTGAACGACGACTCGGGCACGGCACAGTCGAAGCCGCTGCTCACGGACGATGAGATCCTGGGCAACTCATTCGTCTTCATCCTGGCCGGGCACGAGACCGTGGCCAACACGATCCACTTCTCCACGCTTTTCTTGGCCATGCACGTGGCATCGCAGAAGCACCTCCAACGCGACCTGGACCAGATCCTGGGCGAGCGACCGGTCGCCCAGTGGGACTACGACCGGGACATGCCCCAGCTGTTTGGTAGTATGTGTGGAGCGGTGATGAACGAGGAGCTGAGGCTCGTTGCACCCGTTGTGGGCATTCCCAAGTGTACTCCGGCGGGGCGGCCGCAGGGGCTGACGTATCGTGGCAAGCATGTCGTCGTGCCCGCAGGCTGCTACGTCACGCTGAACACTGCTGCAACGCATCGGAATCCGGCATATTGGCCGCATACTTCCGAGGAAGATGTGCTCGAATTCCGCCCCGAACGATGGCTTCTCGATTCCTCCCCGAGCAACACGGACACCGAGGACGACCAGTACCAGACGGAGGACGGTCTCGATTGCGATGGTCCCGATCGGCGTCCCGATACTGCCGCGTCGCTGTACCGACCACCACCGGGCGCCTATGTGCCTTTTGGCGAAGGCTACCGATCCTGTCTCGGCAGGCGATTCGCTCAAGTCGAGATCCTGGCCGTGCTTGCGGTCATGTTCAAGACGTGGTCCGTCGAGCTCGACGTCAGCGAGTGGCTCTCCGATGCAGATTTCCCCACCGCAAGCGATGCGGAGAAAGTGGCCGCCTGGGAGAAGGCCAACGCTCGAGCGCGTGACTTGCTCAGGACGGGCATGGGCACGATCATCACGATTCAGATGAGGAAGGGAAAGGTGCCCGTCAGGTTTGTGCAGCGCGGCCAGGAGAGATTCAAGAACTTGCCCGCCGTCATGGAGCAGAGAACCGCGGAAGGCAACTGGTAAGGCTGCAACGAGGAGGAGCCAATTTCACCGTGCATTACGATTCCTTCCTCCATCTGCGTCACGTTGCCACCGCAGCCGCTCATTGCTATCCTGCTCCTTTGCTCATTCCGAGGCTCGGACGGCCGCCGAGAGGGTAGCGGAAAGCAGTCGCACTGTCTGTCTGCCCTGTCTTGCTTCCGATGTCACCAACGACGAATGTGCCAGTATATATAAATATATATATTGGTAAGGCCCGACTACAGGCCTCACAATAAATCAACCGCTCATTGTCCCCGGCAAAATAGGCTCTACAACTTTAGCTTGTTGGAAGAAGTTAGTTCCCAGACCGAAATCCATAGGATCGTTATATATATATATATATATATATACGGCGTTGGCACTCAGCTTCTAGTAGACACAATCAACACGCTCTCTTTCATCTTATTCACTCATTTCATCATTTCAACATGGCTGAGTGGATGCACATGGCATTGGTCGCGAACACAATCACTTCGAAATCCCTCCCTGGTGGAGATTCGTCGCTGGCCGTGCCTGTCTATCCCACACCGAGACCATGTGTTTCGACAGCACCACACAGCAACCATCGCATCACGAGCGCACTCGTCGACGAGCCGCCCCCGGCTCAAGATCCACTCGCCCGCCGCCGGGGAATATTACGGCCATTCTGCCCAGAGAGCAGATAAAAGCGGCTTGACTGCTACAGAAAATAGACATGGGTTTGAATCGAATTCTCTTCTCTGCTTCTAATTGACAGTTATCAGCCCAGTTGGCAGCCAATTCTACCAAAGACAACTAGCTTTCCATATCATGCAGAGGCAATAGAGATGGATGTTTGCCGCCGAGACGCAACGCGCAGAAGCCCGTGAAATCGCAGGTTGGGGATCAATCGAGCTCGGCCCTCGACTCCATGGCACTCACATGCACTCCCCGACCGCAACCGGGCACGGTTCTCGACGCCGTTGACGACCCACGTACGACACCGGTCAACGGCCATTTCCCAGGAACGTCACGGTGACCGTTTGAGCCCAGCCCCCATCGGACACCCTTTCAAGATCCGTGACCGTCCGATCGATGACGCGCGCAGCCTCACCGTGTGGACCACTGATCTACGTCGGCCACGGCTGAAGACGTCCGGTCCCGGTAGCAGTGACGGGGGCGCGGGGCTTGGCTGACATGGAAGCGACCAATGCTGCTCGGGGCCAAATCTTCTCGACCGAACCATCCGCCCCCGGTGCGCGCCCCGACAATCTTGGCATATTGCTGGACGCTGGTCGGAGGCTGCTCGTGTGCGGCTTGAGAGCTTCGACAAGACACCATCTTCTCGTCACGCTAGCAATGGGGGGGGGGGGGGGGGGATGCAGAGAAATGATGGAGACGAGGCCTGGCGGGATGCTTTCCAGCTTTGCTCCGCCCCCGCCCGCTTCCAGCATGCGTGGGCACGATCCCTCCCCTGACCACGGGGCCAGATTCCCCTCCCCGCGCCCGACGTCTGACACCCGGGCCCCGGCTATCTGGACGCCCTCGCCCAGCGCGATCCGCACTCGATCCAGACGCCATGCGGAAGGCGTGCTGCGTTGCGATGCTTCCTCGCCAAGTGCTCTCGTGAATCGTGGGACCCGAGGTGTTACGAAGCCGGAGTCGTGACAACGTTGTCAAGGCCATCTCCATCTTCTGATCGACGGGAGCCAATGTACCCCCCAGTCGTATATGGGGATTACCATCTCATCGTGCGATTGGCGGCCGGGACGGCCAATTTGGCTGGTGCGGTTCCCGTAGACCCCTGAGCGTCGGTACAGGTTGTGCTGGCGTCCCGCTCTTCAGGCCTTCCAGAAATCTTGGCTTCAGGTGCAGCTTCGCCAATCTTCTTTTCTGTTGGCTCGGTACCAGTGACCTGTCCTTGATGCGTATGAACTGCATGCAGGTGCGTAGGGGTTGCTTGGCGAGAATCCATACCGATGCCTGATGTGTTTCACAATTGAGACGCAGATCATCTATGCGGCCAGGATGTTGCGAAAAAAAAAAACATCATCGCGAGGCTCCAGAACCATCTGACCGTCCCATGCCGCCGCTGATGGCGAGGCTCGCATTCCGGGCACCTGATTCGAGTGGCTCGCAATCCTCCTGGCCCGCCGACTTCGTCAGCTGCTGCGATGCTTTCGTTCCCGCGCCAACATGATGCTGCGGTGCAGCTCGGGGTCCCATGGCGGAGGGTCGGGGGCCCGGACTCATGGACACTGGCCGGACAGGGGCTTCTCACGTCAATCTCGCTCTGACGCGGGCCGGCGTGGGAAGAGGTCCAATCCGCTTATGTGAGGCCTGAGAACCGCTTCGCCGACTTGGGGAACGGTTGGACGGCCAGGGAACAGCGATCGGGCGACGGACCTGCGGAAGGGGACTCAAGCGACCAGGAAGACGACGTCACGATAGAGTGAGATTGCGGGAGGGATACCCATGGACGTTTTGACAGCGCCGACACACTGCCACCCTTCCCAACCGCGGGTGTCTGGCGGGATGGATTGGCTCCTGATCCAAGGCGGCGGCCGTCGCCCGGCCCAAGCAGACCGCGCGCTGCCGTCGCACGGCGATTCTCACGTCCCGACGACCGCGTGATTGGCGAGTGAGGTCGTACCGAGCACCGCAGCTGTCCTGCGTGGCGCCGGCCTCGACGGCCTAGTGTACGCCACATTGCACCCTGCACCCGCGGATGCCATGGCGGTGGGTGGTTCGATGCCTCTGCGACGCGGCCTGCTCAGGCGACCATTCGTCACGGCACAGCCCATGGGAGCATGAGTGGACGAGGCCGACGCGAGCAGACGACGTACACGGTCAGAATGGTATCTGTCCCTCGTCGCAGCCACTCATGCGCTATACTGGTTCTCACCACGCTCATTCGACCATCGCTCGCCTGCAATGCCCACAGATCCGCGCAACCAACCCGCCCCCCCCCTCTCCGGACGAGCCCCCAACACGACGTCGACCCCGAGATGCATGCTTGCGCCATCCCACCACACCAGATCAGGCGGAGGAACGAAGGTATATCTGCTTCGGTGACGTCCCCATGCCTCATCTCCGTGACCACGTCCCCCGCATCCTCAAGCCTTGACATTTTGCTCCCCGCAGAGCCCATCGCGTATCCAGGCTTCACGTTACAGTTGATGCACCGATCCGCCGCGGGTGCGTGTGAAACGCAAGTGCCATCGATCCGCGTCGACTCTCGGCCGTGGACATCAACCCGGCGGCAACTCTGGCATCATGAAGATCCTGTTCTTGTGCACGGCACACAACTCTCTCTCGCAACGGCTCTACCTGGCGCTCTCGCCGCGCCACCACGTCACGATCGAGTACGCGCTGTCGGAGGAGCTCATGGTCTCCGCCGTGGCACTATCGGGGCCAGACCTCGTCATTTGCCCCTTCCTGACCACTCTCGTACCCAAGGTGAGCCGCATCGGCACGAGCGGCCGCGGCAACGGCACCCGCTGACGTCGGCAGCGCATCTACGAGAACTACCTCACCCTGATCGTGCATCCGGGCCCGCCGGGCGACGTGGGTCCGAGCGCGCTGGACTGGCTGCTGATGGGCGACGACGGCACGGTCGATAGTGCCGAGGAGCTGCTGGTGAAGCTCGACACGGAGGCGCTGGCCCCGGGCCGGGCTCACTGGGGCGTCACGCTGCTTCAAGCCATCGAGGAGGTGGATGCGGGTCCCGTGTGGGCCTTCGACCAGTTTGCGGTCGACATTGACCAGCCGGGCGTGACCAAGTCCGCGCTCTACCGGGGGCCTGTCACCGAGTCCGCCGTGACGGCCACCCTGGCCGCCATCGGAAGGATCCAGATGTCAGCCGCAGCGAGCCGCATGGCCCCGTCCCTCCAGCCCGGGTCCGACCACGGCAGCCTGTGCGTCAGCAGCCAGACGCCCTTCCGCGGCGGCGAGCTCCGTCGCCGTCCCCTGCTCAAGGCGGCCCAGCGAGAATTCGACGTCGCGCGACACTCGTGCCACCAAATCTCTCGCCGCATCCGGTGCGGGGACTCCCAGCCCGGCGTGCTGAGCCGGTGCTTCGGCCCCAACCTGTACGTCTACGGCGGCATGGTCGAAGCCAACCCCGACGCCCGCCCCGCCGCGTCGCTGGCCACGCTCCCCTCCCCCATCCTGGGCATCCGCCACGAGGCCCTCTGTCTGGCGACGTGCGACGGCAAGGGCGTCTGGATCACGCACATCCGTCGTCCCAAGACCAGGACCGACGCGGCTCTCTGGCCCAAGGTGCCGGCCGCGTCGGGCTTACTCGCGCTGGCCCTGCTCACGGCCCACGACGTCCGGGCCCACACGTGGCCCCCGCCGGCCGACTGGGCCGCGTCGGTGACCGCGACCTTCCAAGACGTGTGGGTCGATTGGGAGGTCGACGACGGCGACACGTGCGGCGGCGGCGGCCGCCGGAAGACGGCCTACGTCCACTTCGACTTCTACAACGGGGCCATGGCGACGGCCCAATGCTCCCGCCTGATCGAGGCCCTGGACCACGTGCTCGCCCAGTCGACGCGCGACAGCCCGGTGCAGGCGGTGGTGCTCATGGGCGGCTCGTACTTCAGCAACGGCATCGCCCTCAACGTCATCGAAGCGGCGCCGGACCCGGCCGTGGAGTCGTGGCGGAACATCAACCGCATCGACGACGTGGTCTACCGCCTGCTGCACGAATTCCCCGCGCGCGCCATCGTCACCGTCGCCGCCGTGCGCGGCAACGCGGCCGCCGGGGGCGTCGCCCTGGCGGCCGCGTGCGACGTCGTGGTCGCGGGCGCCCACGCCGTGCTCAATCCGGCCTACCGAGCCCTCGGCCTCCACGGATCCGAGTACCACACGCTGTCGTACCACGGGCGCTGCGGCCCGACGCATGCGACCACCATCTTGCGGGCCATGACCCCCATCGGCCCCCTTCACGCACAGCGGATCGGCTTGGTCGACTACGTCTTTCCCGGCACGGGCGAGGTGCTGGACGACTACGTGCGCACGCACATTGCCTACCTCATGAAGCCGGGCATCCTCACGGCCGGTGCGTGGAAGAAGAACGTGAGTCGGCCCCCCCCCCCCCCCCCCCCCCCCCCCCCCCCCCCACTTCCCGGGCATCATCCGCCTTCGTTTCCGCCCGGGGGACGTCGACTGACAGGTGCGCCTCCCGGAGATCCAGACCGACCTCTCCGCCGCCGCCCTGGGCCGCGCCCGCACCCGCGAGCTGGGCGAAATGCGCCGCGACTTCTGGTCGGCCCGCAGCACGCGCTACCACACCCGCCGCTTCGCCTTTGTGCGCAAGGTCAAGCCGACCCGCACGCCGCTCCACTTCGCCGAACACCGTCGTCGTCGCCCCGCCGCCGCCGCCGCCGGCGACGACGACGACGACGAGCGCGACGAGTCCGACGACGGCGCGCCGGCCCCGCCGCCCGCCGGACCCAGCCCGTCCGCCGACCCGCACCCGCACCTTCCCCCGCGCCCGTCGGCGCGCGGCCACACCCTCTTTTCCTGCTACTACGACCACCTGCCTCCCCTCCCGCCGACGCCACCCGAGTCGCCGCGCGCGCCGCCGCCGCCACCGCCGCCACCGTGATGCCATGCCTCCCTCCGACGCGGGGCCCGTCACGAGGGCTCACGCGCCGTCGATGGGGAACAGTGCGCGGGGGGGTTTCTTTTGTCGGATGGAGTCGTACATCGTAGCCCTGTATCAATCAGTCTCTCTCTCTCTCTCTCTCTGTCTCTCTCTCTCTCTCTCTCTCTCTCTCTCTCTCTCTCTCTCTCTCTCTCTCTCTCTCTCTCTCTCTCTCTCTCTCTCCTCTCCACACACACACACACGCACTTTCTCGACGACCCCCTTCCACCACGTCACGTATGTAAAAAAAAAAAAAACTGGCACGTGACTGGTGGGAGACGCTTGCGAGAACACGACGGATGGATGGAGAGCGACCGACAGCCGGCTTTTCGCCCGACGGGATTCCGAACGCACACGGAGACGTCACGGGTTGGCTTCGGCGTGCGGCGTCGACGGGGGAGGCGGCGTGCCCGCGTGGGGCGGGTCGGTGCAGTGAGGGAGGGAGGGAGGGAGGGAGGGGGGGAGATGGATGAGAGCCAAACAGGAAAAAGAAAACGAAGAGATGTTCTTGTGGGAGGGAAAGATCAAGGGCTGATTGCTGGTTGCTGATTGCTGTTTCCTGATGGCATGTGCTGTAGGTCCGGGGTGGAATGGCCGGAAGAGAGGTTACACCGACTGGCAGAACAGCCAGGCGAGGCCGGCGAAGAACAAGGACAGTGCGGTGGGTGCGGCGGCGGAGGCGGCGGCGGCGGCGTTGTGGGAGTGGCCGCCGGCGTTCGCGCTGCCGTTGATCGCGCCGTGGTCGCCGATGCCACCGGGGAGCCCTTGGTATGCGAACGTGAGGTTTTGCGCTGGGCACCCGGCGTCAGTGGTCTTCCATCCGACCATGCGAGGGGAGAGATATCCTCCGAGGAAACGTACCGACGCTCGTGTTGTAGCACGTGTCTCCGGCAAGGTTGATGCCGGCCAAGTCGTTGGCGTGGACGATAAACATGTACTTGCTTTGATCGATCCCCTTGAACCCGGATGTGTCGTACGGGAAGCGGTCGGATGGGTCGGTCGCGGTGGTGTTGCGCAGGAAGATGCATTGGACTTGGTTGGGGTAGTCCTTGGCCATCCTGGAAAAGGTGGGGGGGGGGGGGGAAAGGTCAGTCGCGGGGCGGGCTCCGAAGCAGCGCGAGGAGGCTGTGGACTTACCGGGGGTAGTCACGCATGACGTCGGAGTTGGATGTATCGGCCACCAGGACGAATTTTCGCTGCGGGAAGGTCTCGAAGATGCGGGTGAGCAGGTACTGTCGAATGCTCAAGGTCGCGCTGACGTCGCTGAAATTCAACGGGCGCACGTCGAACGAGCCCGCGGGGTAGTAGGCATAGATGAACTGCTCGTACTGTCGTGCGACCTGCTCGGGCAGAGTTGTCAGGTAGTGGAAGTGCAGGTTGGGCAGGCTCGTCGACCAATTGGCGTAGATGTGGTTCATGTTCTCCCACGGCACGTATGGACGAGCGAAGGAGTTCAGCAGACCTTCCTTGGGCTGGTAGATCTTGGTCACGCGCAAGATGTCGTCAATGTCCGAGATGACGGTCAGGCCGGTGTCGGGAACCAGGTAAGCAGTGGCGTTGCCTTGCGTGGTGTTGGACACGTAGGTCGAAAGCGTCTGGATCTGCTGGGTGGAATTTCCCGGCACCAGACCGTTGCTGTTGATGGGAACAAACACATCGAAGTCGCCCTCGGCGGTGGTTTCGTAGGGCAGCGTGAGCTGCTGCGGCTCGCCAGGCCCGCCCGCGGTCGGTGCCACGTGGATGGCGGAGACGTTGACGTGGGCCTGCTGGACGACGAAGATGGATGCCGTGACGTTCCGCGCCATCTCGGCCTGACTCGGGGGCAGATGCTCGATGTCGGTCCCCGTCAGGAAGACATTGGCCAAGTCGTTCAGGGTGCTTTCGTTCGTGTCGGGCTGCTTGTAGATGTTGCCGTGAAACCGGACGTTCCATCCCTGACCGGTGTAGTTGGCATACGGGGGAAGATTGAGGGCCTGTGTCGGCACAGCCGCCAGCTGCTCGTCGCTCACGCCGAGACGGCTCTGTGCTTTGGGTCCCGTGGGGAAGTCCTGGAAGAAATTCGGCACGCCGCTTGCGACATAGGACGGGATGTCCGATCCCAAGCTGCTGAGGATGCCGGCGACATCCGAGGCGACATCCGAGATGATGTTGCGGGGGTGGTGGTAGGTCCTGGTCGGGTGGCGTTTGACGGGCGATGGTGGCGGTGGCTGGGCGGCAGCCACGGCCAGGAGGAATGCGGGGAGGAATGCGGGGAGGAGGAGGAGGAGGAGGATGCTTGGGATGCTTGGGATGCTTCGTCTGCGCCGGGGCGAGGGAGACATGGTGAGGCGGTGAAGAGGGAACACAGGGGGGCAATAGCAGAGGAGTGGTAGAAGTGTCGTTCAGCCACAGAGGCTGTGCTCCGCCACAGGGGCAGGGGCTGTGCAAGCAAGGGTGGCACGGGCACGCGGTGGGCTGGCTGTCGGGGCTACCGGGCTACTGGCTACTGGCGGCTCTGCTGGCTGCGGGCTACTGGTACGTCATATTCCACCGCGTCGGCCACGGCCCTCGCCTCCGCAATGCACCCCCCCCCATGCCATCCGCCCTCGCTCGAGCCCTTCTGGCCGGCCCCCCGCCACGAGCGTCCGTGGCCAAGTGGTAAACCCACAGCCATATAAACAGTGGAATCGTGGAGTCGGTCGTCGCACGAGTGACCGACCCATCTCCCGAAGGTGGACATGGCAGAATCAGGAAAGCCAGCGCCTCAGCGTCACATACCACGGGGTCGCTTTCTTGTCCTGATCACCATCCGCCATGTCCGCGCCTTCCTAGACGGTCACGTATCGACGCCGGCGGTGGACAACTTGATCGATACCGATGGGAATGTCGCCGTCGCTGGGAGACGCTGTGAGAGGGCCGTTTGAGGCCTGAGATGGCGCCGCGCCGACGAGGCGAGAGTATTTGGCAGCAGATGGAGACAGGTGGTGGCTGCCGAGAAGTGTTAGCAGCGGCGGAGGAACGATTGTAGAGCAATGTACTTTTTATATCGGAACATAACGAAAAAAGCAAAAAAAAAACCAAGAAAAGAAAATCTCCTAGATGGCTGTTTTTGGATGTGAACGTTACCGCATAATCTCCTCGTAAATCAGACCTGAGCAGACTTGGTCAGCATGTTTGTTGCTTTGTTCTTGGGGTGAGGGTGTGCTGCTTCGTTCTTGGGGTGGGGTTGGGGGGCACGTACGCTTCAGCTGCTCTTTGGTCAAGTTGTCCTTGTTCTTGTCGAAATCGAAAAACCCCTCCGGGATGGGATCGGCGGTGGGCTCGTCATCCGGGTCGTGGTAGGGTTCCAGGTAAGGGTGCTTCAGCGCCTCCTCGACCGTGATGCGCTTGGCAGGATTGAAGGCCAGCAGCTTCTCCAGCAGATCGAGGGCCAGATCGGAGGTGGTGGAAAACATGGTCTTCCATGGAATCTTCTTCTTGAACGGCAGGCTGCGGATGTACTCTCTCGCGCGGCGAGATTTGATGCCGTAGTAGTCCTCCATGGTGGGCGTGCCCAGCACATCCAAGATCAGGGTGAGTTGGTGGTGGTAGTCTTTTCCCGGGAACAGCGGCTTGCCGCTCAGCATCTCGGCCAAGATGCAGCCGACCGACCACACGTCGATGGCCTTGGTGTACTCCTTGAAGGTCAGCATGATTTCGGGTGCGCGATACCATCGGGTCGCGACGTATTCGGTCATGAAGCCCTGGTTGTCTTCGGTGCTGGCGGCGGATCGGGCCAGACCAAAATCGCAGACCTTCAGATCGCAATTGGCGTTCAGGAGCAAGTTGGAGGGCTTGAGATCCCGGTGGAGGACATTGGCGGAATGCATGGCCTTGAGGGCTCGGAGGGTCTGGTAGATGAAGTACTGGCAGTGGTCGTCCGACAGCTCCTGGGTGCGGATGACGCGGTGCATGTCCGTTTCCATCAGCTCCTGGATGAGGTAGACCTCGGAAAAGCTGTCGAAGTTGCGGGGCTTCTGGATGTCGAGGATGGAGATGATGTTCTCGTGGTTGAAGTAGCGCAAGAGCTTCATCTCGCGGAGCGTGCGCAAGCAGAACATGGAGTGGTCGAAAGGCGTGATCTTCTTGATGGCGACCTTTTGCTGTGACGGCTTGTGCAATGCCGAGCAGACCACGCCGTACGCGCCCTCGCCGACGACATCCTGGATGTCGTACTGCTCGGACACGTTGAAGCTGATCTTGCGCGCGCCTCCCTGCTGAGGCGCTCGAGACATGCTGCCGGCCCCGCGCGTCTGGGGGGAGGGGGTTGGGGTCTGGGGGAGGGGGGGCGGGGGGAGAGGGCGGTTGTGTATGGGGGCGGGGGATCAGGATGCCGGGGTCGCCTGGCCAGCACGAAACGCGAGCAAGGTGCGCTGGACTCGGTGCTGAGGCTAGTGGGAAGCGTAAGCTGGCTTGGCAGTCGAGTGGGGAGGGGAGGGCGGTGGTTTGTTGGGTGAGGGCGGTGGTTTGTTGGGTGAGGGGGGCGGTGGTTTTGGGTTGGTGGTTTGTTGAATTCCTGTTGAATTTTTGTTGGTGGTTTGTTGGTGGTTTGTTGGGTGTGCGCGGCCGCTTCTTCCTGCTCCGGAGCAGCCCCCGGACCGTCAGCTTCTCGTCTGCGCTGGCGTCCAGCACAATGCCCGATGGTGCTCCGCCGCGGTCGCCCACGCGGGGATCACGCCGAGCACAGGTGCCGTGCGCGGCCACGGCCCGCAGGAGCAGAACGGGGTGTTCGGGGTGTTCGGGGTGTTGTTTCGCAGCGAACATACCTCGCGGCCAGCACGGCCTCTCCACGGTGGCGCTGGCACTATGCGCGATGTGGTCTGTTCCAAGGAGGGCCGCCACGGGACGGCGTGTGTTGCGGGGTGGTTCGGGATGTGGCTGGCGGGGGTGATGGTGGTGTTGGGTTGGTGGGGGGGGGATAAGTGGTGTTGGTGGTGTTGGTGGTAGTGGTGGTGGTGGTGGTGGCGGTGATGGTGGTGATGATGGTTGGTGGTGGTGATGGTGGTTCGGCGAGAAATGCTTGCACCACACACACACACACACACTCACACGACGCAGGTCCTTGGTGGGGTGCCGGGAGCTCAAACGCCTTGCACGGCGATGATTGGAGCACAAGCTGGCGCTGCTGGAGAACAAAGCTGACGCTGCTGCTGGCCGGGCCTCTCACACCACACCACACCACACACTAGACGCCGGCGCGAACCCTGGTCATGTTACGGGACTACTGCATACATATCCCGGAGAGAACAGAACATCCATACGCCCGACTTCGGCCTGCTTCCTTTCACTGCCCCGCTTGACGAGGATCGACGAGGATAGTGACATGCACGGGTTGTTGGAGAATGGAGGAATGTGGACGTGTTAGTTAGATACCATGGCTCCCGGTCACATGTTGCACAACGTCGTCGGCGATCACGGCATGGTCGCTGACAAAATTCACCATATGGCGGAAGGCGTGGGATGGGCCATCAATCTCACATGGGGCCATGGACCGACCCGACGCAGGACAGCCACGATCCAGATCACGCTCTCTCTGCACAGCATTCAGCCTTGGAAGGGCGATGCGGGCTGGGATGCGGCGTCCGCGTGGGTCAAGCCGCCAGGTCTTCGTCCCGGCGCTCGTCCGCGGTCGCAGATCCGTCAATCGCTGCCCACGGGGTGGCGAAGGCCTGGCCTCTCCAGCCCCAGGCAACGCAGTAATGTCTGGCCAGCAACTGCCACTCTTCCACCTCGTCCAGCCACTCCAGCCTCTCGATGCGCTCGCGCTCGTCCTCGCTGACCCAGTCGCCATGTTCGAACAGCTGATGCACATCTCGAGCACCTTGTCCGTCGACGAAGCCGGCCAGGCGGAGCCGTTGCCGTTGGGCCTCGAGCGAGGAGTAGCGCTTCAGCGTGCGAAGCTCGATGCCCCGCGAGGCCAGGTTCGCCACCATCGTCTTGCCGAAGGCGTCGAAGGGCCGGATGGGCTCGTACAAGACCACGCCGAGCCCGTCTCCCGCGCGCGCGGTGAAGTAGTCGAGCACGCCGGCGGCAGCGTCGGGGGGGAGGTAGCAGAGACAGCATTCGCTGAGGATCAGCGTCGGGAGATCGGGCTCCAGGGCGGGCAAAGGCGGCGGCGACGTGTGCGCCAGGACTCTCAGGTCGATGGCATGTAGATGATACGCCGCCCCCGCGTCCCTCGCCACCGCCTGCCGCGTCAGCTCTTCCGACGCGCGAATGGCCGCGCGTTTGGCGCCGACGTTCTGTTCGAAGTCCATTTCGTGGTAGACCACGTGATGCTTGCCGGCGCAAAGCCGA